>CALSFV010000224.1:0-1206403 GCA_943737045.1 Parapristionchus giblindavisi
AGGCGAGAGGTTGTGTTGTGAAATGGGGAGAGCTTTCTCTGATCTTTTACTGTTTCGCGTATTTTGAAAAGAGCAGTTGATGTGATTTATTTGTATTTTTAGTGTATTTTTAAGTTGGAATTCAGTTGAGCGATGTTTCCGTGATCGGCATAGGTTTGTAAGGGTGAAATCAAAAACGAAATTCGGAAAAATTACATTTCGACTTTCTGTTTTCCACATTAATTTTAAGCAACCCTGTATACTCGCAGAGTTCTTCCACCATTGCATACGCAATACATATAAAGAGAGAATACTGCACAGGAAAATGGAATCTGAAAAAATTTCAAAAGTTGAGAAGCGAACAGCAGAGAAAACTCTCCACGTTTTACACACTCTCTCGCTTGTTTTCTTTTCTTTTCATGACTTCTGAATAGAGGATAAAAAGAAATAGATATCGAGGGTAAATAGTGGAACGACTTTCCATCGGCACCTCCTTAATCGCATGTTTTGTAATGGTATACGGGAGTACTCGGGCACTCATGGACTCGCTATACCTTTTATCTCACACTTTATCTCTCTTTTTCTCTCCTTTCCATCTATCTGCTTCTTCTTTTCTCCTTTTCTTCTTGTATTTTTCTACCTGTCTCTCCTCTCTCTCTCTCTCTCTCTCTCTCTCTCTCTCTCTCTCTCTCTCTCTCTCTCTCTCTCTCTCTCTCTCTCTCTCCTCTCTCTCTCTCTCTCTCTCTCTCTCTCTCTCTCTCTCTCTCTCTCTCTCTCTCTCCCTCTCTCTCTCCACCCATCCGTTATGTCTTGGACGACTTCCCTTCACACATACACTCCAATTTCATTCTTTTCCATCTCACTCACCCATTCTCCCTCTCTCCTCCAGTACTCTCCCTCTCTCTCCTTCCCTCTCTACTCCCCTCCCTCTCCCTCTCTCCCTCCTTTTTTGATACATTCTCTATATAATACACTCTAATCTTATCCGGATCTCTCCCTCCCTCTGTTCCCCTTTTTTTTCATTTATTCATATCTAAGAGTAAGAGGAAGAGGGAGAGAGAGAGGGAGAAATAGAGGGAGAGAGAGAGCGATGGGGAGAGAGGGAGAGAGAGCGGGAGACAGAGAGGGAGAAATAGAGAGAGAGAGAGAGAGAGAGGGAGAGATGGAGGGGGAGAGAGGGGGAGGGAGAGAGAGAGAGACAGAGAGAGAGGGGGGGGGAGAGAGAGGACTCCTCTTTCTTATTGAGATAGTAAGCAAGGGGGACAACAGTCGTCTTCTTCTTAGTTATATCCTCTATAGAGGGGATCCGGAAGGGAGAAAACAATATTGATCTCATTGTGAAAGCATCACTCCTGTCTCTAGTGAGAAGCATTACAAGTGCGCCATACCGTAATTTTTTGCATTTTGCCTAGTTTTCAATGAACAGCCGTGTTGGAAAAAATTTTTGCACTAGAACACTTGTTGAAACACCCTAGCGATAAATAAATAAATTATAAAAAAAAAATTTTAAAAAGATTCTTGTCCGTCGGTCCACAAGGTACTCTGTCCACATGGTGGATACAGTGATAACTCTAAATGGTTCACAGCAAAAGATTAACTGAGAAAATGTGAAAGTGGAATATGGAAGATGTGAAATGCGGGCTACACTAGCTTTAGAGAGCGAAAAATTCTATGATTGCAAATGCATACATGTCCATAAAGTCACCTGAATTTTTATGATTTATCGTTGGCCAGTGGCCACCCTGCTTTTGAATAACATATTGTTAGGGTTCTGTAGCTGGGAAACGTCGTCTACACCGTGGTGCGGGCTACAGTAATCCGAATAGTCACTGCGAACATTGATTCAAAATTCCTTTCTAGTCTGATTTGATACGTAAGATTTTCAGTCGAAAAAAATTCCTTTGATATTTTTACTCGAGGAAATCATATAGGACATAGTGGAACGGAGGTGAATCCTAATGGCGATACAGCTGTCTTAAAGGGAGAGTGACCTCTCCCAATGGCCTCACATTGTTGGAGAACGGAGAAATAGTTTGCGCAATGAAGAGACCGTTGAGTGAGGTTACGCTCCCTTTAATAAACCCAGCTGATATACTTATTCTGTAAAATGTAAAAATGGAACTCATATCGCTACAGATCCGGAGATCCACGGCATAGTTGATCTAGATAAAGTTTTTTCAAGACACATCCCGGGATAATTTGAAATTCTGTCTACGAGAGAGTGTGGTCAGAGCGGAGAGTAAAATTATATTGGGGTGTGAAACGAAATAGCTGATCATTGAGTATTACATGATTATGTACGTTTAACCATGAGATGAAACATATTTGAACGAATACGTTAAGGAGACGTTTCACTCTCCGCTCTGGCCACACTCTCTCGCAGACAAAGAAAGCGAGAGCGTGAGGCCTGAAGGATGAGTTTCAAACTAACCCCTGGTGTGTAGGATGTGCCTTTAAGGAGTAGACATAAGAGATTAAAACACTAATGTGATTCTAAAGGCATGAAAAGAAAAGAAAAAGGGGCGAGAGGGTGTGCAAAACAAGGAGAGTTTTCTACGATTTTCGTTTCTATTTGTAACTTTTGAGCGCGTGAGCAGAGTGGATCGATGATGTGATATGAGGCCGTTTGTGTAAGAGTCGAACAAGGGTTGGCACAGGCCAAAAATTTTGATACCCTCAAAACTTGTGTATAGGGGTTATCGACCATGCTGATGAAGATAGGCATAGTCATTTTGGCTCCAGTGGTCCCGCAACGCCTGAGCGGGATTACGGTAAGATCACGTTTTCAGGCCATTCTCGGTCCATGGAAGTGCTAGAGGTATGAAAATTGGGCTCCTAGGACAGAATTCGATGGCGATGATGGCTGTCTACTTCATTTGTTTTGAAAATTTTCCAAAAGGTCACAACTGGAAATTTTGATGGAGACGTTCGCGCCCCAGACGAGTATGACAGTTCGAACCGGCGTGACGAGAGGATCACAACGATGTATTATGAGCCCATATTTCCATTGCCATCTCAATATTGCCTCGATATAGTGATCTGCGAAAGAGGTAAACAAGAGGACTCTCTCAATTCCGCGCGCTCTCTCGCACTCTCGAGAGAGCGCGGCGAAATAAGAGAGTGCCGAGAGAGCGCGCGGAATAGAGAGGCGCAGACAACTCCTCGTGATTTTGCAGATCACTATATCGAGGCAATATTGAGATGGCAATGGAAATATGGGCTCATAATACATCGTTGTGATCCTCTCGTCACGCCGGTTCGAACTGTCATACTCGTCTGGGGCGCGAACGTCTCCATCAAAATTTCCAGTTGTGACCTTTTGGAAAATTTTCAAAACAAATGAAGTAGACAGCCATCATCGCCATCGAATTCTGTCCTAGGAGCCCAATTTTCATACCTCTAGCACTTCCATGGACCGAGAATGGCCTGAAAACGTGATCTTACCGTAATCCCGCTCAGGCGTTGCGGGACCACTGGAGCCAAAATGACTATGCCTATCTTCATCAGCATGGTCGATAACCCCTATACACAAGTTTTGAGGGTATCAAAATTTTTGGCCTGTGCCAACCCTCTCCCAGATTTGCCCGACTCTTACACAAACGGCCTCATATGCAAAACCGACGATAAATGCAGTAATAAAGATAAGCGGAATGGATATAAATAGATGTACCGAGAAGTAGGAATTACTGTGAAGTGCGTCTGGAAAAGGGAAAGAGCGCAATGTTCAGCATAACACCCCGAGCTCATATAAAACTCTCCAAATAAGCTATCTCGCTTTCTTTGTCTGCGAGAGAGAGTGGTCATAGCGAAGATTCTGCTCGGTATGTGCCTTTAAATAAATGAATGTCCATAGTAAATTAAATAATGGGACCAAAGAATATGAAGATTTGAATGATCAAAGAGAATGAGAAGATTAATGCATCGCTACATTTGCCTTACGTGTCTACGCCGTAACCCCCTCCACCGCGTGTCGGACGCGCAATAAATGAATAAATGAAATTGTACAAGTATGGATTACGTGCACCTAAAAATATAAGTTTTAGGTACTTTTAAAAAAATAATTGTATAAGTTCAACAAACTATAACCGAATCGATTACTAAAAAAGTTTCGATTAATGATTATGAACATTTGGTATGAACATTTGGAAGAAATGTCTAAATAACCATCTAGACAAGGGTTGTGCGGAAAAATCTCTTTCGATCATTTCTATGCTCGCTTTGATCGTTTTGGAAAGAAATTGTTATATAAAACACAAGAAAATCGGTTTTGCAGAAACTTTTCCGGATTTTCCGATTTTTCCTGTTTTTTCCGGTAATTTAGACCGGAAAAAAGTTTTCCGAATTTTTTCCGAAATATCTTTTCCGCACAACCCTAGAGATTCCAGTTTCAAGAGTCCTTCATGAACTAATGATAAAGAAGAAAAACCGATACACTCAACAACATGTTAGCAAATAAATAACGAAATGTTTTCCTTGTATCCTAATGGTTCATGATGGCCCTCCAGGCACAGTATTCTGGTTCAAGCCATTTTGTTTCCATAGAAAGACAAGCGAAAGACGATTGCATTTGAGAGAGTTTCTATGTTGAGCGGTCGTTTTTGCTTTCACAGTCTATAGAACATTGTGCAGGACCTGACCCATTAACTAACTTATGAGGGTTTCCCAGAATTCCAATGCGCTGTATGGAATGAGACACATGTCTAGTTACTCAACAGGAACAAAACAAAAGAAGGGGAATTTGATCAAAATCATTAATGACAATGAATCTGATATAACAAGAGTTATTGGACTATATTTACAAAAGTAATAGAAATTCAAAGTAAAATAATAGTAAAGTACGAAATTTCTGGAACAAAATATAATGAAATGACGAAGAAACAGAGAATAACTGGGGACAATGCGACTGAAGACATGAAGATAATAGAATTTGGGGGTTTCCTGGAGGAAGTTCGTGAGCGTGTGGAGTCCATATCTCTCTCTCTCTCCCTATCTTTCTCCCTCTCCCCTCTCGTTTTGCTCTCCTTCTCTCCCTCTTCCTCTACCCTTAAGGGTGACTCGGCCGAGGGAAGATAGTCAATTTGTGTAGAGGAATGGATGGAGTGGCAACTTTCTATCTTCTTCATTCTCTCCCTCTCCCTCTCCCTCTCCCTCTCCCTCTCCCTCTCCCTCTTCCTCTCCCTCTCCCTCTCCCTCTCCTTCTTCCTCTCCCTCTCCCTCTCCCTCTCCCTCTCCCTTTCCCTTTCTCTCTCCCTCTCCCTCTCCCTTCTAGGTCTCGTGTCTCGAGTCTCATTCCTTATTAACAGAAGGGGAAGCCAATTTAAGGTCGACCGAACTCCGGTTCGCTCATACGTTTCAGTTCCCAGGAGGAATTAAAGTATACGGTAGGTCGAGCAACAATTGATTTGTGCAAATTGCATTGTATTTGAGGTGAAGACAATGACTAATACTGATATTACAGTACCTCGGAAATAAGTACTGTAGTAACGCAGTCAAACATATGATAGGTTGTGATTACGGTAGGTGGACAGAATACGGTATCCTATAGTTAAAATTCAGTTATCATGATTTGCGATCGATAAATTGTTTTTTTTTTCAGTGTGAGACCATAGGTGAACATTCAGATATAGAATAAGGTATGCATTGGATACGGTAGGATAGATGAATGGTGATTAAGATGGGGTTACGGTAGGGTTACGGTGGGGTTACGGTAAGTGGGGCGAAATCGATGGATGTTGCAGAAAGAGACACTGGCAACGATAAGAAAAGTGACGACGAAGTGAGGAGAGGGAGAGAAGCATTGGGGGAGGCCATTATACCTTTTATGACTTCATGGAGAATGGGCGTGAAAAGGATAGGGAGAGGGAGAGGGAGAGGGAGAGGGAGAGGGAGAGGGAGAGAGAATGAATTTGTTTGGTGAGAAGGTAAAGCATACGAGATACACGAGACAGTTCCTGAGAGGCTTGAAGTGAATTCAGGAAAATAAGGGTGAGAGAGGAATATGGAGAGGGAGAGGGAGAAGGAGAAGGAGAGGGAGAGGGAGAGGGAGAGAGAGAGGGAAGAGAGAGGGAGAGGGAGAGTAATAAGGAGAGGGAGGCTAATGAAGCAGACGAGGATATTCTGTAGTGAGAGTAATAAGGAAAGCGACGGCAGATTCACTGGAGTCTTCTTTCTTCCTCTCTTAGTCTCTAACTTCTTTGTTCTTCTTCTTCTTCTTTCTCCCTCATTTCTATGCGTCAAAGAAGGCTTTTGACTCTCAAGCATACGCAATGAGATCAGACAAAAATAATAAATTCTTATTTTATTCGCATTATTATTATTATTTTATTAAAATAAATATATTTCTTCCTTTACTTTCAAAGAAACAAGCCTCACGAAGATCAAATAAAATCAGTTACCGATACATGGTGAGGTGCAGTATACGGTAGATTTGGCAAGCGCGATATTCACTGCTTGAAATCGTCAACTGATAACGACTGACTCTTTCCTGTTTTTGCGTGATGTCTTTGACCTTTACTTCCTCGCTTTCTCGTAGTACACAATTCATTCGGTTGACTGACTCTACGCAGTGGCTCTCAATATGTTCATGCCTCTCCAAGCGTAGTTTATGCCAGCTTTTACTTTGCTAAATCGCACCAAGTCCTGGCTCTCTTATTTCTCTCACGCTTTAGCCATTCCACTTTCCATCTGAGGCAGTCTTTTTTCTCTATCCAGCTCGTTTTGTAATGCAAGACTGATTCATACTCGGCGAAAAGCGAGAATAAGACGGCTTGTCACATATTTCATTCTTACCTAGAGCTCTCAAACAGTAGTCTTTAGTCCTTTATACTCTGTGTGAAAGTCACGAAAAGAAAAGAAATAGAGAAAACTCCTTTTACACACTTCTTCATCTCCTTTTCTTTTATTTTCGTGAATTTTGAAGAGCACTTTAGACCGGTGAAGATCGCGAGTTTAATGTGCATTAAAGCTATATCTATGACGAATTTATCGATTGGTTAATGATCGGCCAAAGTTATAGATTCATTTGATTTCAGGCATAATGCCGATTGTCTCTGGAACAAGCGGCACTGCCGACCACAGCAGCGGCATGGTGAGCTCTAATGCTATGTTTAGAAGTAGCGAAAAGAAAAGAAATTCAGAGAAAAAAATCCCTATTTTACAAACTCTATCGTCCATTTTTACTTTATTTTCTCTACTTTTAAACACCACATTAGTGTTAACATTTTCTAGACGTATTATTGATTAAAGATAAGGGTAAATCCCGTTATACAAGGTACACGAAGCCCACTAGGGAGATCATTGCTAGGCCAGTGATAATTAAATAACCAATAAAATCCCTGTTGTAGGTGCTGCTGACGGGCAATTCTCATCCGGAACTTGCCAGACTCGTCTCCGACAGATTGGGAGTGCGTCTCGGTGATGCTGTTGTGTATAATAAGGTTGGTGAAATCGGTTTATCGATTACAAATATCAATGTACGGCTAGACTGTAATTCCACCACTGTATCGTTATGAAACTCGTGTGCATCTTGTATGCCGTATTGCAACTATACATGGACGCCGACATGGGGATTCCTCCCCCCTTCCCTGTAAAATTAGGGCTTTTCGAAAACTGTCTGGAATGCCCCTGTGAAATTAACTTTTTTTGTACAATTAAAGCCTTTTTCGGATCCCCCTGTATAATGGAAATCCATGTATAATTGCAACGGTACTTTTGATCGATGCCTGTGTCTACCTCTTGTCGTAGTTCTCTATCTCAATCGATTGATAATATTCACTGCACGAGGGCGTTCGTGTCGTGGACAGTGAGATCTCTTATCAGTGCGTACTTTCACTGATAACCATCGCGATCATGAACTTTTTTGGATTATCTATAGTATCTAGCTGATTTTTTTTTAGCGCAAGACAATGTGTCCCAACAAATATCGATTAATATAGTCGATTATCGATTGATTTACAATTTGAAATCTAACGTGCATGCAAACTTGTACACTATAATCTCCATTTATATTAATTGACTAGGTCTGATTATTGACGGGCTAAGGCATGAAAATTCTTGATTATTGGTTGATTAAGCTGGAATATTCTTGATTATTGATTGATTTAGACGAATCGTGAGACATCAGTTGATATCAAGCAGTCAGTGCGTGGCAAGCACGTCTTCCTCCTGCAGAGTGGCAGTAAGAACGTGAACAATGACATCGTCGAACTGCTCATTCTTATCTACGCATGCAAGACCAGCGCCGCTACTAAGGTATACTGTAGATGGTACTACGGTAGTACTGTAGATGATACGATACTAAGGTATACTGTAGATGATACGGAACTAGGGTATACTGTAGATGGTACGGTAGCACTGTGGATCTACTGTAGATGGTACGTTAGTACTATAGGTATACTGTAGATGATACGGTATCACTGTAGGTATACTGTAGATGGTACGGCAGTACTGTAGATGTACTGTAGGTATAATGTAGATGACACGGTACTAGGGTATACCGTATGTGATACAGTAGCACTGTACGTGATAGAACATTGATATGATAGGATTGAGTGGTATAATATTGTATTTATATAGCGGGGCTATGGGCCGATCAACGCTACCCTGTGTGGCATCTCTCATTAATAAGTAGTGAAACTCAAATCTCACTGGTCTCACTTAACTGCTTGGAGGGTGTGAATAATAAGGGTGTTACAATAAATGGACTGCATTATCAATGTATGCTCAAAGATTACCGTATTCCATTGCAGATTACCGTAGTCATGCCGTACCTACCGTACTCGAAGCAGTGTCGGATGCTGCGTCGGTCGTCCATTCCCATGAGACTGGTCGCCGAGATGATCTCGAAGGTTTCACTTTTTTAAATATTTATGCTTATTATTTTTTGTGAAGCAAATACGATTACGTACGTTTGCTGGACATTTTCATGTAGTAAATCTTATGTTCGATTTCTTCGTATACAAGGACTATTTCTCCGTTCTTGCCTTCAATAGCATACATTTTTCGTCACCCTCACATGAAAGCGTCATTTTTCTCATAAATTGTAATCTTTCGCATGAAAAATGAGCCGTATATAGTGGATCTATCCTTACATTATGAGGGTATGAAAAATGTATGTTCAATCATAAATCTAACTGTGTCACTGACGATTTTTTCTTACTTAAAATAAGCTTTGCTGATTGTTAACAATCTTTTTTGCAGGCCGGAGCTACCCGACTCGTCTCTTTGGATCTCTATAGAAAGGAGATTCAGGTTATATTTATATTATGTATATTATTTTTCGAATTCTTTTTTGGAATATATCAGTTTTTCTTCTTTAATATTAGTTCATCATTGATTCCTGAAACTGGAAACTTGAGGGTTTCCATTCGTCATATTACTTTTTCTCCTTGATTGTCATTCTTCTATTGATTGATGCTATACTAGTTCTACAGTATGTTCATATACAGTACACTACTATATATTGATTTTTCGAGAATGCATTTATTGATTGATGGTGATATTGATTTATTGATTTTTCAGGGATTCTTCTCCATCCCGGTGGACAATCTGCGTGCCTCGCTCTTCCTTCTCCAGTACATTCGTGAGTACATCCCGGATCACAAGAACGCCATCATTGTGGCCAAGAATCCAGGAGTGATGCACAAAGTACGGTAAATCGAGGAGTTTTATTGATTTTTATTAAATTATTCTTTTTAGTGTGCAAATTTAATTAGCATGCGCAGATTGAAAGTTGGTAAAAGTGAATGGAATGCGGTTGGAATGTGCGTTGCGGTGTTTAGACGCCTTGGGATCAGGGCTGTTCGGAAAATCGGAAAGCTCATCCTTGCTTGGGATATCATAGTTATCTTATCTGAATGGAAAACGAGTAGATCGTACGTGTATATCTCTTGAAATATTTAAAAAAATCAAGCGCAATCATTTACTATTTTCTAATTATTTACTAGTTTAGAAATGAGAGGGCCGTTGATGTTGATCTTGTTTATGGCATTGGGGGGGGGCTTATTATTATTATTTTGTTATTTGCTCATTTTGTCGTAAATTTGTATAATAGAAATGGTTATGTTGCGAAACAGAATATGTTATCACTGATACAGTGGAGATTTTATGAGTGATTGGTGGCATTTTATTGATGCGGTGAACGAGGACGTAGCATTAGACTGAACTGTGATTGAAGGCTTTTATGAGGAGTCTGAAACGGGAAAGTGACTTGTTCCCTACCAATATGTTGAGAGAAGAAGTAGCCAGTGTAAAAGTGATAGTAATTGAATCGAAGTTTGTGAGAGTCTATAGTTATTTTATGAGACGCTGTCTATGTTTGGGTCTATGATAACACCAATATGATGAGTGACGAGGCTATTAAATAGTCGTAATGGTGTTTACCGAAAGTATCGATGTGACGAGATTTTATTGATTGATCGGACTCTTTTAATGTTGAGAGTTTTGTGCTTTAGAATGTCAAACTTTCACCCTCCCCCATCTCACCGATTAGCCTTAGCGACGGACATCCTTCAAATGAAATCTAACAGATATATCCTTGCACAATGTGTTCTATTGAAGGAATGAAATATTATTATTATTTTTATTATTATTATTAAAAATCAATCGATAATGTATAAACTGTTCCAGGCCACATCGTACGCTGAACGTCTTCGCGTCGGCGTCGCTGTCATTCATGGAGAGCAGAAGGAGGCAGGAAGAGTTTCGCGTTCTGGTCTAATTAAAAATCTGGCCCAGTTGAACTACAGTATCCGTAGCATGAAACGATTACCGTGTGCCATTATATCTAGTCTGACACACTTGAACTACCGTATGCGTCTTTCATCCTCTTCAAAGTAGCTACGATTTCCCGTCATTTTAAATACTTGTTTGTCAGGAAGAGGAAGCGGGTACAGAGGATGGCAGACAGAGTCCCCCGCCCAACTTTGCTCCCTTCGAGCTATTCCCATCGGCTGTGAGTTGATCTTTGATCTTTGATCTCTCTTATCAAGGTATTCGCGAAAGAATGGTTCCAACCGCCGTACTCCTATTTTTGGTCAAAATGAATCTCTGGGTGATCGATTCAAAATTGAATAGTCTTTGCGGAAATCTGCTTATCTCATTTTGATTTTAAAAAAATAGGTGAGGCAGTGGGCCGTTCTAACTCGAACATAGTGTTATCAACTTTTGATCTTTGATTTTGTGAATCTCTTTCAGGGTCTGCTCAACGAAGTTGACCCATTCATATTTTTAGTTGTTTCGTGATATTGGGATTATTTTAATACGGGATGGTGGCTTTTTCATCCTGCGCGTGGATTTCGATGCCCTAACAGGGAAATGAGGCATATCATTTCATGATGATAACGTTATGGAATTGATCCTTTTCAATAATCGATTATTGGTTTTTCCAGCTTCCCAAGGAGAAACCGCCACTTACCGTAGTCGGCGACGTCGGTGGTCGCATTGCCATCATGGTCGACGACATCATCGATGACGCAGCGTCGTTTGTCGCAGCTGCTGAGGTACGATAGAGTACGGTAGATGCATAGGTCGAAAAGTATGTTACAAAGTACCAAGCCTGACCGGATTTTTGAGCCAAAATTTGACAGAAATCGAAAAATCTGACCGGATTTTGAGCCAAAATTTCACAAAAATCGAAAAACCCTGACCGGATTTTGAGCCAAATTTGCCAAAAATAGAAAAACTTGACCGGATTTTGAAAACTGATAACCTAGCTATTTGACCTATGGGTAGATGTACCACTGGCGCTGATCGTGAAGTGCTCACAGAGAAACTTTTCTTACAAGATGGTCGGTTCTAAGAAATTGGGTTCTTAGAACTGAACATCAGAATTTGAATTTCTTACTTTTCAAGGGGAATTTTCGCATATATTTCTTATATTAGGTTGTATCATAAGTAACTGACTTTTTTGTGTCATGATTTTGAAGCGCTCTCTTTTTCAGCTATGAACATACAGGGTTGTCTGGCCAAGCGCTACTGATAGCACATTATCTCATCTGTGTAAGCACGATGTTGTCAGCATCAACTGTTTTCAAATGGAAAAATTTCGGGAAATTTTGTACAAATTAATTTATGCAAAAATCGTGCTAATTTTTATTTTGCTCTTATCCTTTAAGGAGAAGTTCTATGAAGTCATGCTGCGAAGCATGCATGGCATAGACACTCCTTGTCATGGAACTGTGAAGACCCGGTTCCATCGCTTCCATTGTAGAGACTACAGTGTCGTTCAATGTTACCAATCTGGACCTTACATGGTGTTAGATTTTGAAAAGCAGCACGACGAAACGGAATTGAATCCCCATCGCACTAGTGGGATTTTGTCAACCATGGCCGGTGTTCACCTCTCAACTATAGCGAAAGGAGTAGCGGATGAGAAAAGGGTACAAAATTGAAAATGAACGATCCATACCGTTTTCACTCAATAGACATGAATTTGAGGGTTGGTATGGCTATCTTTCTTTTTACCTCCCGTCGTAACCGGGCATGACCCAATCAAACGATTACCAGAGATGATAGATGGGTCCTCTATGATAACAGCAGTGAAGAGTCTTTGTTGATTGATAAGACTGAACGGACAGGAAATATTCCGAGACTTGATTTTCAGCGCAAAAATTGAGGAGTGAAATTGCGCTCGATAGCTAAATGGGTGAAATACTTGTAACTTATTACCGAAATATCTGCTATTACCGCCACCTCTTATACTCTTTGACTACGGGAGTAGATGTTTCGTGCTTAATCGAGTAGCGAGAAAAATGCCAAAAACCACTTCCAGCACTAACTTGATTTACTGCATAGAGATATATGGATTTATGCCAAACTAGCCGTGTATTGCTGGGCTGTCCTACCCCACCCTGCTTATACCGCAGACTATGCCTTTCACTATGAACACCTCGTTTAAGCCATCCATAGAGTTCTTAAAGAAAACCAATGAGAAAAAAGAGTCGATGTCAAGAGCGACTTCACCGGTTTCTTTGCCTGCCAGTTCCGACAGTTCTGGATACTTCGGATCCATATGCTGATAAGATGTTGGAAAGACATCACCGATGTGCAAGCATGATATTTTAGATCGCTGGCTACATTCATTTCTAAGAACAAAGAAATCGAAAAATTTCAAAAAAGACAGTTACTTATGATACAACCTAATAATTAAGAAAATTAAAAGTAAGAAACTAAAATTTAGGTAAATTTTCTGTATGAGTGATTGCATTTCCAGATTCTGAAGGCTCGCGGAGCGTACAAGATCTACGTAATGGCCACACACGGAGTTCTGTCGTCGGATGCGCCCGCCCTGCTTGAGGCATCGCCCATCACTGAGGTATACTGTATCCAGATAGTACGGTAGAAATGGGCGATGAAGGGTTACGGTAGTTGTGCAAGTTCACGCGGTCACTGTAGTTAATTTAATGTCTGGTAAAGATTGTAGCGTTACGGTGGAGCTGGTATACGGTAGCCTAATATTGATTGTAGTCGATAATATAAATTATTTTTTATTACACGCGACTTGTGCTTTTTTTTAAATTCAACTAGTTTTCGACTATTTCACGGACCTGGCTTTGGAGTGATTGTCGTTTTGCTATCTTATATTTTAATTTCGTTATTTATTAAGGTCGGTAGAATACCAGGGACTGAAACAGAAACCAAAACAAAGAAAATAATTACACGACAGAACCAAAATAAGTAAAACTACAATTTTTGTCGTGGCTTTTACCTCATATTCGTCATTTTTTTGCACAAGTACATTTTATGCGGACAATATTTATATTATTGGTTATCTATCTTTAATCAGTTTTTTCTTTACTTTTTGTTCATCAAAGATTCTTGAAACCGAGAACTTGAGGGTTTACATCCATGATGTAATCATTATCTTTTCTGAATGGTGATTATGGTGCCTCGGGCGTATATAAAATATTATTATTATTATTATTATATTCTCTAAATGACGGTATAATCTTGTAGATCATTGTGACGAACACAGTGCCTCATGAGATGCAGAAGATGCGCTGTCACAAGATCAAGACGGTGAGCTTTTAATGATTAATATATATTTTTTTACTGTAGTTACTAATGTGACTGATTTGTGGAATGTGAGATTTCAATGATTCAGTGTGAGAGTAGATCCATGATCTTGAGTATTCCCCTATCAAAATGGGGGAATCAATATATCGATCGAAGAATTTAAATATTTATTAGCGTCTACCGTATTCATTTATCAGGTCGACATCTCACTCATGTTGTGCGAGGCGGTCCGTCGTATCTACTACAACGAGAGCATGGGTCAGCTCTTCCGTGATATAAACATGGATGATTAGATTATCGATTGATTGATTGATTACGGCACCTACCGTACTGTGCGATTCACACCGTAATCTGCCATTTCAACGTGTCCCCCTTTTGCTGTATTACAAGTAGCCCTAGTCCCCCCTCATCCAATCGATTCTTGCGATTGTCTGTTACAGTAGCCTTTATTATATATCGTGCCAGAAGTACGTCAACCAAATCAGGATCAGATCTGATTTATCGATTTTTCGTCCTGTTAGAAGTCCTTTGTTTGTTCGTTTTGATCATTCTTGATACATATTGCACACGTTTTCTCATTCCTTTTTTTGTTTTTTTCTCTTATTCTCTACATTGTTATCCACTTTTATTATACAACATTATTATGTTCAGAGATTTAAATAAAGTATTTGATACAATATCGATTGAGACATTTCATGACGTCATTTAGGTCGTCCTGATATTTTGGATACAATGTTGCGCTAATTAAAACTATGATTATTTGTTCTTACTTTCTCTCGATTTCTCTTCTTGTCAAGAACATGCCAAACATAATGTTAAAATGTCATAGTTAAAATAGAGAGGATTATGCCTGATATCGATTGATTAATAGGGATAGCTACAGTAATCTTCCCCGGATGGGTATCATCCAACAGCTGCCCGAAGAGGTAGTGAGAAAGATCGCCGCTGGTGAAGTGATCGTACGACCGGCCAATGCAGTAAAGGTACGGTAGCGGTGGGTATACTGTAACTGATTAGTTTATTGATTTTTAGTCCTGTGTGACATCTCATAATTCATTGAGTATTGCATGACTCTGTGTGTTTAGCCATGCCATGAAACATATTTTTGAGCGAATGCTTAGAAGCAATCTCCGAGCTAATTTGATACTCTCCGCTCTGGCAACACTCTCTCGTAGACAACGAGAGCAAGAGAGCGTTGCCAGAGCGGAGAGTTTCAAATTAGGTTGGGGCGTGCCTTTAAAAGAGTATACAGAAGAGATTCAAAGATTAATGTAATTTTCAAAAGTCATGAAAAGAAATGAAAATTAGAGTTTTATTTGTTTGTCAAAACTTTTGGGCATCGCATAATGTAAAAAAGACAAGTGGGTGTTTGAAGTATTCGTTTCTTATGCATCGTTACATTTTCCTTACGTGCCTACGCCATAACCTCCTCCGCCGCGTCTCCGTCGTTACGGCGGAGGTTACGGCGTAGACATGTAAGGCAAATGTAACGATGCCTTAGTCTTATAATAAGCAGAGTTTGTAGACATATGAGAGTATTCTCTTCTTTTCTTTGCATGAATCAAAGATCAAAGATCAATTTCAAGGAACTGATCGAGAATTCATTGGACGCACGCTCCACTGAGATCTCTGTGCACATTCGCGATGGAGGACTGACGCTACTCCAAGTTAAGGTAGTTAAGTTAAGGTTACTGTAATCTGTAGGAGATTATCGATTTTCCGACGAGACTAACGACATTTGTGCTAACTATTTTCCTACGTAGAGACTCTCCACTATAGAGGATGCATAGATGTTCTATGATTAGTGGAAGATTAGAGATCTATCTATCATTTGACAGATCTTTTTTTGTTATGTTCAGGAGAATGCTCTCCTTGTTTCACACATTATCTCGTCTCTTTTCCACTTCTTTTCTGATTTTTGAACATGACATTATTTTATTATTCTATATTGTTAGAGATCAAAGATCATTTTTCGTACTTCCGCAGGATAACGGCTGCGGCATCTTCAAGGATGATCTACCACTTGTCTGTGAGCGTTTCGCTACGTCGAAGCTGCGTACGGTATGCTTTTTAATTAAAATTGACTGATATCCCCTAACACAACTGATATCCTGATATTGTAAAGAAGTTATTTAGTGAGCGTGGTCAACCCTTTGGCATAGCCTGTTATAAGTCGTACATTACACGTGTAGTGTGTCATATGATAGCAAACTAGGTTTTTACAATGAATTCTTTACAAAATTCGATGGTCCTTTGTCCATGTTGTCACTCATCTGTGATTCTCAATGTCATTAATGTGTCTCAACGATCCCATTTAGATTTGGAAGTGTTCATTACAATGATACGTAGAGCGTTTCTTTGATTTCTGGCCCAGGTCATATTACAGATCAATTCTAGTCATTTCTCATTCCACATCACTCATTAGTCATTTCGCGTAGTTCCCGATCCTTTTTTCGGTTGTGGTAAAACCAACCGCATCATGAACCAGGGGGTGGCCCAGAAATCAAATATTGTACGACTATTTATTAAATATTCTATATCAAGGCTAACTCAGCAGTGTTGCCACTTGAGTTTTATAAAAGCCGTCATGATTCCCTGATTCTTCTTTCATTTTAGTACGATCTGGCCGTACAATAATTTACTTGATTCTGATAGTGAAGAACTTCAATTGCTGTCGGGTTTTCACAAAATACCGTCGGGTACGGTACGGGTAAAGTATGAAAGGGGAATTGGCAGTGACTAGATCATGCGGTAAAGTAGGTCCGAAGAAGAGATTAGGCCCTCCGGACTGAATTGGCCTTGAAATACCTCGCATTGATAACCCGCAGGACTTCGTGTGCCTTGAATAACGGGTTATGCCTGTACCTTTACCTTTATGGTCGGGTTTTCAGGAAAAATGTCAAAATGCTGTCAGGCTTCGTAGTTTACAACGTACTTTTCGACCTATGCATATACTGATCAAGTGGTAACACTGCTCATAATCAGTTAAGCTTGATTGAGAGTGGCCAATTGATTGTCGTGGAGCGTATCTCTCTTAATATCGTCGTAATGAACACTTCCCTATCTAAATGAGGTCGTTGAAACATATTAGTGACTGGCGACATTTAGAATCACTTGGCCTGCAATTCTTGATGAAAACATAGACATAGACAAATAAAAACAAAAATAGGAAACGTAGGAGTATTTTTAATTATAAATTGTAAGATTGTATCGGTTTCTGATGTTCGAACTATAATAATAATAATAATAAAAATAATAATAATTATTATTATTATAATAATAATAATAATAATAATAATAATAATATTTTTTAACTATCGCAGGTAGACGATCTGTCAAAGATGACGACGTTCGGATTTCGTGGGGAAGCACTCGCAAGCATTGCTATGGTAAGAAGTTCAACAACTGCAGTTTGATCTTTGATCTTTCACTTTTCATCTTCTGGATGTTTTAGCGATTTTTCTCAATTTCTGAATTAAATGAATGAATTATGAACCTTGTTTTACTGTAAATGTCTCTGAATTATCGATTTCTTCCTCGGATTACTGTAATTTTTTCGCTTATTTTCGATTTGAACCAACTAATATTCAGATATTCCTGTAGGTGTCATCGCTTAATGTGACGTCGAAACGAAGGGAGGGGCCGTGCGCCTTTCAGATTGCTTATAAAGGTACGCTTAATTTATTTGTATTTATTTGTTTATCCGTTCGTTAAAACATGAATTATGAAATGAATAAAAGCAATATGGGAGTGATGGAGTTCCGTCGCTTTACGCGATTACAGTTGCGGTTACGGAAGCTTGAAATATTTAGTAATATTTATTTGTTGTTTACTAAACCTTTGCCCCTTTAGCATAATGGTTGTGTTTAAATATAATTACAATTAATTATAATTATAATTATAATAATAATGAAATAATAATTCAGATGGTTGTCAATCGAGTCGTGTTCGTCCATCGGCAGGTGGAGATGGAACGACCATTACTGTTGAGGGAATGTTCGCTGCTAGTGAAGCGAGGTTATATCTTTATTGTATTTAGATTAATAATATTAATGCATGTATAAGTATATGTTCCCATGCACTTTTTAATGTATTTTTTAATGTATATGGTAGCTGATTCATTCTATGACTACTTTCGTTTACTCTAAATAACGAGTTGGTCCCTATCTCGGACTAGACTAGAAGTAGTATACAGTATAGTCGGTTGTGTTTTGAATACGTGCGCTGCTGCGAGAGGCGAATGAGAGTGTGCAGATATAGAAGAGTGCAGATGAGCAGTTGTCACTTTATTCTCGTTATTAGATTACTTCGATTAGATTTTGACTATTTTGAGATAAGCCCCTTTTTAGTCTAATCCTACAATTTTTTAGTCCTTCAGAACAATGTCAGAGTAGCAACTGAAGAGCAATAATCTGGTCTTTGATCTCCCACTATTATTCTTTGATCTTTGATCTTTAGTTTGTCCTAGTCTAGCATTCCTGAGCTTTTTTTGCTCTCTGTTGTATAGAAATGATATGTGTGATAGATCTTTGATCTGTGATCTCTAATAAGCAGTTTCATATCCGTTTATCGATATTTCGACTGTACGGAATATGAGATTGAGTGGTAGGTCGGGGGTGTAACCACCGTACCTATCAGTCAGTCGAGCTAGATGCCTCTCGGGGGACTGGAAGGTGGAGGGGCAACGGCGGGAGTGGGAATGGCCGACGATTCCACAAGACCGGACAGCGCCGTCGATCCCAAGTCGATGATGACCGGCATGCGGAGCACGCCCTGCGGGCGGGTCTGAGAGGTCCATACCTGAAGGTTACGATACTGATTAGGTTACGGTATTGACTAGGTTACGGTACTGGCTAGGTTACGGTACTGGCTAGGTTACGTTACTGGCTCATTGGTGCGATATTACCTTCTTGGCGTCTTGTCCCTTGGCGTCGCTTTCAGAGCAGCGCGCGTGATAGATGACAAAGTAGTGCTCCCTTTTCTTGTCCGGCTGCGCGAACGAGTGCAGGAACACCTGTAGTTTGATATTTGATCTTTGATCTTTAATATGTTCAAACTTACACGGATCGTGAGGCTGCTCTTCGGTTCGACGAATCCCATTGGTGGCCGTACACGGAAGAGCATGTTGTCGGTGCATTTGACCTATTCGAGATTGGTCTTTGATCTCTGGATTATGATCTTTGATCTTTAATACCTTATAGCTCTGGTAATCGGCTGTATCATTGGTAATCGTGAACTGCGTTGAGGTTGTCTTTCCACGCTCCCACTTGATTGAAATATCCTCGATAGGCTCCAACTTAAATAGATTATCGATTGATTTATTTGCGATTTCACATCATATGAAATCCGAATCGTCAACCAAATATCGATCAATTTAGCACAAAACAATTCGAATTATTGATTGGTTAAAGGTACAGTAACCTTGAGTTGGAAGGCGGGCTCTCCGGGCTTGTTTGGAAGAGGCATCCTGTAGGAGTGGGAAGAGTGAAGGGATGAGACGACCGCGAGCGAATCGACCAGAAGCGAATAATGAATGGAGAATGAGTGGGGAAAGTGGGTTAGACTGATCATTCTAGTTTGCGCATGATTTACATGGCATCTTTGCAAAAGAACGTTATTGATTTTTTTAAATTTTATTTTGCACTGTTCATAACGAACGAATGTGCTCAACAGTTCGATAATGAATTTATATTGGAATAAAACAACTGCGAATTAAAGGAAAATATGGTCCAGCCTACTTCACAGGATATTTGAGCTTTCCCAAATCGAATGACTTTTTAGTAACTCTGATTATGGATGTGTTCGTTGTAAAGTGGCTCTTCTGCAAAAAGTAGGAAAGAATCCATATTCAGAATCACTCTAAGCAGGCTCTTGATTTGGAATAGTTTGCGAAATAGGAAAAATACCTTGTTGCTGCGGTTCTGTACGTTTTGCGCACATGAGGATAGACTAAAAAGGCGAACTAACAATAAGGCGCATAGTACCGCATTCATGCTACCAAACTTTTTATTGACACCAGGGTCATGTCATTGTCGACCATATCCAAGAGGATGTGTTAATTATTCAAATCCTTGTTTTATTGATTTATCATAATAAGTAAAATAATTAATTATATATTTCGTCAGACGTCGTGCGCTCAAGAACCATCACGAGGAAGGCGCCCGAGTACTGGATGTGGTCTCCAAATACGCCGTCCATCGACCGTAAGTTACCGTATCCTTGATGATTACTGTAGCCACGGCTTGATGAGATACGGTATCTGGTAGATTACTGTAGTAGACGATGAATAGGTTACGGTATCTAATAGAATATTGTCGTAGACGATTAAATGAAAAATTTGAATGCTTGTAAAAATAACTTTTTAAAATATTTTTGAGTTCGCATGCCCCTTGTAAAATCGACCTCTGTGTACCCCGCCCATGTATTTATGGTCTCAACCATTACAATGCGAATAAAGATCATTGTATCAAATTAAGTTTATTTACTAAAACCGTAGGACTGAACTTTCTACAAACGGGACAGAAATGGTCTAAGGAAAGCAAGAAAGGGAGCGATGTGGGTCATAAGTTTTGCAGTTTGCAGTGCGATAAAACGGGGTTAGATTGATTTAAAAAAATACAATTATAATTACGAAAAGTGATGGTTAAAATTACGACAAATTAGAACAGGGGCTTATTACTACGGTATAGACTAACAAAGATAAGATAAGACTAAGATAATAAGGTAAGATTGGTTACGGTGACGCACTAAATTTTAGCAGTCATCAGTCATCAGTATCGGAGTTCTGAAATGAGAGTAAACATTATAGATCAGAGATCAAAGATCAAAGATCAAGTACCTACCTCATCATCGCCCATTACGGTTGAATCGCTCTCATCATCATCATCATCAGACTCCTCGTTACTATCACTATCAGTGTCGGCATGAATTGAGAAGGGCGTTGAGGGAGGCGAGTAGATGAGATCATCAGGACCACCCACGTTGATCTGAAAAATCAAAGATCAATATTAAAAGGACCAAAGATCAATGACACAAAAGTAATGGTAAAACTTCAAAGATCAATATGGAAATATGATCAACGTGATTAATCATCGATAAGCTTACAGTAAAAGATCAAAGATTAAAGATCAAAGATGATTAATATAAAGTGCTAACCTCTGATTCGCTATCATCGTCGGTTTGGGATTCATTCTCTTCCTCAGGCTCTTCTTCCTCATCAACCTTATCATCTCCATCATCTTCTTTATCTTCTCTCCTATTATCGATCGCTCCATTGGGATACTGTAGCTGCTCATTTTGATACTGTAGCTGCTCATTGGTATACTGTAGCTGCTCTTCGGTATACTGTATCGGCCGTCTTCCATTCATTCGAATTCTCTCCTCTTCTTCCTCGTCGAAACCTCCGAACATGGCCTGATACCAGATCTTGTGCTCCTTGGAAGAACTGGCCGTCGGCTTCTTGGCCTGCAAAAGATCGAAGGTCAATAAACAATTAGATCTTTGATAAAGATCAAAGATCACTTACTCTGATTCTGTTATCGACGTAGTTTGGCCCAGATTCGGTTCGAGCGCGTTTAGTCTGAAAATAAGGAGATATATTTTTAAATATATATTTTTAAATATAGGTACGTAGAGCTCGATTCTACATCTGAACATAAAATTGTTTTAAAAATGTTAATGTATTGATTTTAAAATAATTTAAAATAATTAAAAACATAATTAATATTTACGGTATGTACCTGAACTGGAGTATTCTCATCAGCGGCTGTCTCACGAGTTCGTTTGACTGCCTTTCTCTGAAAATTGTATTATTTGGTCATGTTTGATCTTTGACCTTTGATATTATACCTTGTAGTTCGGGTTCACTGTAGTATATTTGTCCATATTGGCCTCAGTAAAGAGTCGTCGACTGGCCTTCCTCAAGCTCTTTCTGAGAGCTTCCTGAAATGTAAAAGAGCTTATCTACTCATATATCAATCAGTTAGGGAATTATTTTACATTTATCGACATGCTCAGCATGAAACAATACAGGTTTGTAAATCAAAAAATAATAGATCACATAAGTCTCTCGACATATATTTATGTGTTGAGAGTATTATGTGATCTATTATTATTTGATTTACAAAATATTGTAACAATCCTCATAGGTATCTCGTTTTAGCACCTAAAAACCAACATACAATAGTAAGAAAAGTCAAGGATAGATTAAGGCATGAAATTTTTTTTTAATAACAACTAGAAATATGACTGACCAATCTGATACTATATTCTTCTTCGGCGGGTAGAGGAGTTCTCTCAACTGGGAAAGTAACCATGATTGTAGAGTAGAATAAATAAGACAGGACGATACCACTACTTGGATAATGGTCCTAAATGACCTGTATCCACTTATATGTGAAAGGCCACGCCCCTTACCGGACCAAGACACGCCTAGTTTCCCTGGTGGCACTTTAACGATGTCTCTCGATCGAGAATTATATCCTGTGGCAAAGCTTGCTACCTTGCAATCCTTGGTTTCTTTCATCCTATTATGAGTGGCAGAACTAATAAGATGGATATGGGGTGAGAAATAGTGTGATATCCGAAGAAAGAGATGATTGGGGCCATGGGAAATATAGGTGAGATGAGATTAACAAGGACCTTTGAGGCGAGTATCAATGATACTGTAGAATTGCAAAAGTTTTTCATACATCATATATTTATATTTTACCTACGCCCGTAGGCGCAACGAGAACAATGTGATTTGTGAATTTGTGAACGAAAAAGAAATCACGATAGAAGACTCTTATAAATTACTATGGTGGTTTTACTATCATCCGTACATTATGGGCGTCATCCGTACATTATGGGTCAGACATGGGCGTCGACACGCCGACAAAAAGGCCCCTGTAATATTTGGGCTTTTCGAAAATTGTGTGGAATTCTCCTCGCCATGAAAACAAATTTAGTTGAAATTTTTTAATTTTTTTGAGTGTTCCTTGTATTATTACCTTTTTAACAGTTTTACGTTCGAATGCCCACAGCTATATGTACCTCGCCCATGTATGGTGGAATATACTCTTTCTTTATTGATAATGGTCCCGAAACGTAATGGGGTACGGCAGATTTATCGATCGATTTATTGATTGATCTTTCAGTGACGTCTCCTTCGTTGTTCGACGTGACGATCGTGGATGTGATCTTCGATCGATCGGAGACGGTAGTCGATCTACCGTACTCCGTCTTCTGTACGGAGACGATGTAGCCAAGGTTTATTGATTGATTTGTATAATATATTGATTGATATACAGCACACTCACGGCAAACTCTCTTAGAGATAGGTTGTCTAACTTGCCTACCATAGATAAAGGTTAGCTTACTCCTAACTCTCTCAAGAAGACACATTGCAAAGTACTACTATCTCACTCGTTATAGTAACGGGGAATCGAGTAAGCTAACTAACACATTTGAGACAACGTCCATCTAATTGTCATACATTGATCATACATTGCCATACCCTCGCAGCGCGAGGATTAACCCACTATGTAAGGCCCATTTTAGGCCACTTGATAAAAAAAGGAAGCTAAAAATGACGATTTTTAAGCGAAAATAATGAATTTTGTGAATCAGCCCACCCTATTTCGAAAATTGACCCACTTTATAAAAATAAACGGCGAGCGTAGCGAAAATGTATGATCCTAGATAACCTATGGCTCAAATGTGAGAGAGTTTGCGGTCAGTGTACTCTTATGTATACAAATAATGGTTTGAGGACCCGATCGATCTCGCTCTGTCCGATGACTCTTTGTACTTTGATCTGGAAGGAGTGATGTCTCGCCCGTACTCGATCCACTCGGCCGAGTCAAAGGACGTCAAGAAGGTACGGTACTTTATTGATTATTGCTTTCCTATTTGGTTATGCCATTCGTTATCGGTAACGTTAGTAGTATGGCTAACATTGTTCGATATTTTTAATTATTACGGCATATGCTATGATCTTATTTATTTATTGATTGAATTAAATATTTTGAAGAAACGACATCGTCAATTTGTTCTCTTCATCAACAATCGTCCAGTCTCGTGTGCGACATTGAAGACGTCGATTGAGACGACATTAGGGGCCAGAGGATTGGCCACTACTTATCTATTGATTGCACTTAAGGTTAATAATAATAATAATAATAATAATAATAATAATTTTCAATTGCTTTGGAACCGAATTACGGTCTCTGGTCATCCGTTTATAATTAGTTTTACCGGTTCCACAACTGAATCAACTTTATCTTGTCTCAACTATTTCTTCGATTGGGTTGATTTAATTTGGTTTACCTTATTTTTACAAAATAAAGTCTGGTTTTGGCCATCATTTCTAGTTGTTCCCCCTCTTCAGATCGAGCCATCCCGTGTCGACGTCAACGTCCATCCAACCAAAGACTGCGTATTCTTCCTTCAACAAGATGACGTCATCGAGAAGATTCAGACGGTATGATGAGGATTACGGTAGCTTGCAGAGTTCAAAGATCACTCGGAGCTAGTGTTATTTGAGCCTCGGGTATAGGTCAATGATCAGAGATCAAATATCAATGATTTTTAGTCATAGTTCTTGTAGATTACAGTAGTCTACCCTTGATCAAAGATTATCTACAGTACTTACAGTACCTCGATGGTATACTCGAGTGTCATCTCAATGCGGATCGAGTGACGTCACTGGTCGCTCCGTTGCAGTTGACTCTCCACGCGGCTCCCACCACGCCTACCGTATCCAGTCAGACAGGAACCAAGGTATTTATTGATTTTTAGAATGATATCGATAGCATCGAATATTGATTTATTGATTAATTTGAGAGTACACCATCGGTTTCACGACGCAACACGATCGATACTGACGATGAGGCGCCGCTCACTGATAAGAGTGACACAAGGAGTGATCATACGGTATGTGTTTAAATATTATTGATTTCCGTAGTCTAATGCATAGGTGGGCACGTGAAAACGAATTTCTTTTGCGCACAGCTTTGATGTACCATCGGGGCTTTGCGCATAGCTTTGCCTCGTAAAAATGGGAAAATTTTGAGTCAAACATGGAAAAAAATGCCATGCTCACAGCCTTGCCTTCCCCCTTCATCATTTTGCGCACAGCCTTTCCTCCAGCGTACCCACCTATGAGTCTAATGATATTATTGGTTGATTACCATACCCAATGTAATTATTGATTGATTACCGTACCCAAGTATATTATTGATTGATCATCGCGCCCAACTAATACCGTACCCTTCAGCTTAATCGCATATCCAGTAACGACCGTCGTCTCGATCAATTCTTCCTGCAGACAGAACAGCATACGAGTGCGCACGCACCGATAGATAACGTACCCATGCCCGCTTCTCAAGAGGAATTCACACTGTCACAGGTTATTGATTGATTCCTTGTGTGATTGGCGGTATTACGGTATTTCGAAACTAATGGTGCACACTTTTTTTAAAAGAAAAAACAATCATAGTGAGGCTCAAATTGTAAGTTTACTTATGTTTCACTTTTTGTATATTTAACGTCAGTTTTAGCTTTGTGCAATTAGTGATATGAATCTTTAAAGACTCTAGCAACTCCATCCAATTCCCGTTCTGAGGCTGTATCCATCGAACGTTGGCAAACTGTTTGCCGACAAAAGTGACGTCACAAGCGTAGACGGACGATTGATGGCAAACTCCTCCTTCTACGGTTGTGACGTCACTGTTGCGGAAAACCGCCGTCATGGGGGTGCCCCCTGTAAAATTAGGGCTTTTCGAAAATTTTTGGAATGCCTCCTGTAAAAATGGTGTTTATGTGAAATTTTGAAAAAAACGTGAAGGCCCCAGAAGCAGAGAAGACGTTATTTTACATGCTCTCTCGCCTCTTTTTCTTTTCTCTTCTCCACTTTTGATGGGTGACTTCTCTCTTTCCAGAATGGCGATCGTTTCTTCACTCTCGCTTCACTCCAGTCACTTCGTCAATCAATAGTGTCTGCTGTATGCTCAGATCATCTACGATCGCTCTTCAAGGAACACTACCTGGTTGGATGTCCGAGTGAGCATTTTTTTAAAAATTTTTTATTATTTAAAAATATACTTTTTTTAAATTATATAAATATTGTGTGATATTTGCATAAGTTTGCGCATGGAGAATATAACGAATCACAGTTCCAATCAATCAATATATGCTTAATACATAAATTTATTCTTAATTAGTCTATATTAAATTTCCAAATTTAATATCTCTCCCGATTAATCTTTTTTTCATTGGAAATATTGTCTTCTATAGATGAAAGCTTCGCGTTGCTTCAGCATGACACGAGCTTGTATGCGGTCAAGCTGGGTACGATACTCGAGGAGACGCTATATCAGGTACGGTATTGTGAGAGTTGGGTCCCCCCCCCCCCCGTGTAGGCCCCTTCATGCCTGAATGATGTCCCCTCATTCCATTTGAATCGTCATTCCTTATGATCTTAAAGTGAGTTCCGCGCAGCTTGTCCTCTAGTGTTCCCTGTTACAACTCCAAGGAAGACCCAAATGTTAGAATACTCTGTCTAAGGATTATCGATTTATCGATTGCTTGATAATTACAGTTGGTTATATTCTCCGTGGGCAATCTTGGCTCGTATCGTTTCTCGACGTCCCTTCCGCTTATTCCACTGCTGGCTGAGGTAGCGCCCGATCAGACCGCCGACGCGTTGGCGGAAGCGTCGCGGTTTCTCTTCAGCAAAGCGGTATGTGTGTACCTTTATTGATTGTTTCCGAAGCGATTACGGTATTTAGGACATGCTGAACGACTTCTTCTCGATCTCATTCGAAGAAGAATATGATGACAGTGGAGAGGACTGTGTAGTGCACCTCACCACGGTGCGTTCTGTCTTTTCCCAAGCTTACCGTATCCATGCACACTATTTGGGTGTGTTCAGATTCCCTCGATCATTCATGGCCACACACCACAGATGGCCGCCCTGCCCGAGTTTCTGCTCTGCCTACTCGTTCAGGTATACGGTAGCAGTGATTTATGATGGTATACTGTATATTATGGGTATCACGAACTGATTTTATTATTAAATACCCCATTATGCGGTGTTCAGAACTTGGAAAATGCAAGAAAATGCGGAAAATGCTGTTCAGAAGTTCAGGTGGAAAATGCCCGAAAATGCTCGATTTTGGCTCGAAAAAGATGGTTTTCTACACTTTAAAAGCGTTGAAACTCGTTGTTTCAAGTAAAACAACTAAAATAGGTCATTTATAAAGTAGGCTACTGAAATAAATATCGTATGATCCTTTTTTGAGCACTTTAAGCCGAAAATGAACGAAAATGCTGCGAAAAATCAACCTAACGAGTCCATATTTAAAATTATCACTTATCATCAATATAATGCGTCCACAACACTGTTTGCGACCCATAAACGTTGATATTAAACAACAAAAAAAAACATTAAAATTTGCTCAACATCTTCGAAAATGAGCATTTTCAGAGCATTTTCCGGCTGAACTTCTGAACAGCATTTTCCGCATTTTCGTGCATTTTCCAAGTTCTGAACACTGCATTATTTACGATTTACGTCCTTTGTAACCCCGCCCCCCCCCTCCCAAATCTAGAGAGTCAATCATATCATATTCTTTTTTCCCTTTAACTTATCACATATCTCATTGCGCCTCGGGCGTAGGTAAATTTAAATAAAATAAAATTTTATTTTATTGTGTTCTCCCAGGTGGATTGGGATGATGAGGAGAAGTGCATCGAGGGGATCGCTCGATCGCTCGCTGCCTTCTACTCGCTGCATTCGAGGTTTATTATTTTTGTCTAATTTTTTTAAAAAACAATCGATAATTTGCCATTGTGAACTAACTTTTTTTAATTTTTTAAATTTTTTTTTAAACTATTAACTCTTGTATGTTACAGATGGACAAAGGGCGATCAATATGAATCGAGCTCGGTCGACACAAAATGGTCTGCTGTCGTCGAGAATTTGTTCATACCCAAGGTTGAGCTTTGATCTTTTGGTTGCAGTATGATTTGTTTTCGACCTTTATGAGCTACAGTAGGATTGGCGTTTATTGGCAACATTTATTTTGAGCTACGCTATTAATTATTATATAATAATGTAATTAATAATATAAACAATATTATATTTATAATACACTTAGGTATTATCAATTATTTGGACTACTCTATCATTGATCTTTCGCTTCTTGTTTATGGGATTGGGTTGATTATTCCTTTTTCTTGCATTACGGTATTATTAGTCGTTAAAATAGAATTGATCTTTGATCTTTGGTCTTTCCAGATCAAAGATCGTCTTCTTCCTCTCTCATCATGGTCTGAAGATGGTACAATCACCACTCTAACTACACTACCCGAACTGTACAAGATCTTTGAGCGATGTTGATTTCGGTAGAAGTGAACAATATTGATTGAATCGATTCACACTTTGCTTATGTACGCTCTTTTTGTTATCATTTTGGCATGTATATTGTTATACCGTAACCTAATATGATCTCTTACTGCATTCAAATCTCACATCACTGTATCGTTCCACTTTATCTTTACATAAATCTTTAATATGTATGCATGTATGCGCATGTGAAGACATAAGAATACCGTATCCGTCCGTAGCTACCAGACTTGTCTCTTCGGATCTATATAGAAAAGAGATTCAGGTTATATTTATATTATTTATACTTATATTTTTCTTTGCCTGTATGGGATGTATCAGTTTTTCTTCTTTGTGTTAGTTCATCAATGATTCTTGAAACAGGAAACTGCAGGTTTGCCATGCAACATAGCCTATCTAAGAATACCGTATTCTATGTCAGGTCTATTCCATTCTAGATAGATCAACATTTCAGAAAAATAAACAATCCAGATACATTGCAACAAGCAGCTATAGATTAAGATATAATTTATTCCTTGAGTCTAGAGACCAAATATCAATGAAGGAAAGCTAACAAAGTTATCATTGTAAAAAAAACTAGTAACGTGAATATTTACTACTTAACGATATGGTGTGTTATGTTTTACAGTTAGTGAAAAAACTGGTGTAAAGTTAAAGTGTGAACAAATAAGAGTTGACAAAGTATCGTAATCAAAGAATACAGTACACTATAGCATAGATCATAAGAATCGCTCTAGAACTACTGTAGAATGTGAGGGTGCGGATTGGGATAATTGAAGAATCTACCCAGTATGCGTACAAGATCCGATTCATTGGTATCTTCGGAGTCATCGGGGCGTTCCTTTGGATCAGATCTTTGATCGGGAAACGGAAGGTCGGTTTCGGAGAACTCATCCATAGTTCGAATCCATCGATGCTCAGGTGCAGCGGGTTCAGATGAGGAATCGTCAGCTCTTCTAATTCTCATTACTGGACGACATGACGCGAAAACGATGAGAAATAGAAGTAACACGAACCGCATCTGAAGAAAACCATACATTCAAAATACTCATGACATCAGAGGCGGTATCCATGAACGGCGGCAAACCATTCGCCGGCAAATTTGGCATCACAAGCGTCAGAGGAAGAGTTTGGGCAAACGCATCCGCTTACAGCTGTTACGTCACGTTTGCCAACATTCATGGATACCTATGCAGAAAACGAAGAACAGGGACAAGACTTTCCAAATTTCTCAATTTATGGTTAAACCACCGCTAAAATGGACCATAAATTTAGTTTTCTTTGAATTTGCACTATTCTTTTCGGCCACCCGATTATTTTGTTATGTCTCAATATGTGGGGGCCATACGCACTTGAAGGGTCGAGTGATATTCATAGACTATTACTACATCAATCAATCAATAATCAATCAATCAATCAATCAATAATAATCACCGTATGTCTTCCACTCCTCCGTGTCCCTCGATCTTCTTAACCTCCGTACTTGCAGTTCGATTGGCCGATGTCGTTGCGTCAGAAGTCGCTAATGACGTCACTGCAATCAATCGATATGATCAATCTATCGTAATCTACACCAAACTGTCGTTGTGGGACCAGGGAGGCTACTCCTCATCACCATAAACCCTGTACAAACAATTTATCAATACATATGAGTAGATCATGATTGTTCTTAATCCTCGCACTGGTAAGATAAGCGGAGAATAGGAAAAGAGAATATGGATGGTCTAGGATGATTTTGAAACTTTGTGCCCTCCCCCATCCGCCCTTACAGAGAGCCCGTTTTAACATCGTGAAATCTACACAACTATCAATCTGAACGTACGCACTTATGCAAATCGGTGAATATAGTGTTGCTCAATCTCTGAGCTGATCTAATTAGCATTTCCATCGCGTTTCAAAAACAAAGTTATCGATGACATGATGGGAAAATCATTTCAAGTTTTCAATATTAAAATCGAATTATCTAATCTACATTTTAATGAACAATGCATAATTGAATGACCTTTCTTCATGAGACAATCGAAAGAAGTTAATTGAATTTCCATACATGGTCAATCCATTTTCAACTTTCATCGGATCATTTCTGATCATTTTCATTCCTACTACTCTTACGAGACGGTCGGCTGGTGGACGCTCTGTTCTTCGGTGGGTGTTTGGAGCTCATTGGAGCTCACTTTGGAGCTCGTTGGAGTTCACTTTGGAGTTCGTTGGAGCTCACAGCTCCTCTCTGGCCCTTAGCCAACTCCGTTTACCATCCTCGTTCAGGTATTACCCATATTACTGTAAGCAGTCGTCGTCAACGTCGCTCTCAAGATGGTAGACAAAGAGCTCGCTAAAGCGAACTACTATCATGGACTCTTACCAAGAGAAGACATAAAGGTAGAGCAAGCTCCGCAGACTTTCCCAAGCACTTGGTCCTTTTTCTCAGGAAATGCTAATAGAGACCGGTGATTGGTTACTTCGTCTGACTGAACCCGCTGCACCGGGCAAACGAGACTTTGTCTTATCCGTACAAACAGACAAGGAGAACAATCTGGTGAGAACGAACGCAGTTGATCTTTGATCTCTAAGAGGCTCCACTATTGATCTTTGAACTTTGATAGGTAAAACACTTCGTCATTGGTTGCAAGGAAGGAAAGTTTACGCTGTTCGGGCAGAAAACGTTCGATTCAATCGTTGAGATCGTGGAGCACTACCAGAAGGAGCCTATCGGAACGAAGCCTGTTAGTGGAACCATAGGATACCGTGTCATACCGAAACAATATCCGCAGCATACCGTATACTGACCACATTTTGTCATTTACGAAATCCCGACCTCATTTTGTGAAAACCTTTTTTTTGTATTTTTTGTTGCGAAAACACGAGTGCATTTTGTGAAATCTGACGACATTTTTCAAATTTGTAACAAGCTATTCGACATACATTTTCGAGCACCGTTAGCATTGTTAGTGAGCATTTTTGTCGATGCGGTCAGTTTTGAGACTCGAAACCCATCTAGGAATATGCGGGAGATCGAGATTAGTAAGAATCACCACATATCGGGTCAGTTTCGAGTACTTGAGGGGTCAGTTTTGTTCTAATTTCGGGTAAGTTTATAATTCGCAAAAACAACAGATTGTGGGTGGGGCGAAAATGTATGCTATTCGAGTTATGCATAGGAAAACAATTCGATCAGACATATATAACATAGAAAACAATTTCAGCCCATCGCACTCTTGAAGCCAGTGCTTCGTCAGAAATGGGAACTGGATCACGATAATATAGGTGAGTAACTACGATGGTCTGATCTGTATGATTTCCCTTTTCAGAAACAACCAAGAAGTTGGGAGAGGGTGCATTCGGGGAAGTGCACAAGGGTAAACTGAAGAAACGTCGCAAGAATGGCAAGGAGAAGCTGATCAATGTAGCCATCAAATTGGTAATCAATCGATAATTTCGAAAAACAATCGATAATTGTGCTTTACAGGCGAAACTCGATGCACTCACTAAGGAGCAGATCAAGGACATTATGCGCGAGGTATCGTAACCTGGTTGTATCCAGACAGTACCGTAGCTTCAAATATCGTAACCGGGTCGTGACCGGACAGTATACCAGCTTCAAATAATAATCAATAATTCAGGCTCGACTCATGCGTAACTTTCATCACCCAAATGTGGTTCGGCTACATGGTGTTGCTGCGGGGCAGGAACCGCTAATGCTTGTAATGGAACTGGTAAGAGGATACGATATCCGGGATATGGTAATATTTGGATACTGTAATGAGATACTGTGATGAGATACTGTAATGAGATACTGTAATGAGATACTGTAATGAGATACTGTAATGAGATACTGTAATGAGATACTGTAATGAGATACTGTAATGAGATACTGTAATGCAGGCTACCGACGGCGCCCTCGACTCGTTTCTCAGTAAGCATGAGCAGCTTCCCCAGGAGAAGCGTGTCGAGATGACTTGTCAGGCAAGTTGATCTTTGATCTTTGATCAATCAATAAATCAATAGTTCAGGCTGCTTGGGGCATCGAATATCTCCACAAGCGTAACTGTATTCATCGTGATATAGCTGCTCGTAATTGCCTCTATGGAAATGGAAATGTTAGATAATCGATCGTTTCTCATCCATTTTATTGATTACCTGCTTAGGTGAAAATCTCGGATTTCGGCCTGTCGAGAGTGGGGGAGATGTACCAGATGAATCCGAAGAACAAGGTCGCATTAAATCGACCAATCGATAACTTATCGATCAATAATCTCTCCAGGTCCCGATCCGTTGGCTGGCTCCCGAGACGCTCAAGTCTGCCATATACACGAAGAAGTCTGACGTGTGGAGTTACGGTTGGATCCCGCATCGATTGTCGCTGATTACTGTAGCTAATATCTTTCGCAGGAGTTCTCGTCTGGGAGATCTTCAACAATGGAGCTGAGCCTTATCCAGGCATGAACACTCTTGATGTACGTGGTATACGGTAGATTACTGCATACGGTAGAGTACGGTGTAGGGTAGATTAGTGTAGAGTACGTTGATATTTAGTCTATAATCTTTGATCTATAATCTTTGATGCTCGTGTCAGGTGCTTCGATATGTCAAGAGCGGCAAGCACCTGGATCTCTCCGAAAAGATGGAGAACAAACATCTCGCCGAAATGCTTGAGGTTAACCGAGTTAAATCTGGGTTTAAATGTCCGAAACATCTACCATACCCATCCGTTCTACCCTACCTATATCCTTCACGTGCTACCGTAATCCTCACTACCGTAATCATCGCTTCAGAAGCGATGTTTCGAGGCAGTCCCGGAAGAGCGTTGGTCGATGGCTCAAGTGGTCAAGGAACTTGAACTACTCACTCCGGTCAAGCAGAATACTGAACCCAAGGAGAAGGTATGTACTAAAATTAAAGTGGCTTGATCGTTTAATGACTTTTGTTCACGATTCACGATCGAATAACGTTGGAATGTTGGTTACAGTAGCTTTGCGCAGTAAACAATTATCGATTGATTTTTTCAAGACTATCGTTAAGGGACCCGTGGTGTCTACTGACCAACCGGAGATCGATACTGGCGAGAATAACCGTTTTGAATCGGTTTCACTCGCCATTGATAGTAAAATGGTGAGTGCTTACCATATTCAACCGATATCGTACTCTATGTACTGTATTCTATCATTTATCGTCTACCGTACTCTACGGTATATCCTACCCAACCGATACCATAAAAATGCTTGTACATACTGTAGTCTAGTCCTTTCTAATGACAGCATAATCGTTCAGGCAAAGTCTATGTCAAAGTCATCGACTTCTAGCTCGACTGTCGGAGAGTCTGCCAATACTATTAAGAACAAGAAGAAGAAGAAGCAACGTAATCTCCATCTTATTGCTTAGCCGGTGGTGTCCAAGCACACAGTCATTAGTGCAGTTCCTGACACACTCCTCAACCTCCTCCGAGACAACGTAGTCCATTCGTGATTCTTTCTGAATCTCATGGGGTCGATGTAACCGATAAAGAGGGATTGAGATATTACTTTTTTTGTCCGCAACTTACACACTGATTTATGAGAGATTCAAAATTGTTTAAAAAAATTGTTGATTGTTTCAAAAATCTACACAAAACAAACAACTTAATTTGTTCATTTATGAATCAGCAATTGAACAATGCCAACCATACATAGGCGGGGTACTTCTACAGGGGCATCCGAACGAAAAATGTGTAATTTTACAGGGGCCTTCACTTCCTTTTCAAAAATTTAACCTAATAATAAACGTCATTCTTACAATGGGCATTCCACAAATTTTACATGGGCACCCCCTTGTCGGCCATGTATGTGCGCACAGTGTCACCTATGTCAGATAGATACTCATGGAATAGAAAGACCAATATGGATCCACACTAGCTTTACAACCATACAATAACAATGAGAGAATGTTCATTTATCAGAGGTGGTGCATACAATAAACATTAAAATATAAGCATAAGAAGGTGTAATATTATTATTAATCGTAGTATTAATCGGTAGGAGTAGTAGGATTAATAGGAGTAGTATTAATCGGTGTGGACAATATCAATCAGCACAGGAATCACAAGATACATACTGAACCAAGATGATGTACCACCACCAAACCATCTGATAAAGTTGTTTAAAAAAATTCAACTGATACTTTAGGTATGCTTATTAACGATTGAAATGGATGAGGTTTAGTGAGGTACAGTAGATAATTTAAAATGCAAATGTGGAAATAGCATGAAAATGTTCAATCAATGGTTAGAGTAAATCAATCGATAATCAACACAATAGTCGGTTTACTCTTATTGTTAGGGCTCTTTCCGGACTACGACGAGAAAGCCCGTGAGGTGAGCTCATCTTCTGCATCGTCATCCTCGATGAACGTCGTTTGCTGAAGAGTACATCAATCAATAAATTATTGCTGAATCGATAAATGCATCTATAAATCAATCAATAGCTTCTACCGTACCTTTATCTTCCGTTTCTACTTTTGGCTGTCGAATGGTCGTCGACATCGTTGCGTCAGAAGTCACTGGTGAGCGGACTGCAATCAATATGATCACGCTACCGTATTTCGGAAGCATTATAGTGGTGGGACCATGGTGCTTCTCCTCATCATCATAGTGCTCCTCACCCACTTCAACCACAACAATTCGTCAAATAATAGTAGGGTAATTGCCCCTTTAAATTACAGTTACTAAACTAATATTACACTACCTTAGCTCATACACATAGGACGATATGGTGACCGTACCAGACGCCGTTGAGGTCTACCGTAACCACCTGAAACCAGTGATTAACTAAACAATCAATGATCAAACTATCGTAATAGCATAAACAATGTACTTTGCTCTCATATATGTATTATGGTATATTTTGTAGAGCACTGTCTCTTTACGGTTTCAATACAAAAGATTTTACGGAAAAAAATAAAAATCTATAAATAAATCAATAACACAATAGCCTCGCTCTGCCAGTCATACCTTCGTGTCGGGATTCGTTGAGAGGATTGAACCAAGTTAACATAGTCCGTGAACGATCTGAGGATTAAATATTGATGCAAAGAGAAACAAATCATCAAAGTTTCTTAGTTTTTGCGAACAAATAAATCTCGCATGAAGATAACATAGAACATTCGTCATGACCAAGTTAGTTCACCATAAATTTAACAGAATTAACCCTCACGGGATTTACGATTATTTCATCGAAGATCTTGTAAAGAACCCGGAACGTATCGGATGTCCCTCTGCACGATCTTTTCCCTCTCGATATCGAAGACCGGCTGAAACATATTAATAGAAATAAATTATTATTATTATTAATAGAGTAATAAACGCGATACTTTTTTTGTATTCAACGGATCCAATGTATGTGTCAGGACTTCTTCCGGTAGATGTCCGCTATCGCTTGCTTTTCCTTCTGAGTTATCGATATTAGTGTCAAAGGTATCTACTCCGCATAATGTTCGCATTATCGTTATGGGACCAGGGTGCTTCTCTTCATCAATATAGTGCCCCTCATCCACTTAAACCACAACAATTCGTCAACTAAAAGTAGTGGGGTAACGGTCCCCTTTAAATTACAGTTACTAAACCATACATGAGCAAGCTTTGCCGTTGGAAATTCAAATCGTTTGGGTCGGACGCAAAAATCGAGTTGGTGGACACATTCATTTTTGTGCGAATTTTGGCTAACTCGTAGTCATTTTTGAATAAATTTTGGCTAAATCAGGTGGGTCTTGTCGCTTGCGACACTGCCGCCCACGCATGTACTAAACTAATATTACAGTACCTTAGCTCATACGCACGCGACGATATGGTGACCGTACAAGACGACGTTGAGGTCTACCGTAACCACCTGAAACCAGTGATTAACTAAACAATCTGGAACTCTTTGCCCGTCGAATTAGTTGCATCCCCACCACCCTCATTCCGTGCAGGGCTAGTTAAGATCTCACCAGATATAATTATACCCTCTTCTAAGTTTCGCCAGTAGCTCCCAAACTGCCACTGTACCCCCACCCTAAACCGATATCGCTACCGAAGCGACGGACATCCATCAACCCCTCTGTCATTCGTTTTTAATGTCACATATACTACGATGGAATAAAGAATAAGAATAAGAATAAGAATGGTCAAACTATCGTAATCACAAAACAATGTACTCATATAAATATTGCTCTCATATAAATATTATAATATTATAGTACTGTTCCTTTAGTTTCAATACAAAAGATTTTACAAAAAAAATCTATAAATCAATCAATGCCACAGTAGTCTCGATCTGCCAATCATACTTTCGTGTCGGGATTCGCTGTGAGGATGGCGTCATCGTCAGAGCAGCCTCGAACCACGTTCACATCGTCCGTGACCGATCTGAAAATAAAATATTGATTTAAAGAGGAACAAATCATCAAAGGTTCTAGGTTCTTAGTATTTGTGAACAAATAAATCTCGCATGAAGATAACATAGAACATTCGTCATGACCAAGTCAGTACATCATCAGTTTAACGGAATTAATCCCTACATGACCTAGGCCCTTCCCCAGTGGGCATGCCTATTCAAACACAGTGGGATGAAGAAGGAGACAGATAGTGTGATCTAATTGGATATCACAATGTATGCCGCTCCAACGTTTTACCTCATCAATTCCCTTTTTAATTACATGATTTTCATAAGAATTACATGATTTTCATATGAACAAGATAGAAATTAGCTAAACGAGAGCAGACTCGACGGATGGGACGTGAACATCTCAATCAATCGATAATTATACCATATAGCTAATCCATAAAAGCTGAAATCGATCAGTGTTCACAAGACTACTTTACTCGCCACAGCTGGAGTAAAGTAGATACGAACAGTAATGATAAACGGTGATAAACAGGAAGAGCGACAACTCGCAATATTGTGGCAAGTTATCGTTTGATAATCAAAGAAAAAACTACTACGGTTATATTTCACATAGTACAGAGAAAAATCGATCTCACCTAGCGAAGAATGAATGGTGTACAGGGAGAGATATTGCAGCTGGTATGTTAGACGTGAGCAGCTACGAAGGAATGATCATCCTCCAAGGACGACACTACACCTCAACATTACTCTTTAGATGCTTACTTTTCACTTACTCTTGACTTAAATGAATTAAGATCGTGAACTTAGGATAAGTAAAGAAGCACTGAGGGAGAAGGTAATGGATACGGACTTAACGAGAGAACAACATGAAGAATAACCAGTGTACGAAATGGAGAGAGACCTAATTGTAAGCTCAAAAGTTTGCGCATTTATAGTTTTCAAAACATCTGGACCGTAAGAGGTTCGAACAAATTGCAATCATATCACATGCGCACGTTATGAAGACACAAAATTCGTTAAACGAGTTGATAAAATAGAACAAATTAACGAAAATATTTGGACAAATATTTTAAAAAACTTCATCAGTTCACACCGGATGAAGTTTTCCCTTACAGTATACCAACAGAATCATAATGAAGAGAGTCCTAACACGACTAACGCAGTTTGAATACAGTAATCTGATATGTATTCGTGGCCAATTTTGAGTTCCTATTTTCTTATTTAATCTTTTTGAACTATTTTGGTGATCGTTTTTGCAACTTTCATGCGCGATTATGGATAGATTGTCTGAGGGGGCTTGTCCCGTACCACTATCTCATGTTCTTATGAGTATCATTATTAGTTTATGACTGTTCAATTCAACTTTTACAAAAAAAATATATCGAGCTAGTTGGACGTTGTGCCGATTCTTTAATTCGATAAACCCCGATCTTTATTCAATCTTTAAATCATCATGCTGATTAGACTTGGCATTTTTTCTTTGGAAGCTCTTAATTCGTGATATATTCCTCTTATTCCAATCGCCTATTTGTATTTCTGTAGCGCTTCATCGATTCAATCAAGCATACCTACCATCCTTTTCTTTCATCTCTGTTGATGTTGCATTTCTCTCTCTTCTAGCCATTTCTCAACTTTATTCATATTCCTCTGCTCCGCATTCAGTAATAATTCGGAGGTCGTATCCATGAAGCGTTACAAACAATTTGTCGATAGACGTGGCGTCACGAGAGTAGACGTAGGCTTTATGCCAACTTTTGCGCTTTAAGCCATGGATACGGCCCATACGATGTGCGCAATGTGGCCAAGTGTCCTTTGGCCCACGAGACAGTGTTCAGAGTGGTCTATTTGTTTACATAATCATTTCAAATCCATTTCAGAGGTCGGCACGACACCTGTTGCCTACCTGCCGCCTGGCTACCGAGGAGAAAGGTCGTATAGAAACCTATCGTCACTTCCTAGATGACATCAGATGGTGGACTCGGGGTCCTGAAACTTCTTTGAAGGTACGAGTCTTCCTTTGGATTCTCTTTCCTGTTATGTTATGTTGAAATCGCGGAAATACGAAAATTTTGTGGAGAATTTGCCTCTTTTCATGACTTTTGAACAGAACCTTTGTTAAACTATACTTCACCTTCATTACGTTATTGTCTTTGCCTTTGCCAACTTCCCTTTCACTGCTCACTGATCTGTCTCGTTGACAGAAACCAAAGGTTTATACAAAGTGATCGTTCACAAAGATATTCATTGAATCTCGTAATTTGCTGTTTTGTAGGGTGAATCGTCACTGTCGACAAACATCTTCGGAAGCTCGTCGCTGATGGTCTGCTCGATGTCTTCAGAAGTGTGACGCCGTCTATCCCCGGCGTCCGAGTTCTGTCGGCGTATTCCAGCGCTAGCTGGCAATCGTTTTCCGAAAAATAAAGAATTTGGGGTTGTAAATGTTTGAAATCAGTGTCTAAGCCCGCGAAGTTAAATGGGCGGGGTCAGCATCGCTATATAAACAAGGTTCGCACAAAATGGGCAGAGTCATGCATCGCTTTATAAGTACGGGAGCTGATGAGTTCATTTGATATGCCTTCCAATAGGGACCCATGGTCTAGTGGATAGTAGATCGAACTGTCAAACCGATCTCCTTATGTTAACGTGGTGTATGCCTGATAATGATTATGAATCGCAAACTAACTTTTTATTTTAAAATTTTAAAAATATTCTAAAATGCTATTTATGTATTTGTATTGAATGTACTATGAATGATGTTCCATCTTTATTGATGAAACAGAAAGAGTTCATACAAAATCAACACCGAACGATTACGGTAACATGTCAAAGCTGCAAAAATTAAGCGTATTGCTCTTGAAATGTGACTATATGTAGTATGTTAGAGATGTTCACAAAAGTTGGTAACGCATACGCATAGATGGATACTGTTTGTAAAAGATGGGCCGCAGGGCAGTCATTTAGGGAGGGGGCCGCGGCCGTCATTTAAGGACACCCCGTATTTACGCGAGAAACTGCTAGTATGGCGTCACCCTCTTTTTCTCTGTTTAGCTTCTGCTTTATCTACAGTAGTCGGACGTGCCAGATATACATGTGCACATACTATAGTAGATTTGACTGGAAATTTTGCAATTTGTGCGAGGCAAAGCCATGCGCAAGGCCCCGCAACGGAAGGCAAGGCTGTTTGCAAAAATAATTCGTTTTCACTAGCCCACCTATGCGTGTAAGGTAAGCGCCAAAATATAGACAAGACCAAGCTAAAACAAAACATATTCTTTTGAACAAAAAGATAGTAGCAGTAGTGTATGGGAAAGGAAGGAGAGACATTCTCGGGGCTAGTACATAAGTCAGGCACTTCTCACAATCGGCGAAAGCTAGCGTCTTTGTGGAATATACAATAATAATAGGAAATAAATAATCAGGGAAGCAAAATCAATCGATATGAGGAACACGGCACTTATACGGTATACATAGCGTGGCGGGAGACAATCAGCTACAGTAGCACTACGGTATTGCTTGGTGGATTATGCACTAGTCTATGGGTGGTCGGGGGGATAATGAGCACATTTTTCTTCAATTGAATCGGGTTACAGGTGCGGTGAGGATATAGAGACCGGAACGAACAAGCAATATGCGATGATACGGAGAACATGTACATGTGGGGACAGGGAGCGAGGGTCTACTACCGTAATCAACAAGTGCGGCCAGTGTGCAATTGGGTCATACACATAAATATATATAGGTGGGGGTGACGTGTACTACAAGAGAGAAGCAAGGCAATCATGCGAGGATATAATCAATAATCAACATATATATAATCAATCAATAATGTGTGTAAGTGGCAAAACATCAATCAACTGAGAGCATTTAATATTTATGCGTTTTACAAGAAAACACGGCACAGGAAAATAAATTAAATTATATCGAATGATTGATGCATCATCATATGACAAAACTATGAAACGTGAACATTGAAGAAAGTGCAATGTGCAGATGGGATAAGGCAAATATTATTCTAGTCAATTTTACTCAGGGAAACTGAAAGTTATCCGGTTTTTCGGTTGCACTAGGAGCCTTGCCGCTCTGGGAAAGAAGCTATTATGCCTGTAATGAAATCGTGAGCCTGGGTTGTTGAAATTGAGGCCATTATGGGTGATATAAGGGCGAAAATAGTGAGGTTTCATATTTGAGATCCTATATTTACCTCTGATAAATTTCATTGCAGCTTTGATATCTATTTCTTCTCTACGCTTTTCAAGAGTATCTAAATTTAGTTGTTTATTCCTAAGGGAAACTTTCGGCATTGAATCCCACGCTGCATTAAAACAGCGCTTGAATACTCGTCTAGTGAAATAATTCTGTACTCGTTCTAAGATCTTTTTGTCACCTTTTTGGTATGGATTAAAAACTGTAGATGCACTTTCAAGTATGGGCCTTATATATATTGAATAAGTTTTTACTAGGATGGTTGCATTTTTGGTGCTAGGATGGTTGCATTTGTATGTATATACGTGTGAGCACTTGAGATTTTGAAATTGGAAGAATGAGCAGACAGTAGAACTATATCATAGGAAGAGTACAGTAATATTCAATGACTAACCGCGACGCGTACAATATCACGCGTACGCGGTCGCTCACTCTGTCTCATCATCCGTGGGTGGATCGGGCGCGAAGACCGCCCAGAGTTCCGAGGGCGGACGGAGAAAGACGAAGAGACAGGTGAGATTGTCGGATGAACCGAGAGCCTTGGCCACCGAGCACAGATGCGATGAGAGGAGGAACCAGTCTGAAGGAAAGATCAACGATCATTAAATACATAAAGATCAAAGATCACAATCATAGGTCGAATAGGTAGAATCATGTTACAAAATAGGGCCAGGTTTTCAACAAAAAGTCACAAAATACGACCGGGCTATGCAGCTTGTAACCCACTTTCGACCTATGAATTATAGATAAAGGGCAAAATGGGAGAGGTAAAGTGAGCGCAAAGATCAATCGTGTGAGGACTCGATTATAGATATACAGTTTATTCTAATATCATTGAAATATTATAATGATTTGAATCGTCCAATTCTAAATACACAACGTTATGACCGAAACCTTTGACGCTATAACAAGACAGCGCGGCATGAATTCAGCAGGGTGGGGAAGAAAAGAGTGGAAAGACGAGTTTGAGGGTTTGGTAAGGAGAGATCAGAGATCAAATATCAAAGTTAATTTGATTTGAGTAGATATTGATGAATTTAATGAATAAGCAGAGAGAGCAAGTGTATAAGCGTCGCTACATATATCTTTCTCGTAATGAAAACACTGTGCGACATGAATCGACTGGGTTAGAATTGAAATGATAGCATACGTCGAAGTGCTACGATACAATTTTACAAAATGCGGAAAGGCTTCGTAGTTTGTAACGTACTTTTCGACCTGTGATCATAATTTCAAACTAAAGGAACCCGTGAAGAATATTTTTCTTGATGGAACTCTGGCGGGAATTCCAAATTCAAAAATTCCAAACTACCATCATGCAGAATTCCCGAATGTGCGTGTAGAAGTCGGCGTCTTCGAGTTCGTCGCTGACACCATCGCAAGCCAGAATAAGACCGTACTCTGCAATTACAGAACAACGATAATATACTCCGGTTTCCTAGGGTAATATTACAAGTAGCGTGCAAAAAGTAACTTATTTTTTACTTACTTTTTGTTACTGTTTTGTTATTTCGTGTAATAATAGCAAAAAAGTAAGTAACTAGAAGGTTTCTCTTTGCGTGCTACTTAGTGTAATATTATCCTGCAACATACATTGCCAAACCGTCGCAGTGCGAGGATTGACCGACTATATGACCATTTTATGACCGACCATTTTAGGGCACTTGATAAAAAAATTAAGCTAAAAATGACGATTTTTAAGAAAAAATAACGAATTTTGTGAATCAACCCACCCTATTTCGAGAATTGATCCACTATATAAAAATAAATGGCGAGGGTACCGAAAATGTATGATCCTGCAAAACGGGTCAGTTCTCATTCCACGGTTTTCTTTTCCGATCTAGTGCCGCTTATCATAGTAAACTAGTCCACAATCAACTACATGCGATAATGGATCACATATTCTCTTTTAATTTTGGCTCGGATCTAAGTTATCCGTTTTCAAAATGCGGTCAGGTTTTTCGATTTTTGTGAATTTTTGGCTCAAAATGAGGTCAGGTTTTACGATTTTTTTGGAAATTTTGCTCAAAATGCGGTCAGGCATGTTCCCAAGTACCAAGCATGAGCGCATTTTGAGCCAAAAATTCCCAAAAATCGAAAAACCTCACCGCATTTTGAAAACCGATATCCTATCTATTCGACCTATGGATCCATTTTATGTAAATGCCATAGGTGGACACGCTGAGGGAAAGGCTGTGCGCAAACCGGTGAAGAGGGAGGCAAGGCTGTCATACATTGCCATACCCTCGCAGTGCGAGGATTGACCCACTATATATGGTCCATTTTAGACCACTTGATAAAAGAATGAAGCTAAAATGACGATTTTTATGCGAAAATAACGAATTTTGTGAATCAACCCACTCTATTTCAAGAATTGGCCCACTATATAAAAATAGACGGCGAGGGTACCGAAAATGTATGAAGGCTGTGCGCATGTTTATTTTTTTACAAATTCAACCGGAAATTTTCCAATTTTTGCGAGGCAAGGCTATGCGCAAGACCATCATGGGAAGGCAAGCCTGTGTGCAAAAGTATTCGTTTTCACGCGCCCACCTATGGTAAATGCATTAAGTGTTCATGTATTCATAAAACTAGTAAGGAATAAATTCAAATTCCAAAAAAGATCACTAACCAAGGGATCGTGTGACATTGAGCACGGCGTTCACTCGTAGCTCTCCCTGTACGCACATGATGCAACCGCCAGCCTCCTGAACTTGTTTAGCTTCACTCTGCAAAATGCATGGATCAAAGATCAAAGATCAATAACCAATTTCCATCAGCAGTACTAGCCAAAATCAAAAAAAGAAAAGATCAAAGATCAAAACACTCACCGGATCACTGGGAGAATGAGACTTGCTGAGTCGCTCAACCTAAAAGAAACCAATCGATAGATAAACGATAAGTAATTCAAAGATCAAAGATCAAAGATCAAACTATACCGAGTGTGATCGCAGATCGAGAATGGCCGAGTCACCGCACCAACCGAGAGCGATTGATTTGGCGTCCACCGCTGCGACTACGGCAGTGGCACCAGAGCGCCAACGCTCGTTCTCACATCGGATTGTGATACGGGAATCTGCATTAAGTGTGGTTATAATTATTCCAAAACATAGGCATAGCTAGATCACGATTATCCATATTCAAATACAAAAAGTTGAGATTTAACAAGAAGACTCCCTCTCCATAAACTCGAGCATGCTCTAGAAACCGAAGTCTAATTCATTCCGGAGAGACTAAAGAAGGTGTTGGATATAGATCAACATGAAAATCAACGCTGAAAAGGTGCAAACCAATATGAGTGTGCGAAATGAAGAGAGCGCTAAGCCCAAATTTGGGTTTGCGCATTTATAGCTTTTAAAGCAGCTGAAGCGCTAGAGATTCGAATAAATTGTAATCACATCATATGCGCTACGTTATGAGGACACATAACACAAAATTCGTTAACGAAAGGATAAAAATAAAACAACTTAGCCCTAATATTAGAACAAAATTAAACAATTTTTAGTTCTCACCGGATAACGGTTTTTCCTTACAGTATGCTAACAAAATCATAATGACGAGAGTTCTAACGGGAATAATGCAGTTTGAATACAGTAAGCTGATATGTGTTCGTGGCCAATTTTGAGTTCCTACTTTCTTTTTTCTCCGTTGGAGCTAATTTGACGCTTGTTTTGCAGCTTTCATGCGTGATTATGGATGGATGGGTTCCAAACAAAACGCCAAAAATCTATCAGCGCGATGTCTTGACCTGCACCATATATCACTATCATTTCATGATTGTTCAATTCAATTTTTATATCAAATTCTCGCACTAGTTGAACGTTGTCCCGATTCTTTCAATCTATAAACCACGATCTTTCTTCCATTTTCTTTAAATCATCGTGCGCTCGTTTTTCTTTGAAAAGCCGCCATTCCTTTCATTCCAATCGCTTTTTTGCTTCGTCGCTTCGCTGATCTTCTTTAAATTCTCGTTCAGCTAGTCTTAATTTCCATTGTGACGTTTTCGCGGAACATCCATCCACACAAGACAATTGATGTTATATTGCTATATGACAATCTTTGGTATTTATCGATTAATTCTTTCAGGACAACACCACGATCTCGCAACCCCTGAATGCTTCCTTCCGGATTCAACATCCCCCAGCAATGGAGTGCCCTCGGCGTGCTACCTGCTCTTTCCGGCGCGAGGCCTGTGTCGGCCACGGCAACTTCGACGTCTGACTCGCCATCGCCACACCCTTTTTCGTGATGGCATAGTGACTCTTCCTGTCTGGAGGATTGCAACTCGTGGCAGTTGGTCCTATTTGTACATCCAGATCTGATCAAGAGGTTAGTTGTTGAATTCAATATGTCACTTATTAATTACGTGATTGTCGATCTGTATGGATCGATAGTTTCGTGACCTTACAATTCGCATTCATTTCCTAAATAAATAGTGTTTTACCTCTAATGATGAAACGAGAGCGTATTTTTAGCTATGCGGAATTTTTATATTATTTAAATGTTTCGATGCTTTCTTTATACGTTATAATTATTGATACAATTAAGGGTCTTCTCTGTCAACTTCCCAGTTCCGTTCCCGCTTCGGGCTGCTTCCGGATTCAACATCCTCCAGCAATGGAGCGCGTGCTACCTGTTCTTGCCGGCGTGAGGCCTGTGTCGGTCACGGAACTTCGACGTCTGACTCGTGAGGACATCGGTCGAATCAGGGTCGATTCACCGTCCTCACTACCGTGACTAGATCGGCATCAGGGTTTCTGCTCGATCGAGAGGTTAGTTGATTTTTTTGAATTCAACATTTCGGATCATATAATTATTTAGTACAGTTGTGTTGATCGATGGTTTATGTGATCTCACAATCTACACTTTTAATAAGCAAGTTGTTTTGCCTCTAACTATGGAAGAAGAACGGAGATATTGTTAAGGTGCCCTCGCCTTCCTCGTCAATTCCCCTCTGGTCGCCTTCCTCGGATTCAACATCTATAGTTGGAGCAGGTCTCCCGCTAGTGTCTGTCGTGGAGACTTCGTCGCCTGGCTTACCAGTGACGACACCTATCGCCACGTCCCCCGGTGACGACACCCGCCGGATCGGGTCCTCAAGCGAGGGGGGAGAAGTCATACTTTTTTGTATAAAGATATTTTGTGGCGTTGCAACTTTATTTGGGTCTTTGCGCTGCGTTATATTTGACGCAGCGAAATTGTAGGTAGTGTAGTGTCCATCCCCGCGCAGTTTAATGGGCGGGACCGGGATCGCTATAAATATAGTAATCCCAAAAAGTTGGCGAAATGAGAAAGTGATTCAAAAAACATACATTGCAGCTATCGCAATATTTATCCTTACTGTGAGATCAATGTAGAACAGTTAACAAAATTAGCAGTGTATCAAAATATTAGTGAATATATACTGCCTAAAGATATGTGTTAGCGAAGAGTTACCAGTTAGCGAAAAATTAGAACTCGTGTTAAGTTGAAGCGTGAACAAATGAAAGTTAGCAAAGTACCGTAATCGAAGAATACAGTACACAATAAAATAAGGTGAAGCAGTGATAAGAACGACGATAAATAGACTAAAATTATATATAATCAACCGATCAATCAGTCATAATTAATCAATAAATGAACAGACAAGGATATCAGATCAATCAATCAATGGATCATGATAATCAATCAATAGATCAACAATTCTTCAATATTCGCATAGCTGTAGCTGCAGCTTCGACCCTCATCCTAGTCGCTTTCTCCTTATCCAACTGCAATTTGATTCTACTTAAATCCACTTCTTCTCGAGACAGAATCCTCATCAGCTGCAATACTGAACATTATCGAAATTCAAAATTGACGCGAATGCCACATACATCGGCTACAGTAATCGAAGGTACATTGATCAACACCAGAGTGAGAAGAGGAGCGGAACGAGAACGTGAGAGGACTGCTTCGATGACCTGGAAGAGTTCAAAGATCAGGACGCATAAACAATGCTCATAGGTGGGCACGCTGGGGGGAAAGGCTGTGCGCAAACCGGAGAATTTTAAGGCAAGGTTATGCGCATGTCCATTGTTTGCAGTTTTGACTGGAAATTTTCCAATTTTTGCGAGGCAAAGCTATTCGCAAGGGAAGGAAAGGCTGTGTGCAAAAAGAATTCGTTTTCACGCGCCCACCTATGACAATGCTAGACCAAAGAACAAAGATCACAAACTCCATAGATCAAAGATCAAAGACCAACCTCGATAAGCGCATTGGTTTGCGTGAGATCCAAGTGTGCAAGCACACTACTCTCAACAGTCATCCAATCACACAAATCATTCCACACTTGATCTGACAGAGTGCATCCAGCCAGTGAGAGTGTACGAAGTCTGGCGCCCCAACCGCCATTTACCGCCGGTAGACGAGAGATAGGCGCCCTCGCCAGACGAAGATTGACGATGTGAGAGGCAGTGCCCAGTGCTGCTAAAGCATCGTCGTTTAGCCATGGAGAGTCATCGAGGGACAGTTGAGAGATCAGTGGACGACCTGATGATGTAAATAATCAGTATCGCATGCTGTATTTCACCGGAACTACGAAGCTTCTTTAAAAAAAATTCAGCTCGAATGTCCCCTGTAGAATAGAGCTTCAGGTAATCCGCCCATGCTTGCATTAAAATACGCCCCAAAAGTTATAAAGTACCGTACCCCCCAATACGGTACCGCATCCCATATAAATCAAAACTAGTATACCTGACAGATATGACATCAGCTCGACTCCATCGATCAATTTGCTTCGCTGAAGCACAAAACTTCTCAGGAGTGGCATCTTTGAGATCAGATTGATCAACGATGCAGATGTAATGAAGTCATTATCCCCCACATCCAGAATCTTGATCTTGCAATCCGCACCGAGTACCTGCAACGAAAACATGAGTTACTGTAGGAACTGTGGAGGGATACTGTAGATCGATTTCTGCAGAAAGTATGGAGTAATACTGTAGGTCGCCTACTGTAGGTACTGTGGAGGGGTACTGTAGATCACCAAACCCGTCTGAAGTTCGCCGCTCACCTCACAAAGCACATCCAGACCATCCTCAGCAATGGAACATCTGCGAAGTGAAAGGGTGTCGGATGATGCGGCGATGCGACCGAGTGCCCTTAGAGCGACGCTAGATAACTCTGAACAAAAAGTATTGTCAGTTACAAGTCTGACCCAAGACACATCTACCGTAGTTATCAGGCATTAGATTCGGTAAAGTAAGAAACTTTGTGCATACCCCAATCCTCGACCGCGACTGGATCGACGCGGATGGGCGCGGCAGATGCGTCATCGACGCGTGCGGACAATACCCGCCATAAGGCAGTCTCTGTTTGCCTGAATATTAATACATATTAATATACGTATTCATCAAATAACAATGAAACGCGTGAAAAAAATGAAAATTTATATGCTAGTGATATTGAATATACAATGGGGATTGTTTGGAAATATTCTCTAAAGATTGTTTAATGAACATAATCAATTATTATTGAATATACCATCTTATAGATGAACCTCAAGAAGCAAATTACATTTCTTCAGAAAAAAAAATACCGTACCCGATGTACTGGGCGCCTCCAGACAGGCTCAACTCGATATTCCGCTCGAATTTCGCGATCGCAGTCGAGATGGCGCCTCCACGATCGTGAGGGGCTCAAATCGATTATTTATTGGTTTTTATTCGAAAAGACGATCAGATTTTGCATGATTTCCAACTATAACAATAAACTTTTTTTGAAATCCAACTCAATGAGGGCTCTACAGAACCATGTTGAGTAGAGGTTCACTGTCTAGAACTTATGGTCGTCATTAGTACGATATATAAAATTCACTATTTGCTCTTTCAATAGTGAGAACGAAAAACTAGTTATTAAAATGAGGCTACCGTACCACACAATCTCTCGAATTGGTCCACCATCGATTCCTTCTGTTGTTTCTCCTTCACCTCACACATCAAAGTCATCATTCCATCCGATTCCCAAAACTCGGATACATCTTTGAGTGTCATCTTCTCTGAAATATTTATGGGGTAATTATTATTTTAAGTTTATTGTTTTATTTTTATTATTTTAGTTTATTATTTTATTATTTTTGTTATTTTATTCTCTGCCAAATAAATAAGCCTTCACATCTCTTCACACTATTTCCTTGCATCATAAAAAATACCATAGTGGCAGGTTAAATCAAAGATCAAAGATCAACCTACCGTACACATCTCCGTTCATTTTCCACACGAAATCCTGTCCATCAATCGCTTGGCGGATAGCATCGGAGGAACGGAGGATCTCTTCCAGCATTGTTTCACTGTATTAATTGTAATTGATCTTTGATCTTTCCGGTCGATCGATAATAAATCAATCAACATTTACAAACCTCGGAAGCACCAGTCCGGCCGAAATTAGGTCCTTTCCTGATTGAGTTACTTTCACACGTAACTTCATCTTGGCAGTTCTATAAAGATCAGAGATCAGAGATCAAAGATCAAAGTTCATAAACTTACACTTGACTTGGTATAGACATCGACGACTGCGCACGGGGCAGCTTCGGAGTGCTGGAGAGTGTTGATTAGCTCAGGGAGAGAATGTTGGAATATCGATCTCTTTCAAATCATCAAATCAATATTCTGGACCGACTACAGTGGAATAATAATATTAGTTCTCCTGAACGTGATAAGAAGAACCCAACACCATAACTTTCTTATTCAGGAATAAATGTTTTGATTTCATTAAATCAATCGATACCTCAATTCCGATTCAGCAGTCAGCTCCCTTGTGTCTCGTTGTATTGATCGCTCTCTTCGCTCTGATGCTAAACCCCGCTCAGAGCTACCGTAATCTCCTTCTCGATCAATGCTAGCTCGTGTTCTCTCCAAACTCTCCTCTCGAGCTTCCCTCTTCTTCTTCTTCTTACCAGCTCCGGAGCTTGTAGTAGGGCGAAGGGGACTGCTGAAGTATTAACAGTATTAAATACACTTGTTTATTTGGTACGAGAGTAGCCAGACACATGATGCCGCAGCCACAATGAATGTTTAGAGAGAGGGCAATTACATAAGTACATTTTATACGGACTATAGTTAAATATTAAGTTGTTCAGCCATGTCAGATCAACAAAAATCGATTTTAAAGAATGTAAAAATCAATAATCTCACCCTGATATATCTTCATTCTCATCCACAAAGTTATCAGGCACAATCTCGATGCCGGTATGGTGACTGGAATGTGGATCAATATTATGGGCATACAACGATCTACCAATCAATATTCAAATATATCTAACAAGAAATTGAGTTTGAGGGAAAAAAAAACTACAGTAGTTTACGGTTGAATCGCTAAAGATTAAAGATCAAATATCAATAAGTATTACTTGTCAATTTCTTCAATATTTTTACGTTTGCGTTTCATCAATCGTCCAACACCGGTAGATGATTGGGGCTGAAAAATCAATCGATAAATCAATAAATCAACTAATCAATTAACAAAATTCAATCACAATTCGCCCACATGTACTCTTGTAGTTGTCGAGAACAAACTCAAAGGATACGGTAATTGAACCAATCGATGAACAACCGTAAAACTACCGTAAGGTCACCACATCTACCGTACCTTCTGGGAAGAAGAATACGTTGGTTTGACAGTGATCAGTTCACGATCCGAATCTGAATCCACAGACTTCATCCTAGACGAAGAACGTCCACTTGGAGGCTCATCGTTTTCGTCGGATGAGGATACTGTAACTATTGAATGGATATTTACAGTATCCTCTCATTACTGATTTGCATTTTAACGGAACTCCGAAAGCTAATTTAATTCTTTGGCAAACTAATTGACCATATATTAGAGTTTTTCGTGTATTTGAAAAACGAACCAACAACTGCCCTTTTTGATCGACCACTACTAGAGGATGGAAGGAGCGGCTCCTAGAATTAATAATATTACTATTAAGAGAGATGGTCGTTAAGACTCGACCACCCCCCGGACGCGTGCGCTAGCAATGAGAACTGGGAGTCGATACTTGGGTGTTAGGAGTGTCACCGGCCCTTATTACACAAAACACCTGAAATTTCCTGTTTGTGCCGTCAGGCTATTAGGAAAATTAATTTAAGTGCGAAAACGTTTAAAAATCATAATTTCTCAAATTGTTGAGATAGAGTCTAAATATCATTTGCGATGCATCTAGGGTGCACAGACATTGCTAATTCACTATTAGCATCGAATGCCCGTTGATTCCTAAACCACTTTTTTTACTCAAAATTTTGGTTTTTTCAGACAAATCATCGCTTGTTGTAGATTGCTCCCAAAATTTCCGACTAGGTATTGTAGCCTAAGCAATTCTGCATTGATTTAACTTTAAACTGGATTCTTCCCGATCGACCATTTTGTCGAATTTTTCGCTCGAAGTTCCGTCATCGATGGTTGTCCCGAACAAATGCTGTATTTTCCAAACGATTTGTGCGGAATTGTGGTCTACTCAAAGTTTCGAGGTTAGGCGAGTAAATTGACACAAGAAGCCCGTCACTTGGATCAATTTGAAAATTTCGATTTTCATGACCCGGGGGTCATGGTCCGAAAATTTCAAAATTTCTCATGTTTGAAATGTTTTCATTTATGTGGCCTATTGTGAAGTACTAATGATATGAATAATATTCAGCCAATGCTCAATGTCTGATCTATTCTTTCAACTATTTTTTCGAACATTTTCGTTCTAAATGCGTGCGAAAAATCAGAATTGTGTTCGAATCAGTTTCCAACTTGCTTTCTGTAACATTCTGTCATAGTACTTTACAATGTACATAATCAATATGAAAATCGTTCAATTTCGAAACGTTTTTTCTTTTCCTTAACGCAAAACTATAAAGAAATACAAAAATACGGTGCCTCACAGTCCCCCCCCCCCTCAATTCTTGTCTTCATCTTACCCCCATAGGGCAATGCATATCGCTAGCCCGAAACCCGCCTTTGCCGCGCACTTACATCATCCGAATCCATGTCATCGGTCATACGTCTCCGTCCACTCTTGTCCAAGTTCGTGGAACGACTTCCCACACTCATTAAGCCCTCCTGAAAAACAAAACAATCATGAATAAATCAACCACGGTAAAATGAAGACTGGAGAAATTCAAGTTAGCTTGGATTTTCGGAAAGTTGCGTTTTGTGTGATTAACAACTGATGCCGTATCCATGAACGTTGACAAACAGTTCGCCGTCAAACCTGACGTCACAAGCGCATGGGGAGGATCTTTGGCAAACGCCTCCGCTTACGGTTGTGACGACACCGTTAGGTTTGTCAACGTTCATGGGTCCATACTGGTTACCCTGAATTCATCCACTCCACTCTTCTTCTTATTCTGTTGTCGCTTCGCATTGGCCTTTGCTCTTCTCATCTCTTCCTCATATCGGGGAGTCGAATCGGACTTCTTCGACACCGATGGAGGATCACCAGCTCGTACTGGATAGCCATCTGAATAACGATGATTAATTAATTAATTAATTTATTTATTTATTACATCAAATATATTGTCATGTTAATAAATCGATAATACGTATCTCGATATTACGATAATACGTATCTGAATACCATCAGAATAACCATAGACCGAATAGCTACGTAGACAAAAAACAGTGAAATATGCGACGAGAACGTTAGCTTTCTCGTCCAATAGGCCTGTTTGACTGTTTTAGCCCAACTACGACAGATATTGTTTTGTCGAAGAAAAAATCAACTCCACTCAATTTGAACCCGTCACACTCGCGTTTCACCTGCACCTTATGCGTCGTGACGCCGAATCGCATTAATTCATATTTCTTAAAGGCAGACGTATTCTATCGATCAACCACCCTTTCGCTCCCTGCCCTTCTCGCGCTCTCTCTCTGAGCTACGTACTACTCGCTGGGACTCTCTCTCTCCCTAAATATAGAAATTCATTGTGGATGTCGCTGCCTACTCTCGTACTCAATAAACAAGTGTATTTTATACGGTTAATATAATTCCTGTACACTCTATAGACAACGCATCCATAAGTTGAATAGCTTCGTTACAGATTATCAAAATGCGGCCAGGATTTCAAAAAAAAAATCTCAAAATTATGACAGGCTTCGTAGTTTGTGACGTACTTTTCGAGCCGTGTGATTAACGATAATAAATCGATACTTCGTATCTTGCAACATATACTTTCATTGAAATTATGCAAAATTATTCACATGGTTTTACTCCATTGCATATGCCTTGCGCCGTCACGTATCACAGTATTCTGGTTCAAGCCATTTTGTTTCCATAGCAAGACAAGCGAAAGACGATTGCATTTGAGAGAGTTTCTATGTTGAGCGGTCGTTTTTGCTTTCACAGTCTATAGAACATTGTGGTATATTAGCGTTATATAAAGGAAAATGGAACGACGAATAACATTGAAGTGACTTTTTTCATTATAAAGCGTCAATATTGATGTTTTCAACAACAACAACAAAAACCAGTCGGTAAATCAATCAATAAATCAATTACTGTTCAGCCAACTCACTCTTCCTCTGGATTGCCTCCATGTCTCGCAGCAATTTCTTCATTGCTTTGAGGTGATCCGGGTCCACTTCTCCGTGCTCACCCGCCTCGGCCCTCCAATCAATAATCAACCAATAATCAATAAATCAATCAATATTTGGACAGACAACCGAAAAAATCAATAATATGTATTGAGACTAATCAATAAATCAAAATACAAACATATTGATGTAATCCTTGGCAAAGTCAGCTGGCGTCCACTTGTCTTCGTTCGTTACGATAACACTCGCTTTGCAACTGAAACGAATCGATAAAAGCAATCGATGAAAACCAATCGATAACACTAATCGATACTAATTTTACAGAATGATTTCGGTTAATAAACACATGCAAGTTCAACAAATTCATGTTGACAAGTGTCGGGAAATGAAATCAATACAGTGACCGGATATTGATTTTCTATATATTTTATTGATTTAACAAACTACACACCTCATCAGTAGCCGACACATATCCACGCGTCCATACCAAGCCGATTCCATCAGTGGTGTCACCTTACCACCAAACTAAACAAATCGATAGTTGGAATTAGCAATCGGTAAATCAATCAATAGATTGTTCAACCAACCAATCACTTGAGAGGCAACCGATATCAATCGATAGATTGTCCAATCAATCGGTAAATCAATCGATAGATTGTTCAATCAATCGATAAATCACTCGATAGATTGTTCAATCAATTGATAGATTGTCCAATCAATCGATAAATCAATCGATAAATCAATCGATAGATTGTCCAATCAATTGATAGATTGTCCAATCAATCGATAAATCAATCGATAGATTGTCCAATCAATCGATAAATCAATCGATAGATTGTCCAATCAATCGATAAATCAATAGCTAACTGAACTCACGTCACTATTCACGAATCCGTTTCCGCTCTTCGAAGCTGTATTCACATTCGCGTTCTTCATGATTAAAATGCGCACAACATCGATGTGATTAGCTGAGACCGCCTGTGGAGGAACACAAATAAGATTAAAGTCCAAAGATCAAAGATCAAAGATCACTCACTTCGGACAGCGGCGTCCAGCCCACGTTATCAACGGCGTTCACATCGAAACCCTGAAAGGAGATGATTGGCCGACAAAACTCTCCTCTTTTTGCACACTCTCTCGCATCTTTTCTATTCTTCTATTCATGCCTTTTGAGGGTTCATGTGTGATGCAGTGTCAACGGTTAGTAACATCATTGGAATTATACTATGATACTAGATGGACTAATGGACTAATCACGGTGACTTCGTGCGAATTGAATACCGGGATGCGTCCTTACATTTGCCTTTACTAGATAGAAACTCCATAAAGACATACGAGAGCGAGACAGTCCTTGACCTCATCCACGTCTCCCTCTCGACAGGCTATGTGCAGTCGCGTCTCTCCGTACGGATCTTTCTGGAAAATAAATAAATAAAATAACTAACTCTACAAAAAAAACAATAAAAAAACAATAATATAATTTTAAAATCACCTTGTCCCTCTTCGACACCAGATTGAGTCGCCTCTGATGCGCTTTTGCTCGGCCTGAGATGGAACCATTTTTATAGTTCTTCTACTAGTCATCATCATCATCATGCACCGAAAGCCCCATCAGATATTGCAGGTTACGGTAGGTATCACACAATAAGCATACAAGATAGATTACAACCAATTATGAAATTATATACTATACATCATTAATGTAATACACTATTGTAATTAAAACAATTTTATCCAATACGAAATAATCAATATCCCCCAAGATACCGTATACCTGTCATCTCTCGTACGATCGCCTCGTCCGGTTCCTGGTCAATATCGTCCTCACGATCGGCGTTCTGCAATTTGACAAATGACAGAAAGTCCGAAGGTCCACACCACGTCACACTAACACTAACTTGTTAGTGGAGTACTGGGTGAGTGGTTTAAATTTTTGTTTCCCTTCATTCATTACTTTGTGTGTTTAGCCTCACCATGAAACACATTTGAACAAATACATAAGGATACATAAGAGATTTGAAACATTAAAGCAATTCTCTAAAGGCATGAAAAGAAATGAAAATTTGAGGAGAGTTTTCTCTGTTTTTCTTTTTTTCTTTTCGTAACTTGAGCACCTCATAATGAAAAGTAGTAAAGTGAGTGGATCAAAGATCAAAGATCTCACAAGGATACCGTACCCTACACTTACCGTATCGTGTTCATCTGATCCTTGTGACGAGCTCGGCTTGATGTAATCCTTATCCAACCTGAATTGCAAAAAATCAATAAAAATCGATTGAACCCCAGATATTATACTAAAATAGCGAAGGCGTGTTCATGTCATATTCATTGTCCATTTCTGAAGAACGAAGCAATGTGGAATGGGGGCACTAGTTAGGGTGAGAACCGTGGAATGAGAACCGACTGAATGAGAAATATCTACGTACCATAGGTGGGCACGCTGGGGGAAAGGCTGTGCGCAAACTGAGGAATTGTAAGGCAAGGCTATCCGCATGGCCATTTTTTGCAGATTTGACTGGAAATTTTCCAATTTTTGTGCAAGGCAAGGCTATGCGCAAGGGCCCAATGGGGAGGCAAGGCTATGCGCAAAAAATATTCGTTTTCGCGCGCATGCTACATACTTTGTCTATTCATTAGCGCTTGTTTCACACATACAAATAGCAATCATCCGATATATTGATAGTCCAATGATTATCACTTTCATATCCAAACAATTAAAATAGTATAAATGATAGTACAAGATTAAATTAGCATGCACTTTGAATGTAAAAACCTTTATTATACAAAATTAGTTAGTAGTAATGTGCTTCATGGTGTTTCGGCCGCTACTTCAAAACAAACATACTGTGCGTAATGGTTCGCCTTCAGACTCTTCCCCTGTGACGAGAAGTACTTGGCTGCGCGAGCGTACACAATGTCCTGAATAAGACAAGCTAATCAATCAATAAATAAATCAATCAATCAATAATCCAACAACTACCGTACCATGAATCGATTTCCCTTTAGTATCTTCAGTCTATCGATCTCAGCCTCAACAGCATCATCACTCTTGAACTTTCGACCGTCCAATTTCAACACGAAAATCGAGCACTCCGTCTCAGCAGTCTGAATGAAACAATTTATTGATTGATTAATTGTGAATATATATTTTTTTAAATCTTTAAACTCTCTCACTTTTCCTTGCCATCGCTTGATTCAATATTATTATTGGCACCGTTTCAAAAGATAAATTATTTTTATTTCAGCAAAATCGATAATTGGTCTGATGAATTCTGATTACCATTTCCAATTTCATTCCTAAGCATAACCTTTCTCCTGACCAGATTCTCAATCCGTTTATACCAAATTATTTTATTATTTTATTTTATGCATTTATTTAAATATTTATTTATTTAAATAAATAAATGTTCCATTGTTGTTTCTTCAACCATAATATACGTATAACTCTTCACTCCAACAAATTACTGCCGTTATCATCTCTACAGGCTCTTTAAAAAATAGCAGAAACTCGAAATCGGCGAGTTTCTAAGTTAAAAAAAACACCGAGAAACTCGAAAACGAAAACGAAACTGAATTCGCAGGCGCAAATAAGGTGTGGGAATTCAAATTCCGACTTTCCAACTCCGTACCAAATTCATCTCCTCCCCTCCCCATTTGTTTCGTGAAGAGATACTCAAATTTACCGATCAAATTACTATCTATCACCAGTTCTCGTAATCGGCAGAAATATCCTCATACTCTCTCACTTCACCTTCCCCTCCCAACAATCCAAAATATCTCATTTGTAACCAATTATCTGTTGTTGTATACACTTACTGATAGAACGATAAATATATAATTAATTATATAAATAAATAAGTAAATCTCACCTCTAGACCCATGGCAGACTCATGCTTGCGCAATAGATCGAAATACCTGTAAGAGTTGAAATATTCATCACCGTGACCATGAATAAAAGGAGTTTGGCATCGAATCCAGGTGGGCCCCCAACAATTATTCAAGAAACTGCTACAAACCAGCGTGAACAAATATATCCCTCATAAAAAATGCCGAGAGAAACTCGAAAAATATAGTGATCCAACAGGGCTAGTAATCAATTAGAGTTACAGCAATCAAAGGACAACTACCGTACTTGAGGGACACATCCCACTTTCGCAGCTCCCGTGCGGTTTCGGCACACGACGTCAGCGCTGCCCGTCTCTTCTCTCGGGAATCGGATAAACTGAACAGAAGATACATAATCAAATTAATAAAACTAAATGAATAAATATGAATAAATGCATTTTTAGTAATAATCTCTCACTGTAAGATTGAATTTTTTAAAAGTTTTTCAAATTATTATAAAAAGCAAAATAAGAGTAAAACACTAAAAATAAAAGTTAAAATTAAAAAAAAAACAAACTCGATAGTCTTCTCGTAGAACGCGAGGGCGGCCTGTTTGAATCCAGCATCACTAGATAAATCGCCCATTCTATCGTTCTGGTAGTGCTGTCTAAAGAAGATTATTGATTTTTTTAACAGACATTATTGATTTTTCCAGAAAAAAAGATGAAATTATCGATTAGGTCAAAGATACTATTGATTACTTTAGCACCTCACCCAATCACATTATTCGTCCTCTCGCACTCATGCAACTTCTTCATTCGCTTCTCCATACGCCAAGCTGCAAAACATCAAAGATCAGCCATCAACTAGAGTTCAAAGATCAAAGATCAATACCGTATACTTGTAGGCCGATCATCCTCTCTCTATCATCTTCATTGAGCTTATCTGACGAAGTGATCACCTCATAGAGTACACGTATACCCTCCTTCAGATGGTGGGCGTCTCCGTGGTGGAAGTGGGCCTGAGGACAGCCAGAGATTAGAGGGAGGAAACGTGGCTGGCCAGAGATTAGTGCGGGATAAAGTGGCGGGCCCCAGATTAGCGACACAAACAGTGGCCAGCCTGAGATTACAGTGACACACAGAGGCCTGCCATTGATTAAGAGAGATGGCCGTTAAGACTCGACCGCCCCCCGGACACGTGAGCTAGCAATGAGAACTGGGGGTCCATACTTGGGTGTTATGAGTGTCTCCGGCCCTTATTACACAAAACGGCTGAAATTTCCTGTTTGTGCCCTCAGGCAATTATAATTTTTTTTTTAAACTTTAAAAAATCATAATTTCTCAAATTGTTCAGATGAACACTAAATACCATCTGCGATGCGTCTAGGGTACATAGTGCTTGCTAATTCACTATTAGCATCGAATGTGCGTTGATTCCTAAACCACTTTTTTGACTCAAAATTTTGGTTTTTTCGGACAAATCATCCCTTGTTTTAGTGAGTGCCCAAAATTTCCGACCAGGTATTGTAGCCTAAGCAATTCTGCATTGATTCAACTTAAATCTGGGTTCTTCCCGATCGACCATTTAGTCGAATTTTTTGCTCGAACTTCCGTCATCGATGGTTTTCCCGAACAAATGCTGTATTTTCCAAACGATTGGTGCGGAATTGTGGTCTGCTCAAAGTTTAGAGGTGAGTCGAGTAAAATGACACAAGAAGCCCATCACTTAGATCAATTTGAAAATTTCGATTTTCACAACCCGGGGGTCATGGTCCGAAAATTTCAAAATTTCTCAAGTTTGAAATGTTTTCATTTATGTGGCTTATTGTGAAGTACTAATGATGTGAATAATATTCAGCCAATGCTCAATGGCCGATCTCTCCTTTCAACCATTTTTTCGAAAATTTTAATTCTGATTGCGTGCGAAAAATCAGAATTGTGTTTGAATCAGTTTCCAACTTGCTTTCTGTAACATCCTATCTAAGTGCTTTGTAATGTACACAATCAATATGAAAATCGTTGATTTTCGAAAATTCATATTTTTTTACCATGACCCCGGGGTCATGGAAATCGATTTTTCAAAAGTGAGCCGAATGCCGGGATTCCAGTTCTACTACGTTTACTCATCATGAAACTTCACATTGTCATTATCATTTGCTCATTGTCGCAGCATTCGAGACGAAAAACTGCAATATTATAGAAATTTGTCATGAAAGTAACCCCTCAAATTGAATTTTTGAATTTTCGAAAATGAACGATTTTCATATTGATTATGTACATTGCATAGTACTATGACAGAATGTTACAGAAAGCAAGTTGGAAACTGATTCAAACACAATTCTGATTTTTCGCACGCAATCAGAATGAAAATTTTCGGAAAAATGGTTGAAAGGAGAGATCAGCCATTGAGCATTGGCTGAATCTTATTAACATCATTAGTACTTCACAATAAGCCACATAAATGAAAACATTTCAAACTTGAGAAATTTTGAAAATTTCGGACCAGGGTCGTGAAAATCGAAATTTTCAAATTGATCTAAGTGATGGGCTTCTTGTGTCATATTACTCGTCTCACCTCTAAACTTTGAGTGGACCACAAGTCCGCACCAATCGTTTGGAAAATACAGCATTTGTTCGTGAAAACCATCGATGACGGAAGTTCGAGCGAAAAATTCGACAAAATGGTCGATCGGGAAGAACCCAGTTTTAAGTTAAATCAATGCAGAATTGATTAGGCTACAATACCTGGTCGAAAATTTAGGGCACTCAGTAAAACAAGGCATGATTTGTCGGAAAAAACCAAAATTTTGAGACAAAAAAGTGGTTTAGGAATCTACCCACATTCGATGCTAATAGTAAATTAGCAAGCACTGTGCACCCAAGACGCATCGCAAATGGTATTTAGACTTCATCTCAACAATTTGAGAAATTATGATTTTTTAAAGTTTAAAAAAAATTATAATTGCCTGAGGGCACAAACAGGAAATTTCAGCCGTTTTGTGTAATAAGGGCCGGGGACACTCCTAACACCCAAGTATGGACCCCCAGTTCTCATTGCTAGCTCACGTGTCCGGGGGTGGTCGAATATGATCGAGTCTTAGGGAACAGGCCTCTTAATGTGGTGAACAGCGGCTGGAAACAGATAAAAGTGACAAACATGGCCGGCCAAAGATCAGTGCGAGAATACCTGGCACATGTCAGAAGAAGAAACCATTCAATGTACCTGCAGGAGCTCAAAATTCGCCGCACTCTTGCCACACTGGCCAGCCTTGTTCCGAGCCATCTCCACCATTTGCCTCGCCACGTCCACTTTATCGCTGCAGAGATCAATCGATAAATCAATAAAGAGTCGATCGATAAATCAATAAAGAGAGCCGATCGATAAATCAATAAAGAGATCCGATCGATAAATCAATAAAGTTAGTCGATCGATAATTCAGCTCACTCACATCCAATCCCAATTCAGACACGTCCTCACCAGTTCGTATTCACGAACATAATCGCCTGCTGACAACTTACGAGCCTTCTGAAACACAATACTGCCAGGAGGAGTTATTTATTAGACGTGCAAACTGTCGAATATTGCTCAAACACAATTTTCTCAATGTCTATTTATCGCTGCATATATAGATAATGAAAATGAATGTAATTTTGTCAATTGACAATTGGCGAAGTTCCATTCCTGTATAACCGATCTGACCTCTAAGTACTCTTTGGACTCCTGTTGACGATCTAGACGAGGGAGCATCTCACACATCATTCGATACAGATCTGCCTGTATACATTCCATAATTAGCATCATGCATTTTCGGTGCACTCACAGATTTATAGTGGTGGATTTATTCATTCGCAACACACGAATAAGTCATATAAAAAGACGTAATCATCTACTCGATTAAATTAATCGATATAAATCAATCTACTGATTGATAAACTAATCAATAACAATATATAGTATACTTAGTTACCGTACCTGTCTATGAGGTATCGTTTCCAAGTCCTTTCCCTGTCTGATCGCCCGCTCCAACGCCGCCCTATTCTGCTCCATGTAGCGAAGGGACGCCTTACAGTAATCTATCGCCTGCAATCAATACAATTACAGTATGCCCAGGGTGAGCGGGTCCCGGACAGACAATGGCTACAGTATACTCTACCTGGACAAGATGAGATTCGTCGTCGTCATGGAGGAAGAGTTGTTGCTCGCACCAGGCACTTACATGCAAGTGTAGTTGACACTGAAGAACATTACCAATATTAGAAGGGGTCCTTTCATCTACAGTCTCTTTATTAAGTCTTACAAATCTATATTAATTCTGTATTCTATATTAATAGTCTTTATTAATAATTTGAAATCTTACAAAAATTGGCACCCGGGACTAACTTTCTTTGCCAAATTTGAGTGAAAGCAGGTTGGCTCAGTTTCCCTGATTTTGAGGTCGATCGTAATTTTTTAATCTACCGTATACCTGTACTGGATCTCCCTTGGCGGCCTCCTCATATCTTGATAGAAAGAGACGGCATTCTTTTGCGTTCCCTGAATATTGTTATCGATAATCATATCGAATAGACATCTTTCACCTATTTTAGCCCATACTTTTGACCTATCTAAAGATAAGCACTCTGAAGGAAGAAAATTGACTGATTGAGTGATTGATCTACATAATTGGCAACCACATCTAAATCTTCCCACAAAAAAAACAATTAGTGCACAAATTGGATGAATGATTCAACAAATTCAAGGAAAAAATGTATGGAAATATGACTTTAAAATTGAAAATAAATAAATGTAAACCTTCTTCTGCATGCAACTCAGCCAATGCCCTCAGATTCAGCGCTGTATCAATTAATACTCCCGCATCAATACTCGTCGCCAGCGCTGTAAATTAGAAAAGAATCAATAAATTATCGATTTTTCAAAACATAAACAGATAATTAGATAATCAATCATAGATGGGCACGATGGGGGAAAGGCTGTGCGAAAACCGGGGAAGGGGGAGGCAAGCATAGGTCGAATAGCTAGGTTATCGATTTTCAAAAAAAACGGTCAGGTCTTTCGATATTTGGCAAATTTGGCTCAAAATCCGGTCAGGTTTTTCGATTTTTGTTAAATTTTGGCTCAAAATCCGGTCAGGTTTTTCGATTTTTGTTAAATTTTGGCTCAAAATCCGGTCAGGTTTTTAGATTTTTGTGAGATTTTGGCTCAAAATCCGGTCAGGCTTGGTACTTTGTAACATACTTTTCGACCTATGGAGGCAAGGCTGTGCGCATCTTTATTTTTTGACGAATTCGACTGGAATTTTTCCAATTTTTGCGAGGCAAAGCTATGCGCAAGGTCCCGCAAGGGAAGGCAAGGCTGTGCGCAAAAAGAATTCGTTTTCACGCGCCCACTTATGATCTAACAATAAGATAATTTGCCTTGAGTACACTTACTTGCAGACGTATTATAACACACTATCTGAGAGAATTCAACAACCGATTTTTTTCTTGGTATTGACGAAAAATGAATTTTCCTGTTTTATGTATGATAATTACAGGCTCCATGAGTGAAGTACATTGGTACTTGGAAATATCTTCCAATTGAAAATTCGCATCAGGGGGTGCGTTTGGTGTAGTTTGGCGCTGTTTCCTAATAAGTTTATTTCGAATCCAATCGATTCGGGAGTGGGCGTAATCGACTCCTTGGCCAATTCTAAGAAACTATTGCCGAGGAGTTTTTCGAGCAAAGGTCAACGAACGTTGGAATTGGAAAAAAATTACATTAAATTAATTCTCACTATTTTCCCATGGCGAACTACAATTTTTTATTTGCTTAATAGCTTCTACATGTCATTACACATCTTCAATTTAAAAAGTATAATTTTTAAAAAATTACAAGTTTGTGAACGAATCAATTTTGTTCGCTGTATTCAATTGTAGTGAGGATTGGCGAGGTTTCCTAAAAAGTTTATTTCGAAACCAATCGATTCGGGAGTAGGCGCATTCGAATCGCTGTCTAATTCTAAGAAACTATTACCAAGGAGAGTTTTTCGATCAACGGTCAACGAACGCTGATATTGGGAATTTTCGAAAAAATATTTACATTAAATTAATTCTCACCATTTTCCATGGCGAATGTAAACTTTTTATTAGCTCAATCGCTTCAACATAGAGAGAATTATGGAAAATAGTGAGAATTAATTTAATGTAAACATTTTTTTCGAAAATTCCCAATATCAGCGTTCGTTGACCGTTGATCGAAAAACTCTCCTTAGTAATAGTTTCTTAGAATTAGACAACGATTCGAATGCGCCTACTGCCGAATCGATTGGTTTCGAAATAAACTTTTTAGGAAACCTCGCCAATCCTCACCACAATTGAATACAGCGAACAAAATTGATTCGTTCACAAACTTGTAATTTTTTAAAAATTATACTTTTTAAATTGAAGATGTGTAATGACATGTAGAAGCTATTAAGCAAATAAAAAATTGTAGTTCGCCATGGGAAAATAGTGAGAATTAATTTAATGTAATTTTTTTTCCAATTCCAACGTTCGTAAACTCTCCTCGGAAATTGTTTCTTAGAATTGGCCAAGGAGTCGATTACGCCCACTCCCGAATCGATTGGATTCGAAATAAACTTATTAGGAAACAGCGCCAAACTACACCAAACGCACCTCCTGATGCGAATTTTCAATTGGAAGATATTTCCAAGTACCAATGTACTTCACTCATGGAGCCTGTAATTATCATACATAAAACCGGAAAATTCATTTTTCGTCAATACCACACATATGTCGATTTTCTCAGATAGCGTGATTTATAATTGTTAATTTCTGTATGAAAAAATTAACAGATATAATACACCTTTGTAGATATGAGCTTCTGGTCTAAAGTGGAAGGTGTAACCTGTTTTCAACTGGTTGATTGGCCGATGATTATAGTTGGCTATTTATTATGATCTGTGGCGAAATGGGGGGAAAGGCTGTGTCGGTGAAACGATCGGTGAAACGTGAGGCAACGCTATGCGCATTGCTATCCGGCAATTTTTAAAGATTTCACTTCAAGGGGCTTGCTACGCGCAATGCACCGAAGGGAAGGCCAGGCTGTGCGCAAAATAAAATCGTTTTCACGCGCCCACCTATGTAATCAATAATCAATAAAAATCGATAACTGACCAATTTCGTATTGCTCCATGGCCTCTTCCATTCGTCCTTTTGATCGCAGAACCGCTGCCAGTTCATTTTCGAAATTAGATTGATCAACCAGCACACCGTCCTTCTTCGATCCCTCAATCTTCTTTAGAATCCCTGAAAATTGATTACAACTACAATCTACAGTGTTCGATATATTATTGATTCGGAAATTACAGTAATCATTATTCCGGAACAGAACTATATAATATTTTTAACGTTATACATTATTTTTCAATTGCTAGAACAAAATAGAAAACATTGGTCACGAAAATAATAATAGAAACATTTCAATCAATTTGCAGTCATTAAAGTTCATTTAACTGATCCTCTCTTGTACACTTATCACTCTTGTCTATTGTCCTTTTTAAAGATGGCGACCCACGAGTTTTTTCGTAATAAGACTGTTCGGATAGTATGATAGAGATTCATCACACGAACCGAAAGACATATCTGATATTGATTCCCGATATGTTTAAAGCTCACTATGAGCATTGAAAGTACAACTTTCATGGCATGTAGAGAGTGCTCATCGAATTTGCATACTTTCTCTCTCATTTTCTCATTATCCCTTACGCCAATTACCATATAATATAAACAATAGCCAGCATGCTTATCGTGGCGGGAGTCATTCATGCCAACTCATGGGTCCCCTTCTTTAAGATAAAATGAATAAATGAATAAAATAAATAAATATTTTTTCTAGTAATTAGAAAATTAAAGGCTTACTACTGATCTCTTTGTTCGTCTTCATTATATTCAAATCTAGAATGAATCAATCAATATCCATTACCGTAATCTGTTTCAGGTATTCATTCCGTTCTGGAGACAGCGACCTCTCAATCACAACAAGGGCTTCGAAACAACAATAACTTTTCATACTTTTTATCAGATAACAGATTTATCACAAATCTGAGGAGAACAAACAAAAAAACAAACGAACAACAATTAATTCTACCTACATTTAAACATCATACTCTATGATTATCGATCGATAGTTTTTGAGACAAAATTAATCACTAATAACAAAATTTGAATGATCTATAATTATATGGCCACATCGATCAATAATATCTACCAATCGATAAAATCGATAATCTTAATCGAAGAGTCCGGCTTGCTTATCTTCGGGTTTGATATCACGATGAGATCCGTCACAGAATGGTCGGGTCTTGGTCTGCTTACAATTGCACAACCATACTGTCATGTCCTGAATATTGATTTATTAGTCGAGAATATTGATTTATTAATCCTGAAAATTGATTTGTTATTCAAGAATATTGATCGAACAGCTAATTAATTAAATTAGCAAATTGAATACTTTAATGAAGTTTAATTACAATAATCATTTATATATTTATGTTCACTAATAAGTATTGCGAACAAATGAGGGAACATTATCAAGTGTTGCTGGGTCTGTACGAAGACGAGATGAAACAATAAACCAACGGGGGTGAGCAGTGGACAATATCTTATGTATGCATTATACATGCTTACTCAGTTATTGTTGTGGTGTGAAAATCTTGTAAAAGTAAATGGAAAAGTGAAAATACAACCCGCTTGTAAGAGTTTGTCAATCACGAAGCTATGCTACTTTTCCAACTACTTCACACTCGCCATAATAACATTACTTTTCCATTTACTTCACAAGATTTTCACACCACATAAGATACATTGTAATAATATTATTAGAGTGTTCGGAAAGTCTTTGCACTTTTTCACCATTCATATTTTTTTCAAATAACAAACGAAGCAACTGTATTCAAATTGTGATATAGTGCACATGTTTAACAATAACTGTCCTCCATCTCGTAGGCAACTGCAGAACACCATACTGCCAGAACTCCTTTGGGAGCGAATCAAATCATAGGCCGATCTCCCATTTCACATCGATCTGATTACGAAAGGTTTTTCCTATGAAGCAGTCCCCGAGAGATCGAAAAGCATGGCAATCACATAGGTGGGCACGCTGGTGGAAAGAATGTGCGCAAACCGTGGATTTGTAAGGCAAGGCTATGCGCATGGACATTTCTTAGTAGATTTTGACTGGAAATTTTGCAATTTGTGCGAGGCAAAGCCATGCGCAAGGCCCCGCAACGGAAGGCAAGGCTGTGTGCAAAAATAATTCGTTTTCACTCGCCCGCCTTTGGGCAATCACGAGGGTACTAGTCCGTGGAATACGGCGGACGGGGAAGTCAGACGATATCTAAATTCTCCAGTTTTTTTCTGCGTCTTTTTAGTGTGATGTGTCCTTTCGTTACCCATTAAAAGCAATATTTTTAATCACACAAAATGTCTGAGAAGGACTCGGCCCTCCATCTCCTCCAGTTGTCCGCAGAAGACATCGATGTTAACAGTCTGCCACTCAGGTAATAGTTCGAGACGCACCCCACAGAGAGAGCAGAAGAAGAAAAAGAGCGACTCATTTCTTCCATTCGGATTGTGTCTCGGGACGGTTTTACCATCCTTCAAAGCATGCAACCATTTAATCATTATATCGGGGTTGTCGTACGACACCCACTTATCTTCTTCGCTGGCAATATACATCACCCAATCAGTGAATCGAGAACGGCCGAGATTTGAAGTGAAGATGTCTACTCGGTTTCCGGGGACCAGAGCGGAGATGACATGGGGAAACACTTAAGGTGCCCCTGGGGCGAAGAGAAGACCGAATGAAGATGCCATGGACGGAGGATTTTGGAGTACCTGTTGCCTGCTCAATGTATCTCTAACTCTGCTTCGGCTAACTTGTGACAGTGCGAAGAACCAGGTCTTAATTAAAACTGGGTCGGCGTCCTGGACTTGGTTTTTCAACAAAACAAAAATGGTTTTTCTTGAACTGACAATACCAGGAGAAGACTGTTACACGACACTGCCCCTAATCTTCATTGACTGGGATAGTTAGTGGTTCGCTTCTAAAGCGGTCCGCCCCGTACGCTACAAATGAAGAAGGACATGTCAAACACTGGGCAACTGTCCCATAGCTAAAAAATAAATATAGTTAAGGAAAGAGAGTTGGCAAATGAAACTTATCACATTTGCTGATCAATATGTCCCCTATATAGGAAAAATACCACAAGGCATAGCGCTCATTCTTGTCCGAGTAAGAGGGGTCCAAAGTAAGTGTATAAAAAAGTGCAAAGACTTTCCGAACACCATAATATCACTTACTTTATCAGGAATAAATCGTACGGGCTTCAACTTGAGATCGGGGATTCGGACAGAATTGTGAGAACCATCACAAAGAGGCTGAAAGTCATTTAATTTATATAATAATAAAGACTCGTTCAATTAACTGAATTAATATATTCGAAATAGCAAGTTCGATTGTAAGATTAAAGCTTCCCCTTGGAATTATGGTCATATTAGAGCATAGGACCAACGATGTTTATGTCATATGAATATTAATCCATTTTTTTCCATTTTTATTTCATCCAGTCCCAAACAACAACTTGTTTCATTGGTATCTAATAAACCTCACGATAGAAGCTTGAAGCTTCTGACATTAATTACATATGAATTCATCAATTAATTTTATTTAAAACGCATTGATCAAGATAATGTATCATATATCCTTTACATTAACCAATTAATAATGCGAAAAGAAAACGAACGGATAGATCTTGTGGATAAGAAGAGTCCCCCTATTTTGGCCATCTCTGCATATAGTATGCTGACCCGATAAACAATATAATAATAATAATAATAATTATTAATGCCAACCTGATTACCACTGTATCCGCATGCACACCACGAGTATACCTTGTCCTTCTTCATGTGCACTTTCGTCGGCAGTTTAGAGTGGATCTGGAATGATTTGTTTAAATTGGTTAGAATCATATTATTGATTAGTTTAGATTATTTTAACACGCCCCCCCCCCCCACCCAAGAGTTTTTTAATGAGCCGTTCTTTTGAAATTATCGTTCGATAATAAACAGTCGAAGGATTTTTGTTATACAACCAAGCATTTCTGACGTTTTTAAACATGCTTAAGCGATTTCATAAGCACAATCTACCACGCCTTCGACATATAAAGTAAAATTGCACATTGCACTCGAACACTTTGTACATGTTGAAACACCATTGCGGTGTACGACAAATAAATTAAATAAATAAATAAAATTGTACCTTTCCCTTCTGTGGTAGTTCGTGATTGTTGCCCTGAAGTCCGTATGGCTCGCTGGGCTTCTTGTCTTGCAACTGGAAAACAAAACGGTATGAATTGATATAATTTTAATTTTTCTATTTCCTCATTTTGACTCGAAATGCGCGAAACATTGGACAGATTTAAATGAAATGCAAAGCGCGCGACGCCCAGACTAATCAGTCGTTTAGTGGCTACCATTCCCTCTAAAATGAAGTTGTGCAAGTCATTTTATTGTTATTGTTGTAAATGCAAAACACATACAATGCGCTAGTGAATACAATCATCTCAATACGTGCGTACTGTCTATGAATAAAATTGAAAATGTTCCCCGTAATAAAATAAGCGTAAAAACCAACCAGGTGATACTTCAGCACGTTCGGTTCGGTGCCGACAAAGTGCGTGCCTTTCCTGTACATTCTGTTGGGTCCGAAGCCAGTCTTGTTGCTCATGCGACCCACGGACGCTGCCACAAAAGACACGAGCGACTGCCTCATCTAAAATGAGCTACATCGAAAATTTATCTCGGAAGTAAAAGACGGACAACCAAAAAAAGACAGCGGTGTGGTAAACCGAGAATTCTACAGAAAATCAAGGCCGCATGCCATCCAATTACAATAAATTAAGACAAATTAAGTTAATTACATGTCTGCTAAGTAAATACGTACCTACTCAAAACAAATAATACGAAAGAAAACAGAGCAATACTATCAAACACAAAGTAAAAATTCTCAACCGTTCAAGTTCGCGCCACGACGGATGATTTTGTTTACAGTATGCCAGCTCAAGTTTTAGGTAAATCGTGTCAAGACTTTCACTAGACCAACTTTTACAACTTCAAATTTTATGTGTTTTCTCTCGTTTTGCCTATGATTCATATTTTACTTGTTGCTCTCGTGACGTCACTACATGATCACGGTTCCGCGTCTGCTTTGATCATTTCGCACGCGACTCGCTCCCGTCCGCCAATGTGTCTTATCGATGTTATCGCGAGCGCGCGCGACCTTCAACCTCGTCCACTCCTCCAAATACACACCGTCATCATCAAATAACTCTAATCTTGATGGTTCTCCGATCTAGTCACTGTCTCGAGTACTACCATTAGCGTTGTTGTACACTCATCGTGACTTCACAATGTTCTATAGACTGTGAAAGCCAAAACGACCGCTCAACATAGAAACTCTCTCAAATACAATCGTCTTTCGCTTGTCTCGCTATGGAAACAAAATGGCTTGAACCAGAATACTGTGACTTGAACAAGCGGCATTAGCTATGTTCATGCACTTATAATCCTAATCTCTCCCACTACGCTTAAGTATAATCTCTGCCGAATGGCTGTCACGTCCGTTTCAATTTCATTCTCATGGACCCATATATAGCCTTTTGGCCCACTTCCAACATTCTCAAAGTTCTTACTTTTGTATAACAATTTGACAGCTTTTCAGCTTTATTCTTGTAGTATTTGCACTTATCCGTTCAGTTACTGATATTGATATAGCACAAACTCATTCACTATGGGTCCGTAATTCCGTACTGTCGACCTCTCGCTCGCTAACACGACCAGTTTCTCCAGTTACCTATTTCTTTCAAGTATGTCGTTTTCGTCCCATAATGCGGTGATTCATTCTAAAGTGTCTAATGATCAGTTTGAAAGTTCGTTCACTCTCACTCCCTGCAAGTTTGCTTCCAAGTGTCCCGTAAGCGAAATGCACCACGTGCTGTTATGTCTTTTTGCGTCTCAGTTTCTCTCCGTCCTCTCGACTCTCCATACTCTCTCATCACTCTCCTCCATCATCGTCTTCTCTTAGATAGGAGGGTTAGACAGGGGGTGTTCAATCAAGGAGTCCATAGCTCTATTATTTCTCCTTCTCTTTGCTACCTAGCGGAAGCCCCCTTCACTCTTACCAAACCTAAGAAATACTCTTACTCTGACAATGAGTTTCCAGTTGATATGAGGTTCTTGAAAGTATACGTGACCTTTGACTATGATCTGCTCATTTCTCTTATTATCTCGCTGTTTTCCACCTGTGATAAACAACGATTCGTGCACTTTTAATAATCGCGAACAGATTTTATTTATTTCTTTGAATGGCTCGATTTGCACTTTTCTAAAATGTTTTTACGACGATACACCGATCGGATTTTATTCATTTTCTCCATGTCATACGGAAATATCATCTGTCGAAACTTTTTTTTTTGCTTTCGTAGTGTGAACGTTACCATATGCCATCATATCTACTTTACCTTTAAATCACAATTTTATAGAGTTAGACTTTTTTATAGAGTTTTTTTTGTGAGTGTTGACGGTGAAAGAACTTGTGTACGACTCGAGCACTTTCTGACCGACACCTGCTTCTCCGAACTAGTCATGAGTATTTTTTTCTATGAAACTACGTTGACGTAGAAGACATGGTTCGCGTAAACAATTAGGTGTACAGTGTTTACTCATTGTCAGGTTGTGTTCTTTGTCAGGTTCTCGTGTCTTGCTCTCACGTTTTCTCCTCCGTTTCATAACTGGTGACATGATATCTGTTGACATTCTTCTTATCGCTATCACTAACTGACAACTATCGCTTATTGCACGCAATCTAGAGTTTCTGGAACACTTTTAGTTGTTTATAATCATCATAGAGGCAACAATGATTCTATTTGCGAGATTTGTTTGAGTTCTAGGAATTTATCTATATATAGAAGTTCGTTATCTAGAACTTAAAGGGCGAAACAGTGAATCTTGTCCCTACTCATTACTAATTTTGATTTACTAGTACTATATTCTATAAGTACATTTGCATATTTATTATGATCTATTTATATTTAATATAGACGTTATCTATGTTTAGCAGAGCCCATAGATTCCTTGATAAGGTCTATTCCGTGTGTCTGGACTGATGGTAGACGTCTACACGTTCGTCATTCCGATTCTCTGCTAATTTAATACATCCAGTAATCTGTGGAATATGACATTAATGTATGGCTATGTGTGTAAGTCTTCGCTTTTATCGTAATCCTACGCCCCCTTCCGAGGGGACTTATCCCTTTCCTCCACTTCTTCCGCGTTTTATCCATATTAGGACACTGTGATGAATGAGCTGTCCTAAAATGTTGTTTGATAAAATTTCAGTGACCATCTACTACCATACATTTTCATACCCTCACAGTGTGAGGATCGACCCACTATATACGGCTCATTTTCAGGATTGACCCACTATATAAGGCTCTTTTATTATGAAAAAGATTGCAAAAATAGACCCACTCTATAAATAAAATCCAGTGAGAGCGCCGAAAATGTATGTCTACTACCAGAACCATAGATAGATTGGCTTTAATGTACATGAACTTGGTAGGAAGGCCTGGAATAGTGGATGATCTATTATTGCGTCGCAATGAACTTTGGCGTTTATTGAGTCAGAAAGGATGACCAGAAAACATCCCACGTCGTATGCCTGAGTCGCTATCTGTCCTGCCCCTCTTTTCCTCAACTTGCACTTGTGTCTTCGTCCTCATCATCTTCTTTCATTCTCCCTCTACCTCTTCTCAATCTCTCTCCCTCTCCCTATGCCTCTCCCTATCCTTCATCCTCCCTCTACCTCTTCATCGTCCTCCTCCTCCCTCTGCCCCTATCGTCACCTCTCCTTCTTCTCCTTCGTCTTTTCCACGTATTAGATTCATTCCCATCCATCCCTGCAGTGTTCTATCCCCTCCCCATAGTCTTGCTATCTGTCCGTATATCCGTCTTCTATTAGAGCTATCCGAGCTATGTTCTAGAGCTATCCATCCAACTCACGCTCGTCCAATCCTTTTTTCCTCATAGCTTATCCCGTCCTCCCTTCCTTTCATTGTTTTCCCTCGGTCTCGTAAAAGTTAGTTTACGATTCATAATAACTCTACGTGACATCATTTAATGGACACATCTCCAAATACCTCGTGGGAAGTCGGTTTCCAAAAAAATGCACAGTAATCTTCATGCTGCACGCAAATGCCCATGTGTATGGTGTTCAAAAGTCACGAAAAGAAAAGAAAAACAGAGAAAGCTCCTTGGTTTGCACACTCTCTCGCAACTCTTCTTTTTGCAACTTTTTTTAAATGGAGTATTAGCAGCTGACTCGTGTAAACAGTAGATCACTAGGGGTTATAGTCTGTTGAAAAGTCACGAAAAGAAAAGAAAACTCTCCTCATTTTGCACACTCTCTCGCCTCTTTTCCTTTCTTTTTGCAACTTTTGAACAGAGTATTAGCAGCTGACTTGTCATTTGTGTAAACAGTAGATCACCCGGGGAATGAATGTATCAACGTCTGTGTAGTGATCATGTTTGCTTTTCTTCTTTATGGTTTGATCATCATTGTCATCTCTTGTTCGCTTACCGTAATCCCTTTGATTATCGATTGATTTTAAACTATATCATTGATTGACCTACCGTAATCTTCTAATTATCGATTAACCTCTTTATTATTATTTGATCTTCGTCTCGTGTCGTATCAGTGATTAATCGATGATTTATATCTACCGTATTCCAGTAATTATTGATTGATTATATTTCCAGCATCCGCTCGCCCTCCTCCCCTGTCCCTTCTTCCCCTCTCGTCCCTCCTCCTCCCCCCCCCAGTCAGTCATGCGTCTCGAAGAGGCGATCAGAGCCTATGTGGCAGAGCTAGACAAGGAGGCCGCCAGACCCCATCAGGCTCCCGGTAAGTACGGTACTGTAGTACGGTAGCATTCGGAGAGCACGGTAGTACGGTAGTGTGTACAGTAGTACGGTAGCACTCGGTAAGTACGGTAGCACTCGATGAGTACGGTAGTGTACAGCAGTACGGTAGCACTCGGTAAGTACGGTAGCACTCGATGAGTACGGTAGTGTACAGTAGTACGGTACGGTAGCACTTGTAATCGCGCATATTCTTTTAGTTGTACTGAAATTCCATTCTATGACTGATTGTCAAAATCAAGACGCAAATTGTGGCTGTGCCGTCTTTCACATGCTTAATTGAAAAGTTATTGCATTCAGAAGTTTTTTATAATCTTTGAATTGGGGTTGGGAATGTTCTCGAGTACAACATATTAGAGAGAGAGTGGAGGAGGAAATAAGGACACTTCTAGGATTCTCTCAGAAAACGCGTGATCACAGCTGCTACAAAGTAGTGCATACGTGAGAATAGTGGGAAGAACTCTGGTGCGCTTCCTCCATCCCTCCCTTTAGGCCGACCATTCTCTCTCTCTCGCTCTCGCTCTCTCTCTCTCTCGCCCTGTCTAACTCCATCCCAACTACTTTGCACACACAACAGCTTACGGAGGGGAATAGAATGGAATGGGTGGAGGAAGATGTGGGAGGGATGGCTAAGATATTGACAAGGAGATGAAGATGGAGGGGAAGTAAGAATGAGAATAGGTCATAGAGTAGAGAAATGAAATGAAAAGCGGACATATCGAATAGCCGATAGAGTGTAGTGCTTTGCGGTAAATGAATGTGTGAGGGAGAAAGCGGATGGGATGAGGGGGAGCTGTGTATCAGATTATATATTTTCGGCGCTCTCATAGGGGGTTTTTTTGTGTAGTGGGTTGATTTTGAACAAAATCGTTATTTTTAGCTTAAATTGTATTTTGTGACGTATAAGTATAGTGCATTATACGGGTTTATGGAAATCCTCTAATAGAGTTAGATGAATAAACAAAAGTTTGCCCCTAGCACCCGGTAGAATCACGTTCCTGCTACTACTCTTTCCAACGAGAACTTTCTTTTCGATAATTATTGTCGGGTCTACGATACGAAAAAAAGCAAACCAAATATAGTGGTCGATCCTTGTATTATTGGGTGTGAAAATGAATTTATTAATTTGCATCGGATTGAGATTAAGTTGATAACGAAAGAAATTTTTACGATTATGGATGTGATAGGACAGAGTGGATGGGTGATGATGAATTATGTTAATATTAAAAATAATGTATTATTAACTGTAGTGAGTTTCTAGAGTACTTGGGTTCTTCATAAATAAAGTAGTTATGATTATTTGAGATTTATTCGTACTGCTTGAAATATCGATTAATTTTGTATTTATTTCAGCTAAATTGCTTTTTTATAAGAAAAAAAAACAAAACAAATGTAGTGGTCCCTCGTATTATTAGGGTATGAAAATGGATTGTATCAGATTGATATTGAGTTGAGGCCACAATCAATTTATATGATAATGAATGGATGGGAGTCCTATCATAGGACAGAGTGGATGAGTGTTTATGAATGTAGTAGTATCTACAATGAGTTCCCAGAGTGATGAGTTCTTGATAAAGAACGTCGTTATGATCAGTGGAGATTTATTCGTACCGGTTGAAATATCGATTGATTTTTACATTTCTTTCAGCGATGCTGCCCGGCGGCATCCCTGCGCCCGTCATACGGTATCGACCACCCTTCACTCAGGTTTGTATATGTGTGTGTATTGATTTTTCTGATGTTTTATTGATTGGAGAGTGTAAAAGAGTCAATGATGTACGTGTCGTGTCAGTGAAGCAGTCAATGTCAGCTAGTTCCTGATTCCGGCCGGCCACTAGCTACACTAGCTCTATTCAATAAAGGAACTACAAACTAGTGAATTGAATAGTCGAAATAATCAATATTCTTGTGAAATCAATATTCTCTGCAGGTTCCTCTCCACGATGCACGAGGTGACGCTCGACAGTTAGTGGTTGAGCAACTGGCGACCAGGTACGATCATGCTTCATATTACATTTTATTATATTTAAATTTGAACAACTTTATCAGTCGATTTTGTTTGGTCAACTTAGTCTCCATTATTGTCCGTTAGGGGCCATTAGGGTTAATGCTCCAATTTATTGCGCAAAAATATATCATACAATATCAAGCTTGATATGTTTTTTTTTCTGCAGTAGTCGTACCCTAATGACCAATCCAGTTATGAATGGTGTTATTTGCAATTTGATAGTTTGAGAAACTTCGAACAAGCGGACGCTCAAGTGATCGCGGCGGCCTTTGTCGACTACTACGCGGACGTATTGCACACGAACTATGTCCGGTATCAGGTAAGCTTTGGACCAACCATGACGGACATTCCAAGTCGGCCAAAGCTCTCATCTTGAAATTTCACGAAGAATGGATAAATACATGAAACGTAGAGTATGATATGAACAATCTTGCAAATACACTATACTCATTTTTTCCTCGCTCACAGATATGTACGATAGTGTCTATCTTACATAGTTTTAGATCCACAGCAACCTTGTTAATTGAATAATCGCCATGTCTTCACCATATTACTGTATTTATTTCCTTTGAGGAGGGCGTCTACGACACGCTGGATCAGGGCTCGACCTTTTGCAAGCGAATTGGCGACATGGTGTCGGTGTTTGTGCGCAAACTGGCCGCCAAAGAAGCCAAACTTCCCAGTGAGTGCGATTTTCGATTTATTGATCTACCAAAGATTTATTGATTGATTATTATTTATTACCGTAATCCGTTCAGGTGTGCCCGAGAACTGGTCAAAGTGGACGAGCTGCACGCACGCCGAGCGGAACCGAAGGTGGGTCTGATCAAACTACAATGCGACACGATCAAACTACAAATTTATACATCAATCAAACTACAACATCCTCCAATTGTAGGCCCAAGATGGAGGATCGACACGTGGCCGCGCACGATCTAACCCTGTGGAAGGAGGCGTCGCCGGAGCCTGTAGGCGATGGGGGTATGGTAGTTTACAGTTTGAACTTACAAATACGGCTTCCGCTGTCTAGAACCCCTGGCCGAAACAGCAGCAGGGTCTTATTCATTTTATATTGCATGTTATATAGTATTACTCATACGTGGTCACCACTGCCGCTAGCGGCAATACATCCCCGATTTTTGGCACCCGACCCCCCGATTTTTCAAAAAAAATCACTCAAAATGACGAATAAATGCTCAATTTTTTGCTTCCGACCCCCCCCCCCCCCGATTTTCATTTCCAGCGGCAACTCCCGCCCATGTATGGTATTACTACAGTACATTTGCATGCTTTTAAATACTGTACTTCACATTTAATTTGACGTCACATATTTGACTTTATACACATATTTGGTGTGTTGTAATGTACTCTAATTCACCATATTAGACTTGAAAATTTAGTCTATAAATTTTATAATGGCGATGATTAAGCGAAATTTAAAGTGAAATGATAATGATAATAAGATTATGTTTTGATGAAATAAGGTTAATATGATAGTTGGTGACCCTTAATATCTAATATCCACTGTAATCCCTCATATCAAGGCGCCCGAAAGAGTAATTGGTAGTGACTAAATCTCGCGGTAAAATATTTCCGAATAAGATATTTCTTCGGACTGAATTAGCCTTGCATTAGCACACGCTTAGCACCCGCAGGACTTCGTGTGCATTGAATTGTACCTTTGCCTTTACTATAATCCCCTCGAATCATTCATTCATTTCATTCCAGACAAGCAGCCATTCGAGGAGACTGCGTTGTTCTGTGTTTTTGACGGCCACGGTGGACCTGAGGTTTGTAGTTTGATCTCAACATGGTGTAGTCTGATCTTTGATCTCAGGTTGCATCATACGCCGCGGCGCACATGCCACCAACGTTTATCGAGGCCGGCGGACGAGCGGATGAGGCAACGATTAAGCGAGCCTTTGAGATGATGGGTACGGTAGTCTTATATTTATATTTATTATTTATTTATTTATCATTAACGATAAACACAGAAAATAAACATAGGTGGGCGAGTGAAAACGAATTATTTTTGCACACAGCCTTGCCTTCCGTTGCGGGGCCTTGCGCATGGATTTGCCTCGCAAAAATTGGAAAATTTCCAGTGAAATCTACTAAGAAATAGCGATGCGCATAGCTTTGCCTTACAAATCCCAGGTTTGCGGACAGCCTCTCCACCAGCGTGCCCACCTATGAAAATAAATAAAATTATAAAATGATGCGATAAGCAAGTGAGATCAAACAGTGATTCAAATGGGGGGACTTTAATAGAGAGAATGATAAGGATACAAGGGTTAAATAAACCGTACATTAAAAAGATAGATCAACCTAGGATTGAAAAGCCTGTTTGTGACATTTACTGTCATTTTAAAGTGCGAGCTCTGGTAAACGACTATACATCAACCTCTTTTAAAGCTTGAGGTACAGCTAACGAGGTTGAAACGAGAAATTAACAAGTTATAGCGCCTTTTGTAATAACACTCATTTCTTTACCTTAAGACGCCATATCATGTAGGTGTAGGTGATATAGGTGGCATCATACATTTTCGCCCCACCCACAATCAGTTGTTTTTGCGAATTATAAACTGGCCTGAAATTAGAACAAAACTGACCCGATCTAGATCTCAAGTACTCGAAACTGACCCGATCTTAAGTGATTCTTACTAAACTCGATCTCCCGCATATTCCTAGATGGGTCTCGAGTTTCAAAACTGACCGCATCGACAAAAAGTGCTCACTCACAATGTGGGTGCTCGAAAATGTATGGGTGGCATGCGCGGTGAAAGGCTGTGCCCAAACCGGGGAAGTCGGGAAGCAAGGCTGTGCGCATAGTTATTTTTTTACGATTTCGACTGGAAATTTTCCAATTTTTTGCGAGGCTAGCGGCAAGGAAGTGCATTCTCGAGTGTGGAGATGGCGTCCTCTTGAATCTCAACTTTTTGTGCATATGATTATGAATAATCACGATCTAGCTATGTCTACGTTTTGGAATAATAATAATAATAATAATAATAATAATAATAATAATAATAATAATAATAATAATAATAGCCACACTTACTTCAGATTCCCGTATCACAATCCGATGTGAGAACGAGCGTTGGCGCTCTGGTGCCACTGCAGTAGTCGCTGCGGTGGATGCCAAATCAATCGCTCTCGGTTGGTGCGGTGACTCGGCCATTCTCGTTCTGCGATCACACTCGGTATGTGTAGTTTGATCTTTGATCTTTGAATTATTGATCTTTGATCTATCGATTGGTTTTTACAGGTAGAGCGACTCAGCAAGTGTCATTCTCCCAGTGATCCGGTGAGTATTTTGATCTTTGATCTTTGCTCTGTTTTATGTTTGATTCTGGCTAGTATTGCGGATGGGAATGGTTATTGATCTTTGATCTTTGATCTGTATTCTGTTTTAATCTTTGATCCATGCTTTTTGCAGAGCGAAGCGAAACGAGTGGAGGAGGCTGGCGGTTGCATCATGTGCGTACAGGGAGAGCTGCGAGTGAACGCCGTCCTCAATGTTACACGATCTCTTGGTTAGTGATCTTTGAACTTTGATCTTTCATCAATGTGAAATGAATGCAGGACAACGCTTACTGAATTTATATAAAATGGATCAATAATATCTCTTGATTACAGGAGACGTGCAAGGTCGACCGATGATCATCTCGCTGCCTGACGTAGAAGTTATCGATCGAACGTTCCAGGGTACGGTAGAGTTATCGATTGGTTAGATCCGGGCCAGAATTGAAACAAAGTGTGATTCATTATTGCATGTAGTTGATTATGGACTAGTTTGTTTCGATAATCAATTCTTTCTCGAGGTAATTTTCATCTTGTAGGTATCGAAAGTGAGTTTATTTATTATTCATGTTGGAAATGTGAAAAGTAGTGCTAATTTTGTGATTGTAAAAGTGGTTGGGAAAGTAGCATAGTTTAGTAATTGACTAATTTACAACGAATTGAAATGTTGAAATGATAATACAGTCTAATCTTGTAGGTATCGCAAAGTGACTTTATTATTCAAACATATATTATCGTTCTCTAATTACAGAGTACGGTCTTATTCTGGCTTGCGATGGTGTCAGCGACGAACTCGAAGACGCCGACTTCTACACGCACATTCGGGAATTCTGCATGAAGAACCCTGTCACAGGTACGGTAGTTTGGAATTTATGAATTCCCGCCAGATTTCCATCAAGAAAAAGATTCTTCACGGGTTACTATAGTTTTGACATTGTGATCATTGCGCGAAAAGTGCATTTCAAACTACGAAGCCTTGCCGTATTTTGCGAATGTATAACGAAACTTTTCGACCTATGCTATCATTCCAATGCTAACCCAGTCGATTCATGTCGCACAGCCTTTTCATTACAAGAAAGATATAGGTAGCGACGCTAATTGGAAGCGTTGTATGTAATCAAATTGATCTATATCTAATCAAATCAAATTATTCTTTTGACTTTGATCATCGATCTTTAATCTCTCCTTACCAAACCCTCAATCTTGTCTCTCCACTCTTTTCTTCCCCACCCTGCTGAATTCATGCCGCGATGTCTTTTCATAGCGTCAAAGGTTTCGATCATAACGTTTTACTTTGTTTAACATTGAACGATTTGATCATAGTTTTTCAATGAGATTAGAATAAACTGTATATCTATAATCGAATCCTTACACGATTGATCTTTGATCTCACTTTACCTCTCCCATTTTGCCCTCTATCTATAATTCATAGGTCAAAAAGTGCGTTACAATCTAGTATTTTGTGATTTTTTGTTGAAAACCTGGCCCTATTTTGTAACATGATTCTACCTATTCGACGTATGGTTGTGATCTTTGATCTTTATGCGTTTAATGATCGTTGATCTTTCCTTCAGACTGGTTCCTCCTCTCATCGCATCTGTGCTCGGTGGCCAAGGCTCTCGGTTCATCCGACAATCTCACCTGTCTCTTCGTCTTTCTCCGTCCGCCCTCGGAACTCTGGGCGGTCTTCGCGCCCGATCCACCCACGGATGATGAGACAGAGTGAGCGACCGCGTACGCGTGACAATGTACGCGTCGCGGTTAGTCATTGATTATTACTGTACTCTTCCTACTATGATATAGTTCTACTGTCTGCTCATTCTTCCAATTTCAAAATCTCAAGTGCTCACACGTATATACATACAAATGCTCTCAGTTGATTGATGTTTTGTCACTTACACATTCATTATTGATTGATTATATATATTATTGATTATATTCTTGCATGATTGCCTTGCTTCTCTTTTGTAGTACACGTCACCCCCACTTATATATATTTATGTGTATGACCCAATTGCACACTGGCCGCACTTGTTGATTACGGTAGTAGCCCCTCGCTCCCTGTCCCCACATGTACATGTTCTCCGTATCATCGCATATTGCTTGTTCGTTCCGGTCTCTATATCCTCACCGCACCTGTAACCCGATTCAATTGAAGAAAAATGTGCTCATTATCCCCCCGACCACCCATAGACTAGTGCATAATCCACCAAGCAATACCGTAGTGCTACTGTAGCTGATTGTCTCCCGCCACGCTATGTATACCGTATAAGTGCCGTGTTCCTCATATCGATTGATTTTGCTTCCCTGATTATTTATTTCCTATTATTATTATTGTATATTCCACACACAGACGCTAGCTTTCGCCGATTGTGAGAAGTGCCTGACTTATGTACTAGCCCCGAGAATGTCCCTCCTTCCTTTCCCATACACTACTGCTATGTTTTTGTTCAAAAGAATATGTTTTAGCTTGGTCTTGTCTATATTTTGGCGCTTACTTTACACGTCCCAAAACGATGCAACAAACTACTGAACACGATGCTACAGTACTCATTCTCAACCATATCAATCAATCAATTGTTTAGAGAGTTTTTGAGAGAAATTTATTGATTTTTGTGTCCCTTTCCATTGTAGTCTACTAGTATATATGTGAGAATGTGGGCACTTGGTCGGATGAGAACCGATGTATAACAACCGACTGGATGATAACCATTTGTAGTATATTTTCTTACTCTGTCTCTCGTGTGCAAATAGTTATCATCCAGTCGGTTCTTATTCATCGGTTCTCATCCGACCTAGTGCCGAAAATGTGTATAGTATCTCCGATGTCAATCCAGTAACAACACCAACCATGTACATAGTATATTGACACGTCCCCCTTTCTCTGTAACTTTCTATATTTTGTAACACACACCAGAATGAGACTGTTTGATAAACGATTAAGAACTGTAGATTCATATTTTTGCCAGTTTACGATATGCGATTCATGAAATGTAATATAATGACGATATGGGTATGCATCACAGTTTTCTCTTCATTTTTATAGCCAGAACGACCGCTCGACATGTAATAATAATAATTTATTACATGTCATATGTAGAGGGGGTCAAAGCAGCTCAACATGTAAACTCTCTCAAACTCAACGCTCTCTCGTAGGTCTGGCTTTCAGAGAGTGTGTTTGAACTAGAATGCTGTGACATAAAAACAGAATCTAAAAGTACATGAAGTCATCGTGTCGTTTGTTGATTTAGTATTCGCTTGAGACGCGAACCAATGATCAGAGATATTACGTGATATGTGTCGGTGTAATGTCTCCTCTTCCTCATCACTATAGCCTCTATTTATAGAACAACAACTGCTTGGATGATGTCACTTCAGGATTGTCAGAAAGACTTCAGTTTAGCTTTATTGATTTTACGCAGTCCTTTTTAAGATTAAAAATCATGGGAGAACCAGTTCGAAAATTGATCTTTGATCTTTTCATTACCTTTTTCCTGCTTTCCTAGTTCTTCCATTTGCAATGTCCGACCATAAAAAGGGGGTGATGCCATCCTAGCAGTTGTTCGTGTAGATATAGTTCATCGAGGAAGATCTTACGACAGCTACGTAAGCATTGATTTCAGTGTTTCGAGAGCGAAGAGGTAGAGTGAAGAAGAGATAGTAAGCAAAAGTGAGAGGGCTCAGACGGTCAAAGTACGTAATACCGTATATTGATTTTGTGGAGACTTTGTAGTGTGTATTATTACGAGCCGTGGGACCACCATTTCCTCCCACTCAGGGAGAGCTGCCATCGAAGACTTTCCAAATTCCAAAAAAAAATACGATGACTCTGCGTCTCTACACATCGATCTCGTCTGATCATCGGCCACTCTATCACTAATCTAGCACTGAAATGGAACCACTTCCTATCGTGTAATCAATACGATAATCACATTTCAAGTTTTTAATGTTAGATTTGCCTTCTTTAAAAGAAAACAACATCGAAACTAAGTAAGAAAACCGTTATTTTAGCAAAATAATCGAAAAATTGTGAATAAGCTTCAGCAATAGAGTAAAAACTTCCCTAAACTCCTTGATAAAACTGGCCAATCAATAGCAGGGAAACTGCAAAAGACATCGCATTTTGTGAGTTGCCTTTTTGCAGTTTCCCCCTGGGATCGAACTTCCTAGTCGACCAACCGGTTGGATTGAACGTCCGACCTGTTATCCACTAGGCCACGGGTCCCTATGAAGAAGAAATCAAATGCATTATGTATACTTTCTCCAACATTTCATCAACTTTCTGCGATTCCTACATTAATAGCAATTCAGGTCCCGCCCATTAAACTGCGCTGGGATGGACACTTTTAAAACACCATTTCCACCATGAAGTTTTGCGGCGGCAATTATACACCCACCGCAAAATTTTTGACTGCATAGAACCAGAACACCAAAACAACACCATCTTTATACAACTAAAAGCGAGATCGAGGAAACGATTCGATCGATGTCGACTCCGCCGGGGACGCGGCGATGTGTCACTGGCGACGAAGTCTGCGCGACGGGAGACCAGGCGGCTCCAACGATGGATGTTGAATCCAAGAGAAGCGGCAAGATCGGTGTTGACGATGAAGGCGAGGGCACCTTAATATTATCAGTTTTCTTTCATCGTGGAAAACACAACTTGATTAGGATGATTAAGATTTCGAATAGTGAGATCACACAAACTATCGATCAACACATAAGTAATCAATATTCGGGTGATCCGAAATATTGAATTTAAAAAATCATCCAACCTCTTGATCAGATCTCGCAGAGCAGAAACCCTGATCCGGTCGATGTCACGGTACAAGGAGTAGCGAAGGTGAGTCTGACGTTGGCGGCAAGAGCACGCCGAGGGTTTCCATTGCTGGGTGACGTTGAATCCGGAAGTAATCAGTCAGAAGCGGGAACACAACTGGGCAGTTGACGGTGAAAGCGAGGGCCCTTAAATATATCAATAAATATAACGTATAAAGAAAGCATAGAAAAATTTAAATAATATAAATATTCAGCATTACTCAAAAATACGCTTTCGCTTCATCATTAGAGGGAAACACTATTTGTTTAGGAAACGAAAACGAACTGTCAGATCACGTAAAAAAACAAAAAGACCGTTAGGTAATGAATAATCGTGTGATCCGACATGTTGAAATCAAGAAAATCGACTAATTTCTTGTTGAGACCTTGTACAGCCAGAGGTCCGATAGCCACCGTCGGGACATGGCGATAGGAGATGTCACTGACGACGAAACCAGACGAGTCTTAGCGACGAGAGACCAGGCGGCCAGAGGAGAGTTGACAATGAAGGGGGGCACCTTAATAATATCTCCGTTTTTCTTTCATCGTGGAAAACATAACTTGATTAGGAAGAGTTCGAATTGCGAGATCACAAGCTATCGATCAATATTCGGGTGATCCGAAATATTGAATCAGCGAACCTCTTGGTCAGATCTCGCAGAGCAGAAACCCTGATCCGGCCGATGACGTCACGGTAGGGGGGCGGCGAGTCAACCATGGTCCGGCACGATAGAAGGTGTGGCGATGGGAGTAAGACAGCAGAGAAGTAGCAGAGATTGACACTGACATGCCGCCGGCAAGAGCACGTCGAGGGCGCTCCATTGCTGGGTGATGTTGAAAGGAAGCAGTCAGAAGCGGAAGCAGAACTGGACAGTTGACGGTGAAGGCGAGGACGCTTAATTATATCAATAAATATAACGTGTAACGAGAGCATAGAAACATTTTAATGTAAATATTCCGCATTACTCAAAAATACGCTGTCGCTTCATCAATAGATACACTATCTGTTTAGGAAATAAATGAATGCGAACTGTTAGGTCACGTAAACTATTAATCAATTCAAAACGACAATTAAGTAATCAATAATCATGCGGTCTGACGTATTGAATTCAACAAATCAACTAACCTCTTGATGAGATCTTGGAAGGACCGATAGACACAAGTCTTAATTCTCCAGATAGGAAGAATCACTACTCCAAGTGAGCCCATCGGCGAGTTGGGACATCGTGTTGTCCTGAAAGAATTAATCAATAAATACCAAATATTGTCGTAAAGCCGTATCAATTGTGTTTGGATGTTCCACGAGAACATGACAAAGAAAATTAAGAATAGCGTAACGAGAATTGAAATAAAAATAGCAAACTCCACTAGATTTGCCCGAGACAGGAGAAGAACGAAATGTTTCGACGAAGCGCTACGGAAATACAAATAAGCGATTGGAATGGAAGGAATACTTAGCGACAGGTTTCCAAAGAAAAACAAGGGCATGATGATTTAAAGAAAAAAGGAAGGCAGATCGTGTTTAATAGATTTAAAGAATCAGCACAACGTTCAACTGGCGCGATAATTCGATATAAAAATTTGAGCAGTCATGAAGTACTAACGATACTCATAAGAACAGGAGACTGTGGTGCAAGTTTTCGCGCTGATAGACTTTCGGTGTTTTTCTTTGGAAACCATCCATCCATAATCACGCATGAAAGTTGCAAAAACAATCGTCAAATCAGCACCAACCGAGAAAAAAAAATAAATGGGAAAAAATTGGCCACGAACACGTATCAGCATACTGTATTCAAACTGCGCTATTCCTGTTAGGACAATCGTCATTATGATTGTTGTTGGCATACTATAAGGAAAAACATCATACGGTGAAAGCAAAAATTGTTTTGCCCAAATGTTTCCGCTCATTTGTTCTGTTCTCATTCCCTCGTTAAACGCATTTTGCACTATATACCCTCAGAACGTAGCGTATGTGATGTTATTACAATATATTCGAACCTCTAACGGTCCAGCTGTTTTAAAAACGTTAACCGGCAATGTTTTGAGCTCTTTTGCACGTACCATGGTAGTTTTTTATCTTGTTCTCTCGTTCAATCCGTATGCTTCTTCCCCTCCTCTTCCCTCTGAATGAGCTTTATTTTCATGCATACATTCTCATGTGAGCTGCCCTTTTTGCGTAATCTTTACACCTCCTTTACGCTCCCTTCCTCTTCAATTAGCTAATTAATCGCTCAGTTTGAACCTCTCAATTCGTCTTCCTCGATCTGCGTGTGCTTCATTATTTCTCCTTAGTTCTCGACCTTTATTCATTTAAGTGAAACGTAAGCATGTAAAGAGCAATGTTGAGGTGTAGTGTCGTCTTTGGAAGATGATAATTCCTTCGTAGCTGCTCGTTACGTCTTACATACCAGCTGCAATGTCTCTACATGTACACCGTTCATTCCTCGCAAGGTGAGATTGATTATCAATCTTTTTTCTCTTATTGAAACACGATACTTCAATTTCTTCAAAACCGACAGACATAGGAAGAGTGCGCGCCATAGGTAGAAAATAAAATGTTACAAAGGACCAAGAGACTGCGCTGTTTCCATTCGAGGAGACTGCGTTGTTGTGTTTTTGATGACCACGGTGGACCTGAGGTTTGTAGTTTGATCTCTACATGGTGTAGTCTGATCTTTGATCTCAGGTCGCATCATACTTGCCGCGCACATGCCACCAACGTTTATCGAGGCCGGCGGACGAGCGGATGAGGCGACGATTAAGCGAGCCTTTGAGATGGTGGGTACGGTAGTCTTTTATATTTATTATTATTTATTTATTTTCTTTTACGATAAACAGAGAGAAGTGAAGGTGAAACTCAATAAGTAAAATTACGGAGGCGATTTTTCGTACATCGATTGCCTTTAAATTTTGCGGTGTAAGTAACGAGGTTGAAACGAGAAAGTAGCTAGTTATAACGCCTTTGGGAATACCTCTCATTTCTTCACCCTAACACGTCCTCTCCATAAACTCGAGCATGGCCGTGTATGAGTTTTTTTATTGAATCTCGTTTACAACGAGTATGAAAATTGTGCATTTTCGAGTTTGTGGAGATGACATCTTCTTGAATCTCAACTTTTTATATTTGATTATGGATAATCAATATCTAACCATGCTTATCTTTTGCAATAATAATCAGCACCCTTACTGCAGATTCGCGTATCACGATCCGATGTGAGAACGAGCGTTGGCGCTCTGGCGCCACTGCCGTAGTCGCGGCGGTGGACGCAAAATCAATCGCGCTCGGATGGTGCGGTGACTTGGCCATTCTCGTTCTGCGATCGCACTCGGTATGTGTAGTTTGATCTTTGATCTTTGATCTTTGAATTATTGATCTTTGATCTATCGATTGGTTGTTTCAGGTTGAGCGACTCAGCAAGTGTCATTCTCCCAGTGATCCGGTGAGTATTTTGATCTCAGAATGACTTTATTATTCAGTGATGGTCTATCAATATCCCAGACCCTTCAAATGCGTGTGGGTACCTAGATTTTGGGTCAAAAACGAGTGTGGGTAACCCGATTTTGAGATAAAAACGCATGTGGGTACCCCAAAATCGTGAAAATTTCAAGAAAATCATCAATTTAAGGTCCAATTTTGCGGGTGGGTACCCATGAAAGGCGAATTTTTGCGGGTGGTTCTATCCCATGGGATAACCATAGACCATGTCTGTTATTATTCATTTTACCGTATATCATCGTTCTCTCATTACAGAGTACGGTCTTATTCTGGCTTGCGATGGTGTCAGCGACGAACTCGAAGACGCCGACTTCTACACGCACATTCGGGAATTCTGCATGAAGAACCCTGTCACAGGTACGGTAGTTTGGAATTTTTGAATTTATGAATTCCCGCCAGATTTCCATCGAGAAAAAAAGATTCTTCACGGGTTACTATAGTTTTGAAATTGTGATCATAGGTCGAAAAGTGCGGTACAAACTACGAAGCCTGACCGTATTTTGCGAATTTACAACTTAGCTGTTCGACCTACATATTAAAATAGAAATATATCATAGTTAAACATGCAAATGTACTCATGAAATTAGATATTAGTGAATCAAGAGTAGTTATTAATTGAGGCGAGATTCAATGTTTCGGCCATTAGGTTTATATGCTATCATAATCCAATTCCAACCCCGTCGATTCATGCCACTCAACCTTTTCATTACAAGAAAGATATAGGTAGCGACGATAACGCACTTGTTTGGTTAGGCAGCTCAATCAAATTGATCTATAATATATCTAATCAAATCAAATTATACTTTTTCTACTTTGATCTTTGATCTTTGATCTCTCCTTTCCAAACCCTCACGTTTTATTGTTTGTTCATAATTTTTCCATCTCTCCGCTCTTTTCTTCCCCACCCTGCTGAATTCATGCCGCGCTGTCTTTTCATAGCGTCAAAGTTTTCGGTCATAACGTTGTGTATTTAGAATTGGACGATTCAAATCATCATAGTATTTCAATGATATTAGAATAAACTGTAAATCTATAATCGAGTCCTTACACGATTGATTTTTGATCTCACTTTACCTCTCCCATTTTGCCCTTTATCTATAATTCATAGGTCGAAAGTGGGTTACAAGCTGCATAGCCCGGTCGTATTTTGTGACTTTTTGTTGAAAACCTGGCCCTATTTTGTAACATGATTCTACCTATTCGACCTATGGTTGTGATCTTTGATCTTTATGTATCTAATGATCGTTGATCTTTCCTTCAGACTGGTTCCTCCTCTCGTCCCATCTGTGCTCGGTGACCAAGGCTCTCGGTTCATCCGACAATCTCACCTGTCTCTTCGCCTTTCTCCGTCCGCCCTCGGAACTCTGGGCGGTCTTCGCGCCCGATCCACCCACGGATGATGAGACAGAGTGAGCGACCGCGTACGCGTGACAATGTACGCGTCGCGGTTAGTCATTGATTATTACTGTACTCTTCCTACTATGATATAGTTCTACTGTCTGCTCATTCTTCCAATTTCAAAATCTCAAGTGCTCACACGTATATACATACAAATGCTCTCAGTTGATTGATGTTTTGTCACTTACACATTCATTATTGATTGATTATATATATTATTGATTATATTCTTGCATGATTGCCTTGCTTCTCTTTTGTAGTACACGTCACCCCCACTTATATATATTTATGTGTATGACCCAATTGCACACTGGCCGCACTTGTTGATTACGGTAGTAGCCCCTCGCTCCCTGTCCCCACATGTACATGTTCTCCGTATCATCGCATATTGCTTGTTCGTTCCGGTCTCTATATCCTCACCGCACCTGTAACCCGATTCAATTGAAGAAAAATGTGCTCATTATCCCCCCGACCACCCATAGACTAGTGCATAATCCACCAAGCAATACCGTAGTGCTACTGTAGCTGATTGTCTCCCGCCACGCTATGTATACCGTATAAGTGCCGTGTTCCTCATATCGATTGATTTTGCTTCCCTGATTATTTATTTCCTATTATTATTATTGTATATTCCACACACAGACGCTAGCTTTCGCCGATTGTGAGAAGTGCCTGACTTATGTACTAGCCCCGAGAATGTCCCTCCTTACTTTCCCATACACTACTGCTATGTTTTTGTTCAAAAGAATATGTTTTGTTTTAGCTTGGTCTTGTCTATATTTTGGCGCTTACTTTACACGTCCCAAAACGATGCAACAAACTACTGAACACGATGCTACAGTACTCATTCTCAACCATATCAATCAATCAATTGTTTAGAGAGAGTTTTTGAGAGAAATTTATTGATTTTTGTGTCCCTTTCCATTGTAGTCTACTAGTATATATGTGAGAATGTGGGCACTAGGTCGGATGAGAACCGATGTATAACAACCGACTGGATGATAACCATTTGTAGTATATTTTCTTACTTTGTCTCTCGTATGCAAATAGTTATCATCCAGTCGGTTCTTATTCATCGGTTCTCATCCGACCTAGTGCCGAAAATGTGTATAGTATCTCCGATGTCAATCCAGTAACAACACCAACCATGTACATAGTATATTGACACGCCCCCCCCCCTTTCTCTGTAACTTCTATATTTTGTAACACACCAGAATGAGACTGTTTGATAAACGATTAAGAACTGTAGATTCATATTTTTGCCAGTTTACGATATGCGATTCATGAAATGTAATATAATGACGATATGGGTATGCATCACAGTTTTCTCTTCATTTTTATAGCCAGAACGACCGCTCGACATGTAATAATAATAATTTATTACATGTCATATGTAGAGGGGGTCAAAGCAGCTCAACATGTAAACTCTCTCAAACTCAACGCTCTCTCGTAGGTCTGGCTTTCAGAGAGTGTGTTTGAACTAGAATGCTGTGACATAAAAACAGAATCTAAAAGTGCATGAAGTCATCGTGTAGTTTGTTGATTTAGTATTCGCTTGAGACGCGAACCAATGATCAGAGATATTACGTGATATGTGTCGGTGTAATGTCTCCTCTTCCTCTTCACTATAGGCTCTATCTATAGAACAACAACTGCTTGGATGATGTCACTTCAGGATTGTCAGAAAGACTTCAGTTTAGCCTTATTGATTTTACGCAGTCGTTTTTTAAGATTAAAAATCAGGAAAACCAGTTCGAAAAATTGATCTTTGATCTTTTCATTATCTTTTTCCTGCTTTCCTAGTTCTTCCATTTGCAATGTCCTTGACCATATATCTGACACGCGGGGCTACCTACAATAAAGCAGAAGCTTCCGTTTCCAATACCGTATGCCTGATCAAAAATCTGACACGTTCTATTGCCTACAATGAAGCAGGGGCTAATCAGAGAAAAGGAAAGTGACGCCTTCCTAGCAGTTGTTCGTGTAGATATAGATCATCGAGGAAGCTCTTACGACTGAGACAAGGCTCAGTGATCTTAGTGTTGCGAGAGCGACAAAGAAAGGGGGTAATAGAGTTGAAGTTGTTTGTTTTGAGTTGTGTAGTTGAAACGTTGAAAGTTTTAAATCTCTCATCAACTGAATTTATTTCGTGAGGTGTGGATGTTGCGATCAAAAATGAACAATATCTCAATCCTTATTTATTGGTAACAGCGATCCCATGAGATTCAGGAAGAATCACGAATGGGCAACGTTGTCTCGAAGGAGGTTGAGGATCGTGCTCAGGAACTGCACTAATGATTGAGTGGGCTTGGACACCGTCGGCTAAGCAATGAGATGGAGGTTACGTTGCTTCTTCTTCTTCTTGTTCTTGATAGTATCAGCGGATTGGACGACAGTTGAGCTAGAAGTCGATGACTTTGACATCGACTTTGCCTGAACGATTATACTATCATTAGGAAGGAGGGTACAGTATCTCGCGGGATACGGTATGCCTAGATTACAGTATGTTCAAGAATTTTTACGGTATCAGTAAGGTAGGATACATGGTAGAATACGGTAGACGATAAACGATAGAATACGGTAGAGTAGAGAATACAGTAGTATATCGGTAGAATATGGTTCGCACTAACCATTTTACTATCAATGGCCAATGAAACCGATTCAAAGCGGTTATTCTCGCCAGTATCGATCTCCGGTTGGTCAGTAGACACCACGGGTCCCTTAACGATATTCTTTTAAAAAATCAATCGATAATTGATTACTGCTCAAAGCTACCGTATCCAACATTCCAACATGATCGTAAACAAACGTCATTGAACGATCAAGCCGCTTTAATTTTAGTTCATACCTTCTCCTTGGGTTCAGTATTCTGCTTGACTGGAGTGAGTAGTTCAAGTTCCTTGACCACTTGTGCCATCGACCAACGCTCTTCCGGGACTGCCTCGAAACATCGCTTCTGAAGCGATGATTATGGTGGCGAGGATTACGGTAGCATGGGATAGATAAAGGTACGGTATAATGGATGAGTGTGATTTATGTTTTGGACATTTAAAGTTTTGGACAGATTTGCTCGGTTAACCTCAAGCATTTCGGCGAGATGTTTGTTCTCCATCTTCTCTGACAAATCCAGATGCTTGCCACTCTTGACATATCGAAGCACCTGAAACGAGCATCAAAGATTATAGGCAAATATCAACGTACTCTACCATATACTGTAATCTACCCTACACCGTACTCTACCATATGCAGTAATCTACCGTATACCACGTACGTCTAGGGTGTTCATCCCTGGATAAGGCTCAGCTCCATTGTTGAAGATCTCCCAAACGAGAACTCCTGTGAAAAATATTAGTTACAGTAATCCGCGACAACCGATGCGGGAGCCAACCGTAACTCCACACGTCAGACTTCTTCGTGTAAATGGCAGACTTGAGCGTCTCGGGAGCGAGCCAACGGATCGGGACCTGAAGAGATTATTGATTGATAAATCGATTGATCGATTTAATGCTACCTTGTTCTTCGGATTCATCTGGTAAAACTCGCCCACTCTCGACAGGCCGAAATCCGAGATTTTCACCTAAGCAGGAATACGATAAAAATCGATGAAAAACAATCGATTATCTAACATTTCCATTTCCATAGAGGCAATTACGAGCAGCTATATCACGATGAATACAGTTGCGCTTGTGGAGATATTCGATGCCCCAAGCGGCCTGAAATATTGATTTATTGATTTATCGATTGATCAACTTGCCTGGCAAGTCATCTCGACGCGCTTCTCCTGTGGTAGCTGCTCATGCTTACTGAGAAACGAGTCGAGGGCGCCGTCGGTAGCCTGCATAACAGGGCTGGGATTTCCGTTTTTCCGATTTTCCGACCTTTTTCGGAAAATTTTGATTTTCCGATTTTCCGAAAATTTTTCGGAAAATTCGGAAAATTTCCAGTGAGTAAAAGTCATTGAATAAAATATTTTTCTCACGAAAATATAGATTAAAAACATTTATAGTGACTTAAAGTCATTGAATAATTTTTTTTCTCGTAAAAATATACGTTAGAAAACATTTATAGTGACTTAAAGAGAGAGTAACCCCCTTGAAAAAAACAAAGTCCGGAAAATCAGTTTTGAATTCCCGCCAATCTAAAATTGGCGTCTTACAAAACGATAACTCTGCCACGACATACGATGTGTTGCCTGACATTTATTGAAAAGTAATTTTACATACTAGTTTTGCATGTCACACCGATAATTTAGCTAGCTATATGCAAATCGCCATATACAGATTCCATCAAGCCATATCTCACACCTTATAATAGCACCTTCAATTGACACCCATAGTCTAATGGTAAGTGTCCGGTTGAATGAACGATCGAGCGGGTTCGAGTCCTGACCTTTGCTAATGATTTTTGTCATTATTTCCTATATCTGTGGCAGAGTTATCGCGTTGGGGAACAATTGCGGGAATTCAAACACTGAAAAGTAGAGGGATTACTGTCCCTTTAAAATCATTGAATAAAATCTCTCGTCCATGATAATATTGAGTTACTCATTCGAAAAATTAACACCTACCAAAACTGACTTAATAGTTCTAAAGATGCTGTTATATTTTTATATTTTGAGTTTCAAAATAAACTCATTACAGTATCTCATTACATATCTCATTACAGTATCTCATTACAGTATCTCATTACAGTATCTCATTACAGTATCTCATTACAGTATCTCATTACAGTATCTCATTACAGTATCTCATTACAGTATCTCATTACAGTATCTCATTACAGTATCTCATTACAGTATCTCATTACAGTTTCTCATTACAGTATCTCATTACAGTATCTCATTACAGTGTCTTATTACAGGGTCTCATTACAGTATCTCCTTACTTACTTAGTTACTTAGTAGATCCATCTTCAGCGGGCGGGGCCGCGTGGATCACAATTCCTCCATATTTCTCTATTGCGTGCGCGTGTAGTCCAGTGTTGATAGGGCGTCCGTGAAGCGGAGGATCGGGTTGATCTCCCGGTGCTGTAGGGCATCTTCGCGTACTCCTCGATTGAGTCACTCCATCTGGCGGGGGGTCGTCCGGGTGGTCGTATGAGGTCGGGAGGGGGGAACCACTGCGTGACACGAGTGGACCATCTGTCGTCTTCTCTCCTTAGGACGTGACCTGCCCAACGGTGTTTCGCTCGTCGTATGTAGTCCATCGGATCGGTTACGAGAGAGATCCGGCGGACGTCCTCGCTCGTAATACTTCTTTGTCGCATCGTGTGGAGATTCGTGCTGATTAGTGATCTCTCTAGTGCACGATGGGAGGTCTGGATGAAGGAGGTGACGGTCTTCGTGAGGGGCCATGTCTCGGCGGCGTAGCATAGAGCGGGGAGCACGTGAGAGTCGAAGAGAGATGAGCGAAGTTTGGGATCTTGGAGTTGGCTGGTGATCTCTCGAATACTGCCGTATGCGGCCCATGCCGCTCTCTTCCTCCTCAGAAGTTCAGTATGCAACTGACCATCTGCTCGGAGTTCGCGTCCGAGGTAGACGTACGAGTCGGTCTCTTCGAGTGGTTCTCCGTTGAGAGTGATTCCGGGTCCAGGACACCACGCGTTCTTCATGAGCTGCGTCTTCTTCCTGTTGATGGAGAGGCCGATCTTCTTTCCTGATTCCGCCAGCTCGTTCAGCATTCTCTGGAGTGCGGTCGTGTCCGTTCCGAGTAGAACGATGTCGTCAGCGAATCGCAGGTGCGAGAGCCATTTCCCATTGATCAGCACTCCTTCTTCACTCCAGTCAAGGTTCTTCATGCAATCTTGGAGAGCGGCAGTGAAGAGCTTCGGCGAGATGGTGTCGCCCTGTCTAACTCCTTTCTCGATGGGAATACGGACTGGTCGCTCAAAGGGCTTCATCTCCGTGTAGCATCCAGAGTTGAGCGCCTCCAGGCAGTGTACGTAGGAGGGGTCGGCTCCTTGATGCGTCAGGGAGTTGAGCACAGCAGGAATTTCGACTGAGTCGAAGGCCTTGCAGTAGTCGACGAAGACGAGGGCGAGTGGGAGTCGGTATTCACGGTGGTGTTCAATGAGGGCGGAGAGGGTGTGTATGTGGTCCATACATCCGAATCTTCTTCGAAAACCAGCTTGCTCTACTGGTTGGGCGTCGTCCAGAGTCGTCTCCATTCTTGTGACCATAACCTTAGTGAAGAGCTTGTAAGGGACGGAGAGAAGGGCGATAGGGCGAAAGTTGTTGAGGTCACAGCGATCTCCCTTCTTGTGGATGAGGATTGAGGAGGAAGATTTCCATTGTCCTGGATACTGCTGTGACTGCAGGTATCGGCTAAACCGCGAGGAGAGTAGGGAATGAAGGAAGCTGCCTCCGTGTCGTAGCATTGGGCCCGTAATCTTGTCCGGTCCAGCTGCGCCGTCCTTCTTCGTACTTGTAATGGCGGTGCGGATTTCGGAAGGAAGGATGGGTAATGGTTCGTCGGCTGGTGGGGTGGGGCAACGAGGAATCGGCGTTTCGGAGCGGAAGAGATCTGAGTAGAACTCCTTCACACGCTCTTCAATTCCAGTTCGACTCGTTACCGGTGATCCGGATTGGTCGTACACTGCATCCATCGGAGTCCTCGCTTTCGATAGGCTCTTACAGTATCTCATTACAGTATCTCATTACAGTTTCTCATTACAGTATCTCATTACAGTATCTCATTACAGTATCTCATTACAGTATCTCATTACAGTATCTCATTACAGTATCTCATTACAGTATCTCATTACACTATCTCATTACACTATCTCATTACACTATCTCATTACACTATCTCATTACACTATCTCATTACAGTATCTCATTACAGTATCTCATTACAGTATCTCATTACAGTATCTCATTACAGTATCTCATTACAGTATCTCATTACAGTATCTCATTACAGTATCTCATTACAGTTTCTCATTACAGTTTCTCATTACAGTATCTCATTACAGTATCTCATTACAGTATCTCATTACACTATCTCATTACACTATCTCATTACAGTATCTCATTACAGTATCTCATTACAGTATCTCATTACAGTTTCTCATTACAGTATCTCATTACAGTTTCTCATTACAGTATCTCATTACAGTATCTCATTACAGTATCTCATTACAGTATCTCATTACAGTATCTCATTACAGTATCTCATTACAGTTTCTCATTACAGTATCTCATTACAGTTTCTCATTACAGTATCTCATTACAGTATCTCATTACAGTATCTCATTACAGTATCTCATTACAGTATCTCATTACACTATCTCATTACAGTATCTCATTACAGTATCTCATTACAGTTTCTCATTACAGTATCTCATTACAGTTTCTCATTACAGTATCTCATTACAGTATCTCATTACAGTATCTCATTACAGTATCTCATTACAGTATCTCATTACAGTATCTCATTACAGTATCTCATTACAGTATCTCATTACAGTATCTCATTACAGTATCTCATTACAGTATCTCATTACAGTATCTCATTACAGTATCTCATTACAGTATCTCATTACAGTATCTCATTACAGTATCTCATTACAGTATCTCATTACAGTATCTCATTACAGTTTCTCATTACAGTATCTCATTACAGTTTCTCATTACAGTATCTCATTACAGTATCTCATTACAGTATCTCATTACAGTATCTCATTACAGTATCTCATTACAGTATCTCATTACAGTATCTCATTACAGTATCTCATTACAGTATCTCATTACAGTATCTCATTACAGTATCTCATTACAGTATCTCATTACAGTATCTCATTACAGTATCTCATTACAGTATCTCATTACAGTATCTCATTACAGTATCTCATTACAGTATCTCATTACAGTATCTCATTACAGTATCTCATTACACTATCTCATTACACTATCTCATTACAGTATCTCATTACAGTATCTCATTACACTATCTCATTACAGTATCTCATTACAGTATCTCATTACAGTATCTCATTACAGTATCTCATTACAGTATCTCATTACAGTATCTCATTACAGTATCTCATTACAGTATCTCATTACAGTATCTCATTACAGTATCTCATTACAGTATCTCGTAACCCTTACCAGTTCCATTACGAGCATTAGTGGTTCCTGCCCCGCAGCAACACCATATAGCCGAACCACGTTTGGATGATGAAAGTTACGCATGAGTCGAGCCTGAATTATTGATTATTATTTGAAGATGGTATACTGTACGGTCACGACCCGGTTACGATATTTGAAGCTACGGTACTGTATGGGTACACCACGGTTCGATATTTGAAGCTACGGTACTGTCTGATACACCCCGGTAACGATATTTGAAGCTACGGTACTGTATGGGTACACCACGGTTACGATACCTCGCGCATAATGTCCTTGATCTGCTCCTTAGTGAGTGCATCGAGTTTAGCCTATATAGCACAATTATCGATTGATTTTCGAAATTATCGATTGATTACCAATTTGATGGCTACATTGATCAGCTTCTCCTTGCCATTCTTGCGACGTTTCTTCAGTTTACCCTTGTGCACTTCACCGAATGCACCCTCTCCCAACTTCTTGGTTGTTTCTGAAAAGGGAAATCGTACAGAACAGATCGTGGTTGCATATACCTATATTGTCATGGTCGAGTTCCCATTTCTGACGAAGCACTGGCTTCAAGAGTGCGATGGGCTGAAATTGTTTTCAACGTTATCGGATCGAATTGTTTTCCTATGCATAGCTTGAATAGCTATGTTACAGATTTGCAAAATGTGGTCAGATTTCACTAAATTCACTCGTGTTTTCGTAACAAAAAACGCGGTTTTCAAAAAATGAGGTCGGGATTTCAAAAATGCCAAAATGTCAGTATATGGTATGCTGATATTGATACAGTATGACACGGTATCCTATGTTTCCACTAACAGGCTTCGTTCCGATAGGCTCCTTCTGGTAGTGCTCCACGATCGCAACGATTGAATCGAACGTTTTCTGTCCGAACAGTGTAAACTTTCCTTCCTTACAGCCAATGACGAAATGTTTTACCTATCAAAGTTCAAAGATCAATAGAGGAGGAGTCTCTTAGAGATCAAAGATCAATTGTGTTCGTTCTCACCAGGTTGTTCTCCTTGTCTGTTTGTACGGATAAGACAAAGTCTCGTTTGCCCGGTGCAGCGGGTTCAGTCAGACGAAGTAACCAATCACCGGTCTCTATTAGCATTTCCTGAGAAAAAGGACCAAGTGCTTGGGAAAGTCTGCGGAGCTTGCTCTACCTTTATGTCTTCTCTTGGTAAGAGTCCATGATAGTAGTTCGCTTTAGCGAGCTCTTTGTCTACCATCTTGAGAGCGACGTTGACGACGACTGCTTACAGTAATATGGTGAATACCTGAACGGGGATAGATAAACGGAGTTGGCTAAGGCCAATGAGGAGCTCCAAAGTGAGCTCCAAAGAGCTCCAAAGTGAGCTCCAACAAGCTCCAAAGTGAGCTCCAATCCTCCAAATACCCACCGAAGAACAGAGCGTCCACCAGCCGACCGTCTCGTAAGAGTAGTAGGAATGAAAATGATCAGAAATAATTCCACCTAAAGTTGAAAATGGATTGAACATGGAAATTCAATTAACATCTTTCAATTGTCTGATGAAGAAAGGTCATTCAATTATGCATTGTTCTTTAAAATGTAGATTAGATAATTCGATTTTAATATTGGTGTCGATGCAATAAAGGAATTGAGTCTTGATCTTGCTTTCGAGATATTTTCAGCCGCATGGTTTTCCGCGTAGCTCGATATATAGCGAAGGGCATGGCAGACTGATCTTTGATCTTTCTTGCAGTTATCGGACCATCCCGGATATTGTCGCACACACACGACTCCTTCCACGATCTGCCCGACGATAATCTTTATGAGTGCAGACACAAAACCAAGACTGTTGAGTGATCTTTGCTCTTTGACTACTCCTGAAGTTGATCTTTGATCTCTTACATTTCATCTGATTGATCATATCGATTGATTCAGTGACGTCACCGAGTACGGGCACACGAAGGAATGGAAGACAGAGGTACGGTGATTTTTATTAATTGATTAATTGATTTATCTGGTTAATGCACCGATAGTCTGTAAATATCCTTCCTTCAAGTACGTGTCTTGAGAGGTTTCTTACCCACATCAAACAAAAACGTGTGGGTGGCCGAAAGAATATATTTGAAATTTCAAAGAAAACTGTAAACCTATGGTCTAATTTAGCGGGTGGTCCTACGCTGGGACCATCAGTGTCGATGATTCTACCAAGGTACGGTAGATTTAGGCCTTACATCTGTTCTCAATGAACAGATGAAATAGTATGGAATATGAAGAGAATGTTAATCGAAATATTTCCAGATCGAACGTATCGTACACAAGAAAGCCCCCTCAAGATCTACAACGTCATCTCCTTCCCCACTAATCAATGCATTAGTCTTCGAATTATTGATTGATTTATTCATAGATTCCTTCCGTATGATGTGCCTCACTTAATTGATTGATTGTTATTCAACATATATCCTTATTTGATCCATTCACTCCAAGTATCGATCAATAATTGATATCCTAATAATGCATCGTTACATTTACCTTACGTGCCTACGCCGTAACCCCTCCCCCGCGTCTCCGAGGCGGCGGAGGGGGTTACGGCGTAAGCACGTAAGGCAAATGTAACGATGCATAAGACGAGACCCTCCAAAATCGAGTATTGCCTAATTACTGTATTATAAGATATTTCTTGCACGTTTCATAATATAATACGTTTCGTAAATTTAATTTTAATTTTTGGATAAGGTGAAAGCGAGCGTATTGTGTCGAAGCTATAGCTGTGCGATTATTGAAGAATCGTTGATATATCGATTGATTATGATGATCTATTGATTGATTGATCTGATATCAGCGCCTGCTGATACAGTCAAAATGCAATAAAGTGAACGATAGGGCCCCTCATGGTCTAAACTGTCTAAAAAGGTTGTGTGCTCGCTTAAAAATAATTATTCGTCTTGAAACTGTGAATGCTGGGGTTTTGAGATGTGCTGACAAGGGGATGGTCGCAACTGGTCCTGGCCATATGAGGTGGCAATAACATGACTAGGATCAGTTTTCGATGCTGATTACAAATCCGTTTTCAGAAAGTGCCTAATCGACCTGATTTTCGAGAAAATCGGTACTGAAGTTTGGCTTGTTAATTCGAAAAGTCGTGTAGTTTCCTTCACAAACTATCTGGATTGCATCGGAAAGATTCGGCAATGTAAGGTAAACTATTGCGACAGTTTATAGATGAGTTCACCAGCCCACCCGAACGGTTTGCGCAGGAAACCACACGAATTTCCGAATTAAAATATCGATTTTCTCGAAAATCAGGTCGATTAGGCACATTCTGAAAACGGATTCGTAATCAGCATCGAAAACTGATCCTAGTCATGTTATTGCCATCTCATACGGCCAGGACCAGTTGCGACCATCCCCTTGTGAGTCGATTGAAATGAAAATGAAATTTTTAAAATGTTTCTATCGATCGATCGAAAGCTTGGAAAAATAAACTTGCAGTACGTCACAAGCGACTCGCAGTGTGTCACTGCCGTATGAACATCACACCACATTGTTTGACATATTTTTTTCTTACGGATGGAGATACTTTAAAAATTTCATTTTCATTTCAATCGACTCAGCACATCTCAAAACCCCAACATTCACAGTTTCAAGACGAATAATTATTTTTAAGCGAGCACACAAACTTTTTAGACAGTTTAGTCCACGGGGGTCTATGGTGGACCCTATCGTTCACTTTATTGCATTTTGACTGTATATTGATTAGGACTGATTGAACAATTCATCATGCCACAGCGTTCTCATGACTTTCAAAGCAAGAACGACCGCTCAACATACAAACTCTCTCGAATACAATGGTCTCTCCTTTGTCTTGCTTTGGAAGAAAAATGGCTTGGACCAGAATACTGTGATGCTGATATAACTGTCTTTTTGTGTATTTATCGTCGTTATTATCAGACTGCTTCATCTCATTATATAGTAAAATGTAGTCTTCCATTACGGTACTTTGCTTACTTTTATTTGTTCACGATTTAACTTTACACGAGTTCTGATTTTTCGCTACAAAATAATAACGAAAACGAAACAACAGAAAAGGTTCGAATTTAACAGATGTACAAAAATCAGTGAGTGTACAGGTGAGTATGAATTCATTTAGCAAGATAAAGGCATAACAATTTAGCAATTCAAAAATCAATCGATATTCATTCCATAAAATACTTCTCAGCGTGACGCAATCCAATGAGAGTGCTCATAAGCTCGAAGACAGTTAAAAGATCCTAAAATACATCAATGAAAGATCAAAGATCAATTCAAGCAAAATTAAACCTCAAGGTTCATCTGCTTGCAATGTCGATATGATACCATATGCCGATAGTAATCATTAATATCACGAGAGAGAAATCCACAAGGTGAACATGAGCCTCTCTGGAAAGAATTGGCATTCTATCTATAAAACACCATGAAGCGCATTATTACTTAATAGTTTTATTATTACAGTTATTTTACATACGTGCATGCAAATCACTCCTGTACATTGATTTATTTACTAATTTAATCTTTAGTATCCAATATATTGACATAAAAATGACATAAAAGGGAAAGACATACTCCATTTGCGACAAGATATTGGTGAATGTCACGTAATACATCATTGCCAGCCTCACCGAGTACATTATATTCTAGATTAAATTTACCTGAAAAGAGAGTTATGATGATCAGTCAATATCCCCAGAGTGTAAAGTTAGTGTAGTTGCCCACTTATGGGGACGCAAATGAAAGGTTGTGTATAAGCAAAATTGATCAATTTAAAGTAACTCATGTACATTGAAGAAGTTCGTTAACTCTTGGCTTAATTCGATCGACAATCTCAACTTCCGAATCGATATCACGTTTTATCATATCATTGTTAAATCTTTTATGTCCTTCAGCGAACTGTTCGTCTTCTCTGCGGAGCCAACTGAAGAATTACAGTTTAGCAATAATCAGAAAAAAAGGAATTGAAAATATATTTGAAAACACACATTCGGATATCGTCTTTAAAGGCATTCTCATAAATAGATGTTACGTTAATCACGTTCGTGTGCTGATCTACTACCTTAAACATGAAACGATTCATACTTTCAAACATCATGATCATACCGTGTGTTGTGTTTCAGTCATGTGGAGAATATACATGTGTGGAGCAGAGAAGCTTGATCCACACTCCTTACACGCCAAACCCTAGTGATCAAATCAAGATGGATGTGAAAAGATCGATAACGTTAGCAGTATAACTCGATAACGTAAATTTGAGGTATCGTTTAAAATAGTAGCCTCGATATTCCAGGTATCGCAAAATCAACTCAAATAACTAGAAATATACAGTATGTCAGATTGACATGGGAACCGGGGGCATCTCCGAGTTTCCCCTCTATCCCCTCGCATTATTGCGCCTAGAATATTGAATATCAGTCGTAAGAATAGTTCATATTGTTTTACTCTTTTCTAGGCCTATTTAATCATGTAAAGTTGGGGAATTTTATAAATAACGTAGCCTGGTAACTGCTATGCTGTAAATCTCTCACAAATTGCCGCAGGATAAGTTCCCAGTTCTTCTCAGCACTTAGATCCATTCGATATGAATATTCCGGATACTTTAACTTTGCAGCATAGATAGCCAACGGCACTAAGGAAAGAAACAATTAATGAAATGGTTCTTTTTTTTCTAAATATAAAAGTACCTCTTTGATGCTCAGGAACGGAAGGAACAATGATATTAGCAACAGTATCAATAACCTTTGCAATCATACGGTACAATCGATCAATCTCATCCTGCAATGTACTTATTGATTACTTGCAAGTAATGCCTGTTCCTATATTTGTGGCATTTTTGAGAAGCCTCACAAAATAAAGCATGGTTTAACTGTTTCCCTTAAAAGTAATATTCAAAATGATAAATATGACCTTTGGTGAGGTCTTCAAACTTTCATTCTTGCATTCTTTAACGTCACATGATTGAATCTGAACATATAATTGTTTGATTATTCCAAAAAGAGAGCTAATTTATTCCAAATTGATCATCACCGATCACATTTCCCTAAGCTTATTATCACTATTAGATTATCTAAATAATAGTTTAGCAAATATAATTTTTTTCAATACTTGTTTGTTTTTGAATTATATTAAAGAGTCAACCTTAACACCTTTCAATGCCCTCTCAATGGCATTAATTCGTTCATTTATTTTATTAGAATTTATTAGCTGATTTGTCAGATTCTTCACGTCCTGAAAATAATTGTAATGATGCAATTGGGAAAAAGCAAATGACCCACCATTCGCATATTCTTCAACTCATTCTCATTCTGATTATCCTCATCTATTATGAAAGGACATTCAATTCCATTAGTATTACGAAGAGATTCTAAAAGAAAAGAACATTTCTTATTCGGTAGTCTATTCAATCAATTTTCCAATTATCGACCAATCAATCAACCAACCAACAAATTACTCATTCACTAATTAATCAATAAATAAAGCTATGAAAATAAAACTTACCAAGCGATTGAAATGCTCCAATATCTCCAATTCTAATTTGAAATGAAGAATTAAACCATTCTTTTCGGTACCATTCTTGCATCTGTTTTTCATTGAATGGTCCTCTGACAATTAATCTTTATCGTGAAAAATTATCTGCCCAAATGGAATACCCACTTCAGAATGTTCTGCTTATCAAGGAAGAAAAATGGTTTCTTCGCCATTTCTGAAAATAAATATAAAAATGCATTCGGAGTCGAATAAATTATTAAATCATTAAAAGCGGTTTGAATGTCCTGTACATATTCATTTAGTTACAGTAACGAATCCATTTGAGAAAATAAAGTATCAACTAGCAGCAATCAAGTTATCGATTTTCACGAAATATTATAGACAGAATGTGATAAATAACTGTTGCCCAGTTTTCCAATCAATTGATCAATAAATCAATAAAATCATTCAATTAATATCACTACGACAATACTCAACTATCACATTATTGATTTATTTTCGAATATCAGATATATAACTGCCGAGAAACAGAACTTCACTCGTTTTTATTATCGTTCATGAGCAATTATCTCTTTTATCATTCAAAAGAACAAACAAAGTAAAACAATAACTGTGGATACTGTAACGAAACAGATCTAACGGATAAATCGATAAAGAAAACAAAAATGGAGTAAGAAACAGTTCACCAGAATATAACAAAATAGTAACAAAGTAATTGATCGATCTGGAATATATCGATCCATATTCATTCCAAGAAATACTTCTCAGCGTATCGAATACTAATTAAATGAATGATCATAGTTTCGAAAGTCACTTCCTGCAAAAAAATTCGAACTACATAGTAAAGTTGAAGGTGCATGGGTATTTGAAACAATGAAAATATGTCGTTTTCTACCCCTGCCGAGTCTTTCATGCGGGTCGGTTCGAAAGTGAAGTATGGGATTTGCCGTTATGCCGCCACTATAAAAACCCCGTATGTATGTCACGTAAATTGTCACTCTTAATGAGCAGTCAGTTCTGTGAATTGCAATAGTAGTATATCTGTGAGAAAAGCGAACAAGTCTACGGGACATAAAGGGGGTGGACAATTCGGCGCCCTTTTCGGCAACGGATCATAAATTGGTTGGAAGGTGGCCCACAAAAGTTGCACCATTGTTATCAGTATGGGTGTACGGTATTGGGTTGCAATAACCGTCAGGAATCGCGAACCGATTTTTTTTCATTCGACCCATGATAGGGGTTCATGGTTGAGAATGGCCGAGGTCGAAAATTCATGAAGGCCCGAGATTAAACACTAGTTGCCAATATATCAACAGTGAGCCAACTTATATTTTTTTAGAACTTTTTTTAGATACCATAACCCGAACTACCGTAATTGCACCGGGATTTGCCTTGAACTACACTACAATATTATAGGGTAGCTAGACTACGGTAGTTCGAGTTGCGCTATAAAGAAAAATAAAAGTTCGCTCACTGTTGATATAATGGCAACTAGTATTTGGTGTGAGACCATCATGAATTTTTCGACCACAGCCATTATCAAAAAAAAATCTGGGTCATGAGTCGAATGAAAAAAAAAACAGTTCGCGATTCATGACTGTTACGGTAGCGGTATACCGCACACGACAACTGATAATAATGGTACAACTTTTGTTGTCGTAGGTCACCTCCCAACCGATTTATGATCCGTTGCCGAAATTTGTGTTGTAGAATTGTCCACCCCCGAATTGCAATAGTAGTACAACTGCGAAAAAATCCAACCAATTTATGAAATGGTCGTTACCGAATTTCCACCCCACCCCAATACATATAAATATAAGTATTTTTTTATATCGCCGACATAATTATATCCTATTCTTCTCCCACGAAGGGTTCTTTTTGACAGAATAACTCTACAATGATGCAAATGCACGGTCATACCGTAGACGCCGTTACCCGTCAGGCAACTTTGCTACATAGCAACATTAGTGAAATCAAAGATAAAAGATTACAGTTTTCCCTTTTAAAAACTTAATTTACCTTAAGATCCATCTTTTTGAAATGACTATAAGATAATACGTGTCGATAGTAATCATCGATATCATGACAAAGAAATCCACAAGCGGAACATGAGCCTCTCTGGAAAGAATCGGATCAATATTTTACAATATTCAATTAATATTTAAAAATAAATATAAAAGATGGGAACGTACGCCATTTGCGATAAGAGACTCATTAATATCACACACTACATCATTGCCAGGTTCACCTCTCATTTTTGAATTGAAAGTCAATGAATCTGAACAGTTAGAGTGGATATTAGTGTTGTTTAGTCGAATGTATTCAGCGAATATTTTCGGTCGAATAAAATTTAGCTTTTTAGTCGACCGGTCGTTTTAGTCTAGACTAAAAATGACATTTTATTCGAGACTAAAATTTAGTCGAGACTAAATTTGCTTTTAGTCGAGACTAAAAGTGTTCAAAATGCGATAAAATGAACAATTGGGGAAAACCATTCCATTCATAGGTGGGCACGCTGTGGGAAAGGATATGCGCAAACCGGGGAATTGTAAGGCAAGGCTATGCGCATGGCCATTTTTAGCAGATTTGACCGGAAATTTTCCAATTTTTACGAGGTAAGGCCATACGCAAGGTCCCGCAAGGCTGTGCGCAAAAAGAATTCATGTCACGCGCCCACCTATGATTCCATTACACGGGCTGGGATTTGACGGATTCACGGTATCCATCCGTCAAAAATTAAAGCGATAATAAAAGCTGAAATGGGCGAGAATAATCAATAAAAATATGTAATTTTTAAATTATATATTTTCAACTACCATCCCTTTTTTTTCACGATAAATGAAGTACTGTAAATGTGTTCAGTAATGAACACAATCGCTTTTCGTCATGTAATAAGAACATCCAAATTTATGATTTTGAGTAATTAACTACGAATCGATGTTTATGTTATGTCGTTGTGTTTTTTGTTGCTCTTGGTTGAAAACCCAAGGTAAAAGATGTTTTTGAATTGAGCAAGAGTCATTTACAATATTTTGACGAATTTGACGGTATTTGACGGATTTTCTAACCGTCAAATTGACGTTTTGACGAATCCGTCAAATTTTCATTTGACGCCCTGCCCTGGTCGAGATTAAATTTTATTACATCTAACAACACTAGTGGATATTGATTTATTGGCACTTATCAGTTTTTTTTTGGTCCAGGGAAAATTTGCATTAAACTCGCTGTCCCTTGACACTAGGGTGGCGAGAATTGCTCTCGAATGAGCCTGTTTTGTAGTCTCTATCGAGTCGAGGTCGAATGGAGAGGATATTCGTTCCCCTTGGCAGTCTCCATCTCTCTCCCTCGGATAATCGTTTTTAGGTCGAATCGAAGTCGAGTCGAGCGTTTTTCAAGGCCGTGTTTGAACAAAACTAGACAAATTATGTATATTTGAAAGCAGCATAACGAGATCTTTAAAATGATACACAATTCACATCAAATAATTCAAATTCAAATTTCTCTTTTTCTTTGATGAGTACCGTATCCCAATACATTAAATGGGATATGAGTGAGATTGAAGAGTTTAAATCTTATGACGAATTGGAACTTTAATAATAGTTTTGCCATAATGATTGTTATCAAATTAATATTATTGTTGTTTCATAAACCAACAAATTATTAAGAAAACATTTTTTTGAAAAAAATTGTTAAATTTGGCTTCGTTTTATAGCACTTAATGAGCTCATGTCAGAAGTTTAAAAAGTTTTGAATTTGGTCAATGCAGTGCTGAGAAAAACCTTTCCATTCGATTTCGACTCGACTGTTTTTTGACTATTCGAGACAACTCTCCCGGCTCATTCGATGAGAGAGAGATCGTAAATGCCTCTCTCCTCGATAACTCGGCCAAGACTGCCAGTGGGAACGAATACTCTTGCGCCATTCTTGCCACCCTACTTGACACTCGCCATTCCTTAATTAGATTGTCCATCCCTTTCCATTTCTTAATTTGTCTAAATGAATGCGCGGTCTAACTTTGATGTAGTCGACCCCATACATTGCCATACCCTCGCAGTGCGAGGATTGACCCACTATATAAGACCCATTTTAGGCCACTTGATAAAAAATAAAGCCAAAAATGACTATTTTTATGCGAAAATAACGAATTTTGTGAATCAACCCACCCTATTTCGAGAATTGACCCACTGTATAAAAATAGACGGCGAGGGTACCGAAAATGTATGGTCGACCCTGCCATCGTGGAAAGCGAAAGCCCCTCCCCTCGCAGGGGCTGTTCTTCAAATGCAGAACTTATGCAAATTTCCCTGGGCTAAAAAAAGAAAAAAAGTTCCGTTTTAATTATATTCGCAATGGATCACGAACAAACTGAAGGGGCAAAAACCTTTGTCAACGGACTTCGTTTCACACTACGTCATTGCTAATTTATAACCTTCCATAATATCCTTGATCTTTGGTGCTACTCGATCGATAATGGCAGATTCAGATTCGATCATACGAACAGTAATTTCAGTTTTAAATCTTTGATTTCCTTCAGCAAAATCTTTCTCTTCTTTGCGAAGCCATCTGAAAAAAAAACCAAAAAAAAAAAATTTCGTAAAAATCCACAAAAAAACTTTTTGATTTCGTCTTCGAATGCATTCTTATAAAGCTCCGTAATATTGATAAAATTGGAAGGACCATTGGCAATCTTAAGCATGAAATTGTATGTGGTGTTCCGAAAGCAACAGTATTATCGTACCACGTGTGGTGTATCAATCGTATGAAGAATAAACAGGTGCGGTGCATAGAAGAGAAATCCACACGTGTTGCATACGAAACACTAATAATTAAATTAAGATAATGTGTAATAGACATAGAAAAGAAAGTCACATTGGCATGCAACAATTTATTTCTTTATCTTTTGGCAATAAAATTAACTATTTATGTTTATTTACTTTGTTCATCTCTCCACTCTCGACTACCCTCGTCCATTCCATCAAGAAAAAAAAATTAACAATTTAGTGCACATTTGCGGAACAAGCGCCTCATTTTCAGGGCAGACAAAGACAAGTTCATTTTTATGTGAAAGATTACATTTTAGGTGAAAAATAACGATTCTTCTAAATCGACCTGACACTCCATTATCATTATTATTATTATTATTATTATTACATAACTCTGTTCATATTATTATCGCCATTCTAGTTAAAATATTCGACAAAAATGCTCACCGATTGTTTGAAGATATTGATCATGTTTTCTTCAATATTTAGATCAGCTTTATAATAGTCCGAAAATTGTGTCTTCAATGTCGCCATAGCCCAGAAATCTAGGAATAGCATTCTTTTTTCGAACAAAAAAGAAGCGGCCAATTGCATCATTCAATTATTCGCAAGATTATGAAACTATCAAACAAATAAAAGCCAACCTTTCTGGTTTTTTGGAAAAGACGAGGGAACACAGCTTATAGTAATAGTGTAGAACACCTTTGCAATCATACGACACAATCTATCAATCTCCTCCTGCAGTACATCAATATTCATAGCATATTTACAATCATCAGCAGGAAATAATCAATTAATCGATTTTCGAATGAATAATTATAAATAAATATTCGGAAGCTTTAAAAAACAGACCTTTGGTGAGCGTTTCTCACGTTGATTATTGGATTCTTTAGCATCACCCGAAGAGTGAATCTATATTTATTGATTGAAAAAAGATAAAAATAGAATTTTTTTAAACGGAATTCAAGTATAATGAAATATAATAAAAAGATTACCTTTAGATCTTTCATAGTCTTTTCAATAGCTTCTATTCTTTCTCTTACAGTATCAGAGAGTATAGACCGATTTTTTAGAGTATGCAAGGTCTGAAAGAATAATAATTAAATTGATGAAAAATCAAGAATGACCAACCATTCGTATATTCTTCAAATCATTCTCATTCTGATCATCTTTATCTTGTATGAAAGGACATTCAAATCCATTAGAATTACGAAGAGATTCTAAAAGAAAAGAAAATAATCTCAATCGCGTAGTAGATAAGCATTTTTCTAGTCAAACGATCAATAAATCAATAAACTCATCACTCATGCATTAATCAGTCAATCAATAAATCGATCGATGAAGCAATTAATATCAAACTCACCAAGTGATTGAAATGCTCCAGTATCTCCAATTCTAATTTGAAAAGAAGAATTAAACCATCCTTTTCTGTACCATTCTTGCATCTGTTTCTCAGTGAATGGACCTCTGTAATTTCATATCAATTAGATAAAGACCAAAATAGAAATGGGTTTGAGATAATAAAAAGATTGCGAATTCAAGATGGTAACTCACTTCAATTCATCTTTCTTATCTCGGAAGTAGATAGGCTGATCGACCATTTAGTATAATTAGTCTAATATTCGAATTGGAACAATTAGAGAAACTCTGAAAAGGAAGTAGAAACTACTGATACAAAGAAAGTGAGAATGAAGATGAAAGCTGAATAGACTGTGTACTGTTTGAATTAATGCTTGATATCACACGATTTAATCATTAAAAAATACATTTATGAGATTATAGCATGCCTACTTACATGGGAATGGTCGGAACTCACATAAGGGTTTACTAAATCGACTACGCTGATTCCAAATCAGCCTTAAAAACCTGCGAAATGTTTTTGTGAAGCGAGTTATAGCCCTACGAAAGGCGATTTTTTTTATTTTTCAAGCGATTGTTCAACTGATTTCCCCGCGCGATATAAATTTTCTCTCGCTATTCTCTTCTATTCTCTTCTCTATCCATTCCTAGCTGCAGCATGGTAAAGTGTTATGATGTTTTGTTGGCATTTCGGAGGCAGCTGGTTTGATTCCCCGGCTGTGAACTTCTTTTACTGATTCATGTGCGGACATTTTTTATAAATTACAAAAATCCCTCCGGAATACCAACCAATCATCGTAACACTTGACCACGCTGCAGCTGGGAGTGGAGAGAAATGAGCATGATCGTGTTGCGAGGGGAAATCAGTTGAAAAATCGCTTGGAAATTGGAAAAAAAGATTTTTTCGCCGGGCTACAACTCGCTTCACAAAAACATTTCGCAGGTTTTTAAGACTGATTTGGAATCAGCGTAGTCGATTTAGTAAACCCTGCAACTTTCGTGAAAATCGGGATATGTGAGATCCGACCATTCCCATCTCTGGTGTTGAAATCCTAGCATGATCACGAATACAAGCATAATCATGCATGATTCGACATTCCATGCATGATCATGCATGGAATATCCGTGGTTCGTGATCATGCATGGATCTTCCGTGATCATGCACGAATTTTCCGTGATCATGCATGGAATGACAGAATCCATGCATGATCACGGATAATCCATGCATGATTCGAGTATATTCCATGCATGATCATGCCATTAATTGCACGAATTTTACTTGGATCATGCAAGGATTCAAACACCTGAGATGTTAGCCTCACCTACTTATAACGGACTTCAACAAGATTAGAGATACTACAGCAATCGATTTTTACTTCAGAAAGACAGTTTACTCTACACTTCGAATTAGCACATTATGGTCGTAAAAAAACCTAACAGTACTACGAGAAGCAAAAAAAAGGGGGGGGGGTAGACCGACTGGAATGAACACAGTTGTGAAGTGTAAGCAGAGCATGATTCCATACGAGAGCTAACATAATCATATCACTACGACAATATTCACATATCACATTATTGATTTATTTCGACTATCAGATATATAACTGGCGAGAAACAGTACTTCACTCGTTTAGCATCGTTCATGAGTAATTATCTCCTTTATCATTCAAAAGAACAACGAAAGTAAAACAATAACAATAACTATACTGCATAGAGACAGATGTAACGGTTAAACTGTTAGTCGGTTTAAGAATACAAAAATGGAGTGAGAAACATTTCACCAGAGTATAACAAAATAGTAACAAAGAAATTGATTGATCCGAAATCTATCGATCGATATTCATTCCAAGAAATACTTCTCAGCGTATCGAAAAGTGATTAAATAAATGAGAATAGTTTCGACAGACACTTCCTGTAAAAAAACACATTCGAATTATTATTATTATTATTACATATATCGTTTTCTACCCTTGCCGGGTCGGTCATATCGCCTTCGCGAGTAAAGAATGGGAGCTACCGAATGGGAGCATGCCAGAAGAATAAAAAAAACTGAAGATATTTATGCGACGTACAAAATGTTCATTTTCATTCTATATGAGCGGTCAGTTCTGTGCATTCCACGAATTAGAGCATTTTTCATTATATTGATTGGAAATGCAGGGAAATTTTAAATGCAAATCGTCATCATCCAAATTTTCTTTTTATACTTTTATACTCAAACTAATAGTACAACCGGTCATTCAGTGAGAAAAGTGAACAAGTCTACGTGATATACGTATAGGTATTTTTTTTTAAACCGCTGGTATAGCGGCATGTTTCTTCTCTCTCAAAGGCAGCATGAATTCACGGCCATATCAAATTTAAAGTTTTTCCATTTAAAAAAAAACTTAATTTACCTTAACGTCAATCTTTTTGAAATGTTTATAAGATAATATATGCCGATAATAATCATTGATACCACAAGAAAGAAATCCACAATTGAAACATGACCCTCTCTGGAATTACGATTTTACCAATATTTCATAATATTCAATTAATTAATATTAAATTAATATTTGTTAAAAAAAATATTGGAACGTACGCCATTGGCGATAAGAGACTGATCAATATCACACACTACATCATTGCCAGGTTCACCTCTCATTTTTGCATGGTAAGTCAGTGCATCTGAAGAGATATGCGGTGTTACATTTGCGTTACGTGCCTCCGCCGTAACGGCGGAGACGTCCACGTTAACATTGCAGAGTATACATTTCGAACGGAGTTTTGATATAAATGTAATAATTATTACATTTCTATTGTAGGAATGCCAAAATTGCGTTCGAAAATTGCATCCTGCAGAGTTTACGTGGCCGTTTCCGTCGTTACGACGGAGGTAGACAAGTGTATAGAGAGTTGGATATTGATTCAATTATATTCGCAAAGGAGCAGGAAAAAACTAAAGGGGCAGAAACCTTTAGCCAATCGTTTCTTAATTTTACACTTTGTCTTTGCAAATTAACAACCTTCGACAATATCCTCAATTTTTGGATGTATTCGATCGATAAGATCAGATTCAGATTCGATCACAGCATCAGTCATTTCAGTGTGAAATCTTTGATTGCCTTCAGCAAAATCTTCATCTTCTTTTCGAAGCCATCTGAAAAAATATTTTAAAAAAACATCGGAAAAATCCGACAAAAAATTACTTTTTGATGTCGTCTTCGAATGCGTTCTTATAAATCTCCGCAATATTGATGATATTAGAAGGATCATCATTCATCTTAAGCATGGAATTATTTGTGGAAAGCAACAGTATTATCGTACCACGTGTGGTGTATCGATAGAATGAAGGATAAATAGGTGAGGTGCATAGAAAGCGGAGCCACACACGATGCATATCAAACCCTAATAAGTATTAAGTCTTAATTATTAAGATCACATGTAATAGAATTAGAAAATAAAGTCACGTTAGCATGCTTAAAGGGAGCGTTACCTCTCTCAATGGTCTCTTCATTGTGCACACTATTTCACTGCTCTATAACAACGAGAAAGCATTGAGCGTCGAAGAGACCATTGAGGGAGGTTACGCTCTCTTTAATGCAAACCTTTATTTCGTTATTTCGATATTTTCGTAAATATTTTAAATAATTTATTTGAAATATATTACGATATTCGTGACTTATCTGTGCCACCTAACGCTCATGACAACTCGATTTTAATTTCCAGCCACATAGGTTGCCCAGGGATGTTATTATAGTCATAGTAGTTAAAAAATTCGACAAAATCCTCACCGTTTTTTTCAAGATGTTGATCCAGTTTTCTTCAATACTTAGATCAGTTCTATACGAATAATGCGAATATTTAGTCTTCAAAATCGACTCAACCCAGACATCTAGGAATAGAAAAAATTTCAAAAAAAGAGAATACTATAGAAATACACTCACAGAAAAAACCCTAACCCAAGTACTACTGTGCACCAAACAGTGAACGGTTAGGGTCTGAAAACCTTGTATTAACAAGGAGTCTCATAGGCCTTAAGTCGGCGAAAAGCAACGGTTCATAGCTTATTAGAAAGCCCTTTCTCTGTAGATTAAGAAAGTGTTCTTAAAAAATCCTGAACGGCTCTGTACCTAGAGTAAAAAAAATTCAAAGTTTGGGCAATTTTTGTAACGAAATTGTCGTCTAATGACCATGCAATTGCAGTGCAATAATGTGGTAATTCTGCGAGATACCTCTCCGAGCTAGTGGTGGCGCAGTGGTAAAGATGCCGCGTACAATTTTTGTGCGGCGGGTTCGATCCCCGCCGACGCGACTTGTTTTGCACGATTTTTACACTTGAATTTTTATGTTTTTAAAAATAATTTTCCAATGTGCTCAGGCACACAGTCGAATGCATTTTGCAGCTAAGAGAAGGCAAAATGGTACAAAAAAGGCTCCAAAAATGCATTTTGCAGCCACAGCTTCGAAAAAGCTACAAAAAGTTAAGGCATCTTAACTTTTTGATGGCTTTCCTAAACTTTTTCGACGGAAAGCTAAGAAAAGTCTTGAAAATGTTTCAAGTCACGAAGGTGCCCTAGCGTACAGCACGTTGCGGTCGCGCTGCGCATGCTCGATTCGAAATTGAATTTAACTTTCATTTTTACTTTTTTTTGATTTAAATGTGTTTTGTTTTAATAATACTTTCGTGCATTCTGATACAATCGATTCGCTCTAACTTTCACACACGTTGTATGTCATATTCACGTTATTTATTCTCTCTTAATCATGTATTTTCATCATCTCACTTATTCTTCCGTGCAGTACTTACTCTGGTGTTGAAATCCATGCATGCTCACGGATACATGTATAATCATGCATGATTCCGCGCATGATCATGCATGGATCTTCGGTGAACATGCACAAATTATCTGTGATCAATCATGGATTCACACACCAGAGTAAAGCGGCTATAAATTATGATTCCAGATAGTCCAACCTATCAATCCAACAACATTCATCACAGAAGAGACAATTAACGAGGATATAAAGATTGTCGATTAATGATAGAGGAGTTAGAATGAGAATGAGTCGTAGAGGAAGTCGACCTGGTAGATCTATTCTGATCACTTTATAAGGAATATTGATTGGATTATCAATAACGTGAGTATTCTCTTTGATTATGATAACCAATGACATAGCACGACATATAGATGGTTTGTATGGACTAATGATATGATAAAAGCTACTCAATCTTACTACAATTGAACGTTCCGCTTATGGATGTTAGAATTGGTTAGACTTGAATTTAATTTACAAAATGCATACTCAAGAGTTACTTCTACGTAATACCAATCATTTTTTTCATTCAGAGTTAATATTTTTATAATTATAGGGAAGGTGTTGATTATATAATGGACAACATACCTATGATCCAAGAAGTTTTGTAATCTTCACAGATCAACTTTATGTGCTGGAAGACATGCTTAGACACAACAGGCATTTGCTCAATTATTGTAAGTTCTCTTTACTATATGAATAGTTGAATTGTAGTATTCAGTCAATATATGAAGATGCTCGTAGAGAATGATTGTATGGAGATTCAAAAGTATCTCACGAGATTAATCGCATTCTCCCTATCAAGGTAATATATCATACAAATAACCCCTATAATAAATGATTAATTATTTCAGGGAAGATCTGATGCTAGATTTGTCACTCATCTACATCATATATGCATGAAAAGAAGTGTATTGAATCTGGTGAGATATCATCCATAAAATGTATCTCATATTGATAATATTACAGGCTCTTTTATATTCTTCTGAAGACAAGGAAAATACATCTTCTACTGCTCGTTAAGATTAAATAATTGAACTCTTGTAGTTAATCCCGTATGCCTTATTTCGTCCATTTTTGTATTTCATTGCCCTTTATGTTTCCTTATCATCAATATATTTCCCCTTTACTACCTATTTACCAACTTTTTTACCCCTTTTCTTTGTTTCATTGACTATCATCCTTACCTCCCTCTCTACAATTGAACGTCCATTCCATTATCACGTATTGATCATGCTCACTATTTAATAAATCGATATAATGTATGTAAATCGCATTCGCCAATGAGCATTTCATAGAAAAGTAACCAGGAAAAGCCACAGAAAAGGCAAAGAATAGCCAAGAAAAGCTACTAAAAAGGTAAGAAACAGCCGCAAAAAATGCATTTTATAGCTACGAGTTGCTATAGAAATGCTACTAAAAAGGTAAGAAGCCACAAAAAAGCTAGGAAAAGCTAAGAAAAATGCATTCAAAATGCCTGCGCAGGCATTTTTTTCGACATCTGAAATGCATTCGAGTTAGCTGTTACATGCATTTTTGTTAGCTGCAAAATGCATTCGACTGTGTGCCTGAGTGGTTACTGATATTCATGCATCCAATCTGTCCTAAAGTTTGCCAGTGTTGATTGAAAGATTCAACATATTTTAGAGATCTCTCGATAAAACAAAGAACAACACTCAAAGATTTGAATAACTAAAGAGTAAGTCAATCAATACATCTATATTCTGATCTACTCTTCTTTCTTTCCCTCTCCAATTCGGGGGGCGATCGATTTCACAACGGATCATAAATCGGTTGGAGGGTGGCGCATAGCAACCAAAGTTGCATCGTTGTTATTAGTGGGAGTATACGGTATTGTGCTACCGTAACCGTCAGGAATCGCGAACTGACTTTTTTCAGTTGACCCATGACCCGGGGTTCATGGTTGAAAATGGCCGAAGTCGAAAAATTCATGATGGCCCGCGATCAAATACTAGTTGCCATTATATCAATAGTGAGCCAACTTTTCTCTTTATGGATACCGTAACCCGAACTACCGTAATCTAGCTACCGTACCCTACAATATTATAGCGAAATTCACGGCAAATCCCTGTTTGATTACGGTAGTACGGGTTACGGTATCCAGAAAGATAAAAGTTGGCTCGCTATTGATATACTGGCAACTTGTATTTGGTATAGGAGTATCATGAATTTTTCGACTTCGGCCATTTTCCACCATGAACCCCGGGTCATGGGTCAACTGAAAAAAGTCAGTTCGCGATTCCTGACGGTTACTGTAGCACAATACCGTATACTCCCACTAATAACAACGATGCAACTTTGGTTGCTATACGCCACCCCCCAAACGATTTATGATCCGTTGTGAAATCGATCGTTGTGAAATCGATCGCCCCCTCCAATTCATTCATTAGCTAAACACTCTTCAGAATCTTTCAAGATACTTCATTTTTTCCTCCTTTTTTGCTAATGTTTATGCTATTTCTTATACCTAAGATTTTGATATAGGCTTCGGCATGGGCACCGACACAATTCAAGTGTAAAAATCGTGCAAAACAAGTCGCGTCGGCGGGGATCGAACCCGCCGCACAAAAATTGTACGCGGCATCTTTACCACTGCGCCAACACTAGCTCGGAGAGGTATCTCGCAGAACTACCACATTATTGCACGGCAATTGCATGGTCATTAGACGACAATTTCGTTACAAAAATTGCCCAAACTTTGAATTTTTTTATTTTATTTTATTTTTCAGGATTTTTTAAGCACACCTTCTTAATCTGCAGAGAAAGGGCTTTCTAATAAGCTATGAACTGTCGCTTTTCGCCGACTTAAGGCCTATGAGACTCCTTGTAAGGAGTATCAGGGTAGGGCTTTAAAACTCTTAAGTCTTAACTACAAGGACTTAAAACACTAACGTGTTAGGGTTTGGTGCATAGGAGTACATGAGTTAGGGTTTATTTTTGTGAGCGTATTATCATACAAAACTATTTTTTAAAAATTATCAAACAAATAAAATCAAACCTTTATGGTTTTCTGGAAAAGATGGAGGAAAAGAGCTTGTAGTAATGGTATAGAACACATTTGCAATCACACGATACAATCTATCAATCTCCTCCTGCAGTACAGCAATAGTCATATTTACAATCATCGGTGTTTTCATATGATGCACATAATATATAGTGTGCACATATAAATGAATATATAATAAAATAAATAAAAATATGGTTTAATGTTATTCATATAGTATTAGGTATAATAAAATGATCACCTTTGGATCTTTCATAGTCTTTTCAATAGCTTCTATTCTTTCTCTTACATTATCATAGTGTATAAACTGATCTTTTAGAGTATGCAAACTCTGAAAAAATAATAATTAAATAAATGAAAAATCAAGAATTACCAACCATTCGTATATTCTTCAACTCATTCTCATTCCGATCATCTTTATCTTGTATGAAAGGACATTCAAATCCATTAGAATTACGAAGAGATTCTAAATGAAAAGAAAATAATCTCAATCGCGTAGTAGATAAGCATTTTTCTAATCAAACGATCAATAAATCAATAAATCCATCACTCATGTACTAATCAGTCAATCAATAAATCGATCGATGAAGCAATCAATATAAAACTCACCAAGTGATTGAAATGCTCCACTATCTCCAATTCTAATTTGAAAAGATGAATCGAACCATCCTTTTCTGTACCATTCTTGCATCTGTTTTTCAGTGAATGGGCCTCTGTAATTTCATAACAATTAGAAAATGATCAAAACAGAAATGGGTTTGAGACAATAAAAAGTAAATTCAAGATGGTAACTCACTTCAATTCATCTTTCTTATCTCGGAAGTAGATAGGCTGATCAACCATTTAGTATAATTAGTCTAATATTCGAATTGGAACAATTAGAGAAAATTGACTCTGAAAAGGAAGTAGAAACTACTGATTCAAGGAAAGTGAGAATAAAAACGAAGGCTGAATAATAATAAAAATAATAATAATAATGGATGAATGGACTGTGTACTGTTTGAGTGCTTGATATCATTGGATTTAATCATTTTTGTTAAAAATACATTCATGGGAAGATATTATATCTACTTATAACGGACTTCAGCAAGGTTAGAGATACTACAGCGAATCGATTTTTACTTCAGACAGAAAATTGACTCTACACCTCGAATTATGGTCGTAAATAAACATCTAACAGTACTAACAGAACAAAAAGGGGGGCGGGGTAGGGAGAGCACAGTTGTGAAGTGTAAGCAGAGCATGATTCCATACGAGAGCTAACATAATCATATCACTACGACAATATTCATCCATCACATTATCGATTTGTTTTAAACTATCACATTATTGATTTATTTTCGAATATCAGATATATAACTGCCGAGAAACAGGACTTCACTCGTTTAGCATCGTTCATGAGTAATTATCTCCTTTATCATTCAACAGAACAACGAAAGTAAAACAATAACAATAACTATACTGTATAGAGACAGATGTAACGGTTAAATTGTTAGTCGGTTTAAGAATACAAAAATGGAGTGAGAAACATTTCAACAGAATATAAACAAGATTGTAACAAAGTAATTAATCGATCTGAAATCGATCGATATTCATTCCAAGAAATACTTCTCAGCGTACCGAAAAGTGATTAAAGAAATGAGAATAGTTTCGATAGACACTTCCTGCAAAAAAAACACATTCGAACTATTATTATTTTTATTTTTTATTATTAACAACATAGTAAAATTCCCAAAAGCGTAAATAAATGGAATGTGTGTCTGCACCATTTTGTACAATAAACATATGTCGTGTTCTACCCTTGCCGGGTCGGTCATATCGCCTTCGAGAGTAAAGAATGGGAGCTACCGAATGGGAGCATGCCAGAAGAATAAAAAACTGAAGATATTTATGCGACGTACAAAATGTTCATTTTCACTCTAAATGAGCGGTCAGTTCAGTGCATTCCACGAATTGGAGCATTTTCCATTATATTGATTGGAAATGCAGGGAAATTTTAAATGCAAATCGTCATCATCCAAATTTTCTTTTTATACTTTTATACTCAAACAAATAGTACAACCGGGCATTCAGTGAGAAAGTGAACAAGTCGTGACATACGTATAGGTATTTTTTAAACCACTGGTATAACGGCATATTTCTTCTCTATCAAAGGAATTCACGGCCATACCAAATTTAGTTTTTTTTCAATTAAAAACTTAATTTACCTTAACATCGATCTTTTTGAAATGTCTGTAAGATAATACGTGTCGATAATAATCATTAATATCACGAGAAAGAAATTCACAAGGGAAACATGAGCCTCTCTGGAAAAAATTACCATTCTATCAACATTTTATAATATTCAATTAGGTAATATTAAATTGATATTGAAAAATATTCTTAAGTCTCTATCGCATATCATCTGTATTGAAAAAAAATTGGAACTTACCCCATTGGCGATAAGAAACTGATCAATATGACGCAATACATCATTGCCAGGTTCACCTCTCATTTTTGCATGGTAAGTCTGTACATCTGAAAAATAGAGAGAGTTGGATATTGATTTATTTATTGATTAATAAATGCATATTCGCAGGGGATTATGAACAAACTAAATTGACAGAAAACTTTAACCAACCCTTTCAAAAATTCACACCATGTCTTTGCAAATTAATACCTTCGACAATATCCTCGATTTTTGGACGTATTCTATCGAGAAGATCATTTTCACATTCGAGCAAATTATCAATCGGTTCATTGTCAAATCTTTGATTTCCTTCAGCAAAATCTTCCTCTTCTTTGCGAAGCCACCTGTAAAAAATATCAAAAAACTTCGGAAAAATCCGGTAAAAATTTACTTTTTGATGTCGTCTTCGAATGCCTTCGTATACAACTCCGTCATATTGATGAAATTGGAAGCACCATTGGCAATCTTAAGCATGAAATTATATGTGGTGTTCCGAAAGCAACAGTATTATTGTTGTGTACGCTCCAAAGTCTGACCTAGCGTACCACTCTATTATCTATTTGAACTCCCGCACGTACATTGTAGTCTGACGTGCGAGGTAGATCACCGCTAGTCGATTCCCATCTATGTTGTTGTCATACTATTGACTAGCCTATTCATTCTATTCCCAGTTTCTTATCATAGTTCTACCCTTGTAATCGTCTCTCTAATAAAGTCTCTATTCTACTACACGAGTTGTGCCTAAGGACATAACAATTATCGTACCACGTGTGGTGTATCGATCAAATGAAGAATAAACAGATGAGGTGCACCGAAACCAAATTCACACGTCTCGCATACGAAATACTGATAATTTTAATTTAAAAATCAAGATAATGTGTAACTGATATAGGAAAGAAAGTCAGATTGGCATGTAAACAATATTTCGTTATTTTTTCGACAGAATAATGCGATATTCGTGACTTATTTGTGCGAAAAAGCGTGCGCATTAATCGTGATATTTCTCGTTAAATAGTTGAGTTTATTTACTTTGTTCATATTATTATCGTCATTACAGTTAAAATATTCGACAAAAATGCTCACCGTTTGTTTGAAGATGTTGATCCAGTTTTCTTCTACACTTAGTTCAGCTATATAATATTGCTGATATTTGGTCTTCAAAAACGACTTAGCAAAGACATCTAGGAATAGAAAAAATTTTCGAAAAAAGGGAACACCATACAATTATTATCTCACAAAAGTATGAAATTATCAAACAAATAAAAGCCAACTTTTACGGTCTTCTGAAAAAGATGGAGGGCAAGAGCTCATACTAATAGTGTGGAACACCTTTGCAAGCATACGATATAATCTATCAATCTCCTCCTGCAGTACATCAATATTCATAGCATATGATTATTATTATTATATTATTATTTACAAACATCGGTATTCTCATATAATGCACAGAAAAAGTAACGTGCAAAATAATGTAATAAATAAAATAAGATTTATTGTTATTGATTCAGTATTTTCGATAGGTTGACAGGACAGACCTTTGGTGAGCGTTTCTCACATTGATTCGTGAATTCTTTAGCATCACCCGAAGAGTGAATCTAAATATTTATTGATTGAAAAAAAGAGAAAAATAAAAAATTCACGACGAAATTCTGTATAAATAAAATAATCACCTTTATATCTTTCATAGTCTTTCCAATAACTTCTATTCTTTCTCTTACATTATCATAGTGTTTAAACTGATTTTTCAGAGTATGCAAGCTCTGAAAGAATAATAACTAAATTAATGAAAAATCAAGAATGACCAACCATTCGTATATTCTTCAAATCATTCTCATTCTGATCATCTTTATCTTGAATGAAAGGACATTCAAATCCATTAGAATTGCGAAGAGATTCTAAAATAAATAAAAATATTTTAATTCCATGGCGTATTCGATAACCAATGTTCCAATCGATCGACCAATAAATCAATAAACCCTTCACTCATGCACTAATCAGCCAATCAATAAATCGATCGATTAAGCAATCAATATAAAACCCACCAAGCGATTGAAATTCTCCACTATCTCCAATTCTAATTTGAAATGAAGAATCGAACCATCGTCTTCTGTACCATTTTTGCATCTGTTTCTCAGTGAATGGACCTCTGTAATTTCACAATTAGTGATCAAAACATAATGGTCAAAACAGAAATATAAGAAGATTGAGAATTCAAAATGGTAACTCACTTCAATTCATCTTCCTTTTCTCGGAAGTAGATAGGTTGATCGGCCATTTAGTATAATTAATCAAACATTCAAACTGGAACAATCAGAGAAAATTGACCCTAAAAAGGAAGTAGAAACTACTGATTCAAAGAAAGTGAGAATAAAGATGAAAGCTGAATAGCACGCGTGTCACTGAAGAATCGAGTAAAATCCGGGGGTGGTTGGCACATTTTTTGACCCCCACATATTAATGCATTTTTTGATAGTCCATAGGGCCTTAACAAAGTGGCAAGAGCTTTTTTGCATATCTTCATTTTTGACGTTGAGAGACGGCTTCAAACTTTTTGGACGCCGAAAATTGCCTATTTTGGAGCTCTGTAGCTATTCGCGGTGTGGTTTTCTTGTCGAGTCGTCAACAGAAGATTTTCCTGGAATGACAAGGAGAATGCGAATGCATTATTGCCAGGTCGATATTTTAATTAGTATTTTTGTAAATCGATTTTGTTATAGGGTTAAAAACAAAAATCGAAACCGAAGGTTTTCAATAGCTCAATCGACTAATCTCGACGAGAGGATTTCAATGGTATACTGAACGTTTTTATATGTTTTTGTATGTGGTTGCGCTCGGAAGTTATGAGCATTTCAAGATTTTTTTGACTGTGAAATTTGTGTTTGTTTCCAGCATAAGCCATCTTGATTAGTTGATAAACTCTTCTGTCAACCTTCCAAACAACTCTATGTAGTGTAGTGGATAAGATGTCGGCGTAAACTTTTGACGGTCACGGGTTCGATCCTCCTTGCCGCAGTGATCTTTTGCTGGTTTTGCTTTTGTTGAAATTGATAGAACTATTATAATAATAAATTTACAAGTCATGCCAATTGAAATGTTTGTGATTATGAAACCCAGAAAAGAGAAAACAGTTCAACTTATCAGTAGTTGTAAACTAAAACGAGAAAGAGAAGAGTTGTGGATGAGTCGGGGGACTCGGAGCTGGACGATGAGGGATGAGGGAGAGGATGAAGACGTGAAAATTTTTGGAAAACACGAAGATGAATGTTTTAGGATGGTGGTCGAGGAAGAGCCCGATGAAATATTCCTATGAATTTGAAGCCTCTTTGTTGTCATATTTGCATTCAAAGTGATTAATATTCATTGATTGGCTATGATTTATGAATTGAATTTTGAAAATGAATATACAAAAGTTATCAAAAATAGCTAGGAGATGTACCATAGTACAGCAGTAAAACTAATGAGAATGGGCGAATTGTTCATACGAGGCAGAAGAGTGGGTAGATCACTGGCTGCGTCACTCTTCTCTCGTGTGATCGCACGCAATGAAAATCTTGAAATGCTCATAACTTCCGAGCGCAACCACATATAAAAACGTTCAGTATACCGTTGAAATCCCCTCGTCGAGATTAGTCGATTCAGCTATTGAAAACCTTCGGCTTCGATTTTTGTTTTTAACCCTATAACAAAATCGATTTACAAAAATACTAATTCAAATATCAACCTGGCAATAATGCATGCGCATTCTCCTTGTCATTCCAGGAAAATCTTCTGTTGACGACTCGACACGAAAACCACACCGCGAATAGCTACAGAGCTCCAAAGTCGGCAATTTTCGGCGTCCAAAAAGTTTGAAGCTGTCTCTCGACGTCAAAATAAAGATATGCAAAAAAGCTCTTGCCACTTTGTTAGGGACCCTATGGACTATCAAAAAATGGCCTCTGCTCATTTTCGACTTTTTCAATGTGCCACCGTTTATTCGAACCTTATGCGACACGCGTGATAGACTGTGTACTGTGCTTAAGCATCAATTGATATCACACGATTTAATTATTTTTGTTAAAAAAACATTCACGAGATTATAGCATGCTTAGTTATCCTACACCTACTTATAAAAGACTTCAGCAAGATTAGAGATGCTACAGCAATCGATAAAAATTTTTTTTTTTAAATTGACTCTACACTTTGAATTATACACTATGGTCGTAAGCAAACATCTAACAGTACTACGAGAAGCAAAAAAAGGGAGGGGGTAGAGCGAACATTTGGCTGGAATGAACACAGTTGTGAAGTGTAAGCAGAGCATGATTCCATACGAGAGCTTGCCTAATCATATCACTACGACTATATTTAACTATCATATTATCCAATTATTTTAAACTATCACATTATCGATTTATTTTAAACTATCACATTATCCATTTATTTCGACTATAAGATATATAACTGACGAGAAACAGAACTTCACTCGTTTAGCATTGTTCATAAGCAATTATTTCTTTATCATTCAAACGAACAACGAAAGTAAAACAATAACAATATACTGTACTGCATAGAGACAGATGCAACGGTTCAATTGTTAGTCGGTTTAAGAATACAAAAATGGAGTAAGAAACATATCAACAGAGTATATTAAGATCGTTACAAAGTAACTGATCGATCGATATTCATTCCGAGAAATACTTCTCAGCGTATCGAATGCAAATTAAATGAATGGTAATCTTCGACACTCACTTCCTGAAAAAAAACATATTCGAACTAAACAGTAAAGTTGCCTAATGTATAAAGCGTCAAAAAGTGGCATCGATATATGCCGTATTTATGGACAACGAAAATATGTCGTTTTCTACCCCTGCCGGGTCGGCTCGAGAGTGCAAAATGGGATAAAAAACTCGTAAGTATGCCGCGTACAAAGAGTTCATTTTCCTTCAAATGGGCGAAAGGGCACATATACTAATATTTTCTTTAATATTTTTTAGTTTGCATAACGTGCATGCGAGCTAACTTATTGCTACACCTTTCAGATTTATTCACCATTAGTGAAATCAAAGATCAGAGATGAAAGATTTCATTTGAAACTTAATTTACCTGAAGGCCGACAGTCTTGTAATGTCTATAAGATAATATATGCCGATAATAATCATCGATATCACGAGAGAGAAATTGACAAGGGGAACAGGAGCCTCTCTGGAATGAATTGCGATTCTATCAATATTGCACAACATCCAATTCATATTTAAACATATTCGTTAGTCTGTATACATAGGTCGAAAAGTATGTTGCAAAGTACCAAGCCTGACCGGATTTTGAGCCAAAATTTCACAAAAATCGAAAAACCTGACCGGATTTTGAGCCAAAATTTCACAAAAATCGAAAAACCTGACCGGATTTTGAGCCAAATTTGCCAAAAATTGAAAAACCTGACTGGATTTTGAAAACCGATAACCTAGCTATTCGACCTATGTCTCTATCAAATATCGTCTTTATTGAAAGAAATATTGGAACGTACTCCATTGGCGATAAGAAACTGATCAATATCATACACTACACCATTGCCACGTTCACCCTTCATTTTTTCATGGTGAGTCCATACATCTGAACAATCAGAGAGTTGGATATTGAATAATTTATATTCGAAAGGATCACGAACAAATTAAAGGAGAAAATAACCTTGACAAATATCCTCAACTTTTGGCAGTATTCGATCCATAAGAGCAGATTCAGATTTGATCACAGTATCAGTCATTTCGGTGTCAAATCTTCGATTTCCTTCAGCAAAATGTTCGTCTTCTTTGCGAATCCATCTAAAAATAGTTGAAACTTCCGAAAAAAATCCGTCAAAAAATTACTTTTTGATGTCGTCTTCGAATGCATTCTTATAAATCTCGGTAACATTGATGATATTGGAAGGGCCATAGTCCATCTTAAGTTTGAAATTATATGTGGTGTTCCGAAAGCAACAGTATTATCGTACCACGTGTGGTGTATCGATCGAATGAAGAATTAATAGGTGAGGTGCATAGAAAATGAATCCACACATGTCGCATGTGAAAAACTAATAATTAAATTAAGATAATGTGCATAGATTTTCGAGCACCCACAATGTGGGTGAGCACAGCCCCATGTCGGGTCAGTTCCGAGTACTTGAGATGTAGATCGGGTCAGTTTTGTTCTAATTTCGGGCCAGTTTATAATCCGCAAAAACAATACATTATGGGTGGGGCGAAAATGTAAGGTAATGCGTAATAGGCATAGAAAATAAAGTCAAATTGGCATGTAAAGTTTATTTCGATATTTTTTGGACAATATGAAACCGTTTGCGTAAGAATCGACTAAAATAAGTGAAGTCTGGCGCAGTCAAAAATCAAATTTTTAGGATCGTTGTTCTCAAGGGTGCTGATGACGATGGTCATGTTCATTTTTCACCTAGAACCACCGTTGAGGCCAAACAACGTCGCGTTGAAATAGCGTTTTTAGTCATTTCGCGTCACACGATGGTGTCAAAATTTGCAGACTATACCCTCCGGGACAGAATTTATGCAATCACGCCTGTCTAATTCATTTTTCTTAGGTAAAAGTGTATTTTGCGAGATGCATAAATCGAACCGGAATGGCTTCAGGACCCCATAAAAGTTCAGCCGATTTGTGCCCGCGAATTTCGAGAAAATCTACTTTTAGTTATGGTGCAAGAGAACAGAGTTGCAGGTAAGGCGACCAGAATGGGTAGGAAGGTAACTGGATGGGATGCCCATCCCTTCAACCTTCTCTGCTCTCTCACAATACCATACTCTCTCGCCTCTTGCCTCCAAATTTTTTCTATGGTGCCTTGAAGACATTCCGGCCCGATCTATGTTTCTCGCAAATACACTTATGCCTTTGACAGAACTTCCATTTTTGAAAATTCCTAAAACATTTTTCATGAAAAATCAATTGCAGGGGTGATCGCCACCAAACTCTGCCTCGGGGAGCATAGTCTGCTAATTTTAGCACCGTCGGGTGACGAAAAATGACTAATGCATCGTTACATTTGCCTTACGTTCCTACGCCGTAACCTCTGCCGTAACGACGGAGACGCGGCGGAGGGGGTTACGGCGTAGGCACTTAAGGCAAATGTAACGATGCCTAAAAACGCAATTTAAGAGACCGGCTCGGTAAGACTCGAGCATGGTCCGGACATTCGCGAGGAATTTCGATCTGGCCCTCAATACTTTCATCATAGACACATACCGGGGGCAGACCGACGAAAGTTATAGCGAAAATGCCCTGCGACTCAAACCTGGCTCACATATGTCACATAAAATAAAAAATTGAAACATTCATAACTTTTCAATCGCGATAGCTAGAACTTTTATTTCTTTTTATTAGTGAATAACATGTCATGCACTCTTATAAACACAGGTGAACAATAATATCATATCGTTCTGAATATGTTTTTTCGTGCTTGATTTTCAGATTTTTCTTCTTATATCCTCGTTGAACAGATAGCGCAAGCAATGACATAGTGAATATTGTAGCCCTGACAATTATGAACATAGTAGTCACATTCCCTTGACAATCCAAGTTTTCAGAAGCATCGAGAATTGCAACCGAATGTGAGAAATGTGTAAATTGCAAAAATCGAAAATAAAATTTCTTGAAATTCGCAAGAGTAAGAGTTAGCTTTATAATGTCATTTCACTCATAGTAATGTGTATACATAGAAAAAAATGCACAGATATACTCAGACTACATTTTTTAATAATTGAGAAAAATAATTATTTTATTTTTATTTTTTCAGCTCAAACATTCATTCGACCGTCAAGGCAAGTTCATTCATAGGGCGGATGGTGGCTGATGCATGTGTGTTTGCAGTAACGACTGCCACGTAAAGAATCGCCGTTTCGCAGATCTCGAATTTATTTTTTTAAATTATCAAACTTGAATATTTATATGTTTCTTTCATATAAATCGGTTGGAAGGTGGCGTATGGCAACCAAAGTTGTACCATTGTTATCAGTATGAGTGTACTGTACTGCACTACCGCAACCGTCAGGAATCACGAACTAACTTTTTTTCAGTCGACCCATGATTCTCAACCATGACCCGGGGTTCATGGTTGAGAATGGCTAAGGTCGAAAAATTCATGATGATCCCAGACCAAATCCTATTTGCTATTATATCAACAGTTAGCCAACTTTTATTTTTATGGATACCATAACCCGAAACACCGTAATCTAGATACCGTGTGCATTAATATTATGGCGAAGATCACGGAAAATCCCTGGGTATGCATTACAATTACAGTAGTTCGGGTTACGGAATCCAGAAAAATAAATGTTGGCACAGTGTTGATATAATAGCATTTTGTATTTGGTCTAGGATCATCATGAACTTTTCGACCACAACCATTCTCAACCATGAACATCATGGTTGAGAATCATGGTTCCACTGAAAAAAAAATCAGTTCGCGATTACTGACGATTATGGTAGTCTAATAGCGTACACTCCTACTGATAACAAATGTACAACTTTGGTTGCCATATGCCACCTTCCAACCGATTTATGTGAAAGAAACATATAAATATTCAAGTTTCATAATTTTAAAAAATAATTTCGAGATCTGCGAAACGACGATTCTTCACGTGGCAGTTGTTTTCGCAAACGGACATGCATCAGTTACCATCCGCCCTATGAATCAACTTGCCTTGACGGTCGACTCAATGTGAGAGTTGAAAAAATGAAAATAAAATAATAATTTTTTAAAATTTTTTTAAAATGTAGTCTGAGTTTATTTGTATATTTTTTTCTGTGTATGCGGCTCACTACGAGTAAAATGACATTTTAAAGCTAACTCTTACTCTTGCGAATTTCAAGAAATTTAATTTTCGATTTTTGCAAATTACACATATCTCACATTCAGTTACAATTCTCGATGCTTCTGAAAAGTTGGATTTCCAAGGGAATGTGACCATCATGTACACAATTGTCAGGGCTACAACGAAAAAACATATTCAGAACGATATGATATTATTGTTCAGGAGTGTTTATAAGAGTGCATGACATGTTATTCATCAATAAAAAGAAATAAAAGTCCTAGCTATTGAAAATCACGATTGAAAAGTTATGAATTTTTCAATTTTTTTATTTTATGCGGCATATGTGAGCCGGGTTTGAGCCTAAGGGCATTTTCACTATAACTTTCATCGGTCTCCCCCCGGGATGTGTCTATGATGAAAGTATTGAGGATCAAATCGGAAGTCCTCGCGAATGTCCGGCAGGGGGTCAAAATACTCGAGTCTTACCGAGCCGGCCTCTTAAATATTTATGCTACCTTACTTTGTTCATTCATTATCGTCATTCTAGTTAAACATTAAACAAAAATTCTCACTGATTGTTTGATGATGTTCATCACTTAACCGTATAGGACGGACGAACCAAATGACCGCGGTCGTTTGGTTCGTCCGTCCTGTAGCTTATAGGACGGACGAACCAAATGACCGCGGGTAATTTTAGTAGATCGGAAAATGTAACACTATCGGAACAAAAAAATGTGTTGTTGTGAAATTTTATCGACAGTCATTTTGCGGATTATGTGTGATTTCTTGTTTTGTAGACTCTTTTTCGATGTTTCTATAAGGGAATGTGTGAAACTGCTACGGTTAATTGACTTTCGTAGCGAAAGGGATCTTGTATAAGCAATTAGTATTTTTTGTGTGTACTATCTCGTTGTCAGATTTATACGTGTCCGTATCCGGCGTACGGCCAAATTGCGGTCATTTTACGGAATACGTCTTGTCTCCTGCATGTGAATCGATAGAATCATACATTTTCATACCCTCAAAATATGAGGATTGACCCAGCATATACGGCTCATGTTCAGGATCGACCTACGATACTACTCTCATTTTACGCTAAAAGTTACAATTTAAGCGAAAAATAACATTTTGGTAAATTGACCAATCATATTTTGGAAATCGACAAGCTATATGACGCCGTTTGCGTAAGATTCGACCAAAATATGTGAAATCTGGCACAGTCAAAAAGTCAAAATTTGGGGATCGGGGTTCTCAAGGGTGCTGTTGACGATGGTCATGTTCGTTTTGCACCTTGAGCCACCGTTGAGGCCAGACGACGTCGCATTGAAATCGCTTTTTTAGTTATTTCTCCTCACCAGATAGTGCTAAAATTTAAAAATTGTGCACTCTGGGGCAGAATTCGATGGCAATCACGACGCCTGTCCAATTCATTTTTCATGAAAAAATTTCAGAAATTTTCAAAATTGAAATTTCTCTCAAAGTCAAGAGTGTTTTATGCGAGATACATAGATCGGACTGGAATGGCTTCCTGTTTCCACAGAAAAAAAAATCAGGCAATCTGACTTCCTTATTTTCGAGAAAATCAACGTTTAGTGCAGTCATTTTGCCGTTGGACTGGACACAACTGGCGAGAGAGAGTGGTGATACGAGAGAGCAGAGAGACACAATCACGTCCACCCCTTCCTTCCCATGTTGATCGCCTCACCTGCCTCTCTGCTCTCTCGCTTATCACCACACTATCTCGCCTGTTGTCTCCACTCCAACGGCTAATGACAGCGCTAAAAGTTGATTTTCTCGAAAATAAGGTAGTCAAATTGGCTGAAATTTTTTTCTACGGAAACAGGAAGCCATTCTGGTCCGATCTATGTCTCTCGCATAAAACACTCTTGACTTTGAGAGAAATTTAAATTTTTAAAAAATTTCGAAACTTTTTCATGAAAAATGAATTGGACAGACATGATGATTGCCATCGAATTCTGACCCTGGGTGCACAGTCTGTAAATTTTAGCTCCATCTAGTGGGGAGAAATAACTAAATAAGCGATTTCAACGCGACGTCGTCTGGCCTCAACGGTGCATCTAGGCGCAAAATGAACATGACCATCGTCAACAGCACCCTTGAGAACCCCGATCCCCAAATTTTGACTTTTTGGCTGTGCCGGAACTTAGTCGGCTCTTACGCAAACGGCCTCATATATATAAATTATGCGACGTCGCCGAAAATGTATGGATTTATTTAATTAATTTAATTAATAGAATATTTAAATGGATCAATAGAGTAGTGCGGACTCTAAGCCTAAGCTTTCCCAAAAAAAAAAAAATATGCAAATAACTCTGTGCCCAGGGGCATTTTGCCAAAATGACCAATATGAAAAATCTTCTTTTTCGGATACCTATCGAATGGTATATGTCCCATCCCGAAGTCCGGGACCGCCCAACCTGACTTCCCTTGTAAGGAACTCTGCTGAATGTGAATACTAACTGAATCAATAGAATATTTAGATGGATCAATAGAGTAGTGCGGACTCTAAGCCTAAGCTTTCCTTAACTAAGGAACTCTCCTGAATGTGAATACTAACTGAATCAATAGAATATTTAGATGGATCAATAGAGTAGTGCGGACTCTAAGCCTAAGCTTTCCTTAACTAAGGAACTCTGCTGAATGTGAATACTAACTGAATCAATAGAATATTTAGATGGATCAATAGAGTAGTGCGGACTCTAAGCCTAAGCTTTCCTTAACTAAGGAACTCTGCTGAGTGCGAATAAATAACTGAATCGACAGAATATTTAAATGGATCAATAGGAGTAGTTCGGATAGTACGCCTAGGCTTAAACGTTAACCAAATGAACTCGATTGATTGATGAGAGTATAGAGCGATATTTTTTCTGTTTGAAAACAAAACTAGAAATAACACATATTCCGCAAAATGGCGGTCGATAAAATTTCGCAACAACACATTTTTTTGTTCCGATAGTGTTACATTTTCCGATCTACTAAAATTACCCGCGGTCATTTGGTTCGTCCGTCCTATAAGCTACACACGGCGGTTCAAGGACAGTAGTTAAGAGCGACTCGCAGTTTTTAAAAATCAGGATAAATTGTTCAACAAATGTCTTACCACGAAAGTTCATTATTATATACGGTAATAGTTAGCGTAAGGGGAGGGAGCGACGAGACGCGCTCAACGACGCGCTGCGGTCCCTCCCCCCAAATGCGTTCATCATCGAGTTCTACGAGTTATGTAGCATGCCGAGATGGCTTAGTGGTTAGAACTTTTGTCTGGCGATCCGAACCTCGTGGGTTCGAATCCCACCCGGTGTAAAACAACTTTGCCGATTTTTCGTAATGCGGGAGGCTTCAAGCCAAAGTTAAATGTAGGGATTTCCCTCCAATGAACCGCCGTGCTACAGGACGGACGAACCAAATGACCGCGGTCATTTGGTTCGTCCGTCCTATACGGATCACGATGTTCATCCAGTTTTCTTTAACATTTAGATCAGGTCTATACGAATAGCACCAATGTTTTCTCTTCAAAACCGATTGAAGGCAGAAATCTAAGAATAGAATTTTTTTCGAAAAAAAGAGCGGACAATTTCATCATTCAATAATTATCATATCAAATTAGGAAATTATCAAAGATATAAAGGCTGAACCTTTATGGCCCTTAGGAATAGTTGAAGGAAAAAGGTTTACAGCAATTGTGTAGAACATATTTGCAATCATACGATGCAATCTATCAATCTCCTCCTGCAGTACATCAATATTCATAGCATATGATTATTATTATTATATTATTATTTACAACATCGGTATTCTCATATAATGCACGGAAAAAGTAATGTGCAAAATAATTTAATAAATGAAATATTATTTATAATTACTGATACATTATATTCGGAAGGTTAACAGGACAGACCTTTGGTGAGCGTTTCTCACATTGATTCGTGGATTCTTTAGCATCACCCGAAGAGTGAATCTAAATATTTATTGATTTGAAAAAAAAAGAGAAAATTCACGACGAACTTTAGGAATAATAAAATAACCACCTTTATATCTTTCATAATCTTTTCAATGGCTTCTATTCTTGCTCTTACATTATCATAGTGTATAAACTGATCTTTCAGAGTATGGAAGCTCTGAAAGAATAATAACTAAATTAATGAAAAATCAAGAATGACCCACCATTTGTATATTCTTCAAATCATTCTCATTCTGATCATCTTTATCTTGAATGAAAGGACATTCAAATCCATTAGAATTACGAAGAGATTATAAAATAAATAAAAATATTCTAATTCTATGCCGTATTCGATAACTAGTTTTCCAATTAATCAACCAATAAATCAATAATGCACTAATCAGTCAATCAATAAATCGATCGATGAAGCAATCAATATAAAACCCACCAAGCGATTGACATGCTCCACTATCTCCAATTCTAATTTGAAATGAAGAATTAAACCATCCTTTTCTGTACCACTCTTGCATCTGTTTCTCAGTGAATGGGCCTCTGTATTTTCATATCAATTAGATAATGATCAAAACAGAAATATAAGATTGCGAATTCAAAATTTCAACTCACTTCAATTCATCTTTCTTATCTCGGAAGTAGATAGGTTGATCGGACATTTAGTATAATTAATCTAACATTCAAACAGGAACATTCAGAGAAAACTGACCCTGAAAAGGAAGTAGAAACTACTGATTCAAGGAAAGTGAGAATAATGGCGGAAGCTGATTAGACGGTGTAATGTTTGATTCAATGCTTCGTATCACAAGATTGCATCAATTTCTTTAAAAAAACAAATTCACTAGATGATAGCATGCCTAACTTAGCTACCTATTAGCTACCTACTTAACAGAAACAAAAAAGGGGGTTGAGCGAACATCTGGTTGGAATGAGCACAGTTGTGTAGTACAAGAAGAAAGACAAAGAAAGAGAAGAGAGAAGAGTGAAAGGTCAGAGAGGACTGACGTTCAAAAGTTATCTCCAGCCGCAAGAGAAAAGAAGAGACGCGCTGATTGTGATAAGGACTGACTTCGAACATGTTGCAGTGCTAAACCACCTTCCCAGTAAAAAGTCTGTCAAGAAAACCATTAAAAGGAAGAAAGAGCGAACTAGCCAGCAAATATCTATCACCTATTTCAATAATTGCAATAATTCGCGTTTGGAACTGAGGAGAAGAGGAGAAAAAAGTAAATGGGGAAAAGGTTTTAAAAAATCTAACAACCGTAAATATCACATCCGTAAATTAGAAATTCTCAGAAAAGACTATACTGTAAGTAAAATGTTCATTTTTTGCAATCAATATCGCGATCGCGAGCTCGTCTGTTTTGTGTTTCCATTTTTCCTGTTGCAGCTCTTCCCGCTTGTTTCCAAAAACCTATTCCTAGTCCTCTCTCCACTTTATTGTTGCCTAAACATTTGCCGTATTATTGGCTTAATTGAATATTTTAATCAATAGTGTTTCCACGTAGTTTCGGGAGCGCATGTCTAGATGTGGTAGGTAAATAAACGGCACTACTGCATGTAGAGCGTAGAGCGATTGTGAAAGTGCTCTAAATCTCAATCGCGTGTGAGCGTGTAGACATTCTGAGATGATCTTCATAATTTCTTGACAGCTTTACCAAATGTTCAATGTCCACTTCCATTGTGCTTTCGAAATTATGTGTGCTCCTTAACCTTTCATGTTTTATTTGATTCATCTTTATCTATTCCTTCACTGTTAATCAATGGCTGTTCTATTTGATTCCATTCTTAATTCTTAATCTCATAAATTACGGTACACTATCAGTCCATCAATAAAGACTATCATTATGCATGTAAGATTGTGTTGAGCTAGCGATCAGTTTGATTCTGATTTGTATACTTCATTGCTTATATTTTATTTCAAAAGATAATTTTGATTTCTGTGAGGTATATTCATTAAAAAATTTCTAGCTATGGTACCCCAGGGAATTATTCCCTGTCAGATAATACAATAATTCAATGAATATGATGTTATTATTCCTCTGGGGTACATTATGCAAGGAATTGTGTTTTTTTCATTGCAGGATGAGTACATCAGATAGTGAGAATGCATCTATGGAAGAAGAAATGGAACGGTATGTCGTTTTATTGTTGTACCGTCTGAAAGAGAAATCAAATATTTGATGAAACTACATACATATTTTTTTTCATCCGAGATTCCTTTAACTTGCATGTTTTTGCACACAAAAAACCTCAAATTGTGGCATGACGGAATTATTCCCTCACCTGTGAAAAAATCAATTATTCGAAAGCAGAAACTGTGGTCCTCTATTACCAAATAAAATATTGACTTTGAATCAGTCACATTTTGAGCAAAATTTGCATACTGTAGATTTTTAAAATTCATTTATTTCAGGATGAAGATTGAACTAAGCCAATTGAGATTGTATAAGGAACAGCAGGAGAAGGTCAATCATGAAAAGGTAATAGCCTTTTGTTTATTGATCCTTTTTTTTTTATACGATCATATACTATTTGTATAATTTTTAATGACTTATTAAAACGAGTACGACACGCATTTTAGGTATGATGAGCGGGACTATGCAATTATGTTGTACTATTTCAGGATGTTAATCTTCTTGTGGATCTTCCCAAAGTTTTTACAAAATCATTTTCCGCACCTGCACGTGGATGTGCACTTACTGATGTAGGCAAGGTAATGAATTACTAGATTAAAAAAATAGTGCAGTGTTACACACTTTTCTATTCCAAGCTTTTGAATATCAGATGACAAAAGAGTTTGTGTGTATATGTTTTTTTGCTCTCCATTCTTTATTCCGATTTAGAACCTATCAGTAGTAAAATTCTAGAACTAAAAAGATGTTGTTATAGCTGGGCGATGTGGAAGTATCGATTGAAGTTAGAACAGTTTATGAGAAATTCTGTCAAGAGATTAATCAAACTAAAGTGTAAGCTGGATTCAATCTATTTCTGTTTTGTTTGTGCTATTCAATTATTATATTGTTTAAGCGTTGTTTGTCTTACCGGAAGTGCTGATATTGATCAGCCTCGAATGATTATTGCTAACACGAAGTGCTATTTGAAATGTACTGGCGAGGTTGGAGTTTTCAGTTCTTGTCCACCTTTTATATCATTTTTAAGATTGTTTCACGTTCATCTTCTGTCAATCATGCTATTCTTTCCCGTGGCGAATGTCATGAATTTGATGTACTTTGTTACGCGGGAAATTCGCAATACCCAAATACAATCGATGTTACTGTATCACTTTTCGCTGTGAAAGCGAATAATGTTCAATTGAATGATGATATTGTTATTGGACTCGATGAGAAGGTACGTACGATTTATTTCCTTTTTTCGGACAGTTACAAATCTAATTGGCAGTGGCAATACATCCAAAAATATATATTAGACATTGACATAGCGGCCGAAACACCATGAAGCACATTACTATTAACAATTAAGAATAAATAAGTATTACATTTATAGTGCATGCCATTTAAATTTGTACTTCTATCAATTATACAATCTAATTGGGAAATAGTTTTTAAATTGTGATAGGACGTTAAAAAAAAACTTGGCAAAATGCCAAAAAGATTAGGTATAGTACACCATGGTGTACTTTAACCGTCTGTGTTCTCTTACTTCTGCGCACTTTAATCCTACCGTTTTCTTTGCCACACCTTGGCCAATCTAGAAAAGATGTGTCTTGAATCCATTGACATTCAATTGACATACGAACTGAGAAAAGTTCATATAACGGAATGATATTTATATTTGAAGGACATTACCGTGAAATCAAGCATCCTCATGGCTTGGTCGGAGTACTTTAGGGCATATTTCACTTCTGATATGAAAGAGAAGGCAGAGGGACGATTTCCTGTTAAGGTAAAAGCTCGATGATTTGATTCCGTAATTTTTGGCTAACAATAAGACTAAACTTTTTTTCTAGGATGTTTCTGTAGCTGATTTCAATGAAATGCTATCGCTCATCTATCTTCCTAGCAAGCCAATTAATGATAAGAATGTTGAAAAAATGCTTGAATTGGCCGATAGATTTATTATGCCTATGGTGAGTTTTGCGATTTCTGTATATTAGACCACCTGGAACTTTTAAAATGACTTTTAAATTATAGTTAACTCGACAATGTGAAATAGTCTTGTCAAGATTTACCATCGATGGAACATTTCCTCTGTCAAAGGCTCGTCTCTTCCTTCTGGCTAATCAATACAACCTTGGCATCATTATTACGGTATTTTTCTAGTCTTTACTCTGAAATACATATCGATCGATTGTTTTCTTCTAGCTTTTGTTCGATCGATGGACTGATATTACACTTTTCCGTAATGAATTTCTCGTGACTCAGGAGTATAAAGAACTTCCACCGAATGTTGAAGAAGTCGTCAAGAATAAGTGAGTATTTTCCACGGCGGCTCAATGATAGTAACTAACAAGGAGTCTCTTTCAGCTTAAGGTGGCGAAAAGTGACGATTTATAGCTCATTTGAAAGCCCTTTCTCTGTAGAATAAGAATGTATGTTTAAAAAATCCGAAACGGTTCTGTACATAGATTTTAAAAAATCCAAAGTTTGAGCAATTTCTGCCTTGAAATTCTTGTGTAATGGCAGTTGAATTCCCGTACAATGATGGGCTACTTCTCCGCGATCTCCCACCGAGCTAGTGGTGGCGCAGTGGTAAAGATGCCTCTTACAATTTTTGCGCTGCGGGTTCGATCCCCACCGATGCGACATGTTTTGCACGATTTTTACACTTGTCTTTTTGTACAGTTTCAAAAAATATCTTATTCCTATCTTGTCATGTCTCGTCCGTTCATTATTAAATAACAGAATTCATTTATTGCAAAGTGAAATACAAACAATTAGAACAAATCTAACAATCATGGTATTCAGCTACCATGCACATGAAACAAAAGAAGTCCTCGCAATGGCTGCAGCGGATCAGCGACATCCTAGGGCACATGGGAGTGTGGCAGGGGGTATGTATAGGAAATAGCATAAAGAATAAGAAACAAAGGAGGAAAAATGAAGAAACTTGAAAGATTCTGAAGAATGTATAGCTAAGCAATTGATTGGACAGGGAAGGGAAGAAGAGTCAGATTATAGAATTATTGATTGACTTACTCGTTTGTTATTCAAATCTTTGACTGTTGTTCTTTGTTTCATCGAGATTTCTGAAATACGTTGAATCTTTCAATCAACACTGACAAACTTTCAGATTGATTGTATGCATGGATATCAGTAAGCATATTGGAAATTTTTTTAAAAAAAACATCATAAAAAGACAAGTGTAAAAATCGTGCAAAACATGTCGCATCGGTGGGGATCGAACCCGCAGCGCAAAAATTGTAAGAGGCATCTTTACCACTGCGCCACCACTAGCTCGGTGGGAAATCGCGGAGAAGTAGCCCATCATTGTACGGGAATTCAACTGCCATTACACAAGAATTTCAAGGCAGAAATTGCTCAAACTTTGGATTTTTTAAAATCTATGTACAGAACCGTTTCGGATTTTTTAAACATGCATTCTTATTCTACAGAGAAAGGGCTTTCAAATGAGCTATATATCGTCACTTTTCGCCACCTTAAGCTGAAAGAGGTTCCTTGTAAGAAGCTCTTGCCGGAGAAAGAAAGTATCGCAAACTGAGTGATGATAAGCACTAAAACATCTAGGTTCTCCCAGCGCGAAAGTTGACTACGGTATATCTGGGCGCTCGCTTCTGACTAGACCTATCATCGAGTTTTACGATTAGCGAGACATATCGATATGGCTTAGTGGGTAGAGCTTTTGTGTATCTATCCGAACCTCGTAGGTTCGAATCCCGCCCAGTGCAAATCAACTTTGCCGATTTTTCGTAATGCAAGAGGCTTCAAGCCAAAGTTAAATGTAGGGATCTCTCTTCATTGAACCGCCGTGTTTTCTCACACTTTACTCTCGTTCAAAACTAATCATAATTTGCATCGTTCACACCATAATGCTGGTTAAATAACCTTCTGACATTCTGTGTCTCTCTGGCTTTTTGTTCCCGCAAATCAGTTTTTGAGAGCTTAGAGCACGACCTGCACGACTTGAGAGGCCATAGGTGGAGATGTTCTAAACTTGAGAGAAAGAAATGTGTCGAACGACCCAGTATGTACAACATTTACTCAATTATTTACAGATTTCTTGACGTAGCCAAAATTTACTGGCCCAATAAATGAATCAATCGATATGTATACTATCAATTCTAATACATTTATCTCACTTCGTTGTTCTCTAGAAGTACTTTGTTCATGTGTTTACGTTTTGTAATTCTTTTTGTTATATATTGATTAAGTTATTCTTTTAGTCTCGTGTTGTATCAATAATTCTAGCTAGCCATGAGTGCTCCTCTCACATAGATAAATTGACTTCCTTGGAAAAGGGATGAAAAAACGTTGCAGAACACAATTTAGCGAAAAGTCACAACGTGAGAATTATTTAAACATACTACATATTTTAAAATATCTCAATCTATGCATCATTTGTATCTTGTTAACAACAACAAAAAGAGCGCATTCTGTAGGAATAACACGCTTTTCTAAATAAATAATATAAAATCAAGTAATGGCAAATTTACAAGGAAAATTTTACAATCTGCAGTTAAAGGTCTGTCTAATAAGCTATAAATCATACATTTTGGCTACCTTAAACCATCAGAGACTCCTTCCTAGCCCTCTGCATTTTGGCTCTTTCTTATTTCGGAGCTAATTTTACTCTCCGCGCGGAGGGCAATTTCCATTAAAAAGAGCGAGTATAGCATATTGTAAAAGGTGGCTTGAACGGTGGTGCAAATCGCGGCGGGACTCAAAATATTAAAAATCTACAGTATATTCTGTCGATAAATTCAAAGTTTCTGGGCATTTTAATTCTATTCGACTGTTTTATTTGGTTGTACTACATTGGTTGCAATAATTGAAGTGAATGTGCGTCTATCTAGACCAAAAAAATTGGAAAGAAAAGGCGAAGAAGCATGCAAATTGTTGATTAAAAAATTTTCCATTGCATCCGTGAAATAGAATATGCACGCACATACTTTTTCACGGATGCGGAGAAAAATTGCCCGGATACGGATGAAAAATAATTCGTACCCATTGCCCTCCGTGTCCGCACTGGCTAAACTCTCTTGCAGACAACGAGAACGAGACAGTGCTTCCAGAGCGGAGTTTCAAATTAGCACGGGTGTGCCTTTAAAATAGACCAGACTTTAGATCGCTGAATTCAGGCAAAATTGTTTCGTCTGAAATCACATCCCAAAAATCTCCGTTCTGACTCTTTCACAATATTCAGAATACTGATTGAATAATCTATAGTTACGCCTCCGTCAGCGGTGGTGACGTGACGTTTAGGTTCCCCATACTAATCGTTACGATCAGGACCTCTCCACCTTTCCCATATTATCTTGTTGCCTAAACAAAATATTGATTTCAAGTGATATAAGCTAATCTTGTATCTCACAAAATCTACATTTAGAAAACCAACATTATCAATACATTCAGACATAATACCCGTGAGTCCCTCCCATGTCCCCAATCATTTTAATCGATCAAGAAATGAAAGTGAAAGCACAATAATCAATATGAGAAGAGATGAAAGCCTTCAACGATGATGATCAATAGTAAGGGCACTAGGTCGAATGAGAACCGATGAATAAAAACCGACTGGATGATAACATGTGCATATGAGAGACAAGCGCTAATGAATACACAAAGTATGCAAATGGTTATCCTCCAGTCGGTTATTATTCATCGGTTCTCATTCGACTTAGTTCCAGAGAAAGATGTAGTGGATGATGCAGATGGAATGTGTGCGTGAGCTCCCTAAATCAATTACAATTATTCTTTGTTAAAACAATAATTTTAATAATAATAATTGGTATAATTCCAATGAATTGAGAACCTTTTCTCTCTCAATGTTATGATGGTTATACAGAGATTGTGCTCCTACTTGGGCATCATTCACTACCCCTACAGTATCCACCTCGAAACTTATAATACATGGGTTACTGTAGTAAGTTTAGCGGCAAGATATCATTGATTGCTAGTTATGGTAAATTCTACAGTAACCCAATAAATCATAAGGGAGATATCACATTCAACGAACACCATCACAGGTATGTTCCAAAATAAAATTTAATAAAAAACAATGAACAGCGAAGTCACAACTCTTTATGCATTAACAAGCTGTCAACGTTTATTACCTTCTAGCCCGAGTAGATCATCCAATCGATAATCGAGGATGGTTCCGTCGAAAAATCAAATGATGGAAGAAATAAATTCACCATAACCGACGCGGAAGTTACCCGGGAGGTCCGACTGAAAAGGATTATTGATCACTATAGCTTCGCAGGCAGACATTATCTATCAACATAGGTGGACACGCTGGGGGAAGGCTGTGAGCAAACAAGGCTCTGCGCATGGCTATGTGGAAGTTTTTTGTTGCAGATTCTACTTCGCAATTTGCAACTTTTTTTCGAAGCATCTATGCGCAAGACCCCGAAGAGAAAGCAAAGCTGTGCGCAAAAAATCGTTTTCTCACTATATCCAATAACATTGTCAATATCGATAGGATGTTGTTTTTATTTCCAATGTTATGAGAACCTTTCCTTTCTCTATAGGAGCCCGTTTGCGTAAGAGTCGGACAGGCTCCGGTACAGCAAAAAGAAATTTTTTTGAGTACCACTCGATATGTTAGAATACTAGGCAAACCCTCGTTGTATGCTAATTTTTGTTTAGCTCGGTATGGAGCTCCAAAGATGGCCCTTTTTCAGAGTTTTTCGACTATAGCTGGAGATCCGTTGAAGGAAACAGAAAAGTCACAAGAGCAACCCTTGCTCAATTTGTATTAATGAGAGAGACGTATGAGGATCATAATAATTGTATGAGGATCATAATGATTATTTTTTTTGCTGTACGGGATCCTGTTGCTGATTGTCCGACTCGTACGCAAACGGGCTCATAGTGGTTCCGCTGAGGTAATACTGGTCCTACCGTACCATTCACTACTCCATCAATTCGACCCATGTACTACCGTATCCTATTTCAACGATCATACACTCAAATACAACTGCCTAGTAGTGTTGTTTAGTCGAATGTATTCTGCGAATATTTTCGTTCGAATAAAATTTAGCCTTTTAGTCGAACGGTCGTTTTAGTCTGGACTAAAAATGACATTTTATTCGAGACTAAAATTTAGTCGAGACTAAATTTGCATTTAGTCGAGAATAAGTGTTCAAAATGCGATAAAATTAACAATTAGGGTAATAATTAGATAATTACGGAAAACCCTTCCATTACACAGAAGAGAAGAAGCGGACCACTCAGCACCAAAAAAACTAATGGAAAATGAGATATGTATATTCTCGAATATATTCGAAAATATTATTCGAGACTAAATGCAAATTTAGTCGCGAATATTAGTCTATTTGTCCATTTAGTCGAGACTAAAATGAAAAAAATATTTTCGAATGATTTTTAGTCTGGACTAAAAATGCAAATTTAGTCGAGACTAAATTTTATTCCATCTAACAACACTACTGCCTACACTCAGCCACATCATTCGTTGGTCCGTCAAAACATAATGATATGCCATTGACCTAACGAGAAACAGAGATTCACCAGGTACCCCAATTCATAATTCATTGCTACATCTAAATCGTTAATCGATATAACAGTGAATAGAGTTAGTTTATTCTCATTGAGATTAGACATCATTGAGAATTTCTCTCACCTTTCATCCACAAACAACAACAATAACACGAGAATTAATCTTCATAAATTATTGATTTACTCTCATTACCTTTCTTCGGTAGATCGTCGTTTTTTTCGAGAAGTTTGCCAACGGTGGTTAACCATGTACGGTAGACGCAGGCATACAATAGGATGACTACCTGAGCAGGATTATTGATTAGTACAGATTCTTAGATATTATTTCTCAGTATTCTAATATGATCACTCGATAGAACGTAACACTAAATTCGAATCAGACATTTTCGGTACACTCGCCGTTATTTTTATATAGTGGGTCCATTTTCGAAATATGGTGGGTCGATTTTTTGCTAGAAAATTGGTTTTTTTTTTCGCTTAAAATCGTAATTTTTAGCTTAATTTCGAATCTAGTAGCTGAAAATGAGCCATATATGGTGGGTAAATCCTCTCATTACGAGGGTATGACAATGTATAATTCGAATATTACGAGTTGTTTTGGATGGTTGTTCTACTCCTACGGTACTACTTCATCTCACGGAGGGCAACGGGTACGAATTCTTTCTCATCCGTATCCGGGCGGTTTTTATCCGTATCCGTGAGAAAGTATGTGCGTATATATGCTATTTCACGGTCGCAGTGATAAATCTTTAAACCCTTCCCCCAATCACTTTTCGCATTTCGTTTACAATCGGTTAGGTCTAGATAGACGCAAAAACACTTATATTATTGCGCGTAACTAGGAACAGCGAACAAAATAGTCGAAATAGAATTGAAAAGGCCAGAAACTAAAATTTATCAACAGATTTTTTTGTATATTTTGAGTCTCAACGCGATTTCTCTGCTGTTACCGTTGACTTTTGGCATATTCTATACTCGCTCTTTTTAATGAAAATTGCCCTCCGTGCATCTGCATCCTTAACAACCGCACCCTCATAGTAAAAAATAAAAATAAAACAAATCATTCATTAAACTACCACATAAGTCGAAAGGACGTTACAAACTACGAAGCGATGCCTCATTTTGGGATTTTTTTTTTGAAATACTGGCTGCATTTCAAAAATCTGTAACGTAACGTAACAATTACACTTATGTACTACCGTATACTAATTCAACGATCGTACCCTCAAATACAACTAGCCTACACCCAGCCACATCATTCGTTGGTCTATCAAAACATCTAAAGATATGTCATCGATCTAACGAGAAACATAGATTCACCGGGTAGCCCAACACAATTCATTGGTCCATCTAATTGTAAATAACCAGAGTCGGCTGCAAGGAACCAATCGACATCGTGCTCGGTATATATTCCATTACCGTAAACCTAAACACCCCAGTATGACACCGTACCTGGAAGTAGACCAACACTCTTGCTTTTGGGGATCCAGGCAGTAGAAGCACGGTTGTGGAGGCTGCAATAAAATCAGTTCGTAATCAGGCTACCGTAATCCGATCGGTAGAGATCTTACAGGTGCATTAATCACCGGCGAAGCCGTTTTCCACTCAAGAGCCCATTCATTGAGTTGATCGTCGAGTTGAATGTGTGTTAAAACGAACGAATTAAAGTTATTTATTGATAAAATAGTATTTAAATATAATTTTATAGAAGCTCTTCTCTCATTTCTTTGCACTCTCTGATCTCTCTTCTCTTCCCATTCATTCTCACCAAACTATGCTGTGTTCATGAGCCCATCCACCGACTTTCGCGAATGGTAAGAACAGCCGTGTCTTCCTCACGTACCGCTAGTCCTGCTCAAAGAACTACTTAAAGGACCCATCCGGAACCAGATATACTGGAACGGGGTGAGAACCCGCAGCTTTGGTCCAATGATCCAGCCAGGCATGTGCTACACGGACACAGCATAGCTTGTATCACTCTTATCTATCTCACTCTCACCTAATTATCTAATTATATGAATATGAAATTTGCGCCATTCAAAAAGGGGCCACGCACCATTTCGATATTTCAAAAATAAGAATGGGTTTTCACAAGAATTCTTAAGAAATGCGAACGAGGTAATGCTGTTTCGTAACAGAGACAGAGCAAATCAGTAAACCATGAAAAAACGCAGCTCTCACCAAAAGTGAATCGAGTAAGGTCAATTTTAAAGTTCATAAAAATGTGCGTACCTTAATGAGATGGATTCATTTATAGTTGATCGTCCACGATTCGTGTAACGGCGACGATATTCTGATCGCCATCACAGTATCTGAAAAAAACAAAGTTAGAGAATAGGACAGGTGTTTTGAATGAAACAATATCTTTGACCTATCTCAACCATTTCAATCCTGACCCTGTACTGAGCATAGTGTAGTAATTAATGTGAAGTACAATATATCAAAGCATGCAAACGTACTCTAGTAATATTTTTAGTAAGAGGAATGAGGGTCAGAGAGGACCGACATTCAAGGGTTACCACCAGCCGCAAGAGAAAAGAAGAGACGCTCTGATTGTGATAAGGAAAGATTTCGAACAAGGTGTCTGTCGGTTGCGGACAAGTCTTCGAACAATGTCAAATCACCTTCCCCGTAAAAACTCTCTCACAGAAACCATTAAAAGGAAGGAGCAGCGAACTGGAGAATGCGGTGTTACATTTTCAAACTGATTGAAAAACTGAAAAACGCACGTGGATGTGCGTACGTTTTGAAAATGCAACACTGTCGAACAAATATCTATCATGATATTTGTTCGACAGTGTGCACCTATTTCAATATCATGTGCACCTATTTCAATAATTGCAATAAATCGCATTTGGAACTGGCGAGAAGAGGAGATAGTAAATGGGGAAAACGTTTCCAAAAATCTAACAACCGCAAATCTCACATCCGTAAATTAGAAAGTTTCAGAAAATACTATACTGTAAGTAAAATGTTATTTCTTTGCAATCAATATCGCTATAGCGATCTCGTCTTTTTATTGTTTCTTGTTTTGTCTGTTGCCCCTCTTCCCGCTTGTTTCGCACTTATTCCGATAGCTGTATCAACTGTCTCAACATATTCCTAGTCCTCTCTTCACTTCATTTATATTTCTTCCTATTTACATTGCCCACTCATTTCACCTAAAAGTAGTGATTATAATGCGATGCCGCTATAGCATATATCCGAAGAAGCGCAACTTGTTTCATTGCAGTAGCGGAACGTGTTGCCTAAATATTTGTCGAATTAGTGGCTTCTTTGAACATTTTAATCAATCGTACTTTACTCGTTGTTTTTGGAGTGCGTGTGTAGATAGTCACTAACCCCGACCCACCCGATTTTCATTTCCGGAAAATATTTCCAGCGGCAATGCCCGCCCATGTATTAGATAGTGGTAGGTAAAGAAACGATGTAGAGCGATTGTGAGAGTGCGCTCAATTTCATCGCATGTGCTCATGAGAGTGACATTCTGAGATAGTTATCATAATTTCTTGGCAGCTTTACCAAATGTTCAATGTCCACTTACATTGTGCTTTCGAAACTATGTGATCGTTCATGTTTTACTTGACTCATTTTATCCATCTCTTAATTGTTAATCAATGGCTGTTCTTTTCGGAAAGATTATCCCTTTCCTAGATCTCTCGGCTGCTGAGATTTTGAAGATGCAACATTCAGGATTTGTATATCATACTAGTAACGGCTAAGGAGAACTGGACTTTGCCCTATCGAAGAAAGGTGAGAGATATACACATGTTGTTCAATCAGAAAGGCATGACTACGAGAGAGCATTGCCAGAAAGGAGAGTCAAAATAGCTAGGATTGTGCCTTTAAACCCATTATTATTGTATTCTCTGGGAATGGAAACAATATTTCTTTCAGTTTTCCGATCACTTCGTTTTTGTCAATTGGGCCTTATGATAGTACTTTCAAAGATGAGATACGAACGTATGTTTGTTTTCCAAGTTTTCCGATTGTATCGAGTAAACAAAAACACGCATGCTACATTTTTAAACGATTGACGGGAATATTTTCAGTTGACTCGATAAGGAAACAGTTCAAAGAGAAGAAGGAGGGAAAAGATTTGAATCGTGGATGAACGAGAGTGCTAGTGTTTCTGAAGCTCAACTTATCGATCGATTAGATCCAAAGTAGATTAACTCATTCTAGGTAATATTTTATAATAAACTTAAACTTACAACTTTCATAACATATTTTTTTACAAACTTTCGCTCTTTCTCATGCAGAGAATAATACCCTTTCTTACATTTACGGTACCATCGTCGTTAATTTCATATGCATCGTTACATTTGCCTGACGCGCCTACGCCGTCACGTAAAAAAAACGTTACATTTGGCGACGCACGCGTCGACGTCAATTTTGGAGTGTGTTGGGCCCCAAGGGGAAAACCCTGAATGTCATCAGGGGTACGGTAAAAGGTTACGGTAGCCAACCATTATTGATCGATGGTTACGGTAACTTCCTACCGTACCCCTGATGATAATCAGGGTTTTCCACTTGAGACCCAACACGCTCCAAAATTGACGTCGACGCGCGCGTCGGCAAATGTAACGTTTTTTTACGTGACGGCGTAGGCGCGTCAGACAAATGTAACGATGCAATATAGTGTGTCGATTTCGAAAATTCTTTATTTTTTGCTTAACACTCGCCCATTTTAGCTTCTTTTCACATCAAGTGACTGAAAATGAGCCATATATGGTGGGTCAATACTCGCATAACGAGGTTCTGAAAATGTTTGATACACTTCGCCTCGCTGAAACGATGAACCATATTTGTTGTAAGCGAAAATGAAAAAAAGGGATTAAATCTATTGTATACAGTATACTGCCTTTATTGTTTTTTCCCTTTGCTACCGTATAAATATCAATATTTAATAAAGAATAATATTTTCAGATATATCAGCGTGAGATATAAAGTTGGCGATGAAGCAACGGGAGATATCAATCAATATCTTACTTCTAATGACGTATGTTGATATCATATTCAATAATCGTCATCGTACACAATATTACATGTGATTTATTGTGACTAAAACTGTGTCCTGACATAATGAGAGCAACTTTTTACACGTTACACACATAGACATAGTCATCTTCTAATGCTGTAAAAAAACAATCTAGGTGTGTTGTCCTAAAATTTAATAAAAGATCCGTTTTGTTGTTGTCAGTACAGGATTGTGCTCCACGTAATATTGATTTTCATTAATCAATATTCCATTCAGATGAGCTCTTGTGCAATGTGCAAATGAGATTCTCTTGATAGCGATGATTATTATCAACACATACTATCATCGCTATTTCAATAAACCCTTCTATGGTGAATTCCAAGATGATAAGAATACGGAGGTTGGCTATTATTAATTGATTTAGTTTAGAATGTATTGATCGGTTTCAGTTTCCCGTGATTGATGTTGAATATGAAGACAATTTATCCTGAAAGAACGGAGGTATGATTATCAGCTAATCAATCAATATTTTCATATTAATCGATACTTCTTAGGTATCAGCGGATACTGTAGAACGTCTTCTTGTTCTTGCTGATTTATGGCGTGCATTTGATGTAATGAGACGATGCGGCACTTCTTTGATTTCTGGCCCAGGTGATATTACAGATTAATTCTAGTCACAAAAAATCAAAGAAGTTCCGGCGGTGCGATCGATATCCACAAGTTACAATATCGATTGATTATTGATTTATTATATTGATTTAAGTCAAGAATCATCTCTATATTTGAATTATCTCAATCTCGTCGTATCTTCTCAGTATCTTCTAGGACAAGCTCTAATGAAACTGACTCTTAAAGATTCTACGAAGAACAAGAAAATTGCATTATCTGAGGAGTTTCAGGTTTATATTTTTTGCTATTATTGATTGAATTACAGCTTTGTATTACAGTATCTTACTGACGAAGTCAGGAAATTGTTAATCAAGTAATCGATAAATAAGGAAAGAATTCGTTTCTTTTTTGTTCCTTTTATGCACAATTCTATGTTTATTTGGTTTTACTTTATACTAATATATGTCGTAATTTGATATTGCCGATTACATTTTACTAACTGATCTTTGAGTTTATTAAATTGGTTTATTCATTGGCAAAAATGATTGTTAGTTTTTAGAAACTGTTTCTTTTTGTTATGAATAAATACCGTTGAGTCTATTATCTTGAAAATCACTCTTAGTAAATATCGTTGCTTTATTCGATTCGAATATCTCTAAATTTCACAGTTCAAATCAAATCTTCGCATCACTTGTTTTACTTGCTATCACATTCTGCCGCCGTACCAAATAGGGGTGGTAGATCAAGAGGTCGACCCTAATTTCTCTCTTTTTTCTATAGGAATCGGCTCCATTTTGGGGCTCATCTCGACTGTAATTCCTATGAAGTCGAGAGACAGAAATAGGGGTGAGGTAGAGAGGGAAAGAAAGTGAGAGATCACAAGAGGGAATAGGGTAGACGAGAAATTGAGGCTATTCCGACCGCCTCAAAAATATGTCTGTCTGCGTCTCTTCTTTAGCACACTATTTCTCTCTATCTCACCCATAATTTTTCAAAACACCGCACGAGTGATTTTATGGTCGAGATATTTAGAGTTGACCCGGCTGACTGAGCGTGACACAATGTGATATACTGTAACTCCACATTGTCATCCCGCAAGTCTCCGCTCATTTTATGATATTGTTTAGATTATTGTTATGTGTTATTGTTTTGTTTACTTGTTTCATATTACATTTTGTATGAATCGATACTATAGTCCATTGTTCTTTACCTATTCACGTTCGTTCATCGTTCATTTCACCAATATGGACCGTGAAAGTAATTTGTCATTATCCGTTTTCACAATTCGTTGTTCACTATATTTATGTTTTATGTTACTATGTTGTTATTTATTTATAATTATTTAAATTTCTAGATTCGTTCATATGATGGTTCAAGGACGACGATACAAGAATGGGAGAACAACCAACAAAGATCATTGGATGGATATTTATTGAAGTATCCAATATTGTTATTGACTGCATCGATTATTCCGTTTAACATTGTTTTGTATTAACGAAACTCTCCTAGCTATTGTTGAATCCCCTCCCCTTTTCCCTTCCTTTTCTCTTTTCCTTTTCATATCCCCTTTTTTCGTTATCTTTATTGAGCTTCTTCCCATTCGAAACATTTTCAAAACATTGCACACATTAGATTTCTTTCTTTTCAAAAATTTACCATTTAATTCTTTCATCCAATTAATTTTCATTTCCTCTATTTACTGCATTTTGTGCATCACTTTTTTCATTATCGCATGATTCCAATTCAGTCTCTCATTTATCAGTTTTGTACCACTTCCCTGTTTGATCTATTTCCGCTATCATCTCGACTACAAATAAAGGCCTTCCTATCTCAAATATCGATTGACTCAGAGAGGGGGGACATATTTTTAGGGTCGACCTATTTGGTACGGCGGCTGACTTTATTTATTAATTTTTCGTAATTAAAATTATAATTTTAATAGTGGTTCCGCTACATTATCAAAGAAATGTCTTCAAGTGACCTTGCTAAACATGATGATAAATTCAATGTCGATCATCAATTTGAATTCATCAATTCTGAATCGATTCGACTACAATTAAGAGGATATAATGCAAATCGAGAAATGAACGTGCATCCTTGGTAATACTTTGAAAAATACATATTTTTCTATGTAATCGGATATCCATCCGGATGAATCAAATCTATAATATATATTATAGGCTGACTCTGCAAGTAGTTACAATTGCCGGAATTTCATTCAAGGTCTACTTTATGGAAAATATAGTAGAAACGTTGTTTGCTGTTCTTTCGCTTGATGATGCATCCTCTGCTCAGGTCTCTTTGTCAGTAAATTCTTTATTTTTTAAATTTCTTTCTTACGTGCAACCATTACTTTTTTTTCATAGAACAATTTATGAAAACTCCTTGTGATGATTTTTATTTTATTTAAATACATTTTATAAAATGTATTTAAATAAAATAAAATTTTATCAAGAAGTCAATAGGGAATCTCACTAGTCAATAGGGATAGTAGTATACAATAGGGTTGCCGTTGCGTAAGCGTTATCGTATTTACCGGGCCCTCTTCCCATCTCTTGTCACTCTCTCGTCATTTCCCGCAATAGAGAAGAGAAACTGCCAAGATAGCGTAATTCCCGCTAAATTAGCGGGAATTACGCTATCTCTCGCCCCTACCCCTTCCCCTCTTCTTAGTCTCTGTTCATGCCACCCGCCTCGCCCTATTTGAGGCACGTTTGAAGAGATATCTAATTCCCCTCATATCTGAGAGCTTTGCAGTCAACAGGAAAGTTGTAGCTCACATCATACATTTTCGAGCACCCACATTGTGAGTTGCGGGTCAGTTTATAAAATTCTCAGGCTATAAATAACGGGTCAGTTTTGCAGATTTCGGCGGCTGATACGAGGCGAGGCGAGCGAGATGAAGCGACCTTGGAAGCACTGTTTTATTATTAATTTTGCTGATAAAGATTTAATTGTTGTTGTCATATTGTTGCCTATGTACACTATAATGATGGAAATGGAAATGAATATATAAATAATAAGAATAAAGTAAATAATAAGAGTAAAGAAGTATAAAGAGAGACAACGGAAATGAAAGACCAACGAAGAGAGGTAGTGAAGTGGCGAGAGAGGGTTAACTACGGTATGTGTCAATGTGTCAGATTTGTGATTCAGTTATAAAAGTTTGTTTTGACGTTATTGCTCTAATTAGTAATTTTTTATGAATTTAAATGTGTTCAGGGGATACTAAAGAAAATATAGAAATCATTTATATATCATATTAATTGAATTTCTGTAATAAACTGCCCAACCACAATTGACTCACCACAGCGATCTGATTGAATTATTGTGTACAATTGTAGTGTAATGAGTGCAGTTAACGATTCTGTCTTTTCTGATATAACTATATCACGGATGCGGATATCAAAGTGTGCATCCAAATTTTGATTCAATCTTTTATATCTTATGCTTTCTGTTGTGGGAGAGACGGAAAGAAATGTTTATCATACAGATTTGACAAAATCAAATGAAAAGACGACAAAACATTCATATATGGAAACAATAATAAATGAAGTAGAAACAACCTCTTCTAATTTATGAGGTTTCTTTAATCGGTGGCAATGCCTTATGAGCCGGGTGCGCCAGATATCGCTCGTTTCTTTCTTTCACACCTGCAAAAAGAACGAATAAATTAAGAAAATATCATGCAGCATTTGCAACACGAAATTGCAATAATTATGAATTAAATCTACAGATTTCAGAAAGTGGTGATAGTTCGTGTGTAGATAAGGAGTCAGTGCTGTCAGCTCATGCCTTGCTCACATTATAATAGGCGAAACAAGGGTCAGAATACGTCCACTACGATTGATACCGTAACCCTCAGCTAGAAATCAAACTTCAACTTCCGATATATCGCGAAATAGGAAAATTCAGCGGGCAAGGTGTACACCATTCGATAGATAATGCAATGATCTTTCTATTGGAAGCATCAGAAATATTAATTTTAGCAGAATAAGGAAGAAAATTTATAAATTCAAAGAAAAAGGCGATTTTCTGCTAAATTCCGGCAAAATCGTGCTAATTCCACAATCTATGAGACTGAACGCGATAACTATGATAAGAAATAACATCAACATCACGCAATAACGTCATTAAAATAGCAAAAATAGGAAACTCCAAAATGGAGAAATTCAAGTGAGTGCGCACACCAGGCGCCTTTTCACAAAATGCACTATAGTCACTCACAAGCCAAATCAGATCGTTGTGTCACAATTGGAGCCAAATGTTGTTGGTCAGTTTATTTCAGTATTTCGTAATTATTGATGGTTCTTTTGATTTAATAAAATAATTTGGAGGGTTATGAGTAATTTGGGGTCAGAATATGCTCTCATTGATCAAAAATGGCCAAGTAATACGTGATTTAGACATACAACTGACCCGAAGTCCTAGTAATCAATATTTTTGATGTGAAATTTCTATCTGATACTATGTGGGGAAGTCCCCCAGTAATTATCATTATAAGTTGTACCGGTAAAACTGACCGCAAATTGGTGTTTTTGCATAAAACGTAACAGCAGGTATACGGTAATTCAATGTGACCCGAAGTTTTACTAATCGATATTATTGATGTCAAATTTCGATCTGATACTATGTGGGGAAGTCCCCCAGTAAATATTATTATAAGTTGTACCGGTAGAACTGACCGCAAATACGTGTTTTTGCATAAACATTACTGCAGGTATACTGTAATTCAATGTGACCCGAAGTCTTACTAATCGATATTATTGATGTCAAATTTCGATCTGATACCATGCGGGGGAGTCCCCCAGCGATATTCTTATGATTATATCATGTATAGTATTCCTTCAAGATATACACTTATGATAACTACTGTACTTACCGTATGACAGTTATGTGCTTGATGTAATGTGTACTGTAATATTTCGAATTTGTAGTAATCGTGTTATAATGCAATCATTGATATTAACCACAATATATTTATATATTACAATTCTATTTACAAATATGAAGAGAAAAGATGAATATGGCAGAAGGGGCGTAAGATGGTGCGTGGGTTGGTGGATCTGAAATAAATTATAAGTAATACTAGGGCACAATAATAATTGCAAAAACCAAAGATACAACGAAGAAACTGTTGAAAGTACACCCTAGGTCTGAAGTAATCAATCAATAATCTAGGCCTTATTCTTGTCGTCAGCGATACCATCTGCAAGGACGAGCTTATCGAATTAACCTGAAACGGAGAGCAAATAATAATCATGAATCCATCAATGAAAAATTATCGATTGACAAATCAATGACAATGGAGAGACGACCTGGACCGAGAGACGATGGAGAGACGACCTGGAGCAATTGGCAACTGGTGGAATAAACCCTATGATGCTTTTCGCAACCATCCTCATCTAGCAATTATTGCTTGAAATTATAAAATTGATTGATTGATCGATTGAAATCAATGACAAAACTTATTGAGGTTATTTGTTCAACAAAATAATATCCAAGATGATATCAGCAACATCTATTGCTTAATAAGTTCTCATCTATTACCATAACCTTATAATATCATTGATTCATTACTCTTATCAGAAATTTTCAACAGTAATCATAGCAAAATTTCTAACCTTCATCTTTATACGTAAAGATACTATTGACGGAGTTCTCCGCTTCAGGTAAATAGAAAGACCAAAGACCAAAAATCAAAATGAGCAGTTTATCCAGATGCAGCGACCAAAGTCTCTCTGATAACGAAACAAGACTATAACGACATGAGCGCAAGACTAAAAAATAATTAAACGAAAGACAATATGCAATATGACATTATCAATATACAATTATGGAAATGAATGAAGTATTATCACAAAGATTAAAGATTAACGATCAATAATTTATTGATCGGTATTCCACCATAACATCTTGCGGACATCGTCGATAGCCACGCGAATGTCGTCGCTCGTTCTCTAGCTGCTGCAAAGAATGAGCGCATACGGTAGCGTATGCGCTCTAAATATTATCCCTAGTTAATTTCCTAGCTAAGGACCCCATGGGAATTATTCACTTAAATATAAGGGAATAATTCCCATGGGGTCCTTAGCTGGGGAATTTTCTGTGAGTGTACGGTAGGTAGACAAAATATTATACGGTAGATATACCGCTGCTTGTGCACTCAACAATTTAATTCTTCTCCTGTTAAATCAGCACGCTACAGTATGCCACACAATCGCAAACTGACAAATATTTCGCCAGGGGGTATTTTCGGAATTTCTTTATTCAATTATTTATTCATGTAATTCGTGGTTTTAGTACCAATTTTTATCATAGAATTGACGCTCATGTATCGTATAATTGCTTTGTCATCGGTTTGAAGCGAAAAATTGCAATTTAGACTAAAAATAAGCAATTTTAGCGAATTCGGGTCAGTTTATACAATTTTAGAGAAATTACGGGTCAGTTTATACTTTTCCTCCAATTGTGAGTCGAACAAAAATGTATGGCTCACATCGATCCGGTTCTGAATATTTTTTGGCTGAGACGACACGATCAAAACAAACAAAATGAGAATCGTTCTACTTTTTCAGAGGAAAATCGAAACGATAAGCGTTCAAAATATGTTTTGGTATGGACAGCTGAATTTCTCTCGATGATCAGAGGAATCAGATTAGCATTTGAATACTGATTATCCATGTTATTCCCTCTATTTCCCATTTCAATAATTCATTACCTCAAGAGGGACACCTCTCATTATCATGTCTTCCACTCTCGTTGCTAGTTGTGAGATTTTTTATATCAGATAAATTACACTTCGCTTACCGTAATTAATCATTGGATACAATATCCGATACTGTTCCTGTAGATGAATCAGCAGCAACCGAGTGCTCATCACCTAAATCAAGATGACCAAGTTATATTTTCAATGGAAATTGATTTCTCACAATGAGGATTTTGTTTTGATTATTTTAAATTTTTAAACAAGAAAAAATCAAAAAACTATTTTTATTGAATTTAAACGAAAAAAAATGAAACATTTGTGACAAATTGTGAAAACATTTGTCAAAACTTAACATAATGCATTAGGGCAAACAGATACGCAATACAAATCACTACATTAAGACCGTGAAAAATGGTAAAAAAAGGAAATGCTGTTTAGCAAATGTTTTCACAATTTGCCACAAATGTTTCATTTAAATTTTATAAAAATAGTTTTTTTGATTTTTTTCTTGGTTTAAAAATTTCAAATAATCAAAAGAAAATCCTCATGATGAGAGATCGATTTCCATTTAAAATATATTCCTGGGATGACGAGTACAAGGCTGATTCATCTACTGGAACAGTCTGGGATACTGTATACGATGATTACTTACTGTATGCGAAGTGTAATTTATCTGATTTAAAGAATCTCGCAACCAGCGATGAGAGTGGAAGACATGATAGTGAGTGAACAATGTGAACAATGTCCCTCTTGAGATAACGAATCGTTGAAATGGGAAATAGAGGGAATAACAATATTCAAATGCAATTCTGATTCCTCTGATCATTGAGTGAAATTCAACTCTTCTTGCAAAAACATATTTTGAACGCTTATCGTTTCGATTTCCCTCTGAAAAAGTAGAACGATTGTCATTTTGTTTGTTTTGATGGGGCGGGAATAGATAGCGTAGTCTTCGCTACCGTTCCTGCAACCCTAGTATACAAATACTGCTTTACAACAAATAATGTTTTAGATATCAACAAATGAATATAAAAAAAAGATCATTGTTACCTTTTTGATTCTGCTTTATTACTGGCCATGTATAGTTTTTAATTTTAGCATGAGAGGCAATAGAAATGTTCCATTCTTTGAATGTTTGTTCGATGTGAAATTTCAATTGATGAAGACTAATAAAGACAAGTATGTGATTTATTTATGAATGAATAATGTATTTTATTTCACCTGATAGTGTTGCGCTTACCCATGTTTATGATGAGTATGAATATGCCCACAATATGAAGATAACTCAGTGCGCCCTATTTTATTTCATCTAATCCGTTAAGATGATTTGAAAAGGTAACAAGTTGAATAAATGAATTTCAGAATTGATGAACCTATAATAAATGAGTTATCAGTCAAAGATGTTCATTTCTATAGTGGACATATCCCTTCTATCGAGCTACGTATTGGGTATATTTATTTATTTAATTATATATATATATAGATCATTGATTAGACAAAGATCAATTTAGACATCGGTCCATGCTCATCAGTAAGCTCGACAAGTCTGATGGAGTTAATGCTATTGTTACTGTAACGGTAGAACATCTTATGATGAATTTGAGTGGTAAATATTATATATTTCAGATGAAAGAACAGAGAGGTGTGGTACCTTGCATTCTAAGTTTTTTCTCTTCTCCTTCGAAATTGACTGATCTTAAGATTACTGTAGGCGATACCGTATTCTATGTCAACAAGTTAGTTTCAAATATTCAATTTTGAAGAAGAATGTGTCGATTTTATAGATCGATAATCGCAATGAACTCTCCTGTTTTGTCTTCATTGATTTATCCAGAATCATTAGAAATTGTGAATGAGGTTAAAAAACATTTTGGCATACCGTATACGATCATTTTCTTATTTAGCTTTTCATCGAAGATACTACCGCTCATGAATTCGAATTATTGCTCAAATGTATATTTCCTCAGAATACTGAGGTATATTAATTCTCTAAAATATTTTATTTATGTATCTTCTGAATTTCAGATCAACAAAAATGATGCTATTTCTATTTTAAACTTGGCTCGTAAATTCAAAATCGATAGTGTTATGTGGAAATGTGTTGAAGCCTTGAAGGTAATTAATGATCTTTTTATTGCATATTACTAATTGAAACTAGTTTTGTTTTTATATAATATAGGAAAGTGTAATAGATTATGCTACAGCATTACGGGTACGCCGTTCCACAGTTTTCAACATACATTTTCAAATTATGATCATTTTATTACTTCTATGTATATCTTTGTATATTTATCATATGTTCATTTATTTATCACACTTCTAGAGATTTCACAAGGATTCTTTTGAAGTAGAAGAAGAATTTGTCGAATCCACCTTGATTGTTTGCGACCAATGTGATATATCTACTCTGTTCGATGCAGTTTTTGATTATCTCCAAAAGGAAGCAATTCGCAATCTTTTGACTTCTAACAAATTATCAGTAAGTATAGTAGATTATTTGTAAAAAACATATGAATTTACTTTTAATATCTTTAAAAATCAATTGGACAGTATATTCAGTAACACATTTCTTCAGAATGTTTCTCCTCGTGTTAAACATGCATTGGATATTCTACGTGAAGAGATATCCCGTATTGATAATGATGATGATGATGATGGTGATGACTATGGTGATGACTATTATTACGATTACTTGAATCGACCGTATGATATCGATCACTTTGGTTACTCTCCATGATTATATTAAGCTATTTGTTCATTGTTTTCTCGTTCTTTTGTTGTTTTGGTCTTTTTTTTGTGATCGAGATTCTTTTTAAAATCAAGAACTAACTTTTCATTCCTATCAATATTTCTCATATTAAACGTTGTTGTTAAAAATGTGTTCTTTGTTCTTGTACATATTGGTCTATTCGAATAAATTTCTTTGCCTGATTATGATAATACATATAATCAACAATGAAGAACAGAAATAAATCAGAAAAAAAATATAAAAATTTCTTATTCTCTATTATTTTCTCATTGTCAGAAATGCCGTCATCAAGATTTTCTGACAATGAGAAAGATGATCGATTTAACTAATATATTAATTTTATAATTTATTTTTAACGTGCAAGTAAACCAATAATAGTACATCCAATTATATTAATATATAATTAATAATCTAATTAATAATGATCATGAATTTGCGTACATTAATTCCGAATAGAAGCGAGTCCAATTAACAAGAAATCACGCAAATATGAACCAGAATTGATAATACTTATTCATAATACTTATTCTTGAATAATGTACATATTCATAAATATTATAGTATAGTATATTATGATTATGGGATTTAAGTACATATATGGGGTCACCGCACTTAATGAAAGTTTGATCTAGAACCTCTTATTAACTGATCTTGAAAAGCTTTAAAAAATCTAAGGAAGGATTACCGAACTGTGATCCTTTGCGCTCTCTCACATAACTCCAATCCTCTTTGTTTTTGTTTTCTCTCTCATACAATAGACAATTCTTATAATCATAGGTCGAAGAGTACATTACAAACTACGAAGCCTGGTCGCATTTTGGGATTTTTTCGAAACCTGACCGTATTTTGAAATTCACGTAACTGCTTATATGCTTATAACACTTATCATATTCACTTTAAGTATAGTGAAAATGATGAGTACACGTTAAGTTTTGAAATATCAGAGTATTTTCGGATTTTTTCGAATCAGTATTTGTTGCATTAGAAACACGATTCACTGCATATCAGCCACCTCGAGAATGTGGAATTTGCTGTACATAGTTCTTTGTTCCCTTTATTTCTAAAATAATCTACTATGAACTCATGTAAAAAAATTAAATAGTCAAAACAGGCAAGATTCAATTAAGTTTATTTTTTCATTCTCTTATCAATTATCTCTGTAGTTTGTGCATTTTGATCAAAGAATTTTAATAACGTTCACTATTGCAATACTTTGTTCTAGCCTGCTAAGGGTTCCATTAGGCTAGATAATTTTTGCGAGCTGTACTAACTTTATAAAATATTACCCTGCCAACCGGAGCAGTCTATTTGCCACGAACAACAGTAAAATAACATTACATTTCTGCGTTCACAATACAAAACGATACAATGGAGAATTAGGTCGTTAACAAACATGGAAGCTATACAGTTGCTATGAACAAGTCACTCTCAGTCTCACAGTTAAGCCAGTTAATTCACTATCACAAGTCACTTTTGGAACAATTCTCCGCGAGTTTATTCATTGAATGATTATTCTACTATGATGAAAAGTCGATCAATATGGTAGTTAAATTATTTTGTTGTTTTTTCGTTTCCAAAAATAGAATTTTGAGGCGGAAATCTAATATGCCAATGGCGATAGTTACCGTACTACTTTGTTGTTTGCTATGCTACTATTACTGTTACTATAGAGTGAGTCCATAATTCGTTGAACATTTTCACACAATCAGTGTTTGAAATTTTTTTAACTCGAAAAAACGAAAATGGAATATCGATAATCAATTTTAAGTAGAACATGAAATAATTGACTTGAAATCTTCCATTGTTCTTCCCTTTCTATTCTCCTTATGGGCACGCCCGAGCTAATGTTACAGTCCGCTCTGACAACGCTCTCTCGTAGGCTACGAAAGCGTGAGCGTGTAAGCAGAGCGGAGAGTTTCAAATTAGCTCGGGATTCAAATAATATAATCGCCGAATATGGTTCAATATCAGATTCCAATAATCTCTCATTCGCCGGAACTCCCTAATATTCCTTACAATCAAGATCTTTTGATCACCATTCGAACATCGGGAAACACTTACCAATCTAGATTATCTTATATACTCGAGACGTGGTGGAATCTCTTCCAAGAACATGCAAGTTTTTGTTCAACTATAAGACAGAGAAATTGTGTACGAAATGAGGGGACTTTTGAGAGGGGTTCATTTTAACATCTAAAAAATAGCTTTAAAACTAACAATTAGAACCCCGTGCGATCCCAGAAAATGTAGCTAAAAGTATTGAATATTCAGATTTTCATAATAACCGATGATGCGGAATCCCGATTGAGATCTCACGTGAGGAAAAGACTAGGTGATCATCTCATCGAAACATCTTGTGGTAGCGGTTATAATCGGTATCGTTCAGTTTTTTTTCCAAAACAATATTTCACTAATAACATTTTCAGACAATGTTTTCAAAAATTTAGTCATTTTTTTCTCATTTCTCAATGGTAACTTTACATTTTTAAATACACACCCCGGGCTAATTTGAAATTCTCCGCTCTGGTAACACTCTCGCACTTTCTTTGTCTACGAGAGAGTGATGCCAGAGAGTGAAAATACCATGGGGTGTTTAAAATGATTTTCACTTTTTCCAGTCCTTCATTATCATGCAAGACTCGTTTGGAACTGGAAGTGTTCTTCGACGGGATGCCCAAGTTGGTCAAACTGATAAATATTTTAATATTTAAAAAAATATTTTATAAAAAAATACTATAAAATGTATATTTTCGAAAATTCTCTCAGATGGTCCTGTCGAGTCGACGACGATAACTATGTGAATGTCCCCATGCTGAAGAAGGTTCGAATCCTATTTATGTCAGAAATCTTTTAGCTATTAGTGCATTTTAGAGGCACACCCTGACATAATTTGACTATACGCTCTGGCAATACTCTCTCGCAGACAATGAAAGCGAGGGAGTGTTGCCAGAGTGGAGAGTTTTAAATTAGCCTTTAAGGTTCTATCCGAATACGATGCCAGCCAATCGATAGTTGTCGGAAGAATAACACGACCGACGAAGAAACGATATTATCAAGGAAGGATGGTAGGATTTTTTTAAATCGTGAATATCTTGCAGCTCTGACAATCTGTCATTCTATTTGGGAGTGTGGCCAGATAATATAATAAAAATAATTTATTTATCTTTAACGATAAACAGATATTTAGGAGCGTTTCGGTACTTTTGTCAGGAAGTATTTCTTTAAAGTAACACCCTAAGTTAATTTGGAACTCTCCGCTCCGGCCGAACTCTCTCGTTTTTTGTCTATGCGAGAGCGTCGCCAGAGCTGAGAATAAAATTAGCTGTGCCTTTAAGGTTTCATTCAAATTCGCCACTGCCAACGCGGGAGTGTGCATCTCCCGGCCATTGGTGCAGTGTCTGAAGGACCTGTACTACGAGGTCAGTCACTGGATGGTCAAAAATTGGTCCTTCCTCAATGGTTTATGAAATAAGATATATTATCTATCCTGTCAAGGAATACTGTCAATACCAGTGGAGGAACTGAAGAACGACCCTCCCTCCATCTTGTGTTTTACTTCAAATGAATATACTGATTGATATTATCTAAATAGAATGAAATTGTAGGGAATAACCCTGTCTACGATAGTGTCAACATTGGGATCGGACGATGATGCCGCTCTTGGATTCATGATGAGTGAGTTATACATAACGCTGATTGTGAGGCACTAGGTCGGATGAGACCCGTGGAATGACTCTGGTATTTCAAGACTTAAAGTCTACTTGCACTTTCACTTTAAGTAGACTTGTAAGTCTACTTCAAGTGAAACGTAAGTCTACTTAAAGTGTGACGTCACTACGTAAGTCTACTTAAAGTGAAAATGTGACGTCACTCACTTGAAGTTTACTTAAAGTAAACTTTAAGTCAGTGACGCATTTTAAGAAGACTTTAAGTTTTGAAATACCAGAGGAGAACCGACTGCACGAGAACTATTTGCATTCGAGAGACAAACGGTAATGAATAGAAAAAGTAGGCAAATAGTTCTTATTCCACATTTCGCATCCGACCTGGTGCTATAAATATCACTGATTATCACAGTATTCTGGTCCAAGCCATTTTTCTTCGAAAGCAAGACAAAGGAGAGACCATTGTATTCGAGAGAGTTTGTATGTTGAGCGGTCGTTCTTGCTTTGAAAGTCATGAGAACGCTGTGTTATGAGACCCCTTGTTTTTGACAGTTGCTCTCCTAAACATTTTATCAAGATAAAACAATAAGTTTTATTCAATAAAATTGATAATGTGTGCTCATTATTTTAAAATGGTCACAATCTGAATTCAGCATACTTGTGCAAAACCGTCGTGACGGACGATCACCGATTTCATCATCACTTTGAGAATCTTAAGGCACTCAATCGATCGAATATCAAACAGCAGGTACTGTAGAAACTGTAGAACTAACGACTGTAATCTCATCTGAGGTTTCAACCAGTTCTTATTGTTTTTTTCACAACAAAAGATATTGTGATGAAATGCCGGCATCTAATTATAATGCGTTTTAAAAAGTTGTGTTTTAAAAACGAACGATCACACCGATCTAATTTTACTCTGCGCTCTGACAACACTGTCTCGTAGCAAAGTAAGCGAGAGAGCATTGTCAGAGCGAAGAGTTTCGAATTAGCTCTGGGTGTGCTTTCAAATTTGATTATTTATAAAAACTGTACAGGCAGTGCTGAGCGGTGTTCATCGTGGACGTCATTCAGGAGTGGAGTCAGTCGTGGACCTCGAACCCATACCAAGAAATGGAGATATGGATCCGGTTAGATTCAGGGCCATTCATTGTTTCTTATTCCCTGATCGATGTAGGGTGAAGTGATAAAGCCATTTTATTGTTATTGATTTTATCGATTTTATTAAGTTTATTTACTACTTCAACGATTTTATTGAAAGCAATAGCGATTTTATTGTTGTATTCTTGCGCCATTCCTACATACATACATATTCTGGTGGACAGAATGGTTCCAGACTGATGGTAAGTGGTTAGAGGTTTTGACGAACGTGGAAAATGTAAAATTAACTTGGTCTCGACATGAAGTGTGATTTTCCTATTCATATTCTTACTTGTATGATATTTAATTATCGATTTATCGGACAAATCAATACAATTCAATCCATGACACGTATACATACAGAATCAATATGAAACAATATTGTACTGATCAAAGAATCTTACTGGGCCAATTAATATTTTTTGTACAAACAAAGCAGAATGTATTTACAACAAAGACAAATATCATATACCTTAGGAATGTTAAAAAGAGATCTAAATTTGGCTCAAATATGATTAGCAAAGGTTTTTGATTATCGATTAATTTTGATTATTGATTATCTACTAAAATTGCTTGAACCCGTTCATTCATCGTCTTCACCCGGGAAATCTGAAAATTTAATGAATTATTTATTGAAATAATTAAATTTTGGGTGAGAGCAACATAGGATTGGTCACACAAAACAACCAAATATACCGTAACCCGGTTAGTACCCGTACATCATGGAAATTATCGATTGGTTGATTATTCTTCGGAACTGAGAGCTTGGATAAGCGTTGAAGTAGGTCGAATAAGACAACTCGAACGAAGTGAAACCACTGTAAACACAGATTAGGAAATGACCACTACATATTTCAGAACAACGGACCAGTCGAAAAAGGGGCGAAAGATAAAATAAACACGAAGCAAAGGGCCTTTTATATTCGGCTTTTATACTAAACTTTTGGACTTGTCCGGTGTTCTGAAGTAATGCCAGGAAATTATAAGAATATAAATTATCTACAACAAATGTATCGCACAGTGGTTTCGTGGACTGATCACCATAATAGACAAGTATTTCATAAATAAATAAACATCTGCATACAACTAAACTACTCTCATAGCGTTGTGTTAGAGCGTGGTTAGGTAGTTTATGAATAGATCAAAGATCAAAGATCAAAGATCATAAAATGTACCGTGTGGAGGGAGTGCAGATGCGTCCGGTAAGAATTCGACATAGGGTGATTTCAATTCGCCCAGTTGATCTAAAAAAATATTATTGACTATATAAAATACACTTGTTTATTTGGTACGAGAATAGCCAGCCACAGCCACAATGTGTTTCTATGTTTATTGTTAGAGAGAGCGCACAAGTGAGATAGTAGGTAGATCAGAGAGAGCAAGGAAGGGAGGAAATAATGGGGAATTGATCGATAGTTCTTTCACTGTTTAGCAGCCAGTAGCAAGGCAAATACACAAGTACATTTTATACGGACTATAGAAATTCGTCACAACTTTTCTGGAACCATCCTCGGCCGGCACTACAATGAGATTAAGTACTCTTGCATAGATATTGTAATATTTTAATGATTTTTGTGTGGTATTTGAATTATTCAGTCTCTTCAATTTATTCTCAATGTCAATGTTGATGTCAATACTTACCAGCTAGACAAGCAAAGGTTGGTCGATTAGCTGGATCTGCCGACCAACACATCATCATTACGTTGAATCTGGAAGAAAAATCGATAAATCACGCAAAATCGGATAAATCGATAAAACGTAGACAAGATCTATAACTTACATATCATCCGAGCACGAGATGGGCTTCTCCAATCGATAGCCCTATAATAATCGCTAATTATTTCTCGTATACATCATTCTTAGAAAGGATCCCAACCTAAAAGGATGTGAAAATGTCTGCAAACTCAAGTTTGTTTTTTTGTTTTTTTAAATAAAATTTTACATTTCAACGTATTCAAAAAATCATGAATCTGACCTGTTGCAAATGCCCGATCAAATCGGTATCCGCTACGGTAGGATATGGGAAGCCGCCCAGAGTACAGATTTCCCACAGGACTACTCCAAATGCCTGCAAAAGTTTAAAGATTAAAAATAAAATGTTGAAAAGCAAAGATCAAAGATCAAATATTGCGCACCCAAACATCGCTCTTGGTCGAGTAGAGATTGTCCCGAATTGCTTCGATGCTGAGCCATCTAAAAATATTTATTAACGATTCAGGAAAATTCAGTGACCATTCTTCCTTAATGTCACACCCAAGCTAATTTTACTCTCTCGTATACAAAGAAAGCGAGAGAGTTTGGCCAGAGCGGAGAGTTTCAAATTTACTCGGGATGTGCCTTTAAGGAGGAATATTGTCAATGCTGTCTTCAATTACAATCACACTGTTTCAATGAATAAGCATAATGACCAAAATAAAGATATAATGTATCGATTACCTCAAAGGTATGACACTCTTGCTCAGTTTGATGTACACTCCGGGTCTGCTCATTCCAAAGTCCGATATCTTCAGTTGTTTCTGTTCTCCGACAAGTATGTTCCTAGCAGCGAGATCGCGATGAGTGATGTTTAGCGATTCGAGATGAGCCTGAAAATAATTAAAATTTATAATTTATAAGTTTTGAGGAAACGTAGCGCTAAATTTACTGCAAATGTACTCATAAAATTAGGTATTAGGGAATCATAAATAAAGAAAGTGTGCGAACGTTGCCAGAGTGGAGAGTTTCAACAAACACTAAGCTCGGGATGTGCCTTTACAATATTATCTTGTTAAGGTTGTTAAGGTCGAATAAGAACCGATGAATAATAACCGTCTGCATAATAACCATACTTTGTCTATTCATTTTTGCTTGTCTCTCATGTGAAAATGGTTATAGTATAGTCGGCACTAACTCATCAGTTCTCATCCGACCTAGTGCCGTTCACATACGGCTTATGAAACTTATAATTTCCAAAGTTGAGTTTTGAAAAAAATTACCATTCCAGCGGCAACTTGGCTAGCGAAGCTCTGCAGCTCACACGGATCAAGGAGATACTGTAGTTCGACCTGCAAAATACTCTTTAGTTAGTTAATTAATTAATTAATTAATTAATTAATTAATCTACGCCCGAGACGCAACGAGAAAATTAAAAAAATATACCGGAGCCATAGATCCGGGACCTCCGTCATCTAATAACGAAGAAGTGAGAGATGTAGTCATCAGAGATGGACCATGGTCCATGCACAGTGATGATTTCAGTGAGGACACTGCCAGTGACAACTGGAAAATATTCATTTTTTTTCAATTATCCAATGTTCATCAAAGAATTGTTCAGTCGACAGTAGTGGGCTAGTTCCATCTTCACTACTTGCTTTAAAGGCACCGAGCTAATGTGAAGCTCTCCTACCCTGGCAAGGCTCTCTCGCTTACTTCGTCTACGAGAGAGCGTTACCAGAGCGGAGAGCAAAATTAGCTGTGCCTTTACTTCCGCATTTTGTGACAATGAATCGTCTTATGAAGTTCTCAAGCAAATAAATGTTTCTATATCCACCGCTCTTTTATCTCCCCATATCCCAGCGCTACATGCATCTCCTCCCGATGTATCTCTATCACTGGAATGTTTTATGACCGCCCGAGGCAGGGAAAGAGAGACTGAGTGACAATCAGGGGAGAAGATGAGCGAGAGACTGTGTCATTTAGCGGAGAGATTTAGAGGACTTGTGTTATTTATCGCCGATCACGACTATTCTCCCATGGTGAAGAAGAAGAAGAAAGGAATGGAGAAGAGATGTGGAGGAGATTGATTGGAGTGGAGGTAAAGAGCATTGAATCATTCATTATGAGGCCCAAAGAGTTCCAGTTAAAGTCTTCACACAAAGAGATATAGAATAAATTTCTGAGTGTAGCCGAGTGCTTGCCAAGATTAGAATGAATTATATTAATGCTATTATCGCATCATCATCAAATTGAGAAATTACTTGGGTAATTAAACAAAGAGATATGTAATCGATACGGATAGAGATGAAAATAGGAATAGATCGTTATAAATGTACAAATATAATAGGATACTTGTTACTCATGTAAGTTGTGTGTATTCAAAGCTGTTCCTAACTAAACGGACAGCAAATACTGAAGGCCACATCGAAAAAAGGAGCCGTACCCCGAAATTATCTAGAAAACCCCATTACACAGTGTAGGATAAACTGAGTCATCATCATCATTAGTTCGTTATTCTCTTTATCGTCGCCTTTAAAATAGTCTCATTGGTTCTCTCTAATCGGGCCGACAATTACATTAGGCCAAATGACTTTCGACATCCCTCTCATCTTTCTACACTCTTTACTTGAGGGAACGCACGCTGACCAATTCATAGACCCGAATCTCTCGACGGAGGGACACCAACTGCTCCCTTATCTCTCTTCACGAGAGGACAACGCATCTATTTCAACGCTTCTGGACTCTCTCATTTCTCCATGCTCTCTAGCCTCTCTGACTAACCTCTCTGAGCCCCATGCTCTCTCTCATCTGTCTCTAGCTTCTCTGACCACCCTCTCTGATCCAAACACTCTCTCTTCTTTCTCTGTTACTCTAGCTACCCTCTCAGATGCCCATACTCTCTCATCGGTCTCTATTTCTCTAGAGGCTCTCCAATGATCTCTGAGCCACTTGTCATCGAAGTTTCGCACGATCGAAATCACGAGTGATCAGAAGAGGCCAATGTTATGTCGATGGATTTACGATAGAAGGAGACTCATGACTGACATCGGGGTTGTATTTACGATCATGTCAGACTGTGTAAGATTGAACTAAAGACACGCTCATTTTACTATCCGCTCTAGCCACGCTCTCTCGTAGACCAAGAAAGGGAGAAAGTATTGCCAGAGTGGAGAGTTTCCAACGAATTATTGCAGATTGATCGTGATTATGCGTGATATACCCTAGTCATAGCAGCTTTGGAACATATTTGAACACTTGGTCGGCCAATGCCACAACAAGGGACAGTAGGACTATGTAAGAGTTGTTTGACCATGCTGAATTATGATAGGAATACCATAACACAATCGGTTTGAAAACGTGACAACTATTGGAATATTGTGGACTGTCGTTGTTATATGAGGCCGTTTGCGTAAGAGTCGAACAAGGCTTGGCACAGACCAAAAAATTTAGATTCCCTCAAAACTTGTGCATGGGGGTTATCGACCACGCTGATGAAGATGGGCATAGTCATTTTGGCCCCAGTGGTCCCGAAACGCCCGGGTGGGATTACGGTAAAATCATCTTTTTAAGCCGTTCTCGGTCCATGGTTGAGCTAGATGGATGAAAATTCGGCACCTGGTATAGAATTCAATGGCAATGACGGCTGTCTACTTCATTTGTTTTGAAATTTTTACAAAAAGCTCGTATAGTGCAACTTTTGATGGAGACTTTTGCGCCCCTGATGAGTACCACCGTTCGAACCGGCGTGATGAGAGGATTTCAACGATGTATTTTGAGCTCATATCTCCGTTGTACGGCTAATATTGCCTCAATATAGTGATCACGAGGAGTTGTTTACGCCGCGCGCTCCCTCACACTCTCATTTTCGCACGCTCTCTCGCCACTCAGACATGTTAAACATGTTTCGGGGTTTGACTGCTTTCAGATGCAGATCACTATATTGAAGCAATATTGGTCTTCCAACGGAGATATGAGCTCAAAATACATCGTTGGAATCCTCTCGTCACGCCGGTTCGAACGGTGGTACTCGTCAGGGGCGCAAACGTCTCCATCAAAAGTTGCTTGCTTTCTGTAAAAATTTCAAAACAAATGAAGTAGACAGCCGTCATTGCCATTGAATTCTGCACCATGCGCCCAATTTTCATCCATCTAGCTCAACCATGGACCGAGAACGGCTTAAAATGGTGATTTGACCGTAATCCCACCCGGGCGTTGCGGGACCACTGGGGCCAAAATGACTATGCCCATCTTCATCAGCGTGGTCGATAACCCCTATGCACAAGTTTTGAGGGCATCGAAATTTTTGGTCTGTGCCAAGCCTCCTCCAGATTTGCCCGACTCTTACGCAAACGGCCTCATATGCAAATTAGATTCATATTCCTCACAAATCGCGACACGAGAGGCACGTCTGGTTTTCGGTCTATAGCATACAAGATAGGGCAAGGCAGAAATATGATAGGCAAGTGCGACATGTGATATAGGAAAGAAAAGGGTAAAGACAGAGTTTATTTACAGTTTTTTTACAGTTTAATGACCTTTATCAAGCACAGAACCATTGGGGAGGGAATGGTTGCCACTAAACGACAGATTAGTCTGGGCGTGCTGAGGTCCCATACAAGGGGCATAATTCTCTTCATCTTCTTCATCCTCTGATCAGCAATTAAGACGTTCTTCAGAATCAAAGCCGCTACACTTGATCCTTTTCGAATAGCAAATCATGAAACAGAATTGAGAAAAATTAGATAGAGATAACCCACGAAGTCCTCGCTCAATACTTCGTCAACAATTGCTTGATTTTACAGACAGATTTTTCTTGATTTTAACAAGAGTTTATTATCTTAGAGATTTTGAACTTTTAACACGGTGAAATGTCCTAATCTCATGCGCCGTTAGTGGTTTACCTTTTTTGTAAGCGCAATGAAGATATATTCGTCATATAAAATAATATTAAAAGCCACAGCATTTTAAAAACTAACAATAAAGCGATGTTCTCGAGCGTGCCAAAAATTACACCAAGAGAGAAAACAAATCAATGAACATAAATAATGTTTAACCGAACTGCGGTACGCGTCGCTCACCTGTCTACGTAGACTCTGCAGGTAGTGCTTGAGATCGCCAAAGGGCACGTACTCCATCACCATACATGCAAGATCCTGCTCCAGACAGTAGCCGTACATTGTGACGATGTTTGGATGACGACCAACCTGATTAGGGAGAAAATGAGATTTGAACTTGCAAAAATAACTTTTTTCTTCTTTTTATTTTAGTTTTCTAAGGTCAGTGAAGCCTTTGCCAGCTGCTTCTCCATTTTTTCATACATGATGTTTCTGTGTTTTCAAACATGTCTCACTGACTACATTGCACATTTAAAGTGACCACCGAGTTATGTTTTCCTCAACCGTAACTTCTGAAAATTCAGAGATCAAAGATCAAAGACCTCACCCTCTTCATCATATCAATCTCTCGATGAAACTCTCTCCTCTCCTCATCAGCTGCATTCGTCTTCAATTGCTTTATCGCCACCCTCACTGGCATCCCTTTGGGACCGTTCACCGTGCCCTTGCACACCATGCCGAATGCGCCCTCGCCTGAAACACGTTCAAACGCGTTGCGTCACGCGTCGCGGTCGGCAACGTACCAATGATTCTTCCAACAGAGATCTCTTCGCGCGCGATGTGCCAGTCCTCTTCGGTGAGCGGAGTGCGGAACTCGATCGGTCGTCGGTAGAGGATATTGGACTCGAGGATGGAGTGACTACAAAGGTCAAAGATCAAAGATCAAAAGATTAAAGACCAAAGACCAACCGAGAGTGAGCGAGTGCGATGGACTGGAAGCGCAGCTTGCTCTTGGCGGCGAGATTTCTGAAGAAATTTATTTTGGTACTGGAATATGAATAGAAATAGGTATTGGAATAGGTAATAGGTAGAAATAGGTATTGGAATAGAAATATTCTCCATTGAATATGATTGTATTTGACAAACAATGGTGGCAATGCCGTGCATTTTTATGCTACGTTTAAAGGGAGACCCCATGCTATTTTGACTCTCCACACTCTCGCAGTCAAAGAAAGCGAGAGAGCATTGCCAGAGTTTTCAGTTTCGAATTAGCTCGAGATATGTTTAAAAAAACTACCTTTTCCTTCGACGAACACAAAGTAGATAGGCCACGGTACAGATGGGTGAAAGTAGTGCCAGAACGAGCACCAGATAAACGAGAAGAGCAGGCCACTCTCCGAGGTGCAGGAACGGCGGCTGCAAAGCGGCGCGGTTAGACGCGGTTGCGACGCGGTTAGCCACGGTTGCGACACGGTTAGACGCGGTTAGACGCGATTGCGACGCGGTCGCGACGCGGTCGTCCAAACCAACCTTATGGTCAAACGTGACCGTGGACATCGTGGCAGGCGTAGTGCCGAGACCATCAATGGGCGCCGGTATTTGGGTACGCGGATGGTACGCGGTCGGCGCGGCTGTCGTGTGCGGTGAGAGCGGAGGTGCGGGGATCTGATCCTGAAGGTGAGAGATTAGAAGGATATTTTGGTTGTATATTTCATGAATGACATTTCAAAACTTAAATACAGGGGTTCATGATAGATTAGCTACCGTACCTCTTCCTTCTGTTCGGGAGGCGGCGGTAGTACGGTAGTGGTATTGAAGTGAGCGAAGACATCGTTGGTATGACAGTATTGCGCATCGGTCACGAAGAACGAGACCTGTATAGGAATCCATGAACGGTGGCAAACCGATTGCCGACAAACGTGAGATCACAACAAGAATCATCCCCCTACGCTTGTGATTTCACGTTTTCCATCAAACGGTTTGCTACCGTTCATGGATACGGCCTCTCGATACCGTAGTATTGGAAACCACCCCCACAATGATTGTATTTCGGCAGTTATATGTTAATCATCTACCATTTCGATCTTCTCATGTAATTTTTTTATTCTGATATTATTTAACCGTTAAAAACTTTATATGTACATACACTAATTTTTTCCGATGAGAATGAAGAATGGCAACACATATTTTGTTAAATCTTTTGGATGGTATAATTTTCAAAGTACCTTATATTGCTCGTTCAGTTTGAGCTGCGCTGGAATGACCGTGGAAAAGTCGCTCGAGTTGAGCTGAAAACAGTTATCAGTAAATCGATTATTTCCTGACACCCATATACAGTGGATCCCGGTCGAACTTTGGTAATTAAAAGCAAAAAACGCATCTTATCTCTCATGTTTTCCTTACTAAAACCAGAAAAAACGTAACGTGCACAAAACTCGATCGGGATGTACTGCATATATTTGCATAAAAAATCTAAGATCGATAGCTACATTAATCATTTCCGAACAACACCAAGCAACTCCTACCGTATGCACTTCGTGGACGTGTTCGACATCAGGGACTATCCGGAACTTGAATGCATTAGGGTCGCTGAACAAGATTGGCGGACGGAAACTGAAGACAACATGTATTGATTGATTTATAAGATGATCAAAATCAATCAATAACAAACACTAAGGCAGTTCTATAGCCTGGTCAAAATAAATATCAATTAGCTCTATTGATTGATTGGTCTATTGATCTATTGATTGATTCTATTGATCGATTCTATTGATTGATTGATTGATTGACTCGAATAAACTTCTGCTACCTCTCAAGCAGGGAGAAGTGAAAGGTGTAGGCGGGGGTGGGTGCAAAATCGGGATGGCCATTGGCAGGCACAAGTTGAGGTCGTGAGCCATCATGGCCAGCCAGGGGCATCGACCATCGGACGAGCACGCCAGTGGCCACTGCAGTGGCGGTGATGTTCACTGGGAGTGGCACGGCATCGGCTGCAATGTGGTTTGATTAATTAATTAAATTATTTATCTACTCCCGAGGCGCAACGAGACATTTGGTAATTCAAAGAAGAAAATAACATAATATTGTATTGATTCTCCAGATTGGTGGGGGGGGGGGGATTAGCGGCCGAAACACCATAAGGCACATTATTAACTATTTAATATATGTGTTTTATAATTTATTTTTAATGTGCAAGAAAACCAATAATAGCACATCCAATTATATTAATAATTTAATTGACTGTCTGTGGATGACAATTAAGATTATCGATGTGATCGTATTGTGTCGCTATCATTGTATTGATTGCATATTTATTAATTATTGATTTAATGAATGAATATTGATGGGCATATGTAATTTGTTTCTGCACTAATTGGTCAGCGAGTAACCATTCAACATCCCTCGACAATATCCGTGCATGGATCACAACGATCAACAGCCACATCCAATCCATTATGCGTACCTATTATATGCGATCATTGGCTAATATGCGTATTATGGCATGTACTTCACTCTGTGTGATAAACGCTCGTTGAATCGGAAAATCAAAAGGGTTTTTCTAAACCATTCACTTTTCAACATCCCTCTCAAGAAATATTCGTGAATAACTGTTCTATTTTTCAGTTCTATATGATAAAAGAAAAAGAAAGTTTCCCTCATCAAATTTATTAACGGTGTTGTTTATGTTACACTGTGTGATAAACTGGTCAGTTCAACGGGGAAATATCCCAGTTCCTCCTCCATTCCTCTGTCATCAGTCAACATCTTCCGACATAAATTACTATGAGACAATAGTCCTTGGGCATCTTTGAGTGAGTGAAAGGCTAGCTGAGATTGTTTTGACTCGATTCTTAGTCTCTTCAAACGATAGATAAGAAGATGATTGAGAGATTATGGAGATAGAAGAGAGTGTAGAGAAGCAGAGGGTGAAGAGAGAGTGTGGCGAAGTGAGAGAGTGGTCAGAGAAGTCGGACGATTTGAGGCATCAATGAATTTTCCGAAGCGACAGCCGCATTTCTATCTTGTCCCTCTGCCTCGCCCTCTTCCTCTCCCGCTTCCTCTACCTCTGCCTCTCTCTCTCTCTCTCTCTCTCTCTCCTCTCCCTCTAACTCTGCCTCTCCCTCTCCCTTCCCTCCCTCGAACTCTTCCTCTACCTCTCCCTCCTCTCCCTTTTCCTCTGCCTCTCCTTCTATCCCTCTGCCTCTCCCTCTCCCTACTCTCCCTCTGCCTCTCTGGACTCTCTCATATCACCGTGCTCTCTCACCCTCCACGAGACATGTATGAGGGGAACGCGCGATTTGTAATAGAAGAAGGAAGAGAATATGACATGTAGAGAGGGAAGTGGAAGATATAGATACACTGCCAAGAGATTGTAAAAACATTGCTACAAGGATAAAAAAATATTAAAAAATGTGCTTTCTGAAGAAATTAATTGATAGGATAAGACGCAGACTAAATTTCCATTAATATTATTGATAAGTTAAGAAAAGAGTTTATATGTATAACGAAAGGAATCGATCAAAAATACAAGATTGCAAAGCTATAACTAGGGGCCACAACGTGGCCTATAACTCACGCTTGCAGGCGCAGTAACCGTGCAGACACGTCGGGACAGTGTGTTCCGTGATCACTGAAAGAACAAAGATCAAATAGCCGAGATCAAAGATCAAACAAGATAAAATCACACCCTGTATTCTGCACAACATTCAATAACCCTATTATTGCTTATGCAGCCATATTGTTAAAATATAAGACAATTTATGTACATAGATACCTGTGTAGAGTGCATCGGAGTACGGATACGGTTTGGAGTGCATTTCGATCCGATACGTGCAGTCATGACCGATCATTAGCGGCTTGTTGTTGTGCATGAGAGGAATGCTATGAGATTTGACCGTCTGCAAAGATCAAGGATCAAAGATCAAAGATCAATCAAATACAACAACACATTGTTAAGCCCTAGTGTCTCATTCTCACATAAAATGTAATGTGAGAGTCAATGTTATTGTTACATAGTCAGTGTTTTATGGAATTGACTAGACATGAGGAAGTGCTACCATCTGTGAGCAATAAAAGATCAAAGATCAAATACCAGAGATCAAAGATCAAAGATCAAACCGGCTTGAGATCAGAGATCGAGTATCCAGGGAAGTCGCGTTCGCATTCCTTGCCGAGCGCGCTCACTCGAAGGTAGAATCCGGTGCGTTCCGGATCTGGAGCGATCAAAGGTCAAAGATCAAAGATAAAAGTATGAAAAGCAAAGTTCAAAGATCAATCTACCCTCGATGTAGTTCCATTTGACGGTGGTCTCGAGAATCTTGTCACCGTCGATGACGACGTCTGTGACGACGGAGACATTATGAGGAGGTGGAGGGTAGTCTGAATATGGACCATATTGAAATTAGCCAATTGTTAGCTTATTTTCAATCAATACAATATCTGTTCCTAAAAACATCGTTGCATGGAGTTCTTAAAATACAGAACGACTGCTCAGTATTCTTTTAAATGCTGTGGAATCTCGTTTGCTTGACTTTCAAAGAAAGGTGGAAGTGCTTAGAGGAATGATGAAAGTAAGACCGATTAATGAAAAGATCCGAGAGAAAAGACTGAGATGGTACGGACATGTGAAGAGGTGAGAAAGAGACCATGTATGCAGAAGGATGATACAATACGCGCCACAAGGAAGAAGACCAAGAGGAAGACCGAAGCTCAGATGGACGGAATTGATCAAGAAGGACTTCACGGAACTCAAGCTGACGGAACGACACACGCTGAATCGACTACTATGGCATACGAAGACTAGTTTTCCTGACCCCGTTTAACGTGATAAGAAGAAGCCCATACCATCCCTTTCTTTCTTATACAGGAAAATAAATGATTTGATTTGATTTGATTTGTGGCTTGAGCCAGAGAATAACGTGGAATGGATGGGCAGGTTTTTGCAAAGGAAGTGTCTGAGTATCAATACTATGTTATTATTGAATTCTCTTTTATCGATTTGACTAGACATGCGGAAATATGGATGTTACCTACCGCCTAAAAAGGCCAAATGACAAAGACCATTGTTTCATCACCCGCGGCAAATATAGGCTCAGAATCTGTGCTCAAAGAGGTTCTCGGCGTACTAAAGTGTTTCTGGGTATCCTATTTTCACCTACTTCTGTGGCTTATCACTCGCACTACTTACAATTAGATTGCGGCGACAAATTCTGAACACTATTGTCACAGTATTCTGGTCCAAGCCATTTTTCTTCGAAAGCAAGACAAAGGAGAGACCATTGTATTCGAGAGAGTTTGTATGTTGAGCGGTCGTTCTTGCTTTGAAAGTCATGAGAACGCTGTGTTGTATGACTAACCTATGGAACAAATTACGAAAATCCTGAACTCATGAAAAAATGAGTCATTAGCGCTGTAAGACCCTATATTAGCCACACAAAAACTTTCTTATCTTTGCTAATCTCAAATTCGTCTTGCAGACCTCACACTATGTATTCTGAATGTACATATCGCCTTATTCGTATCTTAATTCCCCCTAATATTCTTTTAATCCGTGACAATATAACATAACAAGGTGAAATAAATCAGCGACATCAACAAGTTTTATATCTCCTTCGCAAACGTAATCATTCTTTTATCGCTGATCTCAAGTGAAAACAAAACTTTTATCAGTAGTCAGAGATTTGCGAGAACAAAGCAATCGGGAAAGTGCTAAGAGTCCAACGTATCTACGTCAACAAATATATTTTCCATAATTGCCCTGTTTTGAAATGAACAAAGGCCTGCGGACAGTACATGGCCAAGATAAAGCAAACAATGCATGAAATCAAAGTTCAAAGATCAAAGATCAAACTCACAGTGTGCTTGCTTGGCGTATTTGGTACAGTTCGCGAGACAAGCCTCAAACGATTCATTCGTCTTCCATCCATCGCATCTTTCTCTACAGTCCGACTCGGACTCCACCACCTGGCACTTTGCCAGAACCAGCAGTACGACTACCGTAATCGGATAGGATCGTGGACGGTTCATCAGGTCGTACGGTAGGTCACACCATCGACTGGGAGGGAAGGGGAAGAAGCAGTCGATAGGTCTCAATCACCCGCTGGAGGTAGAGCTGTCAGCGAACTAATACCCTCTCAGATTCACACGCTCTCTCGTCTGCGCTCTGACACTCTGCACTCTCTCCGTTTGCCATACTCTCTAACCTCGTCTATGTCGCTACTCTCTCATATCCTCACGCTCTCTCGTCGTGTCTGTCGCACACTCTCTCGATATCCCATGCTCTCTCACCGGGTCTCTGTCCGTCTGTCTGCCTGTCCTCGATCCGCGTGTTCTCTCGCTCATTCTGACTCATCTCAGGACTTCGTCTTTCTTACACCACAGTGAGAGAGAGATGGGTGAAATGAGGGATAGATGGGGGGGGGGAGGAAGAGAGGGAGAGAGAGAGTTAGAAGGAGAAGGAGAGGGAGAGAGAGGGAGAGGGAGATACATAGGAAGAGGTAGAGAGAAACGGCAGCAGTTGGCTCCACCTAACGGTCTGTCGAGGTTCGTCCTCTCTAGGATTGTTGCCCGTTCTTATGGAAGATAAAGAAGAGAGATCGAAGAGTTGAGATCAAAGATCAAAGACCAAAGGTCAAGCAACTAAGATTAGATACCTCGGTCGAATCAATTTTGGAAATACTTTTTGAAAATCACCAAAGGTATCATTCGAGTGACAACTCACCAGTGTCAACTGAAAATAGAAGTTATGGATCTTTAATCTAGGGACCGTATCGTGAGAACTACGAGAGTGTAGTAAAATTGTATTTCTATCATTTTTTCAACGTAATCGATGATGCCGATTCTAATGGAAAACAAGAATAAACATAAAAATAAAATTTAATAGTAGAAAACTGTGCTTAAAGATGGAGGCCCTCGAATGTCTATGCAAGTATATAACATATCGGCTATTCAAGGGCTAAATGATATGCAAGAACTAAGAACTTCCATTCGTGCATCCCTTGGTGTAGTGGTAAAGGCGCTATCTAGTAAGCGCAACGTCGCGGGTTCGAAACCTATTGCCGAACTTTCTTATTTTCAAAATTTCGCGCCTTTGCCTGTACATCAAGCATGATTCATTCACGATTCTAGCGATCAATAAGCTAAATTAGCATAAACTAATTTATGTAAGGTATGCAGAATAACTTTTGCTATCTTTCTGTCTTCACAGTTTGTTCACGAAAATATTGCCCGGACACCTTTAATTACTAATAGCTCATGTTAAGAAAACTACAGTATGTGACATACTTAAAGTTTAATCAATCAATTTATTATATTGACAAATTTGTGTTGGGACATGGATATATTCATTGATCATAATACCACCATTCTCTCTTTCGATTGGTTTCATTACAATAAGACGTGAACGGGTAGGGCTTGATTTTTTAGGAGAAAACTAATCTCCTCATATTCTGCCAATTTAACGATCAAAACCAATTCCTTAATCGTAAATTCTCCCTCTATTGATTGCCCGCACAAAAATTCACTATGCTCATTCTTTCTCTCTACTTTGTTGTTTCTCGTTCGCTCTCTTTAGTTCGTAGCCCGAGGCTAATTAGGATTGAGAGTCATTCGGACGGCCGAGAGCTTAGAGAGGGAGAGGGAGAGGGAGAGGGAGAGGGAGAGGGAGAGGGAGAGGGAGAGCGACATAAAAGGCAGAGGTAGAGATTTCATCGAAAACGTCCTGCCTCGCAAACAATTGGCATGGTTACACTCTATCTGAGAGGAACGACGAAGAGGACCTAAAATTTCCCTTTTCTTTCTATTTTTCGTTTTTTTTCTCATAGCTCTGTGATTTTGAGTGGTCGTAATATATGTTGATTTGAATCTTTTGGCAAGTGATTTGTCTTGAATTTAATTACTGGACATTCCAAAAAAATACATGCGAAGCTATTCGTGCGGACTTATGTAAATACCGCCACCTCAAAATTAAAATCAAAAAAGAGTATTCAACCTTGTTTCTTATTCTAACCATTTAATTGAATACTTCTGTTCCTTACCAAAGATAGATTGGAATAAATGAAGTTCTGTTTTCAATAAAAAATATTCGCAAATGACCAGAATTTTATCAGTTTAATCGCATGAATCGTAGACACTATCTCATTCCGGAGCGTCGACATTCTGGAACACGGGGTGTTTTCTCGTTTCCACGACCATAATATTATAGAATTAAAACAGTCCGAACAATACAAATTCCGCTATTTGCAGCGCAATACTCTGACTCCGCCCACTTATTCGCGCGACATTTCATTTTCGCTTATTTTATCGAATTTTGTGGCGTTTTCTCGTCATTTCATTGGGCTTTCTGCAAAAATAAAATTATAAGCATTGACAAAACGTTCGGAAAAGCCTCCCGAAATTTGGCGAAAATTTTGGAGTGCGTTTTTCTCAACGGTGGAGAAGTTTACTATATTCGGCATTTGGCGCGGTGTGTGCAAAACTTTTGTAATTCTATAATACGGTCTTTGTTCCAGAATATTCCATTTCAATAAGGAATAGTACCGAATGGTAAGAAAAACGAAAACGATCCATTGAAATTACTTGGATATTGACATCATTCACTTTATCAGGCACAACAAAAGTAAAGCGTCGCCTTATGAATAGATACATCTTTGCCAATTTAAAAAAAAAGTTTTAAATAATTCTGCAAAAATACAGCGCTTACTAGGTTGAGAGATAATTTCGTAGTAGTGTGTGTTGAATGCCTCTTACAAGGGAACATCGATCGAAAACATCGATTAGTAGGTCAGATGTGCAGCTTTTGCAAAGTCTGTTGGCCATCCCTCCCTCAACCCTGATCACCCATATGAATCGCTTTCGGAATCTTACACGTTCTCAGTTGTGCTTCCCTTGTTAGGAAAAAGTGTATTTACGGCGTCGATTCGCTTTATTCTATCGCCAAGTTTCCTCCCCTTTTGTAGAAAGTAATGTGTTCGCAAGGTTTTCTTATCTTTATCATTCCACTTTTTATCTAATTTAATATCTTTATTCTCCACTTTTCGCACAATTTTTTGTAAGAACACAATAAGTTTCACTGAACGTACGTAGCTTTAGAGACATTCGAAATTTTGATCTTTCCTTTTTATCACTCTTTAACAAACACTTTATCAAAAACACACAGAGATTAAATTTGCCCGAGTAACGTTAGTTGGCACGCGATTTGCCCGTATTCTGGTAAATGTTAGCCTGTATATAGGTAAATCACTGGGTTTTAGGCTACTATTTGCCCGAATGTGGGCAAATCGTGTACACAAGTAGTGTAACGTGGAAAATCTATTGCCCATGTTCGGACAAGTTTGCTCTCTGTGCAACAGGAAAAGTGACAATTATCATCGTGAAATCCGAGATGATCATTTGTTTTGTCGCTTGCCTCTTTGCTTTAGCCGTCGCTTTCTGATATTATGTGACACTTTGTGCATCTTTATGATTTTGCGAGGCGAAAATCTTTCACAATCTTTCGCATTTCTCTGTTCTCGGCCTGCAATGGAACATAGGCTAGATTTCGAAATTTTGAAATTATGGATTGAAATTAAAAGGAGCGATGTGTCAAACGATGTGTGTTGTGGGTGTGTCAAAGAGAAAGAAAAGGAAGGATAAGAGATTTTATGCGGTCTTTCGAATGGTATATAACAAGACAAGATAGGAAAATCTCAACTTTATTTTTCGCGAGATCAAAGATCAAAGATCACTTTTGGAGTCCAATTTTTTGACTGAAGTGTATCCCACTCCTAGGCACTCCATCTGTGAAGTTTGAGCGCATAGAAACGATTTTCAACAACTGTGTCATCTTCCATCCCGTTCATTTATATTCTTACCGAGAACGCCTTTTAAGAGGATTGTCAAGCAGGCCTCTTGGACGATCAACTCAGCGTTTTCATAGGATATTTGACTGCTCTTATCAAGTTTCATATTTGGACGTTTTCTTGAACGAAGAAGAATTCTCTGAGACCGAAAGATAGACTTTGTGAATATGAATATACCCCTGTTTTAACCCCCTCTGCATACTACATATGCAGACAGGCATTGCATAGAGATTAAAATTTGTGGTCCGATGCTTCTGCCACCAGTTCTAGCGAGTGGAATCGCCCTATGTTGTTTGGACCCCATGATTAGATGCTTACACGACATTTTTGAAAATAAGTAAGCATAAAACAATCAAAACTCTTGAAATTTTTTATACATGCACGTGCACTTTAGCAAAAAAAGATCATGTCCAAATTTCGTCTTTATTTGTTTAACACGATACTTCCGCTGAAATCTGTTCAATCTTTCAATCTTTGAAAGCACATGTATACTAAGTGTGTTTATTCAGTCTCGTGATATCTTTGAGATATCTTTGTACCTTGCACTCTTGGTCTCGAAATGTGATATTTGCACTAACCTAAAAAAGAGATTTTATCGAAATTCGAGAATAAAAAAAACAACGACCCCAGATGTATCTATGTTTTTCTTTACAAAGATAAATGTAAAGGTACATGCAGTTATTCAAGACTCACGCGGGTGATTATCATTGATCTAGCAGTGAGCACATGCCAGACGTATTATTTATGTGCTACGCAAATGTCAACGAGAAAATTTACCAGGGTGAAGAGTATAATTTTTTGGGATATGCCTATTCCCCTTTATAAATGCAATTGAGGTGGTATTTTGCTCGTATAAATTTATGATGTTGGATGGGAATCGAATATTAATCTATTCACGAGAGATGCAGTGACATTTCACGAAAGGATAATAATAATATTTTATTTCCTTATGCGATTAAAACAGATGAACGAAAATGATAAATGTGGAATAAATAAATTAATAAGGGAATGGGAATAGCTGCAATAACTAGATCACAGCATTGGGGGTTGGGGAGGGGGGGGTATGGAAATTTTAATGGGTTTTAAAGGGGGGAACTCAACCATGACACCATGATCCCTCTCTTTGACGATAATTCAGTGCGATATGGTACAAGTGAACAAGTGAATGCAATGTGCAGTGCATAATTAGAGTGAGCGAGGATGCTTGTGTTGTATGGATGCTTATCACCGGGTGGAGGAGGCCGTGATAAAAATCGTCATTGAGAAAGTCGAGGACCAAGGGTCGGAAGGGAGTTCATGAAGACAATTACTAAGGTGTAATGGTAGGACCTACTGTGAATGAGATGTGAAAGAATAAATAAATAAAAAGCAACGAAATAAGATAACTAATAACTAGCGAAGAGTGGGGCGTAGAGAGATAGGGAGAGAGTACAAAGAGGGAGAGATGAGAAGAAGAGAAGAGAAAAGTGCAAAAAATAAACAAAAAAGGATCTCTCACAAGTTTTTTTTTTTAAATTCATGTTTTATAAATAAAGGCTTACAAAAATTATGTTAAAAGTGCACTCTCTCTTGAGCTGAAAAACTGTGATGCTGTAGGTCTCTTGTATCGTGTATCGAGTATCGTGTCTTGTTGTCTTGTTGGTCTGAATGATCTTGAGGTAGATTTAGAATGTAGTCGCGAAAAACTGAAAAACTGAAGAGATTAGCAAACTATAATAGAAATATATTTATTTATAATGATTCACGAATTTGTCTACTGAATGCTAGTGAGCTGTTGTTGGAAACCAAACTATTCTCGAGTGAGTTCCATTTGTTTACTACTCTATTAGTCAAAAAGTTTGAAAAGCGATTTGTGCGGCAACTATGACGATTGAGTTTTAAATTGTGGCCTCGTGAAATATTGATTGTATTTGAAATGAGGTAAAGAGAACGGGGATTTAAGTCGATGTGGCCGTGCAATATCTTGTGTGTCGTGATGAGGTCATTCTGCTGTCGTCTAGTCTCGAGAGATGGTACTTTGAGGTACTGTAGTCGATCGGAATACTGTAGGTAGTTGATTCTGCATTTACTGAATACGATGCGAGTGTATCTGCGAAGGACGTTCTCAATACGTGTTATAATATTGTTAGTGTAAGGGCACCAAAGTTCATTACAATACTCGGATAATAATAATAATAATAATAATAATAATAATAATAATAATAATAATAATAATAATAATAATAATAATAATAATAATAATAATAATAATAATAATAATAATAATAATAATAATAATAATAATAATAATAATAATAATAATAATAATAATAATAATAATAATAATAATAATAATAATAATAATAATAATAATAATAATAATAATAATAATAATAATAATAATAATAATAATAATAATAATAATCACGAAAGGATGACGACTGCCAATAATTTGCATCTCATTCGATGCACCCTAACCTGTAAAGGTACACTCGAGCTAATTTGAATCTCTCTGGCTATGTTCTCTCCCTTTCTTTGTCTACGAGAGAGTGTTGAGTAGAGCGGAGAGTGAAATTAGCTCGGGTTGTGTCATGAATAATGGTGTGGTCAGTCATGGCAATGACTGCTTTCCTCAGTCTTTCCTCTACTAATAAGTTCACAGTGCTATATCCTCGCTGCCGAAAACTGAATTCGCAAATAGTTAAATCTTGCGTACTAGGTCTTGAAGTGAATGCTATACAATGGAAAAGGAAAAAGATAATTATTATAGTTTTTTTTAGTCAACATGAACTCAATTCTCTCTCAAACTATTTCCATCCACATCTCAATTACACTTTTCTTTCTTTCAAATGTTAATTCGAAGTCTTCGGGCCTCTTCTTCTCTCATCGAAAGTTCCTACGTGACAGACTCCTATCCCCTCGTTCTCCTCTAATTATATCTAATTTTATATTTATATAAATACATAATTAATTATATATGCGTGTCTAATAATATCTATGGGTATAATGTCATTGTCAAGTATGATGCGCGATGCTGAATTAATTATAATAACTATATTAATTATGCTAAAAGGTTGCTCCTCGGGATCGCGAAACTATTAATAACTTTCTATTACACATTTGCTCTTAGCATGATGCAAATGCATTTATTATACATTACTAACATCAAACAAGTGAAGTCTATGTATTTAGTTTGATTTACTTGTACGACTTCATGTAATTGCTCTCTTTTCTTAATTACCCCGGACGAAAATACTGTTGACAAAGGTTTCTTTCCTGGAAATAGTCCTAGAATAGACAGACTTCATTGTTGGTCTTCAGACACCATCGTAGACAATGAAAGACTCCGCAGAGGAGAGTTGCAAAATTGCTTAAATATTCCTTTAAAGGCAAACCCCGTGCTAATTTTACTCTGCGCTCTGGCTATTCTCTCTCGTAGACAGAGAATGCGAGAGAGCATTGCCAAAGCGCTGAGTCAAATTAGCTTGGGTGCGTGTGTTTAAGAAGTATACTCTGACTAGACTAAAAGTAGAGGAAACATGGACTTCTTACAACTTCTTTGTTAGATCGTCCAAATGAAAAGAAAGGAAAAAAGGAACAAAAAGAAAGATATATAAATGGAATTGGAGCTAGAAAGGTGAGAGACAGAGATAGAATCAGATATGACAGGAAGATAATTAGAGGTATAGAGATAAAGATACTGTTCAAGCTCTTATGAGACATCAGAAAAGAAGATAAAAGGGGCGGAGCCAACAACATGGGTGAAAACATAGCAAATATACCACTGAAACACTATTCTTCACGACCTCGTTCACGATCACGTTTGTTTGAGGTCGTTTAGGATTTTCTTTCCAATGCTCAGAAAAGAAACGAAAAAAGCAGAGAAAACTCCTCGTTTCGAACTCTTTTTCCTTTTCCTTTCGTGTTCTTTGTCTTTTAGGCTCACCGTCGTTTCAGCATAGTTCGCGAGAACTATATTCTCTTGCAGCCACATCGAATTAGTCTGTCGTTTCCAGTAAAATTTCATTTCGTCTGGTGTATATGGTGTGTTATTCTTGCTTGTTCCAATAACGTCTAATATCAAAGTAGGCATTGTTCGACATGTAACGTTATCATTAAACTCATCTAAAAATTAGATTCTAGAACGATGATGAGATCTCTACGCTAACAAAGCCTAGATGAATAACATTCGGGGATATCCCTCGTCTCTCTGTCGTTCTCTACCTCTCCCTCTCTTTCTCCCCCTCCCTCCTACCTCTCCCTCTCAACTTTGCCTTTTTGCTTTTTGTGAGAACGCAATTACATTTATATTTTTCACTCTATTTTGCATGATAGATAGCTTATAAATGTACTATAAATGTAAATACTAACTGTTTCTACCTCCTCTCTCTGCCTCTGCCTCTCTCTCCTATTTCTCATCCCCCTTGTCTCTCTCTCTCTCCCTCTCCCTCTGCCTCTCTCTCTCTCTCCCCATGTCGGTCCATCAACCATCCCGCATCAATTTTGACCATCGAAGCGAGAAGGAGTCGTCCCATTAATTCGGCTCATCGACATGTCTTCACATGTCCTAATGACGCTTTTTTGTTCTTTGCAATTTCACTCATACTACTCCTGCCCTTGTTCGCTAGTAATTGTTGCCTTTTCTGCACCTAAACTTTTATCTTTGTGCCTTTTCTGGCCTGGTCAAAAGTCGCTAAAATAAAAGAAAATAAGGTCTTTTAGACTATTTGTTTCCTATTTTAAAGGCACACCCCAAGCTAATTTCACTCTCCGCATTGGCAATACTCTCTCGTAGACAAAGAAAGCGAGAGAGTGTGGCCAGAGTGGAGAGTTTCAAATTAGCTTGGGGTATCGCTTTAAGCTTTTGAAAGTCATTCTACGGACTCCTGGATGTTCTGATCTTTTGCTCAATAGTCACGAAACTAAAAGCAAAGAAAATTCTTTTCGTTTTACACATACTCTTGCCTGATTTTTTCCCGTAACTTTTTAATGGTCTGCTGCCTTCGCTCCACTGTTCCTGAAACTTTTCATATAGGGAAGAATCATATGGGGGAAGCCTTGCTCGGTCTAGTTCTTCCTTTCTTATCCGAGAACATCATCATTTGTTCATGCAACTCAGATCCAGATGTCCGATCCTCGTTCCAGATGTTACATTACTGCTATTGTATTTTATGATTCGTTTCATCGTCCTGTGATCTCTTATTTATTTATTTATTTATTCCATCACACATAATGAGAAAGGGCGATATATATAAGGGGAAAAGGATAGATGGATTTCCGTCGCACAAGGCGATTTCGGTTTTGGCAGTCTTCTTGAATTTGTTGTGTCTAGCTTGAAATGAATTACTTCATGTGCATATTATATTCGTTATTATAAACTTTGTTATCTTTTTGAACTGTGTGAGACCAGGAATGTATGAAGAAACGTGATTTTTATTCAAACTTTTCGGAGATTATTTCTCCATCATCAGTGAAAGGAGTGACTACCTACAATGAAAAACATTCCTGGTCTCACACAGTTCAAAAAGATAATCTACACCTATACAAATTATGAAGATCACAAAGTTTGCACAATTCTATAAACTTTGTTGTCATCGTTTTCTTTGAAATGAAAGTGTGAATATCCCATGAGCAGACGTGAGAGAGTCAACTGAGATCTGACAGAAATCAGAAAATATTTGCTATGCTTACCTATGATCTGTGCAAAAGTAGTGAAAACAAAAGGTCGAGAGTACTTTAATTTTCTTTCTTTTTAATTAAAAAGATATTTTGAGCTCCATATATGTACATTGCCATTTAAAATTTTTTAACAAACAACTTTATCAGCGGGTGTTTCGCAGCTGGGATTCCATGAGATTACTCCATCCCGAACGATGCGATATTACATTTAACCAAAATTAAAAATATCACAATCGTTTGGTTCTTCGTTTGATGAACACTTACACTAGGAACGTGAATTTTCTCAAATCAGCAGGCTTTTCTTAGACTGAATTGGAGTGCGCGCATAACAATAATATTAAGAGCAAGCAATTCATGCGGGGAACTGTGTTTTGTCATGTCGTCAGACCACTTCCCCTCTCTATGAGGAACTATAGTGTACCATACATCATTCACAATAAAACTGCGAGCTCAATCTCTAAAATTCACCGGAAGAGCTCAACCGGGGTGGTTTTTGTGTAAGACACGTAAAAACACTCTCAAAATTATCCCTGAAAACCCGGACTCGATCGGTCGAGTTTGAAAAAAGTTATGGCGAAAAAACCAAAAGTCAATAACCTTTTGGCCAGTACTGTAACTATTTATTTTACGCGATTCCTGTTTTTTTTGCGTACACCCAAGTGCACTTCTTCGGAACTTCGTGTGTCTTGAATAACGGATTTACTTTATCCATTACCTTTACTGCGGTGCAGGTGTATTTCCTTATCTGAGAGAGACCCAAGACTGCTGGATGTCCTTATTATAATAATTATAAATAGTGATTTCGAAATAAGAAACTTCCATGATATGGTGTTCAGAAGAGAGGGAAAGGGGCCGAGAGGTTGTGCGAAAAGTATTTTTTTCTTTTAGCTACTTTTGAACAGAACATTATGATGTAAAGGTTTACTTACTCGGCCCGAAAACAGAATAAGCTTTTAAAATTAAAATTAATAAATGACTGATCAGTTCCATGCATTTCTTATTCTTATCTTCATCATATATTCGATCTTTTCTAGTCCCTTCCTCCATCCTCACATTTTTGTAAGATTGATCTTTCACTTTTACAACTACAACTATTTATTTATTTATTGTTTGTTCTTTACACGTTTACCTATTGTGGTGAATAAATTATTATTATTATCGTACATCCCGTTATTCAGGGCACACGAAGTCCTGCTGGACATCACTGCTAGGCCAGTGATAATTCAAAGCCAATAATATTTATTGCAACGATCATCTATGCTTTTCAGTCCAGTGCATGATTACTCCATTCTCAATTAGTCTATGATTGTCATCTTCCTTATTTCCGTGTTTCTTCATTTCCGTCTTCTACGCAATTACATGATTGCTTCACCTCATCTAGGAGTAATTACCCCGCGGTGTATTACCTCTCCCAGTTAGAAAATAAAGGAATACCACCCCGCGTTAATTAGACTCTCCGCACCAACCTCACTCTCAAACTGTGTTTTCAGCGCGGCGAGTTAACCGTACACCCTAACGGTGATTAAGTCGTCCGAAAATGGTTTTTGACCAATTTTCGGATTGCTTTTTCTATGCTGTATACCGCGAATCATTAATTATTCATCAATAGCATCGCGAAAACATGGTCACAAGACTCGGGAATTGCTTCTTCTCAGTCCTGTCATTAACCATTACCAGACTGTATACGCGATCTACTCCAAATTAATTCAATTCAATTTAATTCATATTATTATGAGACACTACTCAGATGGGGATGAGTCGGTGTTATTCATATGCGTGTTTCATTCTCCCACTTTTCGCCAATGACTCGCTTCAAATTTTCCCTCCATCGTACTTGTAGCACCCTTTCTCGGAGAAAACCACGGTCTCTTAATTACTATTTCTAATTTCTCTGTTCTCTAATACGGTGTTGAAAACAAAATTATGTGTTTTAAAATTCCCCAGACTTCCCTGTTCCCATGCAAGAGGTGCTGAATTGAAAATGCCTACATCTGAGTGCAAGGGGTCTCTACCTCTCTTATCCCCGTTGCATTCTAAAATTAAAGAGGGAAGCCTCGGCAAAATATGTTGTGACTGTCTCGTCGGGTTTTCATTTGGAGAGAATTCTATGGTCGGAAATGCCCTTGAATACGGCAAACATCACGCCTTTTGACTGAATATGGGCAACAAAATACGGTACTGTTTTGGCCACGTTATAGCCACACTGTTCTTCTGCCACATGGGCCAGCCGGGACTACGTCAGTGGCCGTATCCATGAACGTCGGCAAACCGTTTGCCGACAGACGTGACGTCACAAGCGTAGGCGGAGGCGTTTGCCAGAGATCCTCCCCCTACGCTTGTGACGTCACGTTTGCCGGCAAACGGTTTGCCAACGTTCATGGATACGGCCTCAGAACTCCGGAGCTGTCCAAGAGAGGTGGGAAAAATAAAATAAACACGGGGCCTTGTTACTAGACTTTTGTTATATAATTTTGGTTTGATCCGGTGTTCTGAAATATTGCCGGCCAGACATGGGCTCAAAATGAAGATTCTAATCTCTGGTTGCTTAATATGGTATTGTTATTCTATTTTTAGATGTTTGCTTATTCCCTCCCCTGCATAGTCCCTTTTCATATAGTGCAGTCAGGGAGAGTCCCCCCCCCATGACCATCACTAACTATCGTCAATGCAATTTTATGGCTCAAGCTTTATTAGTTTATTTTCCTTCGTATATATATAGTACGCTCAAATATGCCAATATGTTTTTTTTAAATTGCGGTGTAGTGCCTTGATTTACTGTATATATTTGCGAGTAAAAGACCTTGCGGTCTCTATATATCTTTTTCTATTACTAACTTCTCTGTCGTGAGTTTATGTAATTATAAATTTAAAACGCAAAAAACTGAAAGCCATCTCAATATTCTTTTTTTTTGTTTTTTTTTAATCTCAATTACCCATGAACCAGGAGATTTTCCCAGAATAAATTGTTTCTTGTTTGCACGCATCATTTCTGAAGCTTTGGCCAATTAGGATAACATTACGGATGCATGAACTTACAATTAGCGTTCCTACTCTTCTCGGTAATCTATTCGACGGTAATCTATTCGACACGAAGTAAATTGCACTTGTCAACTTGCAAAGTAATTTAATGAGCAAAAGGATGAAAAAAGCGTGCGTCCCATTTTACACGGAATTTCATTGCTGCTAAAAAGCATTGCGATGTGTATCTTCAATTGCAAAACAACATTTGTAAATGTGCTGGGTACAATTTAACGGTTCGAAATAAAAATTTTAATTTTTGTGGCGCTAAAACTCATTTTATCATCCTGTTCTCAGTGCTCCGCCAAAACCACCCTTAGTAGTCGTGCCATCACATTTTGTTGTTTATTAGTATCGATGTGTGCTCAACGCGTAGATAAATATACATATATGTATTTAAAAACATATATGTTTATGCCCATCGTCTCCTGCTTATGTGATGAAAAAGATACAGTGCACGTGAAAATTGAAAAGTACAAAGTTTTGCACGCCTCGTTCAACCATAAATATCGTAAGCATTCCTTGTTCATCACTTGCATCTGTTGTTTCGCATCCCGCAATTGCTTTCCTACTTCCTCCTCCCTCCTAATCTCTATGGCAACCAATCACAATTTCGCTAATATTATTTATAGACACACCCAAGTTAATTTCACGCCCCATTTGACAGTACTCTCTCGTAGACAAGGAAAGCGAGAGTGTGGTGAGAGATTTTCAAATTTGCTGGTGTCGCTTTAAAGTAAGAGTCAGTACTTTGGGATAAGTTTCACTAAGAGATCTTGAAGTTTATGACTAGGTTGCAAGTGATTGATCATGTACAAAGGCGAAAAAGAAAGAAATGAATAATGAATTAATTCAAATGTTTAATGTTTATTTATTATAGTTTCTGTTTTTTTTATAATCTTGCACATATTGCTCTTTGACTCGATTGATTTACTCCTTTGTCTCAAAAAGAAAGTCTCCACTTTTGCACACCTAAATATATGCATGCCACAATGTTCTATAGACTTTGAAAGCGAAAACGACCGCTCAACATAGAAACTCTCTCAAATGCAATCGTCTTTCGCTTGTCTGGCTATGGAAACAAAATGGCTTGAACCAGAACACTGTGATGCCTAGCATGGTCTAGTGAGTATGTATTGCTTTCAACGCAAAAAAAAACTATCAAAGAATGCCTAACTCACAATGCCTTCAGTAACAGCCCTTATGAAGAGTAGTTCCTTCTCCTGGAAAATAGCCGTACAAAAATACGTCGAACGCGCACGGAAATACATGAATCACTGGAAAGGAGAGGGAGAGAGGGAGAGGGAGAGGGAGGGAAGGAGAGAGATAACAAAGCAGGAATGTATTATTCCTTTCAAAAACGGTGACTTCCCTTCAGCTTCTCTATGCTCTCAAGTCCTAGCAGGATTGTACTTCCTGTATTGGGTAGTTCAGTCCCTTTTACGTATCACAAGCCAAAATTCTCTAAATTGTATCTTTTCGTTTTATTGTATCTACATTTTCCGGGTCGTTTGCGATATTAGGTTCACTGTCTAGAACCTATTGGCCGAAGCAGTGAATCTCGCCTCTACTAATAACTACTTTTGATTCATTAATATCTAATTTTATGAGTACATTTGCATGTTTAACTATGACATATTTCGATTATAATTTATAGAGTTAGTCTGTGAAACATCTCGATGAGGATTATTGCGTAGTCAGGGATCAGTAGACGCAATAGAATCATCATGTTTATTTTGTCAATGTTCGAGCGAAGTAAAATCATCATTATTATTCGTTGGTTCTTAAAGGCACATCCGAGCTAGATAATTTGAAACTCTTTACTCTTTTATTGCTCAGCTTTCTTTGTCTACGAGAGAGTATTGCTAGAGCGGCAAGTGAAATGAGCCAGGGGTGTACCTTTGCCCCAAGCTAATTTGAAACTCTCCGCTCTGGCCACACTCTCTCGCTTCTTTGTCTCCGTGAGAGTGTGGCCAGAACAGAGAGTAAAACTACCTCCGGGTGTCCCTTTAACGACGTGTGTTATGTGCTCTAACTTCCTCTATTTCTTCCACTTATGACGAAACATTTCAGACAGCTCATTATATTGCGACCAAAAGTCGCAAGAATGAAAAGAAAGGATTAGATAGTGCATAAAAAGTAGAGAATGCACTTTTCTCAGCCATCGCTATAATTGCTCTGTGTAGAAAATTTTTTCTGATCTCTTGATCTCCGCGTTTTGATCATAGCCAATTTTAGACGGTCTACATATTAAATTATTCTCTTCGAAATTATTCATATCCCATGTACTCTAAATACACTAAACCTCTCTATTTCCCATGTTCTCTAACCACTGTCTAATCGTCTGCACTCTCTCATATCTATTATGTCCCTTATATCTCTCTAGCCACGCTCTGACCGTCTGTGCTCTCTCCAATCTCTCTTCTCTCTCGTCGTGTTCATGCGCCTCGATAATAAAGACATCGCGTATATTCAGCGTAGGCGCTCATTCATTCATCGTTTTTCCTCTTCCTTCCTCTAATTTGCCTCAAATTTCCACCAGACTCATCCAGAGGATTCAGTGAATACGCTAATTGGTAAATAAGTTCTGGCTCAATTCTAGAAATAATGTCGGAGATCATAGTAAAAACTTAATATATGTTCGAAAGTGATACAGATACATAGGTCTCTGAACCCTGATTACAATCGGTAGTCATGTACTATAATAATATTTATGCGTTTTCAAGGAAACACGGAACAGAAAAGAACGAATAAAATGTGTGAATGAATGAGACGAATAGATAGAAATGGTGGAATTGATTTTTGGTGAACACAAGAACTATCGAAATAGAATTACTATGGGAAATAGGGAGATCACATCAATTTTCACTCAGGGAAACTAAAGGTAATCCGGTTTTTAGGTCGTACAAGAAGCCTTGCCACTCTAGGAAAGAAGCTGTTATGCCTGTAGTGAACGCGTGAGCCTGGATACTGTCCGCTGTACCGCACTCGCTGCTCACTTGACCTCTTGTACCTCACTTTCCTTTCTCAATTAAATTAATATTATTACTAGATGTACAAGAATAAGTATGCATGCACTTTAAATATAAATTTTTTGATTAAATAAGTTAACTAGCAATGTGCCCTATGGTGTTTCGGCCGCTCTCGTTCGTTCATTCACCCTTGATTCACTGTTCCTCTGTTCGATTACACTAAATTGTCTTCCTTGCTCGTATTAAATTTAAACTGATGATGGTGATTTCGCCGAAACGTTTTGAGAATTTAGCACCCATTTTGTCCACAATATTTTGACTTTACATGGAAAATCATCTTTAAAAAGCATTTCAGTATTGCACCCAATTATTTTCATTTTTGTCGCGATGTTAGTCATGCCAAATTAGTTAATGAACAGGAATCAGGCATTTGCCAACTCATCAAAACACTTGAAAACTATGCCGAAATGAGACAGCCTTTAGGAGAGGCGATAATACTCGTCTATATGTATCGTCCCATTTATAAAACTGCCCTAAACTCTTACATCATCATCTATATTTGGTCCAATACATGTCGCATAACATCTATATTTATACCTGTTTTCGCCGTACTTTCCCCGTCGGTGCGAAAAACCCGCGAGATCGAGTAATTGCGTTTTCTCCCTCAGTCTGTTTCTCGAATGGCAATAATCTAAGTTCACCCAGGGACAAATACGCTTACATATCATAAAACCTAACTAGATTTGTGTCAGCGCGCGCTCGTGTCTGGCTCACATTTCTATGATAAATTCAATTATGCATCCCACCATTTCTGGCCACAAAATACATATGCGCACTATTTTCAATCATAGAATAGTCGACAATAACTCGCTCTGCCGCTGTACCAATATACTTTTTTTGAACTTTTTAAAGGTCCGTTTTTTTGTTTTATCTCTTCACTTCACTTTGCTATTTCATATTATTCCATTGCTCATTTGAGACAGATTTGGTATGGCGGCTGCGCCATTAAAGCGACACCCCAAACTAATTTCAAACTCTCCGCTCTGGCAACACTCTCTCGCAGACAAAGAAAGCGTGAGAGTGTGGCCAGAGCGGAGAGTTTCAAATTAGCTTAGCGTGTCGCTTTAAAAGGAGCGTTACCATTCTCTATGGTCTCTTCATTGCGCACACTATTTCTCTGTTCTCTAACAACGAGAGAGCATTGCGCATCGAAGAGACCATTGAGTGAGGTCACTTTCCCTATAAACATTATTTGAAATTGTTATCTTTGTTCTAAACCGAAAGGAAAGATTCGTGAAGCCCTTTTCTCTTTTTTCGCTCAAATTTTGCACATATCTAGTCAAGTTTCCCGATTCTATCTTTTCAATGCTGCCGAGGGGAATAAATAACTGCGTCACCGCTCATCTGTTACCACAGGAATGGATAATCATGACTCATTTTCGCCATTCTATTTCTCATTTATCCAGTATTCTTCCTGTCTGGGAATCTCTGTCTACTCATCTAGTGCGTTTGTAGTCCTTACATCATAATGCATAATGAAGTCTATACTGAAAGATTTCTAGCAATGCTGTATGTGGGGTTTTCGTCTCCTTAAATTGGTAGTTTTCTCGTTTTTATATCACCACAATTTGTCTTTACTGTACACTGTATTTCGCGGCAATTCGAGCCGCAAAATCAGAATTACATTCTATTATCAACATTGATTTAAATGTATCATCACTTTCTCTTTCCCATCCCTGTCCCGTGCCTGACATACTCCCTTCAATATTTCAATAAATTCTGATAATTTCAGATATGCCAGCGGGTCGTCTGAAATCACTCCAGCCGCCACTCTGACTCTCTTCACCGGTGAGTAGTCCTATTTAAAATAACAAACATCTCCGTGAACAGAAAAGAAAATCAGAGAATATTCTATTTTTTCACACTTTTTGCGCTACTTATGATTTTCTTATCGGGACTGTTAGAAAGAGCATACCGTGCACTGTCAAGTACACCTTTATTTGTCATATATTTTAAATTTCAACATACAGAAGAAAGAATATAATTGGGTAAAGAGATTGTTTACAGAACTTTCTTCCCTGCATATAGAAAAAAAGTGTAAAATGACTCTATAGCTAAAAAAGTAACACCTAAAAAGTGTTAAATTAAATTAACAATATAATAGTATTAGATGTACAAGTATAGGTTTGCATGCACGTAAAATGTAAATTGTTTTAAAGAAATATACAACAAAAAAGTGTTCAATATAGCACACCATATCTCTTATGTACCGCGTATTACAGCTGGTGTGGTAATGTTTTAACATTTTTTATCTGTGTGTGTGTCTAAAGACAAACTCCGAGTTAATTTAAAACTCTTCCCTAAGGCCACACTTTATAATTTCCGTTTTGATGCACCAAAGTGCTCCCAAAATGGAGATTCAAACTATCATGTGGGTTTACGTTCAGTGCCATTAGTATTTATTTATTTATTTATTTCTTTATCCATCAGTTAAAATCAAGAATAATGAAAGAATGAAGCAATAAGGAGTTCCGTCGCTTAAGCGATTTCGGTTGGGGTATCTTTATTTCAATCGTTCTTTCGTCATTTTCACCAAATGAGATGGTGATCTACTTAATGTTAAAACTTTTTTCTCTTTTTTTCACATTATTCTGTGGGTAATCGAATCTGTAGCGGTTACACTGATCCTTGTTTCTTGCATTTTTCATAACGTCTGCCTTCTTCACAAATTCATCTTTTCATCTCAAATAAATATGAAGCACAGTATATTAAAGCATGCAAACGTACTCTAATTATATTATATAACATGCGAAATAATAAAAAAAAATAATAATGTTTTTTTCCTCTTGATTGCATTTCCAAACATTTCCTGAAAACAGTGAATTCCTTCGCAAAGCTGTAGCGTAGCTCCCACAATACAGCTTGTGAAGTCCACACGGTTAGGGCAAGTTAGATACAGAAGGAAATGCTGATAGAGCGCGCACTATTACAGAGTGAGAGAACAAGATGTTCTCTTGACAGGATAGGTTTCACGTCGTTATCTTAAAGTATATGAGTATATTGAAACCAATTGGTCACGTACGATTTTGTAAAAGAAATATAATATATATTATATGAATGAAGCATGATGTCATTTAAACTTTGAATGCTTATTGAAACTTTTAATTTAAACATTCTTGAATTTTTGCACTTTTGGGACGAACTCTCATGAAGGTTAATTCACTATCTCAATAACTCACTCCATCGAGTTCATTATTTGGTATATTGATTTATAGGCACATCCAAGTTAATTTGAAACTCTCCCAAACTCTCTGGCTTTCTTTGTCCGTGAGAGAGTGTTGCCAGAGCTGAAAGTAAAATTAGCTCGGGGTTTCCCTTTGACCATAGGTCAGACTGACAATGAACTCTGTCACAGTAATCTGACATAAGCTATTTTCTTTTGAAGTCAGACAATCGAATTGTATTTGAGAGAGAGTTTCCTAGCGGTCGTTCCGGCGTTTAAAGTACACAGAACACTGTGCTGCATAACTCTTGTTCCGTGTTCCACTTAGACACTAGAGTTGCCTAATACGGTATAGAGGTTATATGTCGTATTCATAGACTATGAAATGATGCCGTTGTATGGGCAAGCCCGGGTACGGCTTTGAATACATTAAGACGCCTCATACATCTAAAAATCCAATTGCGTTCATAATCTATTTACTGCTCCTTTATGCTCGTATATACCACACTATTCCATCGTTCAATGTTCCCTCTGCTCCATCCCAAGAGATATTTTCCCAAGCTAATTTTACTCTCCGCATTGGCAATACTCTCTCGTAGATAAAGAAAGTGAGAGACTGTGAGCAGAGCTGGGAGTTTAAAATTAGCTAGGGAATGCCTTTAATGGGGGTATCTTCATAGTATGGTCAAAATTCGTCAACTCCTTGGTGTCCTTTCGTATAATGACGCCAAATTACGTCAAAATAGGGTTATTTACGCCCAGCTCGCATGTGCATTTAGCAGCTTTGGCGAGACTTATTGCTGTTTCAAATCGTCAGCTTAATAATTACCCCGGGTTATTTCTTCAAATGTGTTATTCGCGCTGCACCATCTCACTTTGGTATTTATTTATTATTAATTAATATGACATCTATTTCTGGGCATTCACGCGCTTAAAGCTTTGATATTCAATTTACAATAAAGTAATTTACCAGCTTTTTTGAAACCAGTGTGTACTGGTACTGCTCTTACATATTTCATCATTAAGCAGTGATAAATAATATTACCAAGTTCTAGCTCGACAAAATGCGTGGGAGTTATAGACGCTTGAAAACATACAATTTAGCAGTTATTATCACCTGCGCAATTGACTCTTCGCATGCATTCAACGATTTTGTTTTTCGAAAATAACAAATTCTACATATAGTATCTTGTGTGTCTCAACTGTTCATTATTACTATAGATACGAGAAATTAGATAGGATAGGGAGAGGGAGAGACTGGGGCAGCGGGAGAGGGAGAGATACAGAGGTAGATGCAGAGGGGAGTTACAGAAGGAGAGGTAGAGGGAGAGGCAGAGGTAGAAACGATAACTAACACCAATACCTGTGGGATTATGACAGAGATAGACAACAACACAGTTTGTTGATTATTCATTTCATTCTTTGAATGGTGAAGGTTCTCAATATTCTCTGCATTTCATTATTTTTTTTCTTTTTTTTTAGCATACAGTGGTGGCCAGAAGGAAAACATATTTTGGTTTTTTGAGAATAACTTTTCTTGTAGTTAACCGATCACCTTGAAATTTTTATATAGTGTGCTCAGACGTGTTTCACAATGTACACCGAGGTATGGAGCCGGTTTTTCAATTTCAACGGCTTCCAGGCTTCCAGGTATCCCAAAATGACCGTATGGCTCATTTTGAGTGGTTGAAGTTGCGACGTATTTTCGTTGTTTTAAACAATTTTTTCACCGTTTAAAAAGTATGTACGCATGCTACTATAGTCATTTATCGATAATGTTTGCATTTATTGGATATTAATATTCATATTGTAGGTATATTGAGAATTTCAAAAGGATACCATTTTTTCATCATTTTTGCTTGTTTATTATGATTTTTTAAATGTATTTTCTTGTATTGTTGTTTTTTTATTATGGCAAAACCGAAAGGAACATGATATCTCTCGCCTGATATCCTGCGCGTCATCTTCCGCGGAGGTTTGAATGGTCTGAAGCAATCCGAACCTGCTATCAATCTTGGTGTAAACCAGTGAACGATATCCTGTATCATTAAAAAGGTCCCTAAATCAGTGAAAACCCGTCAACCATCACTGCCTGGTACTTCACGCATCACCTAGCACCTTGATGACAGGAATATTATCAACATATCGCGCGAGATCCCGCGGGCAAACTCCACAATCAACCAGCAAGAAATGGCACTATACGGTGTCACTCCTCCATCGACTCACACCATCCGCAGACAACCCAAACACGCTGGTTTTAACGCTAGAATTCTTAATACGAAGCCCATAATATCTCCTAAGAACAGAGAGAATCGTCTGAAGTGGATAAAAGGCTGATTTCAAATAGACAGTCGCAGACTAGCGAAAGGTCGTCTGATCGGAACAGTCCAAGTTCAATCTCTTGGGATCGGACGGCCGGGTTTACGTTCGTAGACCAGAAGGAACTCGAGATGATGGCCAGAAGCTTGTCCCCACTGTGAATCACGATGGCAGAAGCGTTATTGTGCACAGGAACTCGGACTATGTCCTCTGCAGCGAATCAATGGAGTCATGATCGCGACGGCTATCGTACGCTCCTGCTCGCCGCACGACATTGGATAAGTCAGAAGCACGGAAACTAAGTACTAAATTAATATTTGTTAGTTTAATCCGTTTAATAATTGATTTGCACCTGAATTTTTGCCCAAATATCACCCCCTTGAGTTATCCGCTTTGACATTGATTTAATAAATATTTTAATTGTTAACGTGTTGAATATTGATAATAAATTTGTTTAATTGATTTAAAAAATATATTCGTGAAGAAAAAATTGAAGAAAATGCATGAATACGTTTAAAAATTAGAAGAGAAGTAACTTCCTCAAAATGTGCCATACAGTAATTATGGGATACTGTAGTCTGGAAGCCGTTGAAATTGAAAAACCGGCTCCATGCCTCGGTGTACATTGTGAAACACATCTGAGCACACTATATAAAAATTTCAAGGTGATCGGTTAACTACAAGAAAAGTTATTCTCAAAAAACCAAAATATGTTTTCCTTCTGGCCACCACTGTAGCTATCAAGTATAACAACGATAGAGTTGAGGAGGTTTTCGCAAATGTTTCACTCCCTATTATAGCAGTTTTTTTTGGAAATCGTTCTCACCCAGTCGGTTCTTATTCATCGGTTATCATCCGACCTAGTGCCACGTAGAACCTTGATAACATAGATAACACCTATCTGCGCATACAATTGCATTATCGCATTAACCTTTATGTTGCATATAGTTTATTGCTATATGCAGCTTGATGCTGGATGATTCATCTGCATTTTTGCTCTGAATATTGTTCACTTGTAAACCGAGACACAAACAGCACCCAAATTTGCATAAATAGTAATTGTAGTAGTAAGACTTGCCTGAATATTTGTTTGTCTTAAATTCAACTTCACCATTCACTCTCTTGGACTTGGACCCTTATCTGAAATAGAACATTCAAATATAGACAGAAACTGATCGAATCAGACTAGCCCGACTAATCCTCGCCCTACTAAAATCGTACAAATAATCTTATGGATACGTGTAAATTCTGCTATCTCTGGACTTTCGTAATTTCTAAATATGATAAACATATAAGCTTTAGACGTATAAGTGAATGGCTAATGCGAAAGTTGCTTTCCACCTGTCCCAATACGCAAATGATACTGCAGACACATCGTCATTGTTATGCGTCCTCACAAGGGAAGTCTGGTTGGGCGGTCCCGGACTTCGGGATGGGACCGCCCAACCAGACTATACCATTCGATAGGTATCCGAAAAAGAAGATTTTTCATGTTGGCCATTTTGGCAGAATGCCCCTGGGCGCAGAGTTATTTGCATATTTCTCCGGATTTTCGCCCTACAATGAAACACATTCTTTGTGAGATAGCTTGTGCGGGAATCGAACTTGCAAGCAAAAGATACATAGACCATCCTCTTTACGTAAATATAAAAATAGATAAATAAATTCATTTTAGCCATTGCTTGTGTTGTTTACCACTCTTATTCACCACTGCTTGCTTTCGATCTCACAGAGAATGTGTTTCATTGTAGGGCGAAAATCCGTAGAAATATGCAAATAACTCTGCGCCCAGGGGCATTCTGCCAAAATGGCCAACATGAAAAATCTTCTTTTTCGGATACCTATCGAATGGTATATGTCCCATCCCGAAGTCCGGGACCGCCCAACCTGACTTCCCTTGTCAGGCTCTGCGTACTTCCGACATGTTCTATGATATTTTCTCATAAATACTACGTTTTCCTGTTCTGAAAATATACCTAATGCTATTAAAGACAGCGCTAATTTTACTCTGCACTCTGGCAATTAGTTATCGTAGACAACGAAAGTGAGAGACCAGTGAGAGAGGTGAGAGTTAATCGAAGCTCTTCTTTATTACTTTGGAGAACTATCTAGTCTGATAGAGAAAATATGCGAATTTGTAATGAACATGTGAAAGTTTTGTGAAATCCTCTTATGTCTCCATATTTTCGTCGTTGTGATCGAATTAGAAGAGATTATCCTGATCTCATGCTTCAATGAACCAACTTGGAGTCTTATCATAATATCACGTAAATGAAATTATTACGGACAACCAAAGTTAAATCGACATTTTCCGAGTTATCAAAGCCTTATCTGAACCCATTCCCATTAATAGTAAGCATTTGAAGATGAAAAAACGATGTGGGAAACCTCGACAATAAGAAAAATATTCCCTACCAAGGTCTGCTCATGGGAGAAAGGCTTATTTCTACTTTATTCGAGAATATTTTCCGATCGATTTAGGCGGTGCGCTAAACTTCATTTCCTCAATAGATTTGCCAGCAAAATATGCCGAAATTTCCCGGCTAAGCAAAAATTTTCAAAATATTTATTTTTGCTTCTCTTTTTTCTGTGTTCTCTTCAGCATGACCACTTACGTATCCATCCTCCCTTTAAGGGGTTTCTCATCGCATCACTTATCCCTGCCTAATGCAATCAAGCTGTGTCGTAATCTTCGTGTTACTCACAGGATTCCATCACTACTCTGCATACCTGCACATCATTCTGGAAGCCTCTTCCGGGTTTCAAGCATCACTTAATTTCTTTTTAAAACGCCGACTAAATATATCGGCGTGGACCTGATGTATCGTGGCGTTAGAAGTTGCGAAACTCGCAAGAATTGCTATTTTATGGCAAATAGCATGTGACATGCGGCACCATGTCAGCAGATTTAACAAAGAAAATTTAACCATAATCAAAGTAGATAAGACAAAAAAATGAGATCTACTATTCTCTATCTTATTTTTCTTTTCTTTTTTTCTGTGCCTTTGTACAAAACATGACACAGTACAGAGTTCTATTCTTTGTGCAGTTTCTCATGTTTTTAGCAATTTCTAATAGTTAGATCAAAGTGAGTGGGCGTCAATATTAGCATTATTTCACCTGCCGAGATTGACGCGCTGAATAAAGAACTACGAATAGGCTATTCCGTCGACTCGCTAGTTTTGTGATCGATAGCTGCTCAATAGGCACCATTATGTATTTATATTTTTTCCTTCAGCAACTCCAAGTCCATCATGATAAATTTTCTCGAACCTTTAATAAGTTCTTCGTGAAACCTATCCCACTGTCTGACTGTCATATTCTCTAATCATTTGAATCTTTCTCTAACTCCCTATTTTCGTATCCCATTATTTTTAGTACACAATAAGCTCTTATTCAGTACAAATTGTATAAAAGGTAAAAGGTAAAGATCATCTAGTTATTCAATTCACACGAAGTACTGCGAGAGATGAAGAAATAATTTGAGGCTTAATTGTCTGGCGATGAGGCTATCTTGTTCTCGGATCAGTATCCCTCATATTTATAGACTTCAATAAACCTTTGCCACCCACCACCACTTTAAAGTAGGTCCGAAGACGAGATTAGGCCCTCCGGACTGAATTATCACTGGCCTGTTTATATATCCATTATATGCATTTTTATTTTTCCTAGGCACCGATTGTTCCATTATAATCAACGAGAGTGTGTGCATAAAGAGGAGTTTTGCATCTGCTCTAGATACCGAGAAGAAGGTCATATTTTGTCATTTCACATAATTTGCTCGAACATTTTGTACTTGATGAAGCACTCTTGTGATGTGCAACAAATAAACATAAATAAATAACTAAGGTTTGTTTATTGTTAGTGGCAGTATGTTCTCGAATCTTTAATAAGTTCTCGGTGGAACATTTCCCGCTGATATCATGTCAAATATATTCTATTTAGTTGCCTGACTCTCGCCTTGGTCGGATAAATATTTAGAGAAGACTAGATATTATTTGACTTTAAATGTTGCAGTATGACTATGATCTGTTCAAAAATCACGAAAAGAAAAGAAAGAAAGTGAAAACTCTCCGCGTTTTACACACTCTCTCGCCTTTTTTTTCGTTTCTTCTTGCTACTCTCGAAAATCATTTTTTTTTCATTTGATATATTTAGCATGTGGCAGTGTCATAGATTATAATTCTCTTTGATCGATCGATTAATCGATCAATGTATATGTCTATCGTCTATCATCCACTCTACTTCTATTCCCTCCTCACGCTATTGAACATCAATCAATTCATGATCGCTGCCTGTCTATTGTTGGCGAAAATCATATCTCTTCTCATTCCTTTTGCTTCTCTCTCTCCGTGAAAAGGTGTACCCTCGTTTGATCTGGTTCCTCAAAATATTGATTACTTTAAAATCCCTACAAAACTACCAGTGTAGGGTTTGATATAGTCCAAAAATAGGAATTTTACCATTAGAATAGATCAATACGGTCATGATGATGCACTCTGCGTTACAAATGCTTTCATCTTTCAATGGTCTTTCGACTATATCCCGTTTATCAGTCGTCCCCCATGCAGCATTTATGACATAGCTTCTAGTATTGAATCTCTTGTCCTCTTTTCTCTGTTCCACTCCATTCGGAGCCGCCAACTGTGTTCCGCTCATCTTGCTGTATTTTCCTATATTTTTTCCTACGGTTGCTGTGTGCCCTACAAGGATCGACTACGATATAGAATTATTAATAGAACACAAAAGTGCACGATTGTTGATTGATTCGTGTTCAAACTTTCCGGATTAATCAACACTATGCAAAATACCGTCTCATGTTAGTTTGGCCTTATTTCCTATTCTCCGGCTTCATTTCCGGATACTGCACATTTCATATCCTTGTTCACACTCCCACCTTTTCCAGGATCTATCAAATATTTAATAAGCGATAGAGACGCCCGTATAAATAGAGTTTCACGCCAAGAATCATATAAAATCTGTTTCGTACGTTTACTTGGTGATCATTTCTCTCATCTTTCTCGATGCAGGTGCTTTTAACAGTGCAAAAGCCGCTTCGGAAGGTTTTTCTAAGTCCTCAGGGCCTCAGGGCCTCAGCGGTTTTCTAGCTCAATCTCAATTCGATTCGGCACAGTAGTTATACGGCCGAAACGCGCTCATTTCTTTGTAGAGTCTTAGGTCTTTAGAAGGATTTCTGGAAGTCATCGTTGGCTCTTTGTTTAGAGTAATACCATTCTATATCAGGAAATTGTCCTGTCTTACCACCCACACTAACTACAATATACACAATACAATACGCAAACGATAGACGCCAACGACACAATGTTCGTTTTACCAACTCCGGTATTTTTTGCTCTCGGGGCACACCGTTTTCCTGCCCCGTGGTTCACCTCGCGGCGTACCTCGCGGAGTTTAAGGAACGGCATACGCCACGAGTGTTGACCACTGAACGCTGCGCCTGCGCGCAAAAATATACCGGATAAATCATAACGACCGCTGTACATAGAAACTCTCCGAATACAAGGCCCTCTTTCTTATCTCACACTATCAGACAAGCGAGAGTTGAATCGTGCAGTGCACAGTTGAGTTTCAGAGAATCTATTAATTCTTGTTGTTTGCGATAGATTCAATGTGTAACAGGTATTCAAGAAAAAGAATCTTTTCGATCGGAGTTCAGATTTCAAAGATCAAAATATATTACTTAACGATCAAAGATCAATTAGTTGTTGTTGACAAGTTGTCTGGCTTTATTGTTAGTGAAATATGGCTTGCACCTGAATTCTGCGCAGAGCGACGCTAGAGTGGCCAGCTTCAAGTAATCTTGGAAGGATAACATGGATGCCCTCTTATCCAATCTTTTCATGCTCATTTAATAAAATGCTAATGCTGTACGGGTGTGAGCCGTGCATATATGAATATTTTAAGTCTTGAGCGTCTTGATTTTTCCGCTCCACTTCACGCATAACTTCTCGTTTGCTTGAATGTTCCGCTTTCTGGATTTTGTTTATGCACACAAAATTCATCTGGCCCTATTTATTTTCCGTCACTATTTTCATAAAAGGCATACCGCGGCCTAATTTGATACTATCTGCTCTGACCACACTCTCTCTTTTTTTGTCTGCAAGAGAGCTTTTCCAATGTGAAGAACCAAATTGGCTTGGGGTGTGCCTTTAAAACACAACTTTACTTACTGGTATTGTGATGCTGCCTCACAATAAGCTGGCCTGCCAAGAGACATCATGAGATGAAATGCCATCGGTGGTCATCACCATCATAATGACATATTGACAGACGATATTCCAATGCCAAAATCTATGGGGAATACCCCTTCTATGAAAACGGAATCTGCCCTAATAGCGACCATAATTGGAATGTGACGTGCTTGTGTACCTCCTACCATAACGCGTACCAAATATATTGGCTTTACCCGTTATTCGTCTATAATCCGCTTGGGACAAACCTTCTATCTGCAAAAACAACGATCATTGGTTCTGGTCATGACTTATATTATTCTCCATTACGCAGACACCCCAAGCGATTATGCTGTTGTTCCAAGAAATCGTCTATTGTGGGGATTTTGCAATTAACTGTTATAGGAGACAGCCTACAATACTCTGTTTCTATGATGTAATGTTACATGAGAGAGTAATTTATTCTCTCAAAAGTGCTTAATGTACTTTACCAAAGTGAACTTCGTCTGGAGTTATTTTTGTTCTCAACCGAACCAGTCAGTAACAAAGTGGTAGTTATCACTGCCATAGCAGTTATCTCCCACAAGACTTTATGTGTTTTGAATAACGGGATAAATTTACCTTTATTTTTATCTTTTATGTTAGTTCATAACTTCTTCCTATGTCACCGCTTCGTCAATTTTGTATGTCACTATTGCCGACTTCTACCAAAACAATACGTTTTTTCTCTTGTCAATACCGTTTAATATAACAAAGCAATCTTTGCTTTTTTTCTGAATTATTTCGTGACTTTTATGAGAAAAGACGCATTAACTACTACATCGTGACCTATTATTAAATTGGGTATCACATAACTTGACTATTTGTTAGCGGAGGCGCGAATTCAAGTATACTTTTGTTTTGTCTAGAGCACAACATACGATCATCTGAATCCTCAATCTCATATGATTTTCAGCTCATACTATCCTTGATGAATTTAGGCGACTATCAACATTTTCGGTGCTTAAATGCGCTCCCCGAGCTAATTTTACTCTCCGCTCTTGCAACGCTCTCTTGTAGTCAAAGAAAGCGAGAGAGTGTGACCTGAGGGGAGCGTTTCAAATTCGCTTAGGGTACCGTTTTCGCTTGCTGTATTTAGCGGGGTCGCTAATTCCATGTAAGCGTATTGCTACTGTTCTCTAGTCTAGAGCAAAACATACGATCACTGAAATGTTTTCCCAATTGACAGGGTTCAAGGTACACCACACCTCTAACTTTCCTTGTCTGCGAGAGAACTTGTCCAGAGCGGATAGTAAAATTAGATGGATGTGAATTTGATTGAATAGTTGATACTTGCTACTGTTCTCTAGTTTGTTATTGTTTTTTCTTGGCTACGCCATAGTCTATGAAGAGTTGGGTCATAAAGCTTTATCGGTCAGACGCGTTTCGGGTGTTCAACCCATCATCAGTGACATTACCTCAAACTTAGGTAATTAAACTTGGGTAACTGTTCTCTAGTCAAAATAAGATCATTCGAATGTTCTTCCCTTTTTCTTACTATCCTTGATGAATTTATGTGCCCAATAACAGTTTCGGTGCTTGACTTACGATATTTAGCGGGGTTTCAAATTCAAACACATCTACGCAAGTGTACTGCTACTGTTCTCTAGTCTAGCGCACAACATGCGATCACTGGAATACCCTTCATCAGTTTCTTACAACTATTACTGTCTTTGATGAATTTATGTGCCTAATAACAGTTTCGGTGCTTGACTTACGGTATTTAGCAGGAGCCGCGAATTCCATGTAAGTGTATTGCTACTGTTCTCTAGTCTAGAGCACAACATACGATCACTGGAATGCTCTTCTCTTCGTCTAATCTAACTCTTCTCATATATCCTCCTCTACATCCTCACTCATCTTTCTTCATTAATGCGATTTATTAGTGTAGTATCTCTGCCTCTACCTCTCCTTTTCTCTCCCTCTCCCTCTCCTTTTCTCTCCCTCTCCTTCTGCCCCCTTTCTCCCTCTCCCTCTCATTTTCTCTCCCTCTCCCCCCCCTCTGTTGAAGGTGGAGGGGGGGGGGGGGCGAGAAGCAATACATTTTTCACTTTTTGCTGGTTCGTGTATACCGAGAAAGTGTGGTCATATTATCGTCACCGTTCATTGTCACCGCTCACAATCAGCAGTGTTTGCAGTAAATTTACGCCAACTTTTCAATCCCAAAACTTCTTACTGTCTGCAAAATTACACTTCCCCCATGCAGATGCGTGATTGGTTTTGCACCGAGATGGCGTGCGTTAATATCGTAGTCATTTGTCACTAAACTTAATGATTCTATCGTAAGAATTGAAATTTGGAAGTTACTATTAGAGTCAACCCAACCATGTGTTGTTATTGGAAAACAGAACAGGAAATGGTTCCAAAATGGACGTAAGAATTGGCAATGAGCTGCCTCATATCCACTGGGCTACCTGTATAATAAACTCCGGTTCAGTGGCTACGCAAGTATGGTTCCGGAAACACAATTTTTTCACACTAAACTTCTGATTTTTAAATGCACACTCCAGCTAATTTTACACTCAGCTCTGGTAATGCTATCTCGTAGACAAATAAAGCGAGAGTGGAATACTAGAGCGGGGAGTTTCAAATTAACTCTTACTTGCGTCGTAGGCGCATAAATGGCGAATCATGAAAGTGCACTTCATAATCAGAAATAGAATTTGATGTTCTATAATCGCACTAATATCCTTCCTCAGCGGTCTGTCTGTTTCACCTATGGTGTTATATTTCAAAACTTAAAGTGTACTTATCATGTTTACTTGATGTAGTCTAATGTTTTCAAGTCAGTATCGTATTTTAAAGGGAAAGTGTTCTCTCTCAATGGTCTCTTCATTGCGCACACTATTTTTCTATTCTCTAATAACGAGAGAGCGTAGAGCGTTGAAGAGACCGTTGACAAAGGTTTCAGCCCCTTTAAGTTTCGAAAGTCCTGAGCCTTTCAGCTGACAACTACGAAGTACTGTCTGCTATGGAAAGATTTTCGAAGATTATGAGCTACTCCTTTAGCAAAGAGTACCTCATATACCTTTATACCTCGAGCTGATATGAAACTGACACTGAAAGAGAACGTTGCCAGAGGGGAGTAAATTTAGAATGGGGTGCTACTGTTACATTCGTGAAATCAACACTTTACTTTCCTTGACACACCTGACAGCTCTTGTCGTCGGCATGAAACTTATTCTGATTTAGAGATGATTTCCTGATATATTCATTAAACATTGCGCGCTTAATCGTGCTATTGCTTGCTCTTCTCTTTTGCTCTTTCCAGTGCTCTTCTTCTTTGATTTATATGCCATCCTGCCACTCCACAACCCCCCAATCGTTATCGTACATTATGGATCAGTCAATTATTTAATCTTTTCATAGTTATCCCAACAATTCATTCAAGCAGATTCCTTTTACTTTTTCTGTTCACCAACATGCCTGGTTCTATATAACCCTGAATTTGGATCGTGAAACTTTAAAAAATTGAACCGCGCCTGAAAATCAAGAATGATCAACGCCTCACTGGACAAGGAAAAGCCATAATTTGTCATAAATGGAACTTGCCTAGACTCTATTGTCTCCAGCCCACCCGATTTCTTTGTTGAACGTACCGACCAGGAACGCAGGGTACGCTAAAAGGTTACCTTGGCCCCGCCCACAATCCATTCTCAACACTCATTCATTCATTCATTCTATTGTTTACAGCGATAGCTCCATTTTTTCCCCATTCAGGGACCGTTTATAAATTCCGGGGCCTTCATAGTCTTTTATTTACTTCGCCTTTTGACTATTATTCGCTGGCAGGGCGAATAATATAATGATGGCGTGCGCGAATTTCTTAGCCGTTCTCGGGCTGTTTTCGATTTGGCTCAATTCCGTGTAGACAGACTGTCATGGAGCAGAATTTGAGTGGGTGGTCTGTAGTAGAGTTGGCTATTGGGGGGGGGGGTTACGGGCCTACAATGAGTTTACGAGAAATTGCGTACCTGCAACCCCCGAATAGCCAAATTTATGTAGTATATAGCGCTACGTTGAGTTTGATCCCAGCGACGAACGGCTGCGAAATCGGTGGGAGTACACTATTCTGTCCATTTGTTAATCATAAACGACTGCTCAACATATTTGCTTTCTCAAAATTAATGCTCTCTCGCTGTATTGCTTTCAAAGAAAAATGGCTTAAACCAGAGTACTATCGGGGGGGGGGGGGGGAGATTAATCGGTTTGGTGGATATTAGTAGCTAGTGTGCAACAGTAACCATGTGAGCGCACAGAGCACAGACGGAAACGCCGGCTCTTCCCTTCCGGCATCGAATAATTTATGGTTGGCGTGATTCAGCTCGATTTCGTGTACAACTTTGGCCAGTAGACGACTCTGACTCTCTCAATTTCGCATGCTATCTCGTTAAGTTCTCTGACCACTCTCTTCATTGGCCATGCTCTCTCGCCGTTCTCCGAAAGTTGGGCTATGCTAGTTATTTGAGGATTTCTGGTTACTCACTTGAATAATCACCACCATTTTTTTTGTCGTAACATATGTGGTGGCTTGAATCTTTAACAACTTCACTAGCTACTAGCATGCTGTGCCAATTGATGCTAAATCTAGCTTATAAGCATGCTTCTCATCCCACGTATTCTATCTAGATTGATGTGATTTTAGGAAGCCAATAATGCATTTATTCTCAACAAAGAAGATTAATATCTATCATTTCTCTAATCCGTTAATGAAACCCTTCTAAAACGAAGTTTTTAGCTCTTGGAATCTCATATCTATTCCTTTTAATCCAAATATTCTTTCCAGTCTTTTCAAAGAAACTTGAAGGTTCACCACGAAACTCTCCGCTCTGGCAATGCCCTCTCGTTTTCTGTGTCTACGAGAGAGCTGGAGCGGAGAGTAGAAATTAGCTCGGGGTGTGCCTTTAACGATCTTTAACGCTACACAGGCCACGAAAGTTCATAAGTGTAATGTTATTGATAGAAATACCATATTTATTCTTATCATGATAGTAATAATGAGAAATACTTCGGAATGTTATTGCGCCATAGTACACGTGGTGTTTCGCTTGATAAGAGCTCGAATATGACAGTATAATAATATTTGTATGATCTTTCTCGCGGTATGTGCCAATGCATCTCTTATTCGTAGCGCATAAGTATTGTACGATCATGTATTTATTCGCAGCGTTCTTTCTTACCTCCTCACTTTTTCATATTTTTTATAACATTAAATTATGAATCTTAAAATACCCTAAAAGATCGGATAAATTTATTGTAATTATTATGCACAATTTCGTATTAATATTAGGTCGATTCATATGTCATAGGAGATTGTTGTGAACTGAACTGGCAATAGGCCGGATGATGATCGTGGTATGAGAACCGAATGGATGAGAACTATTTGCACATGATAGACAAGCGCTAATGAATAGGCAAAGTATGCAAAGAGTTCACGTCCAGTCTGTTCTCATTTCACGATTCTCATCAGACCTATGTAGTGCCTTAGAACTCCATGCGCGTTGTGCGAAGAACTGAAATTTATGCAATTCCGTCAATGCTTGCGATTATAATAGAATAGAAGTGAACTAGGTGTGAGACGTTAGAGTGACTACTTAGCATTTGTAGTCATATAGACATGATGGATATAGAGCGAAATAGTGACTATAACTTATATCATTGACCTATACTTCGTATTCCTTGAATAACGGAATGTACCTTTACCTTCTACCTTTTACAATTCTTTACCTCCTGGGATATTAACCATTGATATTTATGCGTCATTGCACACACAAGATATTACGTTGGGAATTCGAGAATTCGTACATACCAAGCTCAAATTTTGAATAGAATTATAGTAATAAGCATATGTATATTAAAACTCTTATGACATAACTTCTTACAAGGCTATGATTACGGAAAGCTGTGATTTTGTGAATCTCTCACACCACTCTTTTTCATTTATCTCACTTCGTTTTCATGTTAATCTCATTTTTGTCCAAAATCAATAATATCTTTGGACTAATCAATATCCGATCGATAATGAACATTCGTTGCAGGATCCCGAATGTGCCGCGGCATCCGCGTGGACGACGAGTGGACCTCCCTCTGCGGACGGGTAGAGTAGTTATTGATTAACTCTAATGATTAATAGTAATACTCGTATAGTAAGATAAAGTTCACTACAAATATGATTACTGTATTTCATATGCTATTTAGTACTGTACCACAAGATAAGAAAAGAAAGTTCAGCGAATTAACCGCTGCACCAGCTAAGAATTATCTATGTTTTTAATTTTAGTAAAAAATGATTTATTCGTGTGGATTTTTTTACTTTTTAAATCGCATTTGCTTTCCGTTAGAGTGAACTCTCCGGATGTAAAACATCCTGAACACAAACTTAGAGTGGATTCGTATGTAAGCTAACACGAGATGCTAATGCATCCACTTAGGCGAAACGTACACTTTCCACGAATTAGAAATAGTACCCTCTGCTTTTGTGATCATCAACAACCGCTTAGTTGATCTTGATAAAGTGACTAAGTGTAAATATGACAAAAAGCGGCAACTAAATTTTCAAAAAAAAAATTCGATAAAAGTGAATTTTGAAACATTAGAGAAAAATTGTATTTGTTGTGCATCATACCTTGCCTATTTTTCGTTTCGTTTCTTTCCTTTTCGTAACTTTTGAACCCCACATATATCTTGTATTTATTTATTTCATGCTCACCCCTTAAAGAGATAGTCGAAATCAGAGAAGAAGTGATAAATAGCATAGTAAATTTAGCTTTAAAATAATAAAAAATTACAGATATGGATGCGGAATCGTAATCTGGTCGTCCTTTTCGCGCTGTTCCAACTCGTAGTCGTCTTCATCTCTTTCGCCCAGCACATCTACAGTCTCACCCACTTTCGACTGGTATGGTTACGGCAGTTTTGGGCTTAACTTGGCAGCGAAATTCATGGGTCGATCTTGGTTACAGTAGTTTTGAACTGACAATGAACTCGGTGAGCTTGGGAACATTTACATTTACATGAGTACCATTCACGAGTGTGTTCACTAGCCTATTCTTGCCGAAGATCAAAGGTCAAAGATCAACTTTGCAGATCTTCCACTGCTCCTTCAACGAGACTTCACACAGTGACGCCAACTTCCTGCGGCATGACGTCATCATTTTCGATTTTGGACTCTTCCACGAGCTAATTCAGGTTAGGTTCATTTGTAATTGCATGAACCCAAACAATTCGAAAAATGGATTCCACGATTTTTTGGGAGGAGTTTGTGTGCCTTGAAGAACGGGTTGTACCTTTACCTTTATATTTTGTTTCCGCATTACTTGCTTTTTAAAGTAATTTATACTGCTAAAATCTCTTGAAATCGCTAGGGCGGCACGTTTACTATCACTACCCGAAAATAGGATCGACTTCTCGATCCCAGACTGATCTATCTTTCCCTTGTAACGATTTATTTAACTCTTGCATCATTATCAGTTACTGTCGTCCCCACTTGATTCAATGTTTCATCTCACGCATCATTCCATAATATTGTTTTACTTTCTTTTTCACCTCTCTGTTTATCGTTAAAGATAAATAAATTATTATTATAAATTATTATAAATGGAATGGGCATTACCGTTAAATAATTCTTGCGAAACTTTCCCGATTCAAAACGCGGAAGCTAAAATCCAAACGGCTTTTCCTATGATTCTTATGATGCCTTACTTTTCGATCTTTTATCGTTTGACGCCAAGAAACCAATCATCAGAACAATTATGTCATTGTTTCACGTGTAAAAATGAGTTCTGGGACTGCCCAATTTGGCTGCGTAGCTCGCCTGACTGAGTATCATTATGCCGTCATTAGCAAGACTTCCCCTATTTGTTCAACCGGAAACACCCTCAACCCCTCAAGAGAGCGAAGCTTCCGCAATCAATCAACCCGGGAGGAGGAAAAAACGACAGAACTTAGGCGTTTCCGGACCGGATTCGGACATAGAGAGAGAATAGTAACATAACTTATTGTTACTTTATAGGGCTATATTTTGACTACAAGAAATCTTTGCAGGTAAATATAGAAAATGTAAAAACTAAAAATAGTAACTCACTTAAGGAAAATTGCGAGCAACAATAATTGTGCATGCAGAGTAAATGTTTATGGTTTTAATTGGTAGAAAAATTAAATAAGTAATATGAAGAATTCTTTAACAAAGTTGTCACCCTTTTTAAACGAAAATGGAACTGAAAAAAACAACGTTCCGTTCCGAGATCCACTCGAGGGTTCAAAACCTTACTCTATATGGCACACCGTACTGCGCGCTCCGGTGCATTTTACAAATTGGCTAATCCATCGTCACTTCAGGTTCAAGAGTGCATCGCTAACTACCTGGACGGTGGCTACATGAGGTGTTTGTGGTGCATCGGACAAGCCGTGGCGCTCATCTGTGCACTGGTGAGATTTAGTCATTGCCTATATTTTGAAGAAATGTTTTGTTACATCTCAGTACACTCTATAGAGTACGGTGGGTTACAATATGAAAATATACTGAAGATGGCCAGTCCCATTGATTAGAGTTCACTGTCTAGAACTGAATGACCGAAACAGTTAGCCTAGTACTACAAATTATCTAACACTTAACTTAATCAAATCAAATTTCTTAATACATTTGCACTATAGTCATCTTTATCTTTCATTAGTTCTTCCATGTCTAGTTCTTTAACTGTGTTGATAAAGATCAGAGAAATGAAGGAAGATGTTATCATAGCACCTCTCATACGCCATCCGGTCCCATAGTGTAGCGGTTAGCACTTAGGACTTTGAATCCTGCAGCGGGAGTTCGAATCTCCCTGGGACCTAGATCTTTTGCATATTTTTCTCATTGCACTAGATCTCCGTAGATCTAAAAGAACAATAAATGACCATGACCGTGAACAATACTATGAAGTTTGAGCGAGATCTTCTTGGGTTGTTTCTGTATTCTTCTTATCAAACATCTTTCTTGCTTACAATTAGAGGTGGAGTTCCTCGAATATTTTCGTGAGGAAACTGTGAAGACAGAAAGGTAGCAAAAGTTATTTTACCTATCGTAAACTACTTATTTTAAACTGATTCAGCTTATTGTTCACTGTGCGGATAATTTTTTTTGAAAATTGAGGAAACTCGGCAATAGGTTTTCTTAAAAGGGTAAAATGTCCGAACGCATGCATTGGATTTACATGAGCATTCGCCTCCATCTTTAGATTTTCATATTTTTCAGGTGGTCACCCTGTGCATTCGGAATCCACATCCCCTTCTGTTCTGGCCACTCCTGATCATGCAGAATGCATACTGCTTCGGACTCGTGATTCTGACGATAGCAACCGCAGATAAGGTTTGATCTTTGATCTTTGGTCTTTGATCTTTCGTTTTCGATCACTGATAATCGATATTTGATTTACTCATAGTTGATCTTACAGTTGCTGGTCAGTATACTTCATCCAGTCAATCCTCACTTGAATCTGCTCATTCTGTACTTTGGCGTGGGGACAGGTAATTCCATGGAATGATTTCTTTCAAATGATTCTTAAGACTTGAATAAGCGCCTATCCACCTTAAATACATTTTACTACATCACTACCGAATAAATAAATAAAACAAACAAACAAATATAAATAAATAAACTAGTTCATTATTATTATCAGGTCTGAATCACATCTTCGACTACATCCTCTGGCACTATTACTGGCACGAAGAGGCCATGTACATGCAGCGGACTGGCAAGCACGTTCTGCCCTTCTGGGTCTGATCACGATACTCAGCCTATCGACTCAGCTTATTGTTCGCTACGCAGCCAAATTTCCGATACCTGTCAGTGTTCAAAGCCAGTGCCATATCTACGTAGCCAATACGCTGATACTCAGCTAACTTTTGTTATCTCCCAACCCACCATTTCTTTCCCTGAAAACGTGTGCGATCCGAACGGGTATATCGCCTACCGTATCCCATTACCGTATCCCCACCGTAGTTTGTTCGTAGTTCCACCCTTCTTCGTACGTGTCCTCTTTGTTGTTAAATGACGGTATTTTCTTAGATTTAGCAAATCGATATAATTTGATAATTCATTTGCATTTCATTTAGAATTTTGAATCGAAATACGCCGAAAAAGTACTGTAATAGTGGACTAACTAAAAAAACCCTTTCAACATAGCATTTAGTAGAGCTGAACATGAACTGAGCTTTATCTCTTCTCATCTTACAATTATATCGTGTATTTTGTGATTCGACAAGCCCTGTCAACTGTGAAAAAAACGAATAAATAATAAATTTCCATTTTGACGTTCAGTTCAAGTTTGCATTTTGGCTCAAAACAATTCATGAGAAAACAGATATTCAGCAACACCCATGTTGTCATATACCATTTGAAAGAGCAAAAAATTCTGAATTAGGTAAATGTCAGTACACGTTGAACAGAAATCTTTTAGCCCGGCCAGATTGACCGAAGTACGAAAGTAACTTTCACTCTGTTAACATCAAAACAGCTTATGAAATACACAAATTAAACCGATGCCTATCGTGTGATATACTCGGTGACAGATCAAAAAATTCTGATTAATATAAGTATTTCCTAAGCAGAAAGTCGCCAACCTGGCCGAACTATTAAATTATCTTTCATTACTGTGTGCATTTTGGCTCAAAACAATTCATGAGGAGACAGATTTTCACCAACAACCATGTTGTCATATATCATTTTAAAGAGCAAAAAATTCATCGGTTTTGTGTCGTTTCTGCATTCAATCAGCAGATTTAAACTGTTCACTAATGAATTAGTTTCGGGACTGGTGTTTATTCCGCTTTGTTGAGTAGGGCTAGACGTCGAGATTTGTATGGTGGATTGATCTTTAATCTTAGGCCTTTCATCTTTGATCTCCATCGATTCATAGCTTGCCGACGACGATAGCCAAGGCCACAGCGCCTGCAGCAATCGTCCATCCCTGAATTATCGATCGATTATTGATTCACAAATCAATAAATCATACCGGATTCTGAACGAAACACTGGAAGATGGTTGTGAGGAACTTAACGATGTGATGGGTGAATGAGTGGCTCTCAATTACACTTGAACTGCAAAATTTACTTTTAAAATATGTTTTTTTCTTAATTTCGGTTGCTATATTTGATAAACTTATGGAAGTATGCTCCATGGTGTTGCGTTATAAAAAGTATAATCGATATATTGATTAATCTACCTAGTCGATGCACAGCTGTTAAGCAGCTCGTTAAGGAAACTGGAAAGAATTTGATAAACTGGAGTTCAAAGATCAAAGTTTAAAGATCAAAGTTCAAAGTTCAAAGATCAAAGACTGTAACAAATGTTACTCAATATGTAATTATAAATACATAATTCCATTCATCTTTATTAAAGTCAGTTGACGGTTCCAGCATACTGTCGCACGTTGAAATGCGCGCGCTCACTACGAAGTGATGCGCATGAACACATACTGTAACTATTCAACTTCAAACTTCAGAAGGAGTTTTCCTTTCTTTCTCTGATTTCTTCGTCGTTGAGTCCAGCTGTTTCATCATCTTTATTAAATACTATTGATTACTCATGTCGCGTTTCTCCACGCTTGGTTTCTCTCCCTGCTGCTCTCTTCTACTCCAATCCATGCTTATTTCTTCTATTTCCACTCATCATTTTGAAGTTTCTCTATTTCCCATTCATCTAATTCAATCCATTCTTCATAATTCTAAATGGTCAACGCTCTCTTCACTTGCTTCTCGCGGCTTTCGCCCATCCCTCTCTTTCCCCTCCTATTTTCGTCATTATTATTATTCGTTACTCGCTTAATTGTATTGGTTTAATTACCCAAGTTTGAGGTCACTCGGACTTGCACACGGTTAGGTTCCCCGTAACCAACCCCACTTCGTTGGTCCCCCGCGACCAACTTCTTCTTCACTGGTTCCCCGCAACCAGTTCTTCTTCCATCCATCACCATCCAAGGTGATTCCATTCCATCCAGGACGTTACCAACGCCCACTCTTCTTCGTTCATCTTTGTTATTCAATTGTAATCGTATGAATCAATAATCAATTTTCATTATCAACTCACTCGTTTACTCGTTCTACACTACAGTATCGGGAAACACGGGTAGTTATTCTACGTTCCAATCGTTCTATTCGCTCTGTCCAAGCTACTAAGTCAGTCCACAGTCCAGAATAGTTCGTATATGGTGCACCAGAGGATCAACCTCATCCAATAGACCCGCGTGGCAGCATCCCATCTATTCCAAAGTAGAATAGTATCATATCTATCTATCCACTGATAATGTCATCACAACATGACGACGCGCGAACAGCGCTCAATGCAATGTTGATGAAAATGATCGACACTCATAAAGAGATCACCCCATTGGTTACATCTCTATATCAATGCCAAACAAGGAATGATCTCATCCCATTACTCCCATCGATTGGCCAATATAAACAGATGCTTAGAAAGCTGAACGACAACTACGCCTATGCCTACAAGGATCTAATGAAGTCTATTTCAGCCATGTCCAATCCAGATAAGGCTCGTGAAGAACAAGCAATGAAGGACTTCGATTCCACTTCAATTACAATCATGGAGGAACTGTCCACCAGAGACACGGTCAGTATTAAGAGAATCAACTATTATAGAATAAATGAATTGGATCGAGCAGCAAAAGAGGCTAAGTCGTACATTTCCATATTGAATCTCCCAGTAGATGACCCAGACAAAACTATTCCATACATAGAAGACCAATCACTACAATCTACTCTCCCACCTATTGAGATTCCACTTTTCGATGGTGAAGATCGATCCAAATATTCATCCTTCATCACCACCTTCAATACACTTGTGAACGATCGAGATCTCAAACCAATCGAAAAGTCTAACTATCTCAATAAGTATTTGAGTGGCACAGCTCTACAGCTCATTCAGATGTATCCACAAGATGGGTCTTTCTATAAAGAATCAATAGAACTGCTCAATTCAGAATATGCAAATTCAAAAGAGAACAATGCGATATTATGCAAACAGTTGTTGTATCTTCAAGCTAAATCCAATAGACCAGAAGACCAACTAGAGCTAGCACGACAATTGCTCTCACTAACATTGCAAATCAAACAACTCAATAAGTCAACCACCAACGAAGGAACATCATCGAACACTATGGGTGATACGCTTCAGATCATGCAAATAATACACAAATTTGCTCCTCGATACCAACACGACATCTTGGACAACAACAAGGACAACTCCGTTGATGAAGTACTCAAGTATGTTCATGATAGAATAAGAAGAGAGATCACACTTCGGGTATGTACATCACACAATCCCAACAACAACAAGTACAGTAACCCACGTGATCCTCCACCACGAGATCCTCCATTCAACACAAACAATAGCAGCAATCCAACCAACCCAATCAATAACAACAATGATGATCATAGGCAAACTTCCATATATCATTCATACAACAATGATGCTCATAAAACATCAATTCGAATGTTCACAGTTCAAACTTCTGTTCAACATCCCATCATCGATGATAACCAATTAACTGTTGATACACTGCTTGATTCGGGTGCATCCACTACAATGATAACTAAGAGTCTAGCCGACCGACTTCAATTACCAGTAGTAGACAAACAAATTCAGCATCTGCAACTAGCTACAGGTATATCCACCAAACCAAAGGAATATGAGTTTGTTCGACTATCAATCAAACTTAATGATCGCCGAATAATACCCATCAAAGCAATGGTCATCGATGGTCCAGTAGCAAACACATTCCATATACACAGTCTATCAGACAATGATATACAATTCATTAAGGATAAACAACTGAGACTAGCTAATGATCCACAACGTCACGGTACATTGACACCACAGATCATTCTCAATGTATCTGACATGTTTCGGATACTAGATTCCAAATCCACATTCACCCTACCAAGTGGATTGAATCTCCATTCATCCATTCTGGGCTACATATCCAGTGGTCATCACAATCTTGACAAACAACAGATCGATAACCATCATATCAACAACGTCGATGTTGTACCGTATACCACGGAAGAATCTCTCGAGGAACAACTACCACCTGTTCTTGCAATGAATACGGTAGCCCAAGGAGAGAATCTAACGGAAACAGTATCTCGTAAACAAGATGTTCCTGTCGAGAAACGTCCCCATGATTCCATCGAGATCAAGAACAACAGACATACACTACAGTATGACTCAAGAAAGAGCATTCACGATCTGCCAGACAACTACGGTACGCCCTATCATAGATCGTGTACAACGTATGACAAGTTGTCCAAAAACCAGAAACAACTGGAATACTTCGATTCTCTGATCAAAGAACAAGGTCAGATCGAGCTGGTTTCCACGAATGTCAAGGATGTTTCCATGAGCAAGTACAAGAGTGCATGGACACCAGACTCGCCCCCAGAACCTCCACCACTCGAAGGACTGCCTACAATCTGTACAGTGTCCCCCATAACTATTGATTTGTCAATCAATGATCTCTCCACTAGTACAAGAGCCAGTCCAGCACCATCATTATTCCAACACAAATATAGTTTCCCTTCATCAACTAGTCGCCCCCTCCCCCCTCAAAGGGGAGGAATTCATACTTCATTATAATCAATCCATCAATCAATCAATCAATAAACAATAATTAATTTCTTCAAACTACACCATTTATTCAATTCAATTCATTTCAATTCTATCACTCCTCTTACACTCCCACGAAAACTCCTCCAGAACCGACGTGGCACGATCCTGGTGTATCTTCTGTGGTGATACCTATCAATCCCCGTACCATATCTACCACTCCACTCACATCACTCCACAATTCAAGATTGATCTTCCTTTCAAATCATCATACAATCATTCCAGTTGTCATTCAATCGTTATCTTACCAACACATTGAGTCCATCGTTCGCTTCAGTTCGATCTCAATTAGTGTATCTTGATACGATTTCATCCCTCTCCGTCTTCCCCCTCCCCCCAAGTCGGGAGTGTAACAAATGTTACTCAATATGTAATTATAAATACATAATTCCATTCATCTTTATTAAAGTCAGTTGACGGTTCCAGCATACTGTCGCACGTTGAAATGCGCGCGCTCACTACGAAGTGATGCGCATGAACACATACTGTAACTATTCAACTTCAAACTTCAGAAGGAGTTTTCCTTTCTTTCTCTGATTTCTTCGTCGTTGAGTCCAGCTGTTTCATCATCTTTATTAAATACTATTGATTACTCATGTCGCGTTTCTCCACGCTTGGTTTCTCTCCCTGCTGCTCTCTTCTACTCCAATCCATGCTTATTTCTTCTATTTCCACTCATCATTTTGAAGTTTCTCTATTTCCCATTCATCTAATTCAATCCATTCTTCATAATTCTAAATGGTCAACGCTCTCTTCACTTGCTTCTCGCGGCTTTCGCCCATCCCTCTCTTTCCCCTCCTATTTTCGTCATTATTATTATTCGTTACTCGCTTAATTGTATTGGTTTAATTACCCAAGTTTGAGGTCACTCGGACTTGCACACGGTTAGGTTCCCCGTAACCAACCCCACTTCGTTGGTCCCCCGCGACCAACTTCTTCTTCACTGGTTCCCCGCAACCAGTTCTTCTTCCATCCATCACCATCCAAGGTGATTCCATTCCATCCAGGACGTTACCAACGCCCACTCTTCTTCGTTCATCTTTGTTATTCAATTGTAATCGTATGAATCAATAATCAATTTTCATTATCAACTCACTCGTTTACTCGTTCTACACTACAGTATCGGGAAACACGGGTAGTTATTCTACGTTCCAATCGTTCTATTCGCTCTGTCCAAGCTACTAAGTCAGTCCACAGTCCAGAATAGTTCGTATAAAGACCAACTCCTCATCGATACCCTCAGTCGGGAAGGGAGGGCAGTCTCCGTCGGCAAAGTCAAAGATCGCGTCACCCTTTCTATAGTGTTTCCTCCTGCAGATACATATAATTGTGTACTAAGGTGACGAAAAAAAAAGAAAAAGAAAAAGGGGATGAGATATTGAGGAGAGTTTTCTCTGAATTTCTTTTCTTCTACCATATTTTGAACATTAGACAATATTGATTTGCTTAGAGTTCACTAAATAACAGAAATTATTGTCTTTCATTATTCGTTATAAAGCCAGTTCAGTTTAAAAGTTTCGTTTTTGAGTTTTTTTCAACTTTCCATACATCATTCGTGACTTGATTCTCTGCAGTACATACTTGCCATGCTTGGTTTGAAATCTCGTTTCGATCTAAAATTTGCTTTTGTAAAATATTCAATTTTGAAAGCACTTTTCAAAAGTTTCAAAGAAAGTCAGTCGATTAAAGAAAGATGATTAACCTCCGTGTTGCTCTGTGTTGTCGTAGCATTCGACACAACAGTTGCCGGGCTTGCAACCTCAATTATCGATTTCTCATAATCGTTTAAAATCTAATTACTTTTAAATGCATTTTGAAACTGGACAAAAGCGCCGTTTGATTCTTTCAAATCTCTGAATTGGAAATACTGGCCTATTTATTGGTTTATGCATGGACCTGGACAAGGTATTTCGTTAGTCTCATTGATCTATTTTTCAGAATATCGATATATTTTCAGGTAGATCAGTTTTGGTATGAACTTACAACGGTACTGCTTGAAGTGGTCGTGGCGGGGGACATTGAAACCAGACGACCGCACTCAAAGATGAGGGACGAGTAGAATGATGTAGTAGGGCCATCTGAATATTAACTCTTTGTGAGATAATTAAATTATCGATTTGTTTATGCTTTTTCTACGTGTCTGCGTATAATAATAATATACTTTATGCGGTGCAAAAGTAAAGTGTAATTCTGATAAAATATGTGATAGGTAGTGGAATACGCATAAATACGATGCTACGACTTGGGTAGCAAAGATGAAAAATACAATAAAGTGAAATTCCTACAAAGACGGTAATGAAGCGATGGATTTTCGGAAAGATTTGACAGAAGTATAAGTACAATACCACTGTTTATCGCAAAGTCCACAGATCAAGGTCATGTGTCTGGTATGTATTTGTGACGGGAGTCGATCAGACAATTTTTTATCGCAATCAAAAGAAGTAGAATATTAACAGTATAAAATGCACTTGTCTATTTGGTACGAGAGTAGCCAGCCGAAGCCACAATGAATTTCTGTTTAGAGAGAGAGAGAGAGAGAGAGAGAGAGAGAGAGAGAGAGAGAGTCCAAGCGAGATAGTACATAGATCAGAGAGAACACGAGGAGAGAAGGGAGGGAAAGGGGGTTGATCGATAGAATATTTCTGCTTTTAGCAGCAGTAGCAAGGAAATTATGCAAGTATATTTTATACTTACAATAACTCCGGTATTTTTTGCTCGCCGTGGTGTATGCTGCGCACAAGAACGAGGTACCCGAGAGCCTCTCGACGGCGCACCCCGCGAGCAACAAATACCGGAGACACCAGGGAATTGACTTCATTTCACAGCTCTACTCCAAAAACTCCACAATTATGAGAGATTCACTCCCCTTATTCACCTCCCTCCCTCCCTCTTCCTATAATAATAATAATAATATTTATACGTATTCATGAATAAACAATGAAACGTGCGATGAAAGAAGAAGAAACGAAAATCAATAATGAAGATGATAATGCTAAAAATAATGAATTGCTCACGGGTTAAAGAATAGAATACTGGGCGAATCTTTGGAATAATAGAGACGAAACATGATTTGTCCTCTATCTCCTTTCATAATACCTTCCTCTCCCTCCACTCATCAGCATAAGCAAGTGGGTTGGAACGATGCCGCAAAGAAAGCTGGCGAGAGCGTGCGAGTGTTGATTGTAGCCAATCAGAAAACCTGGCGAACGAAGTTGGACATACGTCCTCAGAGAGTCCCTTCATCTAGTATTATTACTTGATATGAATAAATTGATTGATTGATCAAAGAAAGTTGTGAACGCTTGGACTTAATCGCTCTCTATAGTATAGTTCTATCTTTTATTTTAAATATTCTATGCATTTTCAAATCTCATTGTCAGTGAACTTCTGCACTTCATTGCACTAATAGTGCGTTTAGTACACTAATAGTACGTTTTTTCATTCACATTCAAATGTTCTCTATTATCTAATCATTACATATCTTGCAAAAATGGCAAATTACCATAAGGGGTCCTTTGTCTTCTATGCTCTTTCATAGCTTCATCACTTCTTTTCATTTTCTCCATTCATTCGCTCGTTTCGCCCTCGCTCTGAGCGGTTCGTCACCCCGACAATGCTCCTTCTCATGGTAAGGTCGAAGGAGCTTCAAGGAGCTATGAGTATCACCGTGGAGCTCAATGCGTTGAGCCATGGGTATCTCCGTGGAGCTCAATGGGTTTGGCGTTCCTTAACGTAGTTAGTCATTAAGGTATCACCTTACCTCCCCCTTATTTTCAGTCTGTGTCGTTGGTTCTTGCCTTACACCTGGTTGCATGTGCAAAGAAGAAGCCGCGTCCAAAACCCGCAGCTCTTCGATTCAAGCCCGCGGCTCCTCCAATTCCTTTTGTGCCGCAATCGGAGATCGTAAGTGCTCCTGGCTACACTGAAGTCCTTAAAGCGACACCCCAAGCTAATTTGAAACTCTCCGCTCTGGCTACGATCTCGCTTTCTTTGCCTGCGAGGGAGCGTTGTCAATGCGGAGAGTAAAATTAACTTGGCGTGTGCCTTTAAAGGGAGCGCAACCTCTCTCTCAATGACAAAGAAAGCGAGAGAGTGTGGCCAGAGCGGAGTGTTTCCAATTAGCTTGGGGCATCGCTTTAACTATGCCATCGGTCTTTCAGAAGCGGCCAGCGCCCGAACCACAGCAGCCGAAGAAGACCATTGAGCCTGAGAAGAAAAACGAGAAAGAAAATGAACCCACACCCAAAGAGCCTGAAGGTTAGTGACAGTTTGATCTTTGATCTTTGGTCGTTGATCTTTGAACTCTTGTAGATACTCTGAACAAGAAGTCCCAGAGCAACAAGGAGCCCGATGCGTCTAGAAAGAATAAACCGTATCCGGAGGTGTGTACCGTTACCTACCGTAACCCTGGTGACATCTCCCCACTAATACCCTATGCCACAGATGAAACAGCCAACCAAGTCTGAGCAAAGCAAGAGAAGAAGGGAATTGGAGGAGGAGAAGGAAAAGAAAATTAAAGCTGGAGAGTTGCAGGTACGGTAGTTAACCGTATTTGGCAGTATGGTAGTACGGTAGTTGGTAGTACGGTAGTTGACGGTAGTTCGTTGTATGGTAGTACGGTAGTTGGTAGTAAGGTAGTACGGTAGTTGACGGTAGTTCTTCTATGGTAGTACGGTAGTTGACGGCAGTTGGTAGTGTCAATGAACATAGCACTTTACCAATTTTCAAGCATCAATTTCAGAAGGCTGATGTTGATGATGATACTTTGGACAAGATCGTATCATTGAAGGTTGGTGACTGTTCTTTGATCTTTGATCTTTGATCTTTAATCTTTGTAGGAGGACAAGAGTAATATGAGCAGATCGAGAAAGGAGAAGGGAACAGAGTCTGCTTAGAAGGAGCGCTATGGAAAGAAGAAATAATGAGAAGCATAGAAATGCCCCACCCTTGAGAAAATAAAAGGTGCATTAGAAATGATATCGTCAATTCACATAACATTTTAAAAATGCACCAAAGATCAAAGATCAAACGAGTTATGTTTCGACAAAACATGATTAGAAACGACTTATATGTATATGCTATCTGATTTTTAATAAATCTAGGCTAGTGAAGTATGGGCGTTTTGGATGGCACAAAATGTTCGGAAATTCGGAGAATGACTGAAATAGAAGTGGTTGACAGTAGGGTTCTGCATTCGTGCATTACTGACACAACCCAAGCTAGTTTAAAACTCCGCTCAAGCCACACTCTCTCGCTTTCTTTCTCTGCGAGAGAGAGTATTGACAATGAGAGTAAAATTAGCTTGTGTTCTGACTTTAAATCGTGCAATTGTCTCTAGGGCATCGTAGATTTTTTTTGAATATCACAACATTGATACACAAAAGATGTTTTAAAGGGAGAGTGACCTCACTCAATGGCCTCTTCATTGCGCAAACTATTTCTATGTTCACTAACAACGAGAGAGCATAGACCATTGAAGAGACCGTTGACAAAGGTGTCAGCCTCTTCAAATCAAGCGCAAGACGTTATAATATTGTTTGCTCTTTAAAGATGGAGACCCACGAGTTTTTTCGTAATAAGACTGTTCGGATAGTATGATAGAGATTCATCACACGAATCGAAAGACATATCTGATATTGATTCCCGGTATGTTTAAAGCTCACTATGAGCATTGAAAGTACAACTTTCAAGGAATGTAGAGAGTGCTCATCGAATTTACATACTTTCTCTCTCATTTTCTCATTATCCCTTACGCCAATTACCATATAATATAAACAATAGCCAGCATGCTTATCGTGGCGGGAGTCAGTCATGCCAACTCATGGGTCCCCTTCTTTAACAAAAGATAATTCTTCTAATTCGAAGATCTTTTTCCTATTCTCCATTTTGTTTGTTGTTTCACCCAGTACAAAGCACAATCAAAGTCACACGGCCGTTTAATGCGATTCCGTGAAAACCGGAGAGTTCCGGAGCCGTTAAATGGTTTATCATAGGCCCGTTGATTTGATAAGTCGAGACCGTAGGTCGCAAACAGTCATGTGACCGCCGATGTTCATCTTATTTGTGCTAATTTCTCCCTTCACTCATTCTCCTATCTTCGAGGAATCGGAGGAGAAAATTTACTTCCTCTTTGATTTCCCTGAAGAATTCCTGAAACCCCTTTCGAATCTGGTACTGCGCCATCCGGTCTTTCTCTCTGACTATATCTGTCTACGAGAGAATTCAGTCAGAGCAGGGAGCTGCAAATGGTTGGCATACGCAGTGTCACTTCATTTTTAAAACTACAATTTTTGAAATTTGTATTTTGAACTGTCACATTGTACCTGGCGCAAATGTAAATGTTGTTCTGGAATTGAACGTATTGGTTCGAACAAGAGAGGTGTGAGGGGTTGGCATAAACATTCGCGGGTCTGGTAAAGTAGGCCCGAAGAAGAGATTTGGCCCTACTGCATGACGCGTTAATGTCAATACGAAATGAGAGAAACGATTTGTCCGTTGACCTACGAATAATAATTATTTATGTCTTTGAGAAGATCGAGACGAATTACTTCCAATTCTGCAGAATACTCGTATAGCATACGTGAAACACATTTGAGATAGAATTCCGAAATATTTGTAAGAATTCTCTCTCACTTCTGCATTTTTTTCATTTTTTTTTCGTGTGCCTTGAATAACGGGCTGCATAATACCTTAATCAATAATACCTTAGTTACAATACCTTAGTTATAATTAGTTATAATTATAATAGTTAGTTATACATATGTATACCTTAGTTAATCTTGATAAGAGGCCGTTTGCGTAAGAGTCGAACAAGGGTTGGCACAGGCCAAAAATTTTAATACCCTCAAAACTTGTGTATAGGGGTTATCGACCCCGCTGATGAAGATGGACATAGTTATTTTGGCCCCAGTGGTCCCGCAACGCCTGGGACGGATTACGGTAACATCACGTTTTCAAGTCGTTCACGGTCCATGGTTGAGCTAGAGGTATGAAAATTGGGCTCCTGGGTCAGAATTCGATGGCGATGATGGCTGTCTACGTCATTAGTTTTGAAAAGTTTTCAAACGGTTGATTATTGGAAATTTTGATGGACACGGATCACTATATCGAGGCAATATTGAGATGGCAATGTACGTATGGGCTCATAATACATCATTGGAATCCTCTCGTCACGCCGGTTCGAACTGTCATACTCGCTATGCCCGCATCCGTGTCCATCAAAATTTCCACTAATCAACCTTTTGAAAACTTTTCAAAACTAATGATGTAGACAGCCATCATCGCCATCGAATTCTGACCCAGGAGCCCAATTTCATACCTCTAGCTCAACCATGGACCGAGAACGACTTGAAAATGTGATGTTACCGTAATCCCGCCCAGGCGTTGCGGGACCACTGGAGCCGAAATGACTATGCACATCTTCATCAGCGAGGTCGATAACCCCTATGCACAAGTTTTGAGGGCATTAAAATTTTTGGCCTGTGCCAACCCTCCCCCAGATTTGCCCGACTCTTACACGAACGGCCTCATAAAGTGTATTTATGTTATAATACCTTTACCTTTTACCTTTATTCGCCTTTCTCCATCTCTAATCCGGCTTCATGAATGTATCATGTATGATTCTTTAAAGTCTGCACTCGCATCTACAATATGTATTCCCAAGCGTGCCAGAGGCAAGGAGCGAATGAAAGAACGTCTCTGGAGAGAATAAAGAAGGATGACGGGATGAGAGAGTACGCGAAATTGAGAGAGTCAGAGAAGCTAGAGAGATTATGTAAGACAAAGAAGTTCAGACGGGAAAAAGATGATGAATGTGGCGAGAGAGTATGGAAAACGAGGAGAGTAAGTTGAATTATGGTCGTGTTTAGAATGTTTGAAGGGAGAATTATGGGAGATTATGGAAGGGTTGGGATGAGATGTCTTGCAGACTTTGCGAATGCACGTAGGGCCATTTATTTTCCATTTTTCCCGAAGAGATATATTTCGTTCTTTGGTTTATGTATGTTGAAATCAGTTACAATGGAATCTAGTAAAGTCACACCACGAGCAAATTTGAAACGCTCTACTCTGGTAATATTTATTTCTTATTTCTTTATTCCATCAAATATTTTTACATTAACATTTAAACAACTTTATCAGCATTGGGATGTTATTTTAGCTTGTTCGCCATTAGGGTTCTCCATCGAGTCCGATCGTGTCTTGCGATTTGCATGAATTGAGGACCAGCGACCTTTACGAATTTATCTCTCCATCTCATTGCCATCAAATATAAATGTACATAATCACACACATTAATAACGGAGGGAAAGAGCAGATATGGATTTCCGTCGCTGATACGCGATTTCGGATTGCGCTCGGTGGCAGTTTTTTTCGAAGGGTTAAGGGACGAATTCGAGAAACTTTAATAATACTCTCTTGCTTCTTTGTCCACTAGAGAGAATTGTCAATACGAATAGCATTTCTTCATAATTTATATCACGTTTTAATGTTTCCATGAATTTGTCCTCTGTAAGAAATAAGAAATATTATTATCATTGAAAATAAATCGTGATGCATGATGCCAATCGCATTGAATAAATACTGAACGGATATGAATAGACAGTGAAACCTACATAGTCAGGGGCGTTCAACAAGCCGAGAAGAAAATTAGTATTACTTTAATCCAGCTATAAAATACATTTTATTAAATATAATACTTATCTGTAGAATTTTAGATTGCTATGTACATCTTCATATTCTTATATAAGAGTGAAAGATCCAGAAATTCATTTCATAACACTATTATTATTATCATAAGATCATCAAAAGACAATGATGAAGTATACTGAATTACTTGCTTAATTACAAATAACTGCATTTTACATAGTTAATTTCTACCCGTATTTACAATAATCAATAATTTCGACGGAAAATCAATCAATGCCCGCTGGGAGTAGTGGCAGTGGACGACGGTGCCGTGGGTACGGTATGTTTCCGTGCGGGAGGCGGCAACGAATCGAATGGGAGGGATACGGTAGTTGATACGGGGGAATTGTACTCTACGCACGTCTCTTGCAGGACCAGCTCGATGTTCTCGAGGGAACAGTGGGTGGGATCTGGAATTTGCAAATATATATTATTTATTCTTATTATAATTTTAATAATAGTATTATGTTTAAGGAACACCCCGAGCTAATTTTACTCTCCGATATGGCAACGCTCTTTCGTAGGCAAAGAAAGCGAGAGAGTGTGACCAGAGCGGAGAGTTAAAAATTAGCTCGGGTGTGCCTTTAAAGAGTAGATAATTTCGAAGAAATTAAGCTCACTTATGCAATAAATAAACTATTTAATATTTCTTGATTTCCAAAAGCTCTCATGTCTAGATGCATATCAACATGTCTCTCTAATGGTGGGGTACAACGGCACAAGAAGTCCTACGGTTGATCACTGCTAGGCCAGTGATAATTCAAGGCCAAATCTATTCTAATTATATTCTATTAGATTGATGTAAACCAATAAATGTCCTAAACCCACAGCAAGTTCGCTTGTACTTCTCTTTGTGTTTTGATTCATGACCATTCCAATCTGGACCTATTTGTGATGTCATTTCAACGTGCCCCGAGGGCACTGCCCTCCATTGTTTTTCAAGTGCGAGAAGCCCGAGTGGGCGATATGCAAGGTTCGAGAGTGTGTTCTCGGTTGCAAAACAAAGATTTTAAAACACGGAAAACTTATTTTGAATTCAGGATAAAGCACAGGGTGTTCTTGAACTCTCTCAACGACAATGTGATGTTCGAATTTCAGAGATGAAGGGGGTGAGACAGTGGGAATGACACCAATCAACGTATGAGTTTGGAACAGAAAGGAGGTAATTAAATAGACTCTGCCATTGTTCTTTTTATTACAAAAAAATATCTAAAAATTTCGTAACCCAAAGCTACTTTAAAAGTACCTCACTTTGTATTTTTAACCTCTATGCTATAATACCAGAGATTTTTTTGAAATTCTATGACAATAAAGCGGTTACTAACCACTGGTTGGTATCCTTTATTATGCATTGAAGTAGTCATTTCCAACAATCGTTCTTTTCTGTCATTATTAACCGAAACAACCAAATACAATTGTAAAAACTGTGTAATCTTCACATAACAACCAAATACAGGCATGAGAACTTTGACATTACAGTGAAAAACGTCCATATCGTGTTAGAGGAGTACAAAAAAGTTTTTTAATCAGTTAGTAACTCTTCAAACAAGATAATAATAATTTTAAAAAATAATTTTAGATAATTTTTAGAATCTTCGCATTCGGTCTCACTTATGCGCATAAGGATATAAATATTTGCTAATGATGCATAGAGGTATTTCAATTATCAAGAATACCTTTCTTATTGTTATTACAGCTATCAGCCAAAAAAACTAACATCGTTTTTGTTTGTGACTTTTGTTTTTGTTTTTCTCACGCATCTCCTTCCACTTTCATCGTTCATTTTTTGTTGTTATGCATTGCATATCTTCACCATTCAAGAAACGAACACACTCTAACTGCGCAAAGACAGCACAGAAAGATACATTTACAAGTTTAAATTAATTTTAAAATATAAAAAAAAACCTACTTATGATTTGGAGCTGAGTGAATGTCGTTGCCCTCTGTCCAGACATTTCTGGAATTTAAAAGTGAAAAAATTAGATAAATCGGAAATTTTCAAATCAAAATTTCAATCGATAGCCACGAGACAACGGAATAAAAATCTTAATCAATCTTTAAAAGAATGTTAAAGGCAGGATAATTTGACAGTCGCTACTATGGCAACTATCCTAGACTAAAGAAAGTTTATCCAGAGGCCAACGAATTTCGAATTAGCTTAGGGTGTTCGCATAAAATTGGTTTAAAACTAAACGTAAAATTCGGGTGTAAGGTCCAAATCGGATAAGATAGTGATGTCAGATCCAGAGGGCGCGCGAGAGAAACAATAGCTTAAAGTGTGCGTTAGACGTACAATGGGAAGCGAAGGGGGCGGAGCCAGGATGACTCCCCCCAGGGCCGCATCATTCAAATTCGGTTTGTATCGGGTATGTTTGGGAGAGAATAGGGGTGAAAGAGCGAGGGAACTTCTTCTTTCAATAAGTGAAAACACTTTGGTTTAGCAATAAATGAGCTGGGGATTTCATATTAGAATCGAGTGGGTGGAATAAGTAGATTTTAAGGTGCAATGCACTGTATTGCAGATTCTGAAATATTCTGCAAAGACATATCATGAGATCAAAGATCACGCATCAAAGGGTTAGTGGCAGGAAAGGGAGTAAAAGAATATATATGCTAACTTCATAATCGAGATTTGTAATAAATAATATAGTAGACTTGCAAAGTTCATTATGAAAATTCAGTTATATGTAATTGAAAAAAAGACAGATATGTTAGAACTACATAACGCGTTATTTTTGGATATGAAAATTGTCTGAACAGGTTTTTTCTTCATTCTCTAAATACGTTGACTAAAATAGTGCATTCTATTACACAATCAATCGTCAGCACAAAATGTGCAAAAGATCAAAGATCGCGTTATTTTGTCGACATTGGAAAAAATGTATTCTCGGATTCTACTATAGCCTATAGTCTAAAGGTCAATATGATATTATGTATCCTCCATTAAACAATAAAATATTTAAAAATAGTATCGTTATAATTTTCATCTATTTCAGTGTGACCAAGTGATGCGGATCTGACCCAGCACTAATCCAGGCACGCACGCGCCAAGCCAAGACGCGTTGCGGCATTTTAAACTTCAATTTGACTTCGCGAAGTGGAGAGAAAGCTTCCCTGAGGCACTCTTCCTCTACTTTGTTTTCAATTTAATTTTACAATTTCTTTAAAATTTTACTAGCTAGATCTTTTGATGGTTCTTACTGGAAGTCACTTCCGGTTCAACGACTAATTAGTTTCATTGCTCTTATTATATCTTTCTCTCTTTCGTAATCTATCAGCTCTCGTCGCATTTCACCTTGACTCCTCTTGTCCCGCTCTCGCACTTCACATCTCTCATCGTGTTACACATTCTTCTTGGCCCTTCTTTCATTCCCCGAAAAAGGGTGATCCTTATTGATCTGTTAGCAAAACGTCTACAACATGAAACGTTCAGGGAGAAATAGCTTAGAGCGCTTTCACTTTCCGTTTGTCTCATTTTATGGCACTCACATTGTGGCCACCTTGTTACCAATGATCGCACACGTTGGCCGCGTTAGCGTTGTTTTCGACTTGCCAGTTGCGTGGGACTAATGATTAGTAGTCACTAATCTGATATGATTAAGTTGGCACATGAATTAATCGGAGCAAAAGTGTTCTAAATCGATCTCAATGTCACTCTTTCACAACACGAGTGGATCTCTGTTCTATCATCTCCCATCTCATCCCTCTACCTATCAATTTCGAGAGAGAAACAACTCGCGTTAATTGTTAATCGATGGCTATTCTTAGTTATTCCCGGAGATTTATTGGCCAATAATGTTGAAGAGTGTGAGAGCAGGGGTTGCCCTTCTTCACATGCGTTTCACGAGCGCGGGAAGCAATTTCAAATCTTTTGTATACACTTTCCCTCGTTAGTCCACCTCGCTTTTCCTTACAATTAGGAACTAAAAGTCCTGACGTTCATCTATTCGCTATTGTTTTATCTCTATCTCTGGTTGTAAAATATATTTATTTTTATTTTGTATATTTATATATATTTTTGTAGTATGGCCTCGGCATCCGGTACCGGCGCGCCTGACTCGATTGAGAATGCAAACTACGATCAGGTAATCGATGTTTCGGTTGTCCTACCGTGTCTCTATGGTTGGATCTTACACTTAACCGTATAGGACGGACGTCCAAAAATGCCGCGGCTTATAAGCAATATATTTGATCGATATATACCACCATTAATCATTCTGCCTTTAGCGACCGCAATTTGGCCATCCGCCGGATACGGATACGTATGAAAAAAACCTGCCTGACAACGAGAGAGTACTGCATACACAAAAATATTAATTGTTTAGACGGCTGCGGCGGCCCGCTGCACACGGTGTTTATAATATACTGCTAATGGTGAAAGCCATAACCAAATGAACTCGATTGATTGATGGTAGTATGGATCGCATAGGTGGGCGCGTGAAAACGAATTCTTTTTGCGCACAGCATTGCCTTCCGTTGCGGGGCCTTGCGCATAGCCATGCTTCGCAAAAATTGGAAAATTTCCAGTCAAATCTGCTAAAAAATGGCAATGCGCATAGCCTTGCCCTACAATTCCCCGGTTTGCGCACAGCCTTTCCCCCAACGTGCCCACCTATGATGGATCGATAAGTCAATGGATCTATAGAGTTTCGTTTCTATAGCATGGAGAGCGGACATTGAGAATTTGGCAAAACGCCACGAAAATATGATATAACCCGCGATTTGGAATAAGTCAGCAATTATTTTTAAAGTGATAGAGTGGAGCAGTGCGGATCATTAAAAAAACTAAAAAAAACCTTAACCAAAGAAACTCGATAGATTGAAACGTGTCCATAACCGAATGACAGCCATTTTGTGGAATAGGTCCTATTTCTTGCTTTGTTTTTTTAAACAAGCATATAAGTTACATACAACATTTTTTTCGCGTATATAGACTGTTTTTCGATGCCTCTGTATGTGTGAAACTGCTAAGGTCAATTGAATGACCTCTTGATTTTCTTATGGCGCACTAAAAAATAGTGGAAAACGGAAAATGGCGGCTTTCCAGGGTCTAAAAAAGCACCTGGAAACTCGAAAATTTGAATTCGCGGGCGCGAAAAAAGGTGCGGGAATTCAAATTCTGGCTTTCCAACTGCGGTTTTCTGCGGTTTAAAAAGGATGTTAAGTAGGAATTTAAGTTCCTACGCTTCAGAAAGGTCGAAAAATGAAATTTCGGCTTTATTTAAGTTTTATAACCGCAGAAAATCGCAGTTAGAAAGTCAGAATTTGAATTTCCGCGCCTTATTCGCGCCCGCGAATTCAAATTTCGAGTTTCCATTTTCGGTTTTCCAGTGTACTTTTTTAGACCCCGGAAAGTCGCCCTTTTCCGTTTTCCACTATTTTTTAGTGCGCCATCATACATCGTTACATTTGCCTTACGTGCCTACGCCGTAAGCCCCCTCCGCCGCGTCTCCGGTTCTAAGACAAATGTAACGATGCATTAGCGAAAGTTATCTTGTCTAAACAATTGATATTTTTATGTATGCAGAACTATCTCGTTGTCGGGCAGGTTTTTTATACCTATCCGTATCCAGCGGACGGCCAAATTGCGGTCGCCAAACCATATAGTGCGCACTCTAAGCCTATGCGTACCTTAACTAAGGAACTCTGCAGATTGTTTAGAGTAACTGAATCGATAGAATATGTAAATGAATCAGTAGAGTAGTGTCTCATCTCATAGTCTCATAAGTCGAATAGCTAGGTTATCGGATTTCAAAATGCGGTCAGGTTTTTTTTCGATTTTTGGCAAATTTGGCACGTGTCCGTATCCGACGGATGGCCAAGTTGCGGAATTAGTCTTATTTCTTATTTTGTTATTTAAACAAACAAATGCAATTACAGGCAACACTTTTTGCGTACATAGACTCTTTGATAGGCTAATTGAATGGATCAATAGAGTAGTGCGGATACTAAGCCTAAGCTTTCCTTAACTAAGGAACTCTGCTGAGTGTGAATAGTAACTGAATCGATAGAATATTTAAATGGATCAATAGAGTAGTGCGGATACTAAGCCTAAGCTTTCCTTAACTAAGGAACTATACTGAGTGTGAATAGTAACTGAATCGATGGAATATTTAAATGAATCAGTAGAGTACAGCGGACTCTAAGCCTAACAACACAATAATAAACATAGTCAGTCCATATTAAACATAATGAGAAAATTTCATAATATATACATCACAATTTTTCATCCCGATCGTGTCATCATTTCATTCTACGCTAAATATCAGCGGCGGCATTTCTGGACGTCCGTCCTTTACGGGTGCTCCGTATAGGACGGACGTCCAAAAATGCCGCGGCATTTCTGGACGTCCGTCCTATACGGATCACAGGATCTTACTGTCTATCATTAGATGACTTCTCTGTTTTTTTTTGTCCCATGCCATTATACAAAAGTTCCATAACCCTCCCATTCTTCATTCATTATCCTCTTTTTCGCGGTCAATCACAGCCAAAATGAATGTCTATTTTAATCTCAAAATAGCCTGGGCTAAAAAACGGAGAAGTTCCTTATTGTGTTGTATCTCTCGGTTTCATCTCGCTTGAAAGTAGCACACTTACCGAAGTAGATTGCCTGCTATGATACAGTCTTTTTTTGTCTGAACACGATCTATTTTAAGTGAGAACCGATCAATACTCATGATTATTTCAATCAATAAATCAATCAATTTATAAATATCACGTCTAATACTAGGAGAAGCGAGGACTTTTTTCTGTTTTTTTTTCTTCATTGGAATTGACCACCATAGACAATGGTTATTTGAGATAGATCTTTCGAGAGTAGATTTGTCTGTTTGCAGATCATTCTCGGATAGCTTTGTTTGATGAAATAGGATAAGGCCCTGAAAATGTGTGATGGTAAAGTTAATGGTAGTTGATAAAGCATAGGTCGAATAGCTAGGTTATCAGTTTTCAAAATGCGGCCAGGTTTTTCGATTTTTGGCAAATTTGGCTCAAAATGCGGTCAGGTTTTTCGATTGTTGTGATATTTTGGCTCAAAATGCGGTAAGGTTTTTCGATTTTTGGGGAAATTTCGGCTCACAACGAGGTCAGGCTTGGTACTTTGTAACATACTTTTCGACCTATGATGCCCAGCAGAGTGTTCTGTGCATTTTGAAAGTCACCCAACGTATAAACTCTCTTCAAATTAATGCGCTCTCACTCGTCCGGCCTTCAAAGAAAAATGGCTTACACCAGAATACAGTGCTAGAGATTATTGATTTATTGATTGCTTTCAGAGCAAGATCATAGTGCCCGAGGCATCGTTGCTGTGCTCGTCTAAATCTTTACCGGTCTCCGTTGTCAAAGCTGTCGACGGAGGCTCTTCCACCCACTCACTACCAATACCACCCTCGCCTCCCACCTCGAATAAGCCGATTACGGTATCCGGACTGGTACGGTAGCTCTGTATTTTCCGTTTCTTAGTACTTGAAATGCCGTATAAAAGATATATATGGACGGAGATTTTGTGCAAAAATTAATGAGTATAACGAGTACCATTATCATTACTATTGCTATTGATTATTATAATAATAATAATAATTATTATTATTTATATTATTATTATTATTATTATTCATAATAGGATGCCGCTTCGTCCTCGGACAAGGAGAATGGCTTCGATCTAATGGAGAACGAGGAGGAGGAGCGACTGCTGGGGAACGCTGCGCCTCTGCCGCCTATCGACGGAGTACTGACAGGAAGAAGGTGAGCGGGATTTATGATTGGAGTGAAACATGAATCATGCGGGAGCAAACATGATTCGGGGTTTTAAACAGTTATCATGAGTAGGCTCTGATGTGTATAAGGCATTTTCATACCCTCACAATGCGAGGATCGACCCGCTATATATGCTCATTTTTTATATGAAAGATTACAATTTAAGCGAAAAATAACGATTTCTCTATATCGAACCCACTTTATTTTGATTATCGAGTCACTATGCAAAACAATCCGGTGAGGGCGACGAAAATGTATGATTAGATTGATACATGAATCATGCGGGTGCAGACATGATTTGGGTTTTTTAAAACACATTTATCAAAAGCATCAAAAGCTCTGCATGATTGCCCACTACGTACGGTGGTGTAATCGCGACTTGTGTTAGAGTATCCCTCCTTGATTAGTGTTATTAGAACGAAATAGGTACAGAAAAAGATGTGAATGTATTGTTCAAGCAAATCATAAAACAATCCTGAAATGGATGAAAAAATGGTTTAATTCTAGATTAGAATCGGAATGAATTTGATCAGACATTGTTGTAGAGGCAGTTGTGCAATCAAATATGAGCGATAGAACATGAAGCGAGATTTCTAGGGACATTCCATAGTTCTTTAATTTTATTATCGATTTTTTAATGTTTTACCAACCAAATTCCCCGCTACAACCGATAATTGTTGATTGTTTTGGACACTTGCTCTGTTTGTCGTGTTAGCTAATCGGTAATGCATAGAATAGCTTAAATTCGTTGTTTACTTGTTTTTAACCAGAGAAATAGTGTAATCATAAATCGTTCTTTATCAATCTCACAGGTTGGTGGGGTGGGATATAGATGTCCTGCCACCGGTATACCACTGGTCGTATGACATATAATAAGATAAGGTAGTACAAAAGGGAAGTGGGCGTAATAGATTATGCTAGTTTTGCAGATGATTAGGTGGAATTAATTTCCTGATGCAGGTGCCTGTATTGATGTGGGAGATGTATTTACGAAAACCTCACAGGATTTTTAAAAATATAGTTTGTCGATTTTTTCGATATTTTTCGGTTTAATTGGAATTTTTCTCATAAAAATTTGTCTTATAAAAACGTTGGTCGATCCTAAAAAATAAGCCGTATATAGCGGTTTGATCTTCTCGTTATGAGTGTATGAAAATGTATGATGTGGGAAGAAAGAATGAGGTGCTTGATTGAGCTCATTTGAAAGAGTAGTCGTTAGAATGTAGAGACTAGTAATTAGGAAGACTGGATCCACTAGTGAAATCGACTCGGACTTTCCGAGGACTAAATCGTGGGTATCTTAGTTAGTTGCCTGACCTTGAGAGGCAGAGAGGATCCTACGAGTCCTTCATACCGGCATAGGTCCTTTCTGCCCATCCATTTTCATACCCTCATAACGCGAGGATCGACTCACAATATAAGGCTCATTTTTAGTGCGGAAAAAATACAATTTAAGCGAAAAATAATGATTGTTCTAAATCGATTCACTATTTAAAAAATCCGGTGAGGGCGCCGAAAATGTGTGGCTCTGTCAATAGATTGCTAGCGGCGCAGTGCAAAAATCTTTCGCCATCCCATCCACCCTCTTTCGTCACCCTTATTTTCCGATCGCTTTACTCCATCCACTCCACTCCCCCCCCCTCGGCTCATCTGTCTGGTAAACAAATCTAACGGCGCGGCCGAGTAATTTTCCTCTGATATTGACTCTGTGAAGCACAAAATCGGCGGGTTGGCTTTTGGATTGTTTTTGTTTGCTATGCGAGCCATGAATTTTGTGATGCGGAAATGGAGAATATTTATCGGCGGTATGATGAATGATTATCGTTTAAAGGCACACCCCGAGCTAATTTGAAACTCTCCGCTCTGGCAATACTTTCTCACTTTCTTTGTCTATGAGAGAGCGTTGCCAGAGCTGAGTGTACAAATATCTCTTGGTGTGCTTTTCATACTAGCAATGGATTGATCTGATTATTGATTGTTGCCTTGCAGCACGTCAACGGCAATACCCTTCAGAAACAACGTCGGCTCATCCACGGCTCCGACTTTGAGGTGATCGATTATTCTTGATTGATTGATGCCGTTTATAATAATGGCTTGTAATGACACATATTTTGGATGTGCATAATAATTGCGATAAATTCTTATACACCTTGCACAGCACTTCAGAATTGTTAAAATTGGCACATTGCGAGCCTGCACATCAATAAAGAGCGATTTGCATTTACTGTTTTTCATCTTTTCTAATCGGCTCCGTCTAGTTTATCATTCCTCAAACTGGTGCGTCTATCATACTCAAATTCTCATATTTGAAGGTCGGTCTCGCTCCCGAAAGGACCGTTAATGCCCGTCACTGGATCCAGCTGGGCCTGCTCGACTAGTCCCCCGCTCGGACGGGCCACATCGGTTCGTTTAATGTTTTTACCTTAAATTTAAATTGGTTGGCAGTACCGATGAGCCCGGAATGGGTCATCCTAGGCGCATGGTTCTCCATTAAAGGACGGTGTAGAATTTGTACTCATATCTTATATCAGATATCTGGTTCATTAAGTGTGAAGGATATTATATCAAGCATGTGATCTATGTAACATGCAAAAAGTAAATGCCCGCTGTTTCGGCTAGGGGTTCTAGACCGATCATGTCTTGTTACTTTTAATCGATATCACCTTTTTCAGCTGATATATGGGCCTAAGGGCAATCCGGTGGGTTTTCCTAGTGTATTAGCTTGCTTCTCTCCATAGGTCGAAAAGCACGTTGCAAACTACGAGGTCTGACCGCATTTTTCGGTTTTTTTTTGTTGAAAACCTGATGGCATTTTGCTAATCTGTAACGTAGCTATTCAACCTATGCTTCTCTCTATCTTTCTGTTGGTCTCCATCTATCTGTTGTTGTTGGTGTTTCCCTTTCATTTGAAATACATTAATAAATATGATCTATCTTTCCTACTGTAATGGCTTTTGAAATGGTAGTATGTAGCGATTATCGATTTATTTCCCTTCTCTGCTATAGCTCAAAATAGAGTAACAACGTAGTGTGTGCTAGCTTCCTAGATATTATGGTGTCATCCTACTGTCGTTTGTAGTTTGATCTTTCCTGTCCCTTTCTTGTAGTCTCTTTCATAACGCTATACAATTACAGATGACTTCGGTCAACGGGGGCAACTGCACGCTCGCTCATCCGCCACTGACGGACAAGAAGGCCATGAAGGTATTGCCTCATGAGAGCAGTTGTAGTTTAATCTTTGATCTCGAGAACGATTGTAGTTTGATCGGTTGATCAAGAATGAAACTGTAGTTTGATCTTTTATCACGAGGTGGATTGTAGTTTGATCTGTGATTATGAATGATATTGTAATTTGATCTTTGATCTTGAATCTTTGCTCTCCAGGTAGTGTCCGAGTACTACAAGAAGCAGAATGAGCTGCTGGAGAACTTCAAGACGGACAATGAACAGATTCAGGTTGGATTTCATTCCATTAATTTAAACCGTATTTATATCATAGGCCGAAAAGTATGTTACGAAGTACCAAGCCTGACCGGATTTTGAGCCAAAATTCCACAAAAATCGAAAAACCTGACCGGATTTTGAGCCAAAATTTCACAAACATCTAAAAACGTGACCGGATTTTGAATCAAATTTGCCAAAAATCGAAAAACCTGACCGGATTTTGAAAACCGATAACCTAGCTATTCGACCTATGATTTATATCAAGACTTAGGCTCTGATTTGCATGGTTGACCACTCTTGATTTCTTGAATACCTAAAAAAGTGATCCTTCTTACTGTTGGCTGGAATAGTAAAACAAAATATCAATTAGAATGATCGAGAGCTTATTCGAAATTCGCTCTCAAAAATACCACGTAAAATGGATTCGGTGTGGAAAAGTACATCGGCATTGATTTTGAATTAACGAATAAGCGTATTATTTTAATCCTTTCAGGTCTTCCAAAAGACGCGCACCCGACAACGACTCGCGTCGACCAATTCACAAGAGCAATCAGACGACGCAGGTGGCAGTGCGCCCCTGCTCCAGCATACGGTAGGTCACCACCTGTATCTATCGACAACTGACTATTTCTAGTTTTATATTTAATTGTGTGACAGAAATTTTGGTTGGCTTGATTACGGTATATTTGCTCGCTTCAGGACGGCGAAGAGGACGTGACTGTGATTACACCGGCGAAAAAGAAGGTTACGGTAGAGGAGGGGACTACGGTATCGGGTGGAGGAAAGGATATCGATCCGATCGATCTGGAACAGAATCTCGAAGACGCTGAACTACTGTTGGTTTTTTGTGTGTTTCACCTGTAAGGGAAGTTACGAGCGCATAACTTACAGTACCGTGCAAAAGTCCGGCCCCAAAATTTGAATCGCTATAACTTTTTTCGTACTTGACCGATCGGCCCCCGGTTTGTTTTATTATATAGTGTAACCATTGGAGAAAATTTTTATGTTATTGATTATTACCTATGATGATGAAATGATTTCATCATTATTGAAATGCCGAGGTGCGATCGTAAAAATAGGTTTATTCTCAGGTAGATTTTTTCAATCAGTCCAATTTTTTTGTGAGGAATGAACTACTATCAGTGAACATTTTAAGCCATTAACCACGTTGCTTGCATATCGCTCCGAGGAATTAGCTAATTTCCCCTGACCCATCAAAATTTCGTAAAAATGTCATAACTCAGTCTGTAGTTGAGCTACGGGCCTCAGATTCAGCAAGTATTATCACATGGTCATATTGCACCACCATGCCAATTTCAGAAGGATTCCGCTTCTTGAAGACAAAATACGAAAAAAATCCCATACCATTTTTTGGGCATACGGTATTTGCCAGCCGGTTTTTCTAAAAATCTAAAAATTTGGTATGACGTGCCCAAACATCTACATAACACATCTACAAAGTGGCGAGATTACAGGAGCTCAATTACGACTTAGCCCATACAAATACCATTGACAGTCAAAGTGGATGGAACCTAATTTCGTTCGTTATGGAGAATTATAACGGGTCAATAACCAGTATTTCATATCAATTTCGATCGGATTTTGAACCAAGTGTTTAATAAGCACATTTCCTACAAGTATCCTCAATTTAGTTCCACTATTGGACATCCCACCTTTTTCATCTGTCTCTTTTCTCGTAAATTTCCACTTTGAATGTCAATGGTATTTTTATGGGCAAAGTCGTAATTGAACTCCTGTAATCTCACCACTTTGCAGATGTGTTAGGTAGATGTTTGGGCACATCATACCAAATTTTTAGATTTTTAGAAAAACCGGCTGGCAAATACCGTATGCCCAAAAAATGGTATGGGATTTTTTTCGAATTTTCTCTTCAAGAAGCGGAATCCTTCTGAAATTGGCATGGTGGTGCCCTATGACCATGTGATAATACTTGTTGAATCTGAGGCCCGTAGCTCAACTACAGACTGAGTTATGACATTTTTACGAAATTTTGATGGGTCCGGGGAAATTAGCTAATTCCTCGGAGCGATATGCAAGCAACGTGGTTAATGACTTAAAGCGTTCATCGATATTTGTTCGTTCCTCATAAAATATTGGACTAATAGAAAAAATCTACCTAAGAATAAACCTATTTTTATCGCATCTCGGCATTTCAATAATGATGAAATCATTTCATCATCATAGGTAATAATCAATAACATACAAATTTTCTCCAATGGTTACACTATTTAATAAAACAAACCGGGGGCCGATCGGTCAAGTAGGAAGAAAGTTATAGCGATTTAAATTTTGGGGCCGGACTTTTGCACGGTACTGTATGAGATGTTTTTGATAAATATTCTGCGTTGCGCAGATTCAACTGGTCTATCCACGTAATAGAAATATCACAAGTTGCAATTAGTTTCAAGCATAGGTCGAAAAGCATGTTTTAAACTAAAAAGCCTGACCTCATGTTGGAATTTATTTATTTTTTGTTTTGTTTTGAAAACCAGACCGGATTATGCAAATCTGTAGCTATCCGAACTATCATTTCAGCGTGCATTGCCAATCAAGTAACAAGGGAACCGAGAATGGCTAGGACGATCAGTGCAAAATTCGTTGACATAGGTCGACAAGGACCCCCCAGGGGGTCACAGAACTGTTTTGAACTGTTTGGATATTTGCTTCCTTGGTACCGAAATTCGATAATGAAAATGTGATGGAAATATGGGCGCGAGCCCCGTGGAATAGTGTCAAACACTCAAAGAACACTGTCTGTGTCCTCCGTAGCCAAGTGGTTAAAGTGCGGGATTAGCTTTTGGAATGTCGTGGGTTCGAATCCCCCCTTCTACAAATTCTTTTGCTGTATTTTTCTTTGCTTTCCACCGGGCAGTTTCAATTTAAACTTCATCTTCAACGACAACAACAATAAGGACAACGATAACAACAACTACAAATCAACAACGATTGAGAAGTACCTTTTCGCATCGGGAGCAGAGGCTGCAACCGCGAGAGGAGCAGAAAGAGCACGGAGCCATCGACAACTGCATCGATAGATGCAGTTGTCGATGTTTAGCTTGTGAATTGATCCTATACTTCCAGCGTTTATTCCCGGAACTGTTCTGGAGAGGGAGAGAGAGGGGGGCATCACGTGATGAAGAAAAGCGAGATCCGAGAAGCAGTTCTGCTACAACTGATTCTGGGTACTTCTCAATTGTTGTTGATTTGTGGTTGTCGTTGTGTTGAAGATGAAGTTTGACTTTAAAACTGCCTGTTGGAAAGCAAAGAAAAGATACAGCAAAAGAAATTGTAGAAAGGGGGATTCGAACCCACGACATTCCAAAAGCTAATCCCGCACTTTAACCACTTGGCTACGGAGGACACAGGCTGTGTTCTTTGAGTGTTTGACACTATTCCACGGAGCTCGCGCCCATATTTCCATCACATTTTTATAATCGATTTTCGGTACCAAGGAAGCAAATATCCAAACAGTTCAAAACAGTTCTGTGACCCCCTGGGGGGTCCTAGTCGACCTATGTCAACGAATTTTGCACTGATCGTCCTAGCCATTCTCGGTTCCCTTGTAAGTACTGAGCAATAATGAATCTGTGTTGCGCGAATTCAACTACTCGGTACAAGTTGCAAATAATTTGGTCATACTTGTGTCTTTCTTATTTGTTTGCTAGTCCAATAGTTGTCAGTTGACGTTTGCCATTCGATAATCACTCATTAATGAATCGATGATTTGTTTTATTTTTTATCAATCAATAACCAAAGCAATCGATAATTGCAGTGAGAAAACGCCACAAGAAGTGGAGCACACAGACAGGAAGGCAGCATCACGGATAGCCAAAGTGACCCTATGGGTCAATGTGCTACTGGCTATTGCAAAGGTTGGTTGGTTGCTAATAAGGGCTGTCCAGGGTTCTAAAGTTGCGAATGTTAAGAAAAGCAGAGAAAACTGGCCTCGTTTAACACACAATCTTGCTTCTGTTTTTCCTTTTTTGGTTCCTTTGAAGTCCGAACTTCTCATCGTGTAAGAATTGAGTGTCTTTTGATAATGAATTGAACGTTGCGCGAATTCAACTGCTAAATAAATGCACAATGCCAATTTGCCAATTCTTCGTCGCATTAGTATGTCATAACTATTAGGGCTGAAAATTCCTGCTTGCCATTAAATCAATATTGAATCATTTTGATTGTTGACCATTATTGATCACCCGCATCATAAAGTGTTTAAATTGTAAAAGGTAAAATGACTACTCCGGTATTTTTAACTCGCGGGGCACACCGTTCAATCCCGTCTTGTACGCCGCTAGGTACACCGCGGGGTAGAACCTTTAGACGGGTACCCCGCGAGCTGCAGCCTCTAGACGGGGAGCCCCGCGAGGTAGATAGCGGCGTGCCCCGTGGGGCAGGAGGGACGGTGTGCCCCGCGAGATTTGATGTCCACCACGCGAGGCACACCATCTCTTCCACACCGTGGTTCACCTCGCGGTGTACCCCGCGAGATTTGGCCTCTCAACGGTGTGCCCCGCGAGCAAAAAAATACCGGAGTATTTAATCAACTAATTGTTCCCGTCCGTTTGCAGGCAGTTGCCTCTGGTCTATCAGGCTCCCTCTCCATCATCTCCTCTCTCGTCGATTCTCTCGTCGACATAACCTCCGGTTCTCTCATTCTCTACTCGACGCGTGCCATCCGCAAGCGCGATCCGTATCTGTATCCGCGTGGCCGCACGCGGCTCGAACCCATGGTCTTGGTCAGTGATTGAGTAGGGTTAAATAGGCGATCCGTATCTGTATCCGCGTGGCCGCACGCGGCTCGAACCCATGGTCTTGGTCAGTGCTTGGGAGGGTTAAATAGGCGATCCGTATCTGTATCCGCGTGGCCGCACGCGGCTCGAACCCATGGTCTTGGTCAGTGCTTGGGAGGGTTAAATAGGCGATCCGTATCTGTATCCGCGTGGCCGCACGCGGCTCGAACCCATGGTCTTGGTCAGTGCTTGGGAGGGTTAAATAGGCGATCCGTATCTGTATCCGCGTGGCCGCACGCGGCTCGAACCCATGGTCTTGGTGAGTGGCGCGATCCGTATCTGTATCCGCGTGGCCGCACGCGGCTCGAACCCATGGTCTTGGTGAGTGCTTGGGATGGGTTAATTAACTATGCTTGGGAGAATACATACCGTCAACTAAATCGACACCTTGTTCATTTGTAATATATGTTGCCCGGATTCGCCGGGTGTGATCATCATTTGGTTTATACGTGGGAAAACCATACGTGGGCGGGCATTGCCGTTGTGAGCTTATCTGTTTTCGAGAATTCCGTGAAGAGTTTAGCTGTTCCTCCCGATAGCTTCCCTTTCTCTTTATCTTTCTCTCTCTATCTCGTTTCCTCCTCTTTCTGCTGTAGCAAGCTCTCATTTCTCGATTCATTGTGTGCAACTACTAATGTTTATTCAATCAATAAAAAGCTCTTTATTCATACAATTAAAAAATTCAATGTTCATTCAATTATTCATTCTCTTTATTCAATCAATTCAGTTACGCTTCAAGAGAAAATACAAATTTCTACCTTTATTTATAACGTTATATGGCTTCATTTTACTGTAGGAGAGGACGAAACACGGTAGAACTCGTCTTGCACGGCCATCCGATGGGTCCTGAAAATATGTCATTTTGAGTAATTTTTTCGAAAATCGGGGGGGGGGGGTCGGGTGCCAAAATCGGGGGGGGGGGGGGAGTATTGCCGCTAGCGGCAGTGGTGCCCACGTATGGGGAAAACTCCAAGGATGTGCGGGTCCCTGTGGGTTGTGGCTATATGGTTTGTTTGGGAGGAACGGGCATGGACAATTTTATAATTTCCGCATTCTATTTAGCAATTTAAAAAATAAGTAGAATTTATTTAAAATTATCTGGGAGACATCCAACAAGTGTCTAACGAATCAACACTGTCCACGTATGATTTTGTTTCTCGGGGGTTTGGGGGGGACTCTATTCTTTTGGCAATATCAAGGCAACTTTCTCGTAAAAAGGTGTTTTAAAAAAAAATTGTTGATATTTTAAGGGTTCCGAAAAAATCTAATATGGGGTTCCAAAGTTTTGAGAAATCGACCCTTTTAATCATTCTGATTGCAGGTCATTATCAGTATAATCATGGGTTTTGCGTCGCTGCAACTCGCATACGAAGCCGTCAAACGGATCTACGATGGAGATTTGCATGTAATTAATTAATTAATATATTAAATTTATATATGTATTAATAAATTTAGCATATCTTCCTATAATAAGATCGCTCCGCTCACATGTTAGCTATTTAAAAAGTGAAGCAGGGTTTGACAGAAATGATCGCTATCTGAGGCCGTTATACCCATCTGCTCCATCTTGAATATGAATGAAATGGAATGATTGTTGTTATCGGAAGAAGCGCCTTTGTAGTCTGATGATTTGCTTCAAGAAATGGAATAGTAAATTATGTATTCTACCTTTTTCTTGCGCGTATCCCAAAATGGCATTTTCATTGCGTATCCGCATAATAAAGTATTATTATATATATTTTTTAAAACATTGATAATTGTGAGAGACTGTAATGTACTCATCGTCAGGGCGATCAGTATCCCTTTCCTTAACTCATTAAAATTACTTGTGCATGTAGTGAAACACTGTTTCAACAGGTAGATTTTATGGTTTTTGATGTATGGCAAAAATCGTTTAAATCGTTAATTCAGATCAATATGTCCTGGACCTCGGCGGGAATAATGATAGCTACCGTAATCATCAAGGGAGCCCTCGTGTTGTACTGTCAGAAGTGAGTATCGATTGATTGGCTTTTTTTCCACGGAGATTTTGGCTGATATTTGTTGTAATCCTCATATTTTGATATACTTTTTCCCATTTTCTAGGATGTCTAAGAACGATGCGAATATTCGGATACTCGCTCAGGATCACAGGTTTGTGTGGTGCTCAATGGATAAGAAAGGAAAGGAAAAGAGGCGAGAGAGTGTGCAAAATGTAGAGAGTGTACTCTGTGGTTCTTTTGTTTTTTTCGCAACTTGAACGGAGCATAAAACATTCGTGAATTGATTATCAGGGAATCTACAGATAATAGTTTATTTACCAAGAGATAGGCAAAAGATAATTTAAAATAGAATGAAGTCTGAATTCTTTGAACGTACAAGTTCAATCTAATTTATGTTCTCAGAAACGATTGCATTTCGAACACTGTGGCGTTGATATGTGCCGCGATTACTCCGATTAAGGATCAGGACCTCACGTTCTTGGGTACACGAGGGTACGGAAGTTTGATCTTTGGTCTTTGATCGTTTCGGATTGATCCGAGTACCGTTGTGTTGACCTTTGGTCTATTATTGATTGATTGATTTCTATTACAGATTCGCGTACGCTGACGCGCTTGGAGCTATCGGTGTATCGTTGTACATAATGCACACGTGGTACCAGACCGGAAAGGTTTGTACTTTGATCTTTGAACTCTACGAAATGATCTTTGATCTTTGAAATTTCATTTATGGATTGGTCCTTTCAGTTTCAATTTAAGTAGTCAACCATGAAATGATTGTAGTTTAATTTTTTGTGCTTTGAAATCCACCAATTTTTCTGTGTAGCTTGATCTTTGTGTTTTGCTCGGCACACACCTCGTGTGTTATTCGTTTCCACTTGCAGGAACACGTGATGATGTTGTCGGGAAAGAGTGCGAAGCCCGAGTTTATCAATAGGATCATCAAGGTGACACAATTGCTATTATTTTGACATAATTATTTTACTCTATAAATAAAATAAAATAAATTAAATTAAAGTTTTTTTCTATCTCTATCTCATCTATGAGCGAACAAGTGGCATTGATGTTAAAATTTTTCGCAATATGATCATAAATTTTGTGTTGTAATTACCATTAGGCGCATTGCAACCTGTTTACAGAGTCTTTGAACGTTCAGGCGCATGCTTTTTAATTTTGCGCTTTAATAAATAATAATTTTAGAACATTATTAATGATAATTTTAAACAATTTTTAAATAATTGATATGGATAAATTAACTTAAATTAAACACCAAAAACTAATCGATACATTGTGAGGTATGCATCGATCACGATCCTCGCATCGAGCACATTGACACCGTCTACGTCTATCATTATGGAATGAAGTTCCTCGTTGAGGTATACTGTAACTATTTTGAATTTACCGCCAAAATAATCGATTTTTCCCTAATTTTTTTACTAAATTTCTCCCGGCGATTTCCAGTTTCACAGTAGTATGTTAATATGATCTGCGATTGTCTTGCGATCGGTTTCTCATTTCATCGACAGAATTGAAATTCCAAAAGACCATTTGTATGACTTTAAAATTTCTCTGAATTTTTAATTTTGGATCCGTTCCGTGTGTTTTTTTTGAACTTATAATAATTCCTCATTTTCAGGTACATATTGTTTTGGATGAGAACATGACGTTGAAGGTGGCCCATGACATTAGCGAGAGTTTGCAGATCAACATTGAGAGTTTGCCCGATGTGAGTTGATCTTTGATCTTTGATCTATGATCTTTCGAAGGATACTACTGTATGTAGTTTTTAATTGTAGCCTGATTTGACTCGAGGAAATACTTTTTTGTTAGCACATGAAACTGTTAAGATCTCTTAATATTATTTATAATAATATTTTGTCACCCCCGAGGTGCGACAGTATTTGAAATGAAAATTATTGCGATTTTACAGTGATATGGATAGTGATTCTCCAGGGGATCAGGGGATAATTTGGCCCTGTAATGAAATTTCATTTACAATATATCCGAAATTAGCATGAATAACTTAGTGAATTTAAGGTGGAGCGTGCGTTCGTCCACACAGACTACGAGTATGAACATTTACCGGAAGACGAGCATAAGGTCGTCTAAGTACGCCAACCTTAACACGCTAAGTACGCCAACCTTAACACGCTAAGTACGCCAACCTTAACACGCTAAGTACGCCTTAACCACTCTAAGTATATCAGCCTTAACCGTAACCGCTAAGAGTACTACTGAACCCTATCAAGTACCATAATCGACACATTAGTTTGCCATACCGTCTTGATTGTATTTCGTATTTGTCTCGATTGTTTATTTCTACCGTAATCTACCGTATCTCTTTATTCCCACCGTAGTCAGTGTTTTTATGTATTGATCGAGCTTGCTCTTGTTATCACAGAGATTCGTCCCTCATGATTTATAATTATCGGTTAATCATCCTTACGCAAGCATAATCTCACCTTTATTCTAATCAATAATCAATCAATATTTTATCCGACTCTGCCCACTTTTCTACCGTAAACATACATTTGTCTGAGTATTTGTTGTTGTTGTGATTTTCCGCTGATCTAAATGTCTGGTTTGTACGAATATTGTCATGACTTTTGTTGTTCTTACCTTCGCTATCTCTCGTATTTTTCATTCATAATCTCTGCGTTCGCGTGTTCGCATAATTTCCACCCTTCCCTGATGTATTTTCCCCATAATATGAAGCATTTTACCCCATAGAATTATGAAAATGCGCCCACCATGGCTGCGTAGTGCTTTCGCCCTCCTTACACGTACATAATATGATATTTTTGCGCCATAATCTCTAATTTACTCCATTTTGCCCGATAACTACCGTATCCCTTCGATTATTGATCGATTGTTCGATGTGACCCACCGTATTTATCGTACCCTGTAGTTGCCCCCTCAAGTACTATACAGTAATGTTTGTAATGCAAGCTCTTGTACAAGCTGTCTTCACAATAGTTTATATAGAGTAGGAATTTATTACAATGTTAGAATACCTTCTTTTTTTAATGATTATGTTTTTTTTTGTAATTTCCAAAGAAATGACTCATAAGATTTGTATACAAATAAATACGGTGATAATAATTAATGTTGTTTGTTTGTCTCATCTTTTCATTTCCTCAACATCTACCTTGGAGAAAGTAACTAATACAACACATAGAAGATCAGAAAAAAATCTGTTCAGAAATAGATGAGGCAGCAGGGGTTGAGGGAGGGAAGAATAAGGGGAATAAAATATAATCAGAGACGAGAGTGATATAGTAATTGATGAATATAATGTGCTGAGATAATTCACCGAAAACTGTTTGTAACAAAAAAAAAACAGTTTGCTGTGAGCCCATGCTCCAGCATACGGTACGCTTACGTTTTTTGTTCAAGTCACATTTTCAGAACTCACTGCACACGTTAGTTCAATCATAAGAGAGTCTGTACAATAGCCGGGAAATAGGAATTATCTCAAAATGAATAATTGTGTACGAAATATATGGTATGGTCCACGCATACAGCGCCTATAAACAGTAGGTGTATTCAAATTGCGACAACCGGACTGGAAAAATGGTCCGCGCGTAAGTTCGAAATAATATGAGTAGAGAAGGGAGGGAAGGGTGATCGAAGCGTGGCGCATTGGTAAGATGGCCGCCTCTCCTCCCAAAGGGTACGGGTTCGAATCCCGACCGGAGATTTCACTTCATCCCTTATTGTACACTCTGAACTAACGTGTGCAAGCTAACCTGTAATTGTGGGCTCGAATATAAAAAAATTGCTTATTTTGGATACAGATACCCGTTTTTTTATAAGCCGACCAATTTATAAATTGACCCGTACCCACAATATGGGTGCTCGAAAATGTGTAACGGTAGGTCACTAACCGGTTTAGAGTGTAACTGTGTGGCAGGCTGAAATTTTGGTTGGCTTGATTACGGTATATTTTCTCGTTTCAGGACTTCGAGGGGTACACCGGCGAAAAAGAACGTTACGGTAGAGAAAGATCTCGATATCGAAAGATAAAGATATAGGATAGATACAACGATATCGGGTGGAGAAAAGGATATCGATCCAATCGATCTAGAACAGAATCTTAAAGACACTGAGCTGCTGTTGGTTTTTATGTGTTTCCATTCTAATGTTGTGTTATAATCTTGGAAAAGTAGATGGAAAAGTGAAAAGTAGAGTTAATTTTGTGATTGTAAAAGTAGTTGGAAAAGTAGCATATCTTTGTAATCGACAAATTGTTACAATAAAAACCTTCACGCGAGTGTTTCACGCTTCAAGTTTCACGGTGGAAAGACTGTTGCGAAATTTTTTGCTGCAGATCAAATAAATAGTGAGCACTCTTTTGATAATGAGTCTGTGTTGCGCGATTTCAACTGCTCGAATTCAACTGCTTAATTTGGTCATACTTGTGTTATTCGTATTTGTTTGATTGTCAATCAGTTGACATGATGGCTAATCGATAATCATTGATTCATGAATCGATAATTTGTTTTCTTTTTTATTAATCGATAACGAAATCAATCAATAATTGCAGTGAGAAAACGCCACAAGAAGTGGAGCACACGGACAGGAGGGCAGCATCACGGATAGCCAAAGTGACTCTTTGGGTCAATGTGCTACTGGCTATTGCAAAGGTTGGTTGGTTGCTAATAAGCATACATTTGCATACTCTCACAATGCGAGGATCGACCCGCTATGTTAAAATAATAATAGGCGGACACCGAAAATGTATGCTCATAAGGATTGTCTTGGGTTCTGTTCAAAAGTGGCGAAAAGAGAAGAAATGCAGAGAAAACCCTCCTCGTTACACATAAACCCGCTTCTTTTTCATTTCTTTTGGAATTGATTACAACTCATATATCGTGTAAGAATTGAGTGTCTTTTTGATAATGAATTAGCGTTGCGCGAATTCAACTGCTCCATGCACATGACAATATTAATTCTTCGCGAAATCATGAGGGCGACAAAATGTCCGATGATATCCCTGTTAACATTGATAAAGTTTATCTGGATAAGTGTTCAAGATTGTAAAAGGTAAAATGACCATTTAATCAACTTATAGTTCCTCATTTACAGGCCGTAGCCTCTGGTCTATCAGGCTCCCTCTCCATCATCTCCTCTCTCGTCGATTCTCTCGTCGACATAACCTCCGGATCGCTCATTCTCTACTCGACGCGTGCCATCCGCCAGCGCGATCCGTATCTGTATCCGCGTGGCCGCACGCTTCTCGAACAAATGGTCTTGGTGAGTGGCGCGATCCGTATCTGTATCCGCGTGGCCGCACGCGGCTCGAACCCATGGTCTTGGTGAGTGGCGCGATCCGTATCTGTATCCGCGTGGCCGCACGCGGCTCGAACCCATGGTCTTGGTGAGTGGCGCGATCCGTATCTGTATCCGCGTGGCCGCACGCGGCTCGAACCCATGGTCTTGGTGAGTGGCGCGATCCGTATCTGTATCCGCGTGGCCGCACGCGGCTCGAACCCATGGTCTTGGTGAGTGGCGCGATCCGTATCTGTATCCGCGTGGCCGCACGCAGCTCGAACCCATGGTCTTGGTGAGTGGCGCGATCCGTATCTGTATCCGCGTGGCCGCACGCGGGTCGAACCCATGGTCTTGGTGAGTGGCGCGATCCGTATCTGTATCCGCGTGGCCGCACGCGGCTGGAACCCATGGTCTTGGTGAGTGGCGCGATCCGTATCTGTATCCGCGTGGCCGCACGCGGCTCGAACCCATGGTCTTGGTGAGTGGCGCGATCCGTATCTGTATCCGCGTGGCCGCACGCGGCTTGATGAGATAATTCTCCGAAAACTGGTTGTAACAAATAAAACAGTTTGCAGTGCGCCCCTGCTCCAGCATAGTTTTTTTGTTCAGCTCACAGTTTCAGAACTATATGCTGCCCGTAATTGTGATAAACGGGCCCGATGATAAATTTGCTCGTAAAATTGCTTGTTTTGGCAAAATATGTGATAAGGTGACTCGTGTTTATAAGCCGACCAATTTATAAATTGACCCGTACCCACAATATGGGTGCTCGACAATGTATGACGGTAGGTCACTTACCGGTTTTGAATGTAACTGTGTGGCAGACATTTTGGCTGGCTTGATTACGGTATATTTGATCGCATCAGGACGGCGTGACGGTGATTACACCGGCGAAAAAGAAGAATACGGTAGAGGAGGGGACTACGGTATCGGGGGAAGGATATCGATCCGATCGATCTGGAACAGAATCTGGAAGACACTGACTATGAGCAACTGTTGATTTTTTAATGAGCACTTGAAGGGACAGCCCGAGCGCATGACTTATGATATGCTTTTGATGAAGAGTCTGCGTTGCGCAGATTCAACTGGTCTATTCACGTAATAGAAATATCACAAGTTTTAAACTACAAAGACTGACCTCAGAGGCCAGGCGGTATGCATGAAGGCCGGCAAACCGTTTGCCCGACAAAGGTGACGTCACAACCGTAGGCGGAGGCGTTTGTCGAAAAACCTCCGCCTACGCCTTTGACGTCACGTTTGTCGGGCAAACGGTTTGCCTGCGTTCATGCATACGGCCTCATGTTGGAATTTATTTTTTTGTTTTGTTGAAAACCAGACCGGATTATGCAAATCTGTAGTTATCCGAGCTATCGCTTCAGCGCGTATTGCCAATCAAATAAGTACTGAGCAATAATGAATCTGTGTTGCGCGTATTCATCTGCTCTTTACAAGATGCAAGTAATTTTGCAAGTAATTTGAAATTAAATACGTTTGCTATTCGATAATCACTCATTAATGAATCGATGATTTGTTTTATTTTTTATCAATCAATAACCCAAGCAATCAATAATTGCAGTGAGAAAACGCCACAAGAAGTGGATCACACAGACAGGAGGGCAGCATCACGGATAGCCAAAGTGACCCTATGGGTCAATGTGCTACTTCACAAATCATAACTCCATGGTGAGTTCTTAGCATTCCCTTGTAAGCCATTATATGTACTCATCTAGAACATGAAAGAAATAAATAGAATTATTTTTTGTTATGGGAAGAAAAAGATGCACATTTTAGTCTAATGGTTTGCTTCAAGATTATGCATTCAACCATATTCTTGTAGGTTTCCTAACATGGCATATTCTTTGCGTACTCGCATAATACAGTATTATTGTATATTTTTACACATTAGAAATTACGACAGACTGTTGTATTTTTCACGCACCCAGGATCGTTTTCAATACCTCACTAACTACATGTATGTATTCAATGATACGCCATTTCATCGGGTTGATTTCCATAAGTCGCTTATTGATGGAAGGACAAAGCGTTTGCTTAATTCAGATCAATATGTCGTGGACCTCGGCGGGAATAATGATAGCTACCGTAATCATCAAGGGAGCACTCGTGCTGTACTGTCAGAAGTGAGTTTATTGATTGATTTACTGTAATTTCACGGAGATTTAGGCTGATATTTGTTGTATTTTTCATATTTTGTTTTTTTTCATTTCCAGGATGTCTAAGTACGATGCGAATATTCGGATACTTGCTCAGGATCACAGGTTTGTGCGGTGTTCAGTGATTACGAAAGGAAACGAAAACTGGCGAGAGAGTGTACGAAACGAAGAGAGTTTTCTCTGCGTTTCATCTGTTTTTGCAACTTTTGAGCAGAGCATAAAACATTCGTGAACTGATAATTAGGGAATGTACAGTATTATATAAGATCTCGCATCTCTGTCTAGATAATAGTTTATTTACCAAGAGATAGGCAAAATATAATTTAGCAATAAAATAAAAAAAGTCTCGAATTCTTTGAACGTACAAATTCAATCTAACTTTTGTTCTCAGAAACGATTGCATCTCGAGCACTGTGGCGTTGATATGTGCCGCTATTACACCGATTAAGGATCAGGACCTCACGTTCTTGGGCACACGAGGGTACGGTAGTTTGATCTTTGATCTTTGATCTTTTAATGACTCGTAATGATGGTTCCGGACAGATCCGAGTACGGTACTGCTGACCTTTGATCGATCAAAGAAAAAAAAGGTAAAAGTACAACCCGTTATTCAAGGCGCATGAAGTCCTGCGGGTGTTCACTGCTAGGCAAGTGATAATTTCGAGGCTAATTCAGTCCGGAGGGCCTGGTCTCTTCTTCGGACCTACTTTACCGCATGATCTAGTCTTTGATCTATTATTGATTGATTGACTAGCATTGTAGATTCGCGTATGCTGACGCGCTTGGAGCTATCGGTGTATCGTTGTACATAATGCACACGTGGTACCAGACCGGAAAGGTTTGTGCTTTGATCTTTAATCTTTGAACTTTCATTTATGGATTGGTACTTTCAGTCTCAATTTTAGTAGCTAGTCAACCACGAAATGATCCTTGATCTTTATAGTTTAATTTTTGTGCTTTGAAATCCACTAGTTTTACTTTGTAGCTTGATCTTTGTGTTTTGCTCGGCACACACCTCGTGTGTTATTCATTTCCACTTCCAGGAACACGTGATGATGTTGTCGGGAAAGAGTGCGAAGCCCGAGTTTATCAATAGGATCATCAAGGTGACACAACTACTATTATTTTGAGCCTCACTAGTTTACTGTATCTTATGAGTGAACAAGCGAAAAGCGATGACAAAGTTCGGCGCTTGTTCCGCAAACGCCCACGCCCCGCCCCCTCCATCCTAGCACTCTGTACTCTCTCATATCTCAATTCTCTCTCTCGCCCTCTCTCACTATGCACTGCGCACACTCTCATATCTCGTATACTATCTCATATCTCAACGCTTTCTCGCACTCTCTCGCTCTTGATTAACTAATGGTGACCTAAGAACATGCTATAACTGCAATGGTTGTATGAATTAATTTATTAAGAGTAGTGCAAGGATAAGCTAATCGGTGATGAATGAAGAATCGGCTAATTGGTATGGAATGAAAAATGAACTCATCGGTAATAAGTGAAGAACAAAGTAATCGGTAATGAATGAAGGAATAGGCTAATCATAATGAATAGAATAGGCAAATCGGTAATGACTGAAAATAATAGGCTAATCGGTAGTTAATGAAAAGAATAGGCTAATCCGTAATGTAATTAATGAAGGAAAAATCCGCAATAAACGCAATAAATTTGCTTATTTTTTAGTCATTTACCGATTTGCCTATTCTTTTTAGTCGTTACCGATTTGCCTATTCTATTCATTAACTACTGATTAGCCTATTCCTTCATTCATTACCGATTACTTTGTTCTTCACTTATTACCGATGAGTTCATTTTTTATTCCATACCAATTAGCCGATTCTTTATTCATCACCGATTAGCTCATCCTTGCACTACTCTTAATAAATTAATTCATACAACCATTGCAATTACATCATGTTCAAGTTAGACCACAGACAGTCAGAATCGGATCAGACACGCAGAGGATATTAGAGAGGAGAGAGCTAGAGAGCGAGAGTGAGCGAGAGAGTGTGTCCCACCTAGAGAGTGCGCATGCCAGGATTGTAGTTTGTACGGCCCCCTATAAATAGCCCTCTTCCTCCTCATTCTTCGCCTCTGATTCATCAGTTGTGCCTCTCTCCTTCGAGAGAATTTTGGCTTGGGGAAGGGACTTCGCGATGGAGTCCCTTCCCTGCCCCGGACTTCTCCATCTCCTTGGAGAAGTCGCCGAGCAGGAGCCGGCTGGGGCGTCCCCCACTCCCAGGGCCTCTCCCTGGAAAAGGGGGCGGGGCTTAAAGGGGGCGTGGCAAGTGTGGGCTTTTGCGGAACAAGCGCCCAAAGTTCTTTGCAGCGACCCGAATTTTGAGTTTTAAATACCATATGGCGCTTCGTAACCATTACTTTTGTAGAGGCTTTACTTGAAACGTCAATGTGAATGTATTTTAACAGAATTTTTTAAATTTAACTGCTTAATATTTAGAATAATTTAACCTAGTGTCTTCATTTGATATGAATAAATTGAATTATGATACAATTAAATTAAATTAAACACCAAAATCAAATCGATACATTGTAAGGTATGCGATCGATCCTCGCATCGAGCACATTGACACCGTCTACGTGTATCATTATGGAATGAAGTTCCTCGTCGAGGTATACTGTAACTATTTTGAATTTACCGCCAAAATAATCGATTTCTTCCACGATTTTTTTTTGAGTTATATCCCGGTGAGTTCTAGTTTCACGGTGGTATGTTAATGTGAGGAGCGATTGCCAATGCGATTGGTTGTCATTTAGTCGTCGACAAAAAAAAGACTATTCCAAAGGACTATTTGTATTACTGAAAAGTTTCTTTGAATCTTATGGCGCACTAAAAAAAGTGGAAAACGAAAAATGGCGGCTTTCCAGGGTCTAAAAAAGCACCTGGAAACTCGAAAATTTGAATTCGCGGGCGCGAAAAAAGGTGCGGGAATTCAAATTCTGGCTTTCCAACTGCGGTTTTCTGCGGTTTAAAAAGAATGTTAAGTAGGAATTTAAGTTCCTACGCTTCAGAAAAGTCGAAAAATGAAATTTCGGCTTTATTTAAGTTTTATAACCGCAGAAAATAGCAGTTAGAAAGTCAGAATTTGAATTTCCGCGCCTTATTCGCGCCCGCGAATTCAAATTTCGAGTTTCCATTTTCGGATTTCCAGTGTACTTTTTTAGACCCCGGAAAGTCGCCATTTTCCGTTTTCCACTATTTTTTAGTGCGCCATTAGACCCGTTCTTTTTTTTTAATTTAAAAATTATAATAATTCCTCATTTTCAGGTACATATTGTGTTGGATGAGAACATGACACTGAAGGTGGCCCATGACATTAGCGAGAGTTTGCAGATCAACATTGAGCGTTTGCCCGATGTGAGTTGATCTTTGATCTTTTGTCTTTGATCTTTCGAAGGATTCTACTGTATGTAGTTTTTAATTGATTGATTTATCACGATGAAATGTTTTTTACATTTCTTATCATAGGCTACTGTAGAGATCTCGTAATTGTGTCTGTAATGCCATTCATATGACGAATTTCTATGTTACAAATTTTCATAATGCAGTCAGCTTTTCAAAAAAGAAACCCAAAATAAGGCCAGTCTTGGTAGTTCTCCGCAATTTTAGGGGGGCCAATAATTTGGTCGAACATTTTTGGGTGCCGAAAATTTGGCTACCAGACAAGCCCCACTTTAAAGGTGAGTCAATAATTTGGTAGTTAAGCCAATAATTTGGTTCGAAGTGGGACTGTTATTTTAGTCTAAAATATTAGCCCCACTTAGAACCAAATTATTGGCTCAACCACCAAATGATTGACTTAACTTTAAAAGTGGGGCTTGTCTGGTTGCCAAATTTTAGGGTCAACTTTTAGGATCCACCAAATTATTGGCCCCACTTCGATCAAATTATTGGCTCCCCTAAAATTGCGGAGTTTGTAAAGTACTTTCCGACCTATAGTAGCATTTCATTTTCCTGAAATTAACATGAAACGAAATTAACGACTAACTTGGTAAATTTAAGGTGGAGCGTGCGTTCGTCCACACAGATTACGAGTATTAACATTTACCGGAAGACGAGCATAAGGTCGTCTAAGTACGCCAACCTTAACACGCTAAGTACGCCAACCTTAACACGCTAAGAACCCCTTAACCACTCTAAGTATGTCAGCCTTAACCGTAACCGCTAAGAGTACTACTGACCCTATCAAGTACCATAATCGACACATTAGTTTGTCATACCGTCTTGATTGTATTTCATATTTGTCTCCATTGTTCATTTCTACCGTAATCTACCGTATATCTTTATTCCCACCTACCGTAGTCAGTGTTTACTGTATTGATCGAGCTTGCTCTTTTGTTACAGAGATTCGTCCCTCATGATTTATAATTATCGGTTAATCATCCTTACGCAAGCATAACCTCACCTTTATTCTAATCAATAAATAATCAATCAATATTTTATCAGACTCTGCCCACTTTTCTACCGTAAACCTACATTTGTCTGAGTATTTTTTGTTGTTGTGATTTTCCACTGATCTAAATATCTGGTTTTGTACGAATATTGTCACGACTTTTGTTGTTCTTACCGTCGCTATCCTCGTATTTTTCAGCATTCATAATCTCCACATTCGCGTGTTCGCATAATTACACCCTTCCCTGATGTATTTTCCCCATAATATGAAGCATTTTACCCCATAGAATAATGAAAATGCGCCCACCATGGCTGCGTAGTGCTTTCGCCCTCCTTTACACGTACATAATATGATATTTTTGCGCCATAATCTCTAATTTACTCCATTTTGCCCGATAACTACCGTATCCCTTCGATTATTGATCGATTGTTCGATGTGACCCTCCGTATTTATCGTACCCTGTAGTTGCCCCCTCAAGTACTATACAGTAATGTTTGTAATGCAAGCTCTTGTACAAGCTGTCTCCACAATAGTTTATATAGAGTATGAATTTATTACAATGTTAGAATACCTTCTTTTTTTTAATGATTATGTTTTTTTTGTAATTTCCAAAGAAATGACTCATAAGATTTGTATACAAATAAATACGGTGATTATAATTAATATTGTTTGTTTGTCTCATCTTATCATTTCCTCAACATCTACCTTGGAGAAATGAACTAATACAAAATATAGCAGGACAGGGGATCAAAAGGAAAAAATCGATTCAGAAATCAATGCTTCCTTTCTCTACGAGTGAGTACAATACTTTATCCTTTCAGCATATAGTATGCAGAGGGGGTCAAAGCAGGGGGTATCTTCATATTCACAAGTAATATCCTTCAGTCTCTGAGAGAATTATTCTCCATTCAAGAAAACGTCGAAATATTAAACTTGATCAGAACAGTAAAAACAACCCACGAAAACGCTGCGTTGCTCGTCCAAAAGGCCTGCTTTACAAGACGGAAATACCGCTCCTGACTTTCCAAAGTCTTCTAGGAGGGGACTCAACTGTTGGTCCTTTTCTCTTGATGGAATAGGCGAGTGTAGTAGAGAATGGAGAGAGAGTGAGTATGAGTATGAGTACGAGTGAGTATTGCCAGAGTAAAATTTTGTGTGCCTTCAATGAAGCTATGCCTTCGACATATATAGAACTGGGTTATGGCACCTGGCAAACACTTCACTTCAAACAATGGCCAATTTAAAAGTTTGCAAACTAATCTGTAGTCTGTTGATTGCGGTTAATTATTACGTAGTATATAAACAGTGAACAGTACGTTTCACTATCTAAAAATGATTGTTACGAGTATTTTTCTCCTGTTCGCTGTCGTAATATTAGCGTCAGATGCGCTACCTCATTTCACTCTCAGCGACTTCCCGTACTACAAGTAAGATTACTTCATGCTAGACATACTGTCATGCTTGCGTGCTGACTAGTCTACTTACAGTAATCCATGTTACGGCGATCTGAGTCAGTTGACGGAGCGTGCTCGTAAGAGGTGCCAATCAAAGTTTGCGACCTACGGTTTCGGCGGACAGGGACTAGGTTATCAAAAGCAACAGAGGTATTTAATTTTTAGTCTCATATATTTTAATGGTTGCTAACCTTCTTAAAGGAACATCTCTCGCAAATTTTATACTCCGCTATGGTAATGTTCTCTTGCTTTTTGTCTACGAGAGAATGTTGCTAGAGCGGAGAGTTTCAAATTAACCCTGGGTGTGCATTATAAAGAGAGAGAGACAAATATTTGAATAACCGTACCTCCTTTCATGAACAAGTGTTGTAGGACCAACAACATCTACTGCAAGGTCTTCCATCTCTGTCTCAACTTCTCATTCGGAAATCTTTACTTGTCCAGTTATGGTTTCTGGAGGTCACACGGCTACTTCCCGCAAAAGGTTCGAAGATATTTTTATTTAAAGTAACAACCCGGGCTAATTTGAAACTCCCTCCTGGCCACACTCTCTCGCTTGCTTGGTCTGCTAGAGAGTGTTGCCAGAGCTTTAAAGTTAGCCTGGGTGTCGCTTTAAAACCATTTGCGCATTGTTGGAACAACAAAAACTGTGAAAGAGTAAATAAGTGAGAGAGAGAGAGTAGCCAGAGCGGAACACAGCCCAACCTAATTTACTGTCCGCATTGACAATACTCTCTCGCAGACAAAGAAAACAGTACATCACGAGTAACTATCCATCAGTGTTGAACGCACCTGACTATGTAGGTTTCACTGTCTATTCATATCCATTCAGTCTTTATTCAATGCGATTCTGTTGGCGCAACCCGGTATAATTTTAATAATATAAATATTTATCATTTCCACACGGAGACAAATACGGAGAAATATTAAATCTTGATATCACATGTGAAGAAATGGTAGGCAATACTCTCTCGTAGACAATTAAACGAGAGAGAGAGAGTGGCCAGAGCGGATTTGTCAAATTAGCTCTGATTACTCTAAAGAGCTTTGTAATCTTTGCTCGATAATCAAAAATTCTTGGGATCCATTCCTGGGATGCAAGAGATCTGTAATCTAAAAGTAATGAATTGGAAAAAAAAAGTCACAAATTAAATAAATAAATGAAAAAAATAAATTGTAGAATTACGCGATTCACGCTATCGCAGGAGCCAATACGCCCGAGCCTACGGAGATAGAGAAACCGAGCAAGGAAGCTATCAAGCTTGCTATACGTAAGAGTCTCAATATTTCAATGAATTAACATTTCTACAATTTGATATTACGCTTGAAAGTCTATGGAGGCACAAAATAACCTTCAATAAATTATTTGTTGCTTATATCAAGAATTTACAATATCTCACGGTTTCAGCAGTTCATAATTATGTACGATATGTAAGAGAAAACACTAGACCAAAGACTAAAGTCCGATAGATTTAAAGGCACTTCCAGGATAATTTCACTCTCCATTCTGACCACGCTCTCTCGTAGACAAAGAAATATGCGAGAGAGTGTGGCCAAAGCGGAGCGCTTCAAATTAGCTTGGGTGTCACTTCTCTGGTATTTCGACACTTAAAGTCTACTTAAAGTCAGCACTTAAAGTAGACTTGTAAGTCTACTTAAAGTAAAACGTAAGTCTACTTAAAGTGGTGTGTTATACTGTAAAGCATTTCGTCAAATATTCTTTCACTTAAAGTCTAGTTAAAGTCGACTTCAAGTCTGTGACGTAGTTTAAGTAGACTTTAAGTTTCGAAATACCAGAGTTAAAACAGGTGCCCTCTCACGCAATATAAATATACAATACTTTTGATATATTCATTTCACTCATATTTTTTTTGTTACAGAAGACTTCAGACGTAATTCGGACAGGAGCATTGCTCAATTCGATCTGGCAGGACAGAGATCAGAAGATGGAAAAGATGACTCGAAGGTCGAGTGAACTAGTGCTATCTAATCAATAATCTTCAATCAATAATGATTAAGCCGAATATTTTTTTAAATACTTTCTTTCCTTTTTCAGTACTTTTCAGCAAAGCATAAATGAAAATGAAAATTTTCCTGCTTCCTTGGGGTATCACTATGTGTATATCCCATCCCCGATGTGTTCTATTGAAGGAATAAATATTATCATTATATTATTATAGCGAATTTTCCATTTGTATTACCCTCAGACGAAACCACTGATCTCGTATTTATAAAAATTTTTTTTTCCCGAAAACTTTTTTATTTCTATTGCAAAAATTTTTCTTATTGTCAATGATGGTGTTTTCATGTTTCGTTCTCTGTATAAAACATATATTATTTGAGTTCATAGTTTTCGTTGTACATGAAAGGAAATTAAGCACAATTATTAATGTAATACATGAGAGATTATAGATTAGGGAATATGGATTAATGTTGTCGTCTTTTTTATCCAAAAATTCATGGCACCCACGATATTTCAGATTAATATTTAAGATGTAAGAATAAAAATTATAATCTATCTATTTCCAGGAATGGCTGAGATGATTCTAATATTAATTTTCGAAATTGTTTCATCATGAGACCAAAGATTTGTGTTGTAATTAAGGGATGTATGGTCCTGAGTATAATGAAAATTGGTCATAAATTGAAGATATATTGAAGTTAATTCACGTCACATTCTTATCTTCACTGTGTAAGCTAGAGAAGTACCGTTTAATATAGAAATTCTGCCTAAAATTCTTCCCAACGCTTTCAAAGAAGTATGGTTAGCGCCAGAATACTGTGCGTACCTTACTAAATACCTTATATTCAATAAAAATCACCTTTTTACTATAGTCATATTCATTGTTTATCTGTCGTTGCATGCGTAAGCATGTAGATAAAATAAAATAAATAATATCCACCATCCATGTTAGCCCTCGGCTGCTCTTGATCATGTCCCAATTGACAGCCTTATCCACCCTAGTGTCAATCACACCCTGAACTTCATTGTGGCGGTATGTCTCAGTTCCCTCAATAGTTAGAGACTTCTTTATTGCTCCATATCCATACATAGAATCATCAAACCAGGAAAGCCGTAATCATGATACGGGTGTCGATCTTGAACTATTCTCAGTGGCGGTATGTCTGAGGTCCCTCAATAGTTAGAGACTCCATTATTCCCTATCCCTACAAAGGGAGGTATGACAAAACCGCAACGACAAAAGCGCAACTCGCCAAAAACGACAAAAGCGCAAAAATAATAAGCGCAAGCGACAAAAGCGCAACTCGCGATAACTTCGACCAGAGTTGTCCAATCATGGTCAGGTTGGCCTTTTTGAACTCCTTAGCCTCATGGCTATTACGTCAGTAATTGATCTTTGATCTCTAGCTCCTCAACGACAAAAGCGCAACTCGAGCTATCTCGGCTTAGAGAGATGCTAGGCACTTCGGGGTGGGCTCATACGAAACCTCGGGGCCTCGGCCATCCCGTTACAAGTTGATCTTTGATCTCTGGCCTCTCAACGACAAAAGCGCAACTCGAGCTATCTCGGCTCAGAGTGATACTAGACTCTTCGGGATTGGCTCATACGAAGCCTCAGGACCTGCGCCATCACTCATTGTAAACTACCGTAATCTACCGTAACCTGGTTCGGTGGGTCAGATCAAGTGCGATGGGTCAGATTTAAGTAAAAATTGTCCAAATGGTTACTATGTGCGTGGTGTGATTATGAGTTATTGTGAACTACCATAATCTACCGTAACCCGGTTCGGTGGGTCAGATCAAGTGCGATGGGTCAGATTTAACTAAAAATTGACTGAATGGTTACTACGTGTGTGTCATCATTATGACGTATTGCAAACTACCGTAATTTACCGTAACCCGGTTCGGTGGGTCAGATCAAGTGCGATGGGTCAGATTTCACTAAAAATTGTCCAAATGGTTACTATGTGCGTGGCATGATTATGAGTTATTGTGAACTACCGTAATCTACCGTAACCCGGTTCGGTGGGTCAGATCAAGTGCGATGGGTCAGTTTTCACTAAAAATTGTCCAAATGGTTACTATGTGCGTGGCATGATTATGAGTTATTGTAAACTACCGTAACCCGGTTCGGTGGGTCAGATCAAGTGCGATGGGTCAGATTTCACTAAAAATTGTCCAAATGGTTACTTTGGGCGTGGCATGATTATGAGTTATTGTAAACTACCGTAACCCGGTTCGGTGGGTCAGATCAAGTGCGATGGGTCAGATTTCACTAAAAATTGTCCAAATGGTTACTATGTGCGTGGCCTGATTATGAGTTATTGTAAACTACCGTAACCCGGTTCGGTGGGTCAGATCCAGTGCGATGGGTCAGATTTCATTAAAAATTGTCCAAGTGGTACATACCACATACCACGCACATACATCATCATACCACGCACATAGTAACGATTTGGACAATTTTTAGTGAAATCTGACCCATCGCACTTGATCTGACCCACCGAACCGGGTTACGGTAGTTTACAATAACTCATAATGATACCGCACGCTCAGTGGCTATTCCGACATTTTTTTGTGAAATCTGACCCATCGCACTTGATCTGACCCACCGAACCGGGTTACGGTAAATTACGGTAGTTTGCAATACGTCATAATGATGACACACACGTAGTAACCATTCAGTCAATTTTTAGTTAAATCTGACCCATCGCACTTGATCTGACCCACCGAACCGGGTTACGGTAGATTACGGTAGTTTGCAATACGTCATAATGATAACACGTAGTAACCATTCCGTCAATTTTTAGTTAAATCTGACCCATCGCACTTGATCTGACCCACCGAACCGGGTTACGGTAGATTACGGTAGTTCACAATGCGTGATGGTGCAGGTCCTGAGGCTTCGTATGAGCCAATCCCGAAGAGTCTAGTATCACTCTGAGCCGAGATAGCTCGAGTTGCGCTTTTGTCGTTGAGAGGCCAGAGATCAAAGATCAACTTGTAACGGGATGGCCGAGGCCCCGAGGTTTCGTATGAGCCCACCCCGAAGTGCCTAGCATATCTCTAAGCCGAGATAGCTCGAGTTGCGCTTTTGTCGTTGAGGAGCTAGAGATCAAAGATCAATTACTGACGTAATAGCCATGAGGCTGAGGAGTTCAAAAAGGCCAACCTGACCACGATTGGACAACTCTGGTCGAAGTTATCGCGAGTTGCGCTTTTGTCGCTTGCGCTTTTTTCACCCCATTTGCGCTTTTGTCGTTGCGGTTTTGTCATACTCCCCTACAAAGTATCATCAAATCAGACACGGTGGAAAGCCCTAATCATGATACTACATTGACAACAATCCAGCGGGTGTCAATCTTGAACTATCTCGGTATGTCTCAGTTCCCTCACTAGTTAGAGACTAGACCTACTCTGTCCACATACATAGTATCACCAAATCAGACACTGTGGAAAGGTGTCAATCTTGAACTATTCTCAGTGGCGGTATGTCCGAGTTCCCTCACTAGTTAGAGACTCGAACTACTCTGTCCCCATACATAGGGGGACAGAGTAGTATCCCTCTTTGATTCTCTTTGATTCACACTACTCTATATACCATAATTAGCACTGTCTATGGACAATGTGTGTATCTGGGCGGACGGATACTTCTTAGACCTTGGCCGGCACTCTCTCCCTCTCCCTCTTGAATCTCTACCTCTCCCTCTCCCTCTTGAATCACTCTACCTCTCCCTCTCCCTCTTGAATCACTCTACCTCTCCCTCCCCCCGACCGGAACCTCTATCTCTCTAGTCTTCCCCTTCCGGATAAGAAGAAGGCCATCTTCCCCCCTCTCTCGGTCTTTTATGTTTGTTCAGTCGTAGCAGAATCTCAAACATTAATACTCAGGGGATAGTAACCAAGGCCGAGAGAGACATATTGGGGCGTGAGAATCCCCACATTCACGCATACAATGCATGTATCAATTACGACCTTTTTGTTGGCACTCTGCCAGACTTTTGTGCGAGGATCGTTTGATGAGTTCAGGTCCCTTTGGTCATTTCCATTTTGGTCACTTCGTTAGTTTCTAATGTTATACTGCGCTAAAGTGACACCCCGAGCTCTCCGCTCTGGCAATACTATCTCGCAGACAAAGAAAGCGAGAGACTGTGACCAGAGCGGAGAGTTTCATAATAGCTCAGGGTGTGCCTATGCTAAAATACTATTGTTTCTTTCACAGATGAATAAAGATCACTCGAATTGTTTCCATCTACTACCTTCCTTCTTCATTTCTATTCAGTAATCTCAAAATCATCGCGATTATCCCCTCTCTCTAAACTGTTCTTCTTCTTTCTTCGCGCAATCGAACTATTCATCCCTCCCTCTCATTCAACGTTTACAATGGCAGCAAGTTGTTCCTCTTACTTGAGTTGGAGAGGGAGAGGGAGAGGGAGAGGGAAAGTTAGAGGTAGAGGTAGGGGGAGAGATGACACTGCATAATGACCGGATAAGACAGCTTAGATGTGAGGTAAATACTGTTTCGAAGTACTTCGAAGTAGTTAAGCAAAAGACAAGGAACATGACTGTTGTAGTTAGAAATAGGGCGTATTTATTTATTAAATTTATTTACAGTGGCATTTACATATTTATTTATTTATTTATATTTTTTACAGTAGCGTATGTATTATTTACATTTACACATCTTACAGTATTTCCATATTTACAGTAGCTTTTCTTCTTGCCGTTTCGCGACCTTCGGTAGATTTTGGTCGCGGGGCACACCGTTGAGAGGCCACAGCTCGCGGGGTACCCCCGTCTAAAGGTTCTACCCTGTGGTGTACCCCACGGGATTGAACGGTGTGAACCGCGAGTAGAAAATGCCGGAGACTGTGACAACGTGATAAATCTGAGGATGAGACAATGTTGTCCGAATCTCTTATGCTGAACAGTCGTGAAAGAATGGGAGAGTATGGATAAATCGGAAAGTATTCTTGGCTTAATTATTGTGTCTTGGACAACCTACAACTCAAATATGAGAGAAACCTATAATGGGACAACCGTCTGATCTTTCGATCTGGGCAAAATTGTATATTTTTATGTAATGATAAAGGGTACTCACTATCCCTGTCTCGTCTATTCCATCTGCAGGAAGAAGCCCAGCCGAATCAAATCCCAGAAGGTGTATGAAAAATCGCGGGAGTTGTATTTCCTTTTCCATATTCAGCGAGGTTTTTTCCATACTACGTGGGTTGTTAACTTCTATGTCTAAAATAATATTTTCTCTATTCTACTTCGTGGCAGTGAGGACTTCTGCAAATTACCTAGTTAGAATTCTACCTTTTATCTGCATTGGTTGAAACATATTCCAACACTTTTATAATATCATCTATTCTTCTCTCACGGACAATGACTTTGCATCTCTCATCTCTCTCCATCACAGTATTCTGGTTCAAGCCATTTTGTTTCCATAGCGAGACAAGCGAAAGACGATTGCATTTGAGAGAGTTTCTATGTTTAGCGGTCGTTTTTGCTTTCACAGCCTATAGAACATTGTGCCATAGCATTCCTGAACCGACGACTAAAGCATAGGACCGCGTTTATTTCGCTTCTAAATTCCTAAAATAGGCCCCAAGAAGAGATTAGGCCCTCCGGACTGAATTGGCCTCGTATCATCACTGGTCTAGCAGTGATCACCCGCAGTACTTTGTGTCCCTTGGTTGCACCTTACCTTTTCCCGCTAATCTATTCTCTTGATCACTATCATAATCGGCACTAGTTCGGATGAGGACCGATGAATAACCGATTGGATGATAACATTTGCATATTAGAGACAAGCACTAATGAATAAATAAAGCATAACTTATCATCCAGTCGGTTATTATTCATCTGTTCTCTAGTCCTTCATAATCACTCTCACTAATTTCTTTCCAATCATCTTATTCATCCCCTAAACCACCACCGCTTACTATCCATTTCATCTCTTCTCCCTGCCAGCTGCCTCTCCATTCATCCTACCGTAGTCGACAATTTGATTGCGCATCCGCCGACCCCATCTCTCCCTCTCCTTTTTTCTCCCTCTCCCTCTCCCTCTCTGTCTCTCTCCCCTCCTTCTCTCTCCCTCTCTCACTACCCCTACTTCTCCGCTCGCCCCTCTCATTTGCTCTTTTATCCACATTACGGCTTTGCGCCAATTTCTTTCGGGTAGGGATGCGATGTGGAATAGAGGGCACATAGATCTCATTCTCTCAAGACGAGACGAGTGGGTTACGGTAGGTTGTTCCATTCGGGAGCCTCGTCCTCTTCTCGGAGAACATAATCAATCATTGCGGGGATGGGTTCAGAATGGATATGAATCATTTCTTGTTCTCGTACGTTCTCAATACTGTGGATTTTTTGGGGTATAGATCATGCTCGAGATGGGTTATTGTCGGTTTGTTCCAACATGTTCCACTCTCTTTTATTGAGGGCGCTCAATTATTAAAGACACACCCCAAGCTAATTTGAAACTCTCCGCTCTGGCCACTCTCTCTCTCGCTTTCTTTGTCTACGAGAGAGTATTGCCAATGCGGAGAGTAAGATCAGCTTGGGTTGTGCATTTAAATGTTTATTTTTCTCGATCAATAGATCATTTATCGTTTCCTTGACTCAATATCTCACAAGGAATTTGTTCTACATATCCGTTTTAAGTTTGTTTTTTTCCTGATCGTCTGTGCAGCTTATTTTGAAAGTACGGTGTAATTATTGACAGTATAGCTTTATTGTTAGCCCGGATAACTGACCCAAATTACAATACATCCGCTCACGTTTTGTTCATGTTCCATTACCATATTTCCTAGTCTTACGAACGCTAACTCTTCGTCAGTTTTAAGTATACTTTTTTATGGTTCATAATATCGCTGCTAAATCCGAAATATAGAAATCAGAAATTCTAAATCAACTTGATGTCCCTTAATCTGTCTATAATCCACCGGAAGTTTCCCCATGTAAAGGTGTCAAAGCGGAGGCCGGATAGAGGGGAGGGAGGAGATCATCCACTGCTACCCTCCACTCCTATTCATAGTCGTTCATCCATTTTCCCATGTCGGATATAGACCGTGTCGCGGACGACCTTAACGACCTTATGGGACTTAGGTGCGTTAGGGGAACTTAACGATCTTATCAAAGGCTTAGCTGCGTTAGACTACCTTGTGAGAGCCTTACCTACCTTAGACGATCTTAACTACCTTATGAAGGACTTAGCTGCTTTAGGAGACCTTAACGGCCTTATGAGGGATATAGCAGCGTCAGATAATCTTAACGACCTTATGAAGGACTTAGCTGCCTTAGACTACCTTAACGACCTTATGACAATTGCAGTTATCCTTATTCTTGTTTTTACTGATCCTTCAAATCAACGATTGCATATTTTATTGAGCAGCTTCTGTCCATCTTTTTTTCGAGACTAGATTAGGAATGTATACAACAGTGCTGTCTCATTTGGAATTATAGTGAATATAAAATGTTTTTTTACTATTTAAAATGCATATTCAAGTTGGAATTGCGCATATACGGTCCAGATACGTGACATTTTCTTCATTCGCGCGGAACGGTACCATAAGTGGTTGGGGGAGAGGGAGAGCAAAAAAGGAGAGGGAGAAGAGGAGAGGTAGAGGCAGATAGGGAGAGGGAGAGACATACTTACCTAACAACAACACTTGAGCCTGTGTCTAGAGATCGTCTACGTTTCTCTGTTCTCTCTCGATCGCTCACTCTCTCTCTTCCTTTTCACGGTACGCTTACTTGTATTCTTTCCTACCTCTACCTCTACCTCCACCTCTACCTCTACCTCTACCTCTACCTCTACCCACCTCCGCTATTAGTCAGAGAGCACACAGCGCTATAATTGCGCCGTTACCGTACACCGCTCGATCTGGCCACGCCCACTTTTGACTCAACCACTCACAGGCAGTGTAGCACATCTTTTGTGCGGTGTAACTGATACTCATCTACATAACTTTGTGCATTTATTAAATCATTTTACTGTTGCAATTGCTCATTTCTTATCCACAAGATCTATCCTTTCGTTTCTGAGAGAATTCATCTCCATTCAAGAAAACGCCCGCACATTAAACTTGATTAGAATAGTCAAATATCCAACGTTTACCTTATGTTGTTCGTCCAATAGGCTTGCTTGACAAGTTGATTATTATTATTATTATTATTATTATTATTATTATTATTGTTATTATTACTATTATTATTATTATTGTTATTATTATTATTATTATTATTATTATTATTATTAATCAACTTCTGCTCGTATACCTTACTATGTATCAAGAAATTTATAAACTTTACTCGTATGATATTTGCTTCAATAAATGTGTTTAGGTTGACAGTTTGTTTCCCTGCTGTGTGGTGGCTTGATATAGTATTGAGGCAGAATCCAGATTCTTTGAAGCTAGACTGAAGTGAGTTTTTTAATGAGTGTTTTGTAGTTGTTGAGTGGTTGTATGAAATTAAAACAGTGAGAATGCTGCAAATGCGATAGGTAGCACGCGATTAAGTTTATTTCATGTTTTGTCTTGTTCTTCTATTTTTTACCATCTATGTTTTGCGTTTATTGAAAAAAAGAAACTAATTCCACAAAACCTCAATTTTTGATCAATGAAAAATAATGCTGAACCTCTATTTTACTTTTTCGTGATACCCTTGATGGAACGCTAAATTAGCCACAATAATATTTGAAATCTGAATAATCATAATGTTATGTTTATCGACGCTCAATTTTTAAGCTTTATCGAGATCAACTAAGCGGTATGTCACCCGATATTTAGTGATATGAGATGGTTCCACAGATCCTTGTTTCGTTCATAACTTTATTGTTGAAAGAATCACTCTTTACAATTAATATAGTTATTTTTAGAACGTTTATAAATTTCCAAACGTTTTCAAATTATCGCGTTTTGAATGTTTGATTTCACTCTATTCATTCAATAGTTCTTCAGTTACAGTTTAATCATATTTATCAAGAATAGGCTCCGATATGAATCTATTCCTGACTTATTGCTTGTCTCAGAAATATTGGACCTTTCTAACTCATTCAAAAAGCTTCGAAATTTACTTCTGAATTACTTGTCGAATTTACCATGTTGCACGTTTAATGTCATTTATTTCGTGTCTGACGGCATTTATTTATTTATTTATTTATTTATTACATTTACCTTATTTTAAGTTTAAATCTTAAATAACTAATTTAAGTCATTCTTTAATTTAGGGATGGATCCTCGTCTTCTCCTATACTCTCATCCACTACTCTTCCCACCATCTCCTTTTCTATTACTCCAACAGCAACTACAGCTAACGGCAAGCATGGAGCCTGTCAAATCGAATAAATCTAGGTAATTAAATCTGGGATTATGAAACGGTGTAAATATAGGTTAGCTCAATGTTAAAGTTAAGCAATGTTATAAAAAAAATTAATAATATGTCTTATTGTGCCTATTGCTAACTCTTATTTTTTTTCGTTTCTGAATCATTGTTAGAGTTTTAAAAAAACAACAATAAATGGAATCAAAATCCGAAATACTTTTTCAGTTTCCTCGTCGAGCGTCTACTAGCTTCCGATCACGAATACTCTCCCTGTTCCTCCAAAACCGAAGAGCCAGAAACCGCTCCGTCAGCTAAGGAAGATCTTCATGCGGCTAAAGCGGCCAATCCGACATCGCGACTCCTTCCCGAACAACCGCCTCCACTAGTGCTGCCGCCCCGATTGCCGCTTCCTCCGGTATTTCATTAATCCATTTATTCCAATTTCATACATGTCAAAATACTGAAAAACAAATCTCACTTCCCCTTCCCTCCTTTCTTTCTTTTCACTAGGCCATCGAAGGCGTGAAAGGGAGGAACTAGATCTGGACAGCGAAATGTTGTTCTCTACCTTCTGTGGTGATCAAAAGTCGCGAAAGGAAAAGAAAAAGAGGCGAGAGAGTGTGCACTGAGAGCAAACTTACCCAAATATGGGTAATAGATTTGCCAACTTACGATACTTGTGTACACCTTTTGCCCACATTCGGGCAAATGGTAGCCCAAAAACCACCGATTTGTCCATATACAGGCTAGCATTTGTCTGAATACGGGCAAATCGTTCGCTAACTAACGGCATTCGGGTAAATTTAATCTCTGTGTGTTGTAAAAAAAGAAGGTTTTTCTCTGATGTGGCTTATTACAATATGTACAATATCATAATTCGTGCACGAATAATTTACTTAATATTTATTAGTCAATAATATTCTTAGTCTTTGTCTTAATATTAGTCAGGCTTACTTACTTAATCATCCTTTCTTAATTTTCCTTAATTATTAAAGGGAGCGAAACCTCACTCAATGGTCTCTTCGACGGGCAATGCTCTCTAGTTGTTAGAGAATAGAGAAATAGTGTGCGCAATGAAGAGACCATTGAGTGAGGTTATGCTCCCTTTAAGGTCCTTCCTCCTGTCGGTGTCGAATTCGTCAATGGGGGTTATGGAGTGAAGAACCCACTGGCCAGTCTATCAACATCGTGTTCCACTCCGAGGACGGTCGAGATTAATGTAAGGATTTACGAAAATGCCTTATAATGCAATTTAAATGTATTAACATACTATGAATGTGCATAGAATGCAACGGGGAGATAAATTTATTATTGTTATTATTAAAAACACAAGATGAGAAGTGTCACAACTGAATCTGGAGTGCCATAAGAAGGGTTCTTTCTTCAGTAATTCTTCCTTCATCTTCTAATGATCAGCTATTTGCGATGTTCTTCAGAGTTACATGCATATAGGAGAATACATTAAAAAGCCATGGTCTAACAATAAACATAATTTTTCAGACCCCATCCGAATCCGAGGGACAACCGGGCGCCTACGTTTGCCGGATGTGCGGAAAGGTAGCGAGATCAAAGATCAAAGATCAACGAAAAATAATTGCAGAAGTTCTCATTACAACGACTACTGAACCGTCATGCCAAGTGTCATTCTGATCTGAAACGATATTTGTGCACATTTTGTGGAAAGGGATTCAACGACACCTTTGATCTCAAACGACACACTCGGACCCACACTGGTCAGTTGAACTTTGATCTTTGATCTTTGAACTTTCATTTATTACAGGCATGATGTGTTTTAGCTTGTATTGTTTCTGGCTCTTATTTCTCGTCTTTTCCTACTCAATCTATTACGAATCTTCGCAAAAGATGAAAAAAAGATCTTCATTAGGCTATAAATGGCCTCATAAACCAATACAGGCGCTTGAGCGCTCATCCAATATCGTTTTCCCTCATTTCTTCTTGATCTTTGATCTTTGATCTCTGCGCTCTCGCCTTTCATCCCATTCATGTCACCGACTGGCAGAAACCAATCCATTATTCCATCCAGGAGACCCCATTAATACCTGCACTAATTATGTTCCTCCCGTCTCTCGTTACTCTTTGCTGAGATACACTATTATTAGACACTATTCCTTGCTCTCTCTCTCATCTTTTTGCTCCAACTTGGCCGGCCTTGCGCCCTATTGTCTTATATTCGCCCCTCTTCCACTTCTTACCATTGTACTACACTAACAAGTACCGTACCGCTAGAGATTCAAGGTCGACTTTACCTTGGTACTATAGGAAAGTAGCCATCTTGAGAGCACACAAACTAACACGGACGCGGCCTATGGCAAATAGAAATCGACACAACCGGTACCGGGAAAGAGTCTTACCGTAATCTGTGCCGTTTCCGCGCCCTCTTAGCGTCTCTTCAGGGGGCAACCTCCCTCGTCTGTCTCTAACTGTCTGTCACTTTCACCGTCTCTTCTAAGCCCGACGCTATCTCGCCTATGTCTAACTGTATGTGACTATCGCCGTCTCTTCTAAAGCCTGCGCTCTCTCGCCTATGTCTAACTGTATCTGACTATCGCCGTCTCTTCTAAAGCCTACGCTCTCTCGCCTATGTCTAACTGTATCTGACTATCGCCGTCTCTTCTAAAGCCTACGCTCTCTCGCCTATGTCTAACTGTATCTGACTATCGCCGTCTCTTCTAAAGCCTACGCTCTCTCGCCTATGTCTAACTGTATCTGACTATCGCCGTCTCTTCTAAAGCCTACGCTCTCTCGCCTATGTCTAACTGTATCTGACTATCGCCGTCTCTTCTAAAGCCTACGCTCTCTCGCCTATGTCTAACTGTATCTGACTATCGCCGTCTCTTCTAAAGCTTACGCTCCCTCGCCTGTCACTAACTGTCTGTCACTCTCTCACACAGTGTACGATCTCTAACAGTCCTTGTTCTTTCTCCTCACCTAAAAGGGTCGCTACGGTGCTGTGCGCAGCGTAGTGGAGCGTACGATGTAGAAAGAAGATGGAAGGGGGAGAGAAAAAGGAGAGGTAGAGAAAAGGAGAGGGAGAGATTTACAATAGTGAACCAAATAGGAAGATATGGTAGTGGGAACTGGTAAGGTGTTTGAACAACACCAATGTGCGGTTCAAAAGAAGCGAAAATAAAGGAAAATAGGAAAATGAATGATCAACAGTTGAGTCCCCGCCTAGCAGACTTTGGAAAGTCAGGAGCGGTATTTCCATCTATTTCCATCTAGGCTGGCAACATAAAGTATTATTATTATTTTTCAAGAGAGTATGTGAAATGAGGAGAGTTTTCATCGATTTTCTTTTTTTCCTGGCTTTACAATTGAGCAACAGAATACACTAAAAGAATCAATAGACCGTTCTGCTTACAAAGAAAACTCATTTATACTTCAAATAATTATTAATTGCTTAATTTATAATATCTGTAATAGAGTTATTTTTGCATTATTCAACAATTGAGAAAAGAAAATAATAACAGAGAAGATTCCGCGCTCTAAACACTATGACTTTTGAGCACCTCATTAATGAATTTTCTGATTGCTTAAAAAATTCTTTCTTATTTTCTGTAGTTTTTGATGAGCGGTCTCTCTCATCGTATCACATAGGGCCGAAACACCATGAAAGTGAGCGTAACCTCTCTCTATGGTCTCTTCGACGTACAATGCTTTCTCGTTGTTAGAGCATAGAGAAATAGTGTGCTCAATGAGGAGAGTGAGGTTATGCTACTAGTACTACTGTTATTACTTATTGTATTATTTCCACTTGTACTTTATAATATTAAGATGGATGCATATCTTATAATTGTACTTTCTATTTATTACTACTTTATATACTATTTCTTCCGTTTATGTTTCATCGTAGTTTCATTAGTTATGCATCTAAATAATTGAGATGATTTGTGTACATACGGTTTTCTTATAACCACTTACATAATATCGTCTAATGATGCTCTATAGCACATAATTGTTTAGTTTTGTTGTCAATTGCCTGCAAAGTATCTGTAAGCCTCGTACCGTAGTGCTCATGATACAGTAACCACCTACAACTACCGTAATCTTCTCATGATACAGTAACCACCAATAACTACCGTAATCTTCTTATGATACAGTAACCACCAATAACTACCGTAATCTTCTCATGATGCAGTAACCACCAATAACTACCGTAATCCATTCGTACCTGTTGTTTCATGCATACAGCTAATACAACAGTAATACCAGCACACATACACGCACTTTTTGTCGTCATATAGCTGTGTCTCTCCATTGCGCACACTCTCTCCCATAATTACCCCTGTCTTCACTTAGACACTTGAGCGGTAGAGGGAGAGGGAGAGGGAGAGGGAGAGGGAGACAAAAAGAGGTGGTTAGTATGTTTTGTTGATCGGTCCGATACAACTCAATAGTGGATTACCCGGTTATGTAGAGGATTGACGATTACTGTACGGAACGGGTTACGGTAGATGTTTTGCGCTTGATGGGTTACGGTAGAAGGTTTTCAATGAGATGGACTATGGTAGGCGGGTTACGGTAGATCATACGGTATTCCCGCTCAATTATGAATGCCAGAACAACTACAAAGAGTGCTCTGATTGCGAATTTCAAATCTGTTTTCTGACCCTCAAGTGGATATTATACAAATGTGATACAATTGTGTGCACACTGCGAGAAGATTCGTATCTAGGAATTGCTATTTTTGTTAAATACTACATTTTAATCAACATGCAATTGGGCTAATGTAGTTGTGTTTTAAAATTCTTTTATTAGTAAATCTAATTATGAAATATTTTTACTTATTTTCGAAAATTATAAAATTGTAACTTCAGGAGTCCGTCCGTACAAATGTGAATGCTGTGACAAATCTTTCACCCAACGATGCTCACTCGAATCTCATATGAGGAAGGTGCACGGAGTACAGCACACTTATGGACACAAAGAGAGGAGGAGTAAGGTGAGAGATCAAAGATCAAAGATCAAAGTTCAAGGAACAGAAAATCAGTTAATACAGACAACAGAGGAATTGACAATATGTTTTTGTCCATAGTCTAAATCGATATTCATCAAGAACTTGACGTAATAAAACGTATAGCACTTCATGTGCAAAGACCAAAGATCAAAGATTAAAGATGAAAGATCATTGCAGGTTTTCGTGTGCGAGGAGTGTGGCTACACGTCGGAACACTTCGACGCCTACATCATCCATCTCCGCTCGCTCCATCCCTTCTCCGCTGCCCTACTCAAGATGACCTCATCCTCGGCGCCGACCGCGACGCGTCCCACCGCCGCGAAAGCGGTCGCGTCGGCGTCATCATCGTCCGCGTCTTCGCTCTCGCCGCCCGCGTCCAACTAGCCAACCGCAGTTTGTCATACCGGTTGCTCAAACTCGACACATTCCAAATTGGACATTTTCACACACACATTGTCCATATCGCATATCACTTTAGATCAATTTCTCTTTTCTTGCCCTGTTTTCCTCAACTCTCGAGTGCTTCATATTTGATTCCGTATACATGAACGTTGACGTACGGTTTATCGTCAAATATGACGTCACAAGAGTAGGAAAATGATTTTTGGCAACCGTTGTCAACGTTCGTGTATACGGCTTCTGAACAATATTCCCCGAATCTTAGATTCCATTTTACCTTTAGTGGGGGAGTCTCATAGCGTACAAAATTTTTTCTCTAAAATGAACCATAGACTATTCACATATTTTCATGACTCTCATATATTATTATATCTTCGCCCTGTGGTTTTCGTTCCTTTGCCGATGTATTCATTGTGATAAAATTGTGGTCTTTGTTCTTTGATCTTTGATCGTTGATCTTTGCCCTTCTATCCCTTGACCTTGGATTATCTAGAGCGGTAACAGTGCGGTTACGGTGGATTGGACATACATACGATTCAAAAGAAGTTTAGGGGAGTAAGAGTAGAGGTAGAGGTAGAGGTAGAGGTAGAAGTAGAGGCAGAGGTAGATGCAGAGGTAGAGGTAGAGGGAAAGGTATAGGTAGAGGTAGAGGTAGAGGCAGAGGTAGAGGTAGAGGTAGAGGTAGAGGTAGAGGTAGAGGTAGAGGTAGAGGTAGAGGTAGATGTAGGGGTAGATGTAGGGGTACGTTCAAAAGAAGAGGTAGAGATCCAAGAGGTAGGTCTGAAATGTGGCGAAACGGCCTCGAAGACGCGTGAACATTGAGAAGACAAAAGAAATGGTCGTAGAATGTAAGAAAAGGTAGAATGTTTCCTTATTCTATTATATTTGAATCATCACTACAGTCAGACACATTGCTTTCGATTTTCTAGAAAGAAGCAAATTATATCTCCGAACTTTCCTATTTTCAAAATTTCGCGCCTTTGCCTGCACAATCAAGCATGATTCATACATGATTCTAGCGATCAATAAGCTGAATTAGCATACAAAATTATCTATTATACCGTATGGAGAATTACTTTTGCTATCTTTCTGTCTTTATAGTTTATTAACGAAAATATTCGAGGGACTTTGATCTTTGTGACCTCATGGCTTATCTAGAGCGGTAACAGTGCGGTTACGGTGGATTACACATACGATTCAAAAGAAGTTTAGGGGAGTAAGAGTAGAGGTAGAGGTAGAGGAGAGGTAGAGGTACATTTAAAAGAAGAGGTAGAGATCCAAGAGGTAGGTCTGAAATGTGGCGAAACGGCCTCAATTGTGGTGAATACGGGTGAACATAACGAAGACAAACGAAATGATCATAAAATGGAAGAAAAAGTTCAACGTTTCCTCTTTAAATGAACACTACTATCGGATACCGACATACGGCGCATTTTCTCGAAAGAAACAAATTCAAAGGTATTGGGTATTATTCACCACCTTGACTATTCTATGATAGTCCTGATGTTTGAAAGATATATCCAGCTGTATATCAAAACGTTGATCTTCGATCGTTATCGATATTCAAATATGATCTTTGATCTTTGATTTCCAGACACGGCTGTACCCCGCTGCAGGCGTTCATAAACAATAGGCACGTTAGTTCAGAGTTAGTTAGAGCACGTTAGTTAGTTCTTATTGTTAGTGTTGTAATTGGTGTATTTCCCGGCTTAGTGAACAGGCTCTGTTATGATTGAACTAACGTGTAGGACATTCTACGGTACATCGCGAGAAACTAACGCCCCTATGTAGGTTTCATTGTCTATTCATATCCATTCTGCCTTTATTCAATGCGATTTCCAGTCGAATTTTAACAATAATAATACTTATCATTTCTTGTAGGAACATTTTATTAAAATACATGATATCAATTATGAGGATTCAAGCATAATTTAATCTTCTTTAGGCGCTGTAGTTACTGTAGATCGATCGTTTCAGCATATCAATCACGGTAGTCTGGTGCAAGCTATTTCTTCTTCTACAGCCAGATACGCGAGAGAGAATAACGTGTTGAGAGAGTTCACACAGAGATTTAATTTGTCCGAGTAACGTTAGTTGGCGAGCGATTTGCGTTTTTTTTTGCAGATGTTTGCCGGTATATGGGTAAATCGCTGGTTTTTGGCCATTATTTGCCCGAATAAGGGCAAATCGTGTAGTCTAACAAGGGAATGCCCTGAAGCCACACTCACCGATCAGGTCCAAATTTTTACTGGAGGTACGTTTCATATAGGGATGTGGTTTGGCGGTATCAGAAATTGCAAAGCTCTTCTTTGAAATTTTATAATTTATTTAAAAATGGACAAAAACAATGAAAACACTTTCAAAATCGATTTTTTACTATCAGATTTGCATATCTGAATGCATTAACCTTTCTCAATTTGCATACGATGTTATGCTGGTACTTCTGATAAAGATGTGCACGCTGTGAATTTTATCATCGATTTTTTAAAAATAATTTTAAAATTTCAAACAAGAGCTTTGCAATTTCTGATACCGCCAAACCTCATCCCTATATGAGATGTATCTCAAGTAAAAAATTGGACCCGATCGGTGAGTGTGGCTTCAGGGCATTCCCTTGTAAGTTGGCAAATCTGTTGCCCATATTTGGGCAAGTTTGCTCTCTGTGAAAATGTTGATACGATTTCTGTTCTGAATTTCTCCGGACCCTCTGGATCGTTTCAGACTCTTTATGGTTCTTTTCTTAAAAAATTCTGACATAATCCCTTGTTAGTCATTCCCCTTGTCTCTTAATTTCAAAACAATGACAATACTGTGCAACTTGTTTCTTGTAAGGCATTCGACACGTACACTTTTTAGAAATTTCAATTTCAATTTTTTATTCTACATTTTTACATATCTACTACACATATCTTCTACATTTCTACATATCTTTACATGTCTTCTCTTCATCTTTATCTTCCTTCTTTCCGACCTTCGAATCATCCATCTGGGTTACGTCTTCTTCCTTCTTCTGATCCTCCTTTAACTTCTTTTCATCATTGGCTATGTTACGGGGAATCAAATTCTGAAAGTCACTAGTATTATACTTTAAAAAATTGACATAAATACACTTTTGCTTCGTATGAACCGTGATATTCTCGCCTGCTGAATTTTGGTTGCAAGATCAAAAATCAAAGATCAGATTGGTTGAGATTAATGATGAAAGATCAAAGATCAGATGGGTTGAGAAATCATCTGTTTTCCCAGTACAAAATAGTATTCTGACTTATGTTTAGATCACTTGAAGTTCACACAGAAGATTAGTTCATTTAATAAATAATAAATAAATAAATAAATAACGACTCAAAAATAGGAAAAAGAATTGCGATAGAAAGGTTTTGGTCGATTTCTATTTTAATCTTTTACAAAGTCCATTTTCTCCGATCGATTGAGCACAAAAATTAAAAAAAAAATTCAGACAAAAATTCAGTTTTGAATATTATTCTAAACAATCCATCTGAGAAATGTTACTTACACTAATGTGGTGTTAAAATCTTGGAAAAGTAGATGGAAAAGTGAAAAGTAGTTTTAATTTTGTGATTGTAAAAGTAGTTGTAAAAGTAGCAATCCAACAATCGCGCAAAGGATTTTTCTTGTAATAGTTTTACAATTGGTTGTGCTACTTTTCCAACTACTTTTACAATCACAAAATTAACACAATTATACTTTTCACTTTTCCATCTACTTTTCCGAGATTTTAACACCACATTAGCTTATTTAAGGGTAGCGTAACCTCTCTCAATGGTCTCTTCGAAGCGCAATGCTTTCTCTTTGTTAGCGAACAGAAAAATGTGATCACAATGTAGAGACCATTGAGAGAGGTAACGCTCCCTTTAAGGAAAATTAAAATGACAGAAAAAAAGAAGAATGATTGCTTACTTCGGTGGTCCGTGGAACATTTGTTGGCGTCTTCTTAAAGTTGCGGATCAGCTGTAGTACATAAATATTGATATTAGAGGAAGAAATATATTAAGTCATAATTTTTCATCGAGTTTCAAAGGGACCGAAACCTTTGTCAACGACCACTTCAACGGTCTACGCTCTCTTGTTGTTAGAGAAATAGTGTGCGCAATGAAGAGGTCATTGAGAGAGGTCACTCTCCCTTTAAAACAGTATGCCCTAAATAACCCCAAATGCGGTGTTACATTTTCAAACCGCGAGAACGCCGTACCCTCCGCCGTAACGCCGTCGTAACGTCTCCGTCGTAACGGCGTAATTTACGGCGAGCACACGTTTTGAAAATGTATAAAGGAAGAATGCTTACGGCCGCAGAAGCGTCATCCTGCTCCTGTTTCTTCTTTAGTTCGGCGGCTTTGTCTTTAGGTTTGTACTAAAATTAATATAAATCGATATGTTGCTAGTTTCTTTTTTTGCAAATTAAAAAATAAGATTCTAAAAAAGATCAACCCAACAGGGAAAGGATACTTACAGTTGGCGAAATTTGAAATGAAAGAGAATTAAGTAAGATTACTTACCCCTGTATATGGTTGACGTTTTGGCGGCGACCGTTTAACGTAGTTTTTGAGTTCCTTTATATAAATTATCAATTATAATATAAATTGTTTTTGCAAGAAGCTTGCTTTAGAGAATAACTCAACTTCCAATGGCGGTTATTTTATACACACAGAAAAAAACCCTTAGGAATCGTTGCATTTGCATTACGCGCCTACGCCGTAACCTCCGCCGTAACGACGGAGACGCGGCGGAGATGAGGTTACGGCGTAGACGCGTAAGGCAAATGTAACGATGCATTACAGTTCGAACCCGAACCCAAATGGAAAACCGACTACTACGCAAAAGAGTCATACCGCTGAGTCCAGGGGAGGTTTTCTATGTACATTTTGTATTATTTGATATCGGACGTGCAAAAAAAAACATCCGTCGTCATCATAGATATAGCAATCGTATTTGAAACATATTTGATCATTCATGCATTTGACATTAACATATTACTTTTCGATATTGCATAGCACAAGCCAGATGTAATGCTGGCCTGTTGGAAGATTCGGAATTCAGGGCTATCCAAAAATGATTTAAACCAAATTTTCATTTTTTTTGATTGCCTGTTAGTTGTATCGATCCTTACGCGACACGTGTGATATCATGCGGAAGGGGCGGAAGGCGGAAGGACCGAAATGAGGGCATGCTCGCTGGACGCTTGCCGTGAAGATCAAAAGCAAGCTGCTTTCTACAAAGCTTGAGGATGACTTCTGGGATGGTTTTGGTACATGTTAGCATAAGAACCACAATTGTAGAAAAACACTCTCATAATTGTATGCCCTCAAAGTGAGGTCATCTGAAAAAGTGACTTATTGGTGTCCTGAAGGCAATTGTGGTCCAATCAAGACCAAACTTTCAAGGTGTATTTGGGACGAAATAAGGATCATTCTGATACAAACAAATAGTCTCTAGCATGTCTTGGAGCTGAGATCAGAGTTTGCAGCCGCCATTATGCAGCGCTGAGTTGTTGCACTGAGTTGCCGACGCTTAGATGTCAAACTTGTACAAGAACGGTAGGTTGGAAAAAATTCTCCTCGGAGTTGTGATTATTCGAAAAAGTGCACACCGATTGCGTCATCGCTACGCAATAATGAGAAATTTCCATGAGACCGCAATATAAGGGCCGAATTTCTCGATAAATTTGATATAAGAACTCGCGAGGGCGACCCGATAGCACGCTTGGTTCACAACGGCGTAGGCACGTAAGGCAAATGTAACAGTGCATTAGGGTTTCAAACCTTAAGGGCTTTTTTTCTGTGAGTGTATTTATTTGGAATGGAAATTTCCAATTTAGCATTTAAAAAAAAATTAATTTTTTAAAATTGAAGAAAATCAAAGGAAGAATGCTTACGGCCGCCGAGTTTTCCATCTCTCTCCTTGCATCCTCCTTCTTGTCCTTCTTCTTTTGTTTCTGTCTCTGTCTGTCTCCATTTTTCTCCTGCTAAACCAAAATATTGTTAAAGCAACACCCCAAGCTAATTTGAAACTCTACGCTCTGGCAATGCTCTCTTGAGAGTGTAGAAATTAGCTCGGGTGTGACTTTAATATAAATAGATATGTTGCTATTTTCTGACGAATTTAGCATTGAATTTTAGGGCTCGATACAATAAGGAAAGTGATATAATTTTTCAATTAAATTTGTTCCCTACAAGTAACAAAACAGAATAACTCAACTTCCACTAGGTCACATTAAATCTCTAATGATCATTTGAATAACATTTCTTGAGTTCATAATGCGGTTGAAATTTTCCCTTCAAAATCTACAGAACTAATTCGGGCGCTGCTCTACTTTGCTTGTATCACGGAAGTTCACCGGGAACAAGAAAGTTACCGGACCGATAACACTTTGCCGGTCCTATGAATTGGACACAAAAAATATTATTTCTTCATACTATTTTTGCGTTGTATTAATATTCATTGTACTCAATTATATTCATATTTATTGCTCGTGCAAAAACTAAAAATGCCACAAAATAGAAAAAAAATGCAGATTTGGGGGGGGGGAATTGGGGGGGGGGGGGGATTTCTTTGGCTTGCGTCTGGGTGGAAAGATTGTCTCCCAGTGTTTTGTCTCCCACTGCGAGACGAGTGAGCACAAGTACGTTTAATATGGGACTTTACTACTTTGGGAAGAAGAGACATGTACATAGTTTAGTGGGCACTCGTTTCCGGGTGCGTCCGGGGATTCGATCAGATTCCACGTCATGTTCGCATGTAGAGATGATGAAAGTTGCCAACCTTTGCACTGATCGATGCATAAGAGGAAGATATAGTGGAAGACGAAATGGATGATGATGATGATGAAGTGGGACTAGAGACCGATGAGAGTGAGAGGATATAATGGAAATATCTACCAAATTGTAAATTCGAATACATTTTCCTCCCTCATATCATCTTGAAAATATAATACCACATACAATGCAAACAGTGATGTGTAACATTTTCGAGGCGCACACGTGCCCGTCAACCGTCAATGTCAATTGGAATACGGTAAGAAGATACCGTAACCATCGATTAATGTTAATCGTTGTCATCGATTAATCGATGGTTCACTACCGTAATATTTTTTTTTCAACAGTCAGCTTATTCAAGGGAAATTAAAGTGACAGAAAATTGCTTACATCATTTCTTGTCTTGTGGTAGTTCTTCAATTCCTAAAAAATAATAATTATAATATATAAATTATTAATTATAGCATAAATTGTTTTACAATAAGCATGCTATAGAGAATAACTCAATTTCCTGTGAGGTTCACTAAGTGAATAGGGATACGAAAGACATCAACAGTTTCGATGGAAGATTTCGATGGAAGATCAAAAGCGCAAAAATGCTCACTTCATAAGATCGTGCATCAGAATCCTCAAGGCGACGGCCAGATTTCTTCAATACATAAATAGTGTTATTAGAGATGGAAATGTTGCTATTTTCTATTTTCCGAATTCGGCATCATTGCATTTTAAAACTCGATGCCCAAACTAGTAAGGGTAGTAAAGGAGGTGAAATTATTTTTAAAGATGAGAATGTTGAAACCCTCGAATGTTAACGTGACTAAACTGGCCAGGCATGACTATACCTTTTGTACTACCTTTTGTACTTCTTTTTGATTTCCATTTACCATTCGTCCCGAATCCCAAAATTTTAGGGGTGTCGTATCATTATGTTGCGCACTATAGTTAATTTGGATATTTCTATTTAATTGTTAAAGAAAATATATAAGATTCTTATAATAAGAATGATTACCTTTGTTGGCGGTGCAATCGATGTCTGATCATAGGACTATAAATATTGAATATTGTCTAAGCATAAACATTGATATTAGAATACCACAGCACATGTACATGCAGTACATTGAGTACATGTAGACATTATTGCACCGAGAACGGTGTGAATGGATCAGGTCGATCAAGCAAATTTAGAGCGATCCGGCAGTTATTTTTCTTACTTTTCACTGTTTTTTCAGTCATCCGAATCAATTACATTTCGCTTGATCGGCCTGATACGGTCAGATTCATATCACGCGTGTCGCGAAAGGTTCGAATAAACGATAGGAAATGTCGAAGTTATTCAAGTCGAAGTCAGTCAAGCCGAAGATCAAAATTCATTGAAAAAGTCGAAAATGAACCGAAGCCTTTTTTGTTAGTCTATAGCGACAAGGCGATACGAGCGCACAAAAATGCATACAGTAGCGGCGTAAAGTCAAAATACACTTTTTATTTCTGGTGCAATTTTGCCGTGAGATATCAAGCTGAAACATGTACATGATGTACCCACAGTATGAAATTTAAAAAAAAAGTGAATTTTGAATTTCCGGCGCTACTCTATCTTCTTTAGCAACGGCGATTGACGTCGTCAAACTTTTGGATGTCGACATTTGCCGTCTTTGGAGTGTTGATTTACTATCGAGTCTTCAACAGAAGAATTTCCCGGAATGTTGGAACGGAATGCACATGAAATCTGCCGATTAAGCTATTGAAAAACTTCGACATCTATATTTTTAAGAAAACTAATCAATAAAATCGATTTACAAAAATACTAATTAAAGTAGCGACCTGACAATGATGCAGGCGCATTCTCCTAGAAATTCAGGCAAATTCTTCTGTTGACGACTCGATAAATACCAAAACCAGACCCCGAAGAGCTCACAGAGCTCCAAAGTCGGCCGACAACACGCCGTTGAAAATGAGGATACGCACAAAAGCTCGACGCTTCCTTTTATGGGCCATATGGACTACCAAGGTGGGGGTCAAAAAACGAGCCAACCGCCCCCGGATTTTACTCGATTCCTCAGTGACACGCGTGATATATATGTTCCTATCACTTGTTTCTATATTGACATTGGCCGGAAGCATGACTGTTGTGTGGCACAACCCACAATAGTAAAAATCAAGTCCTCGAAAATAAGCTAGCTTGTTAGCTAGCTAGTCAGTTAGTTAGTTAATTAGTTTCATAGCTAGCAGGGCTGTGCATTTTTCGTTTTTCGATTGTTCGAATTTTTCGATTTTTCGACTTTTTTCGAACAATTTTTTAGACGAAAAATTTTTCGACTTTTTTTCTCGAAAAATCGAAAAAAAGAGAACTGAAAATAGCACTTTAAATTGAACATTTTATCAATTCGGTATTACTTGAAAGTTCTGTAGTTGTATTCCAGGTAACGTTTGTAATAATTTAATCATTTTTTGCAACTGTAATTGTATTAATTTGTCTGGAAAATTCTCTTGGAGATAGGTTGTCTAACTGAACTACCATACAGTAGCGCCCAAAAGTCTGAATACACTTTTTATTTCTGTTGTAATTTTTGGGTCAGTTGAGATATCAAGCTGTAATGTGGACATTATGTACCCAATGTATGTATGTATTCGATACCCTTATAAGGTCTCACGGGTTTTTCTGGTTATTGCATAGTGATAACGCTGCCGAACAATACTTTTTCGAAAATTCATTATTCAGACTTTTGGGCGCTACTGTAGAATAATCCAAACTCTCTCAAAAAGACACTTTGGATAGTACTCTTTAGCTTGATATAGTAACTGGGACTCGTGTACTCCAACCAAGTCGCGAGAAATTAAAAGAAATTGCATTTAGAAATTCTTATACAAAATTTTTCGATTTTTTTCGAAACTGTTCGATTTTTTCGACTTTTATTTCCGAAAAATTTCGTTTTTCGAATTTTTTTCGAAATTTTTTTTCGCACAGCCCTGATAGCTAGTTAGTTCGAAAAGTACCGAGTTGGAGCCTTCATGGAATGTTTACTGTTTATCTATAAAAAAAAATTTAAAAAAATCGCAATATCTATTTTAGCAATTTGTAGTAATTTTCGAGTACTCGATTTTTACTATTGGTCGTTGTTAAGGACGACAGTCATGCTTACGGACAAGTGATGGGAATACCAAACAATTGTGCGTTAAATGTAGGAGCTACATACCAACGAAGTGGATTTCTCCTCTTGTTGTATGGGTGGTGGCTTCGACGTGACTGTATCGTCGGTCTTCCTCTTCTGAGAAAACATATTCTTATTGAAATCAAGGCAAAAAAATCGATAATGTGCTCGTGTTTTTAAAAATATTTTTGTAGATAAAGCTATTCGTATTTAAAAAAAATGTAGGTTCATGGTTCGATGTCTGGTATAGTGTTTTGCTAATTTTTCTAAACTCAATATTTCATTTCTATTGCTTCATTGTTCTCTAGTGTAAATATCGATCGCATGACGTCACCATCGTCCTTTCTCTCTCGTTATCTTCGATCACCTAAACTTCTCATCATCTTTATTCTCTTACCCTCTTAATAGAAATGAACTATCGGATTTTGAAAAATCAGCAAAACAAAACGTCGCATACTAGGCATCGAACCATGAACATATAAAATGAAACACAATCGGCTTATCCAGTACACCACAGGGAGCGACGGCATTTTTTTATCTTACATTGAATACGAAAAACTTACATCAATCGGGGTCTTCTTGACAAAGCGGAATATGGCGTAAATTACTGAAAGCACTTTGCTATTTACAATGTAAAAAATAGAATTTTTTTAAAAAAGAATGCGTTTTTGATCTTCTATGATAGAATGAAACAACTTTTCATAGTGATTTTGAAAAAAATTTGCAAAAATTCACGCCCGTTGTTCCTTGAATGCACGTGCATAATTAAGATTTTACTGCATAATTTACAATTAGCACTATTTTGATGGCGATCGAGCGCAACTGTATTACAACACTACGCCAATGCTTTTATTCCTTCTGAAGGTACAAAATAAAAGAAATATTTTCTTAAAATGACACCCCAATCTAATTTGACTCTCCGCATTGGTAACGTTCTCTCGTAGACAACGAAGGTGAGAGCGTGCGGAGAGTTTAAAAATAGCTTGGGGTGTAGCTCTAAGGAAGCCAAAACATACCGAGACCGACAACGATTACAACCAGTAGACATGTGCCGATTCCAATTCCAAAGCTGGGAAAGTGAAAGTTGAATAAAGGCGCTTCCGTCTCGGCCATAACTTCGTCTGTGCGATAACATTGAACCGTCATGTTCGAGATTTCTGTCAAAGTGACTCCTTCTGAAAGAGGAATAATTTTTTTAAACTTTTTATAAATTTAAATTATTTAAATTAATAAATAAAATAAATATTATATTGAATGAAATAAAGTGATCTATGTGAAAATTCTGATTTTCCGACAAACATTGTTTTACAAACAACTCTGATGAACAACCACTGCGTACTTTTTGTAACTGAAAACTGAAATGAAATTCCTTACTCTTCACGGCTCTCCATTTCCCGGTTCTCTTATTGCAATCAATGGACTTGAAGTTCAGCCATTCCTCCTTATCATATGAGCCCCTTCAATATGTATTTAATTTAATTGAAATTTAATTTATCATACATCAATAAGATGCGACAACATTTGAAATAACAGATAAATAAGAGCTTGTGGGGTAGATTGTTATCATTATTTAACATAGGTATTATAAAATGTGAAATTAAGCCAAGTCAACGAACCTTAACTGGGCTCCTTTCTCACAAGTGATCGAATCTTGCTCTTGGTTAATCTGTGAAGCAAAGTTAAATTAAAGAATTCAAATTACACGATAACCTTGTCACAATTATCGCAAGTTCCTATATCGAGTGGATTTAATGTACCACATTTCTCTGCAAAACGATATGGTGTAATGATTAATTTATTATTTATTGTTTATCACACTTTGCTTGTTTTATGATGAATAAATTATATATGGGATGGTGATTCAAAGTAAAGAAGTTGCGAAAGTAGAGAGAAAATAAACGATCCTTTTGAATCATTAATACATAAATAGAGTTTATATTGGACTTACTGTCGTCGAAACATCTGGCTGCATCAAAAGTCATTCCCAATATAGACCATTTATATTCATTCTTTGATGTTACAACGCATTTCGGTTCACCAACCATGGGTTGCCCGCCGATCTCGAAACGGTTTCCAGCGCACTGGAACGGTACAGGTATAATTTGTTTTTTTTTTCAAATATGGAAATAATAAACCTTCAATTCAGAACAAGTATTGGGTGATGATGATTTAATGAAAGTCGGTAGTGTACAGTCGTCACAGTTCGATGGGAGAGATACTGGAGTACATTGTGTGCAAGCTAAAATTATAAAGTCTCGATTACTTCATGATACAACTTTGTGCTTACGCATGATACAAAACGCTGTAAACGTATCGTTAGTGTGTTCGAAGAATCCTGTCTTAGTAGTTACTTTATAAACAAAATTCTTCCCAGCTTCCCAATCACATTTAATATCAGCACCAATGTGAGCATTATCACTACTGTCAATATACCTAAAGCATGAAACATAACACTGATTTGCTTTCTTGTTATATTTCTTAGTTTTGCCCCTGGACTAGATATGCTTTTTTAAAAAGATTTTTATGTTGATTAGATTTCGCGCATGATTAGTATTAGTTGAGAAGAATGCGTATTCGAAACATTCAACTATGACATTATTATAATACAAATGCATTTTATTACAAAAGTATAAACGATGAAATGAGCGCCGCAGCGATAGGTATGCACAAAACTGAGGTTGCAATGGATTTTTTGTTATATAGATAAAAATCCATATAACTTATGATCCAATCTTGTTTGTACATTAGTTATGATGAATGAATAAATAGCTTACACCACTGCCTGAGAGCGTGGGTCCCTACATCTCAAATCTCTATAATACGGATGTACCTGCAATAGAATTGGTACGATGACAGTGACATTCGTTATTGACCCACTGGTTCAGTTTGTTTGAAGGTCGTTGACGAATTGACAATCAAAGAAGGATCACAGGAAACTGAACAGAGTGTACGTATGTATTTAGAAAGTAGCACCCTATTTAGAAAACAGTTAGGCTCAATCGACCACAATTCGAATTAAGGCAACATCGTATTCATACCATATAAATTGCTGTATGACAAATGATGTGTCTGCGCCTAAGTCTTTAATTTGGCCCAAAATTCACCCTAGTAGACCCATTTATTTTTTCACATTTTTACGGTATAATAATGCCGCGTTTGACTAATTACGTGAATTTCTATAATTCATTTCACTTTTTCGTTTACTTTCACTTTTGAAATTTTTCGTAATGTACTCTAACGATCACGACTATTAACATTACTTATTCAGTTTATAAAAAAACACGGGGCGATCGGGGTGATATTGAAAGGTTAGTGTTCCAAGAGAACGCGCTACATAGCGAACATTTTATGGTGCATTAATTTACTTTTGTGCTACCAACATATGGCTTTCTTCATGGCATTGCATGCATCTTGAGAGGGATGAACGGATAGACGTTTAAGAGAAAAAAGGTTACCTTTATGGTTGATTTCAAAAATTACTACGGTTTGTCCCATGCTCCAACTTTTTTGCGATTGAGTATCATTTATGAATACTTTATAGACATTGCGATTTGGTACTGATTTGAAAATCTAAATATTATAAATGTACATTACGGAATTTCATTAAGCTCTTACGTCATCTTGTGTACTCGTGACGATAAACTCTGCTATTACAGCATCGGCTCCTATCTTCTGCGAAATAATTTCTTGAAAAAAAAATCATTACGACAGCATTAAATAATCAAAAGTAGAACCTGTATGGTACTGTCCTTTGGTCGCAACAACCTTATCATTTTCTTTTTTCACAGCAAAAAGAATTTCATTTTCGTATTTCAGAGCGAACGATGTGCCATTGAAAACTATGTATACTCTCAATTTCGAAGGTGTAAAAGCCCTGGAAACAATTAAATTACAAATTAGTTGTTGGCGGTGTCAGGGAATTAAAATAATACACACTTATTGACCGTATAAAATACACTAGCTTATTTGGTACCAGTGTAGCCAGCCACAGCCACAATGTGATTCTATGTTTGGAGATATACAGCACAAGTGAGATAGTACGTAGATCAGAGAGAGATAGAGGAAGGAAGGTAGGAAAAAGTGGGAAGTTAATCGATAGTTCTTTCTCTGTTTAGCAGTCAGTAGCAAGGCGACTACACAAGTACATTTTGTACGGATTATGACTCGGGACATTAAACTAATCTGCCGCGTAAGAACTTATTATGATGATGCTGTTGACATCTCTTTTTTATATTATCGGTCACAAAAGTTCGCTTGACTATATCTTTGGAAAATCGCTTGTTTTCTTGACTTTTTTAAGCGTGACTATTTCTTGTTTCGCGTAGTTCAGAAACCAGAACTACGCTCTCTTTTAAATATCGAATCAGCGCGGCGAAGGTCACACGGGTTAGGTGAGAGGAAGAGGAGGGGTAATCGAGAGTTAGCCGAGAGAGTTTAACTTTATGTAAATATCAGTTGTATCGGTATTTAGATACAGTTTGGCATTTTCTTATGCAAGTACATTTTGTACGGACAATAAATATACATCACCTGATGATTAAGCGGAAGCGACATGAGGAAGAAAAAAAATCAGAGATCGTAAGAAATTCTTGCTCTGTACCACCCAAACATTCAGCGGGAACGAAACAAGCCTAGTAAGATTTATCATTTTTTTTAATTTAAAAATGTTTTCCTCATATATTAAAAGATCAATAATATCGTGTTCCCTTTCTTACTAAGAGAAGAAACAAAATCGATTGAGTGAATGCACAATAGATTTCAAATTGATGATGTCTACTGAAAATGTTGCCGCGTCACCGAGCAACCTGTTATGGTGTCTAGACGCAGAGGCCGAAACAGCTTAGGGCACTTTATTAACTAACGTTCATTATTTTTAAAATTTTTGAACATCTATTAATTTTACTAATTTAATTGCCACATAACATTCATTATAAATTGCTTATAAATGTGCTCTAACAATTCATCTTTCTATGAACCATTTCCGACAATCTCAGATTTAATATTTGACATGTTATCCATCGCTCATTGAACTAAACCGTACCGCGTTGTGGCATATGTCCTTATCATTGACTTGTAGATCAAATGACGATGCATGGAAGAATGAGATGAGTATAAAAAAGAACAAAGATACGGTGCCTATTCCGACCTGAAATTGAGTGAAAATCATTATTACAAAATTTTTGTGAAAATTTTGAGTACTATTTTGTTAATTAGGTTAAGAAGTGCTCAGTGCTCATCAAAGATCCATCAAGCCCGTCGCAGAGAAAGGCAGCACTTTGAAAAAAATCGGCATCGGTTTCGAACTTGCGACAAAGAGCAAATAAGTTCGTTTTCCATTGCACTATAGGATAAATGAGTGGCTGCTCTCACGTGGCATTCGCACAAGAAAAACTGACTCTTTCATATTTGAGCCATATTTTATCTAAGATGCGAGGGATTTACATGAACATGCGATGGCCTCCGTGATTTCTTTTGTTCGAGGATGTTTTTTTGAAAAAAAGTACTAGACATCACTGACTTTCATGATTAAATAAATGATACACCAAGCTTGTACAAAGCTATGTAAACAGAGCTGTGCTATAAAAGAAATGTTGTTGAGGCGTTGAAGCTGTGATCCCAAACAAGTTATTGAACTACTGATATCGATAAATAATCTCACCCGCATTCCGAATCGAGGAAAGCGACCGATAATAGCGATGACAATTAATAAAATGGAAGCGAGAGTGAATCGAAAGTTTTGAACAATGATTTTGAATATACATAATAATTAATTTTTTTTGAATACGCATTATAATTAATTTTTTTGCACAACAATGTTAATTCTATTATATTTCCATAATAAGATAAAATAATGGGGTAGCTGGGAGAACCTAGTTTGGCGAGACAGAGGGCTAAACTAAAAAATAAACCAAAATTGGAAAGGTAAGAAGACAATGACGCGATTGGAGAAGTATTTTGTTGTGCACGCAAGCCCCTGCGCACAGTAACGGCCTTCATGTTCATGCTAAACGCTACACAACAGCACGACGAAACAAATAGTAGAGTAGAGTTGGGTTGCGGGCCCGCTATGGCTCGTAAAATCATTCCCTGCGAGGCCTTGTGAGTGTTTGAACGGGCGACGAAGCGCTGAGAAAGGGGCGTGGCCTCGCCAGGGACGTTGGGGGCCAGCAACCCGCAACACGAATATCCAACTCTAGTATGGATTCATTGAAGCTGTGCTCGCAAGCAAGCTTTGAACTGCTGCAAACAATAAATAATCTCACCCTCATTCCTTGGAGAGGAGAGCGACCGATATAGGCAATGTGAACTATTGAAATGGAAGCGAGAGAGAATCGAACGTTTAGGAACAATGATTTTGAATATGCATAATTGCATTATAATTGATTTTTTTTGCACATCTTAATTCTATTATGTTTCGATAATGAGATTAAAATTGGGAGATTTGGGTTGGAGACTATGAACAGATTTAGGTAATCAGAATGATCAAGCAACTGGTGCAACCTAGAAAATTGAAAAGGTAAGAAGAGAATGAAATGGTTTGAAGAAGTATTTTGTTGTGCACGCGAGCAAATGCGCAGCGACTGTTTTGCAAAACAAATGGTGTTCAAGCACTGAGGATGTGATCACAAACAGGCTTTGGCACTACTCCAGAGCCCCAGATCGCTCAAAGCGGAGCTAAGGTCGAAGTAGGTCAAGCTTTGAAATGCTGTTAACAATAAATGATCTCACCCTCATTCCTTGGAGAGAAGAGTGACCGATTTCGGCAAGCAGTAACTTATAAAATGAATGAGAGAGGGAATCGAACGTTTATATATCATGGAATAATAATTATAAATATGCATAATTGCATTATACTTCAATTATTGCGTAATTACCATGATGGCATTATATTTTTATAATTATGTTTCAATTGGAAAATCGAGAAGACACGCTACGAGAATCTTCTTTTTTCGTGAAAATCCGATCGCTCTTGAAACAGACGAGTTTTGAGCTGAAGTGGTGAATTCATGTAGTTTATGTATATCACGCTTCTCGCCTAAGAATTGACCGAAATCCACTGATTTACTACACTGTTTTGAGTTGACCTCATCTTTTCTCCACATTTTTCGATGGTCCTTGGATAGGACATCCCAGATCCAGAGTAGCAAAGAGATAGATTTAGAGGTAGAGGTAGAGGTAGAGGTAGAGGTAGAGGTAGAGGTAGAGGTAGAGGCAGAGGTAGAGGTAGAGGTAGAGGTAAAGGTAGAGGCAGAGGTAGAGGTAGAGGTAGAGGTAGAGGTAGAGGTAGAGGTAGATGTAGAGGTAGAGGTAGAGGTAGAGGCAGAGGTAGAAGTAGAGATAGATTTAGAGGCAGAGGCAGAGGTAGAGGTAGAGGTAGAGGTAGAGGTAGAGGTAGAGGTAGAGGTAGAGGTAGAGGTAGAGGTAGAGGTAGAGGTAGAGGTAGAGGTAGAGGTAGAAGTAGAGGTAGAGGCAGAGGTAGAGGTAGAGGTAGAGGTAGATGTAGGGGTACATTCAAAAGAAGAGGTAGAGATCCAAGAGGTAGGTCTGAGATGTGGCGAAACGGCCTCGAAGACGCGTGAACATTGAGAAGACAAAAGAAATGGTCGTAGAATGTAAGAAAAGGTAGAATGTTTCCTTATTCTATTATATTTGAATCATCACTACAGTCAGACACATTGCTTTCGATTTTCTAGAAAGAAGCAAATTACATGATATAATTTATATCTCCGAACTTTCCTATTTTCAAAATTTCGCGCCTTTGCCTGCACAATCAAGCATGATTCATACATGATTCTAGCGATCAATAAGCTGAATTAGCATACAAAATTATCTATTATACCGTATGGAGAATTACTTTTGCTATCTTTCTGTTTTTACAGTTTATTAATGAAAATATTCGAGGGACTTTTATTTTGGTGACCTCATGGCTTATCTAGAGCGGTAACAGTGCGGTTACGGTGGATTACACATACGATTCAAAAGAAGTTTAGGGGAGTAAGAGTAGAGGTAGAGGTAGAGGAGAGGTAGAGGTACATTTAAAAGAAGAGGTAGAGATCCAAGAGGTAGGTCTGAAATGTGGCGAAACGGCCTCAATTGTAGTGAATACGGGTGAACATAACGAAGACAAACGAAATGATCATAAAATGGAAGAAAAAGTTCAACGTTTCCTCTTTAAATGAACACTACTATCGGATACCGACATACGGCGCATTTTCTCGAAAGAAACAAATGTCAAAGGTTTTGGGCATTATTCACCACCTTGACTATTCTATGATAGTCCTGATGTTTGAAAGATATATCCAGCTGTATATCAAAACGTTGATCTTCGATCGTTATCGATATTCAAATATGATCTTTGATCTTTGTCTTTGATCTTTGATTTCCAGACACGGCTGTACCCCGCTGCAGGCGTTCATAAACAATAGGCACGTTAGTTCAGAGTTAGTTAGAGCACGTTAGTTAGTTCTTAGTGTTGTAATTGGTGTATTTCCCGGCTTAGTGAACAGGCTCTGTTATGATCGAACTAACGTGTACTCTGGTATTTTCAAACTAGTAGTTTACTTATATTTCCCACTAGCCGTAGACTTGCAAGTCTACGGCTAGCGAAGCGTAAGTTTACTAGAAGTGGTGTATAATACGGTAATGCATTTCGTCAAATGTTCTTTAACTTGTAGTAAACTAGCAGTAAACTACTAGTCTGTGACGTCACGTAAGTAAACTACTAGTTTGTAAATACCAGAGTAGGACATTCTACGGTACATCGCGAGTAACTATCCATCAGTGTGGAACGCCCCTGACTATGTAGGTTTCATTGTCTATTCATATCCATTCTGTCTTTATTCAATGCTATTTCGTTGGCACAACCCAGTCGAATTTTAACAATAATAATACTTATCATTTCTTGTAGGAACATTTTATTAAAATACATGTTATCAATTATGAGGATTCAAGCATAATTTAATCTTCTTAATGCGCTGTAGTTACTGTAGATCGATCGTTTCAGCATATCAGTCACGGTAGTCTGGTGCAAGCTATTTCTTCTTCTACAGCCAGATACGCGAGAGAGAATAACTTGTTGAGAGAGTTCACACAGAGATTAAATTTGCCCGAGTAACGTTAGTTGGCGAGCGATTTTCGGGCATTTTGGCAGATGTTTGCCGGTATATGGGTAAATCGCTGGGTTTTGGCCATTATTTGCCCGAATAAGGGCAAATTGTGTAGTCTAACTTGGCAAATCTGTTGCCCGGGCAAGTTTGCTCTCTGTGAAAATGTTGATACGATTTCTGTTCTGAATTTCTCCGCACCCTCTGGATCGTTTCAGACTCTTTATGGTTCTTTTCTTAAAAAATTCTGACATAATCCCTTGTTAGTCATTCCCCTTGTCTCTTAATTTCAAAACAATGACACTACTGTGCAACTTGTTTCTTGTAACGAATTCTACACGTTCCCTTTATTGAAATTTTTATTTCAATTTTTTATTCTACATTTTACATATATCTACTATAATACATATATCTTCTACATTTCTACTATTCCTTGCACGTTTTCTCTTCATCTTTATCCTCCTTCTTTCCGACTTTCGAATCGTCCTTCTGGGTTACATCCTCTTCCTTCTTCTTATCCTCCTTTCCCTTAGGTTCATCATCGGCGATATTTCTTGGAATCAAGTTCTGAAAGTCAATAGTATTATACTTTAATACTATACTTTAAGAAATTAGCATAAATACACTTTTGCTTCCCATGAACCTTGATTGTCTCGCAAACCGAATTTTGGTTGCAAGATCAAAGATCAAAGATCATATTGGTCGAGATTAAAGATCAAAGAACAGATTGGTTGAGATTAATGATGAAAGATCAAAGATCAGATGGGTTGAGAAATCACATGTTTTGCCAGTACAAAATAGTATTCTGACTAATTTTTGGATCACTTGAAGTTCACACATAATTTTAGTTCATTTAATTAATAATAAATAAATAAACAAACAAATTTAATAAATAAATAAATAAATAAATTTACTAGAGGCTTATCATCGTCGTCAAAGGCGCCGGACTTTGCACTGACGGATCGGGGGGTCACCTGAATTAAATTATGGAAATCTTTCTTTTCATCTTAACTTCTCGTTTTTTGTATTGTGCGTATAAAATGTACTTGCATAAGAAAATGACAAATGGTGCTAACGAACGGAAGTCACAATCGAGAGGCGAGCGAGATGTAGCCTTCTACATCTCGCCCCGCCTCTCGATTGTCTCTCCGCTGCCTCTCTCAAACCCGGCTGAACTTCACCGCGCGCTATGTTATATATAGAAGAGATCGGCATAGTTTCTGAACCATGCAAAACAAGAAAGTCTCTTGAGGGAGTGATTGGCTACTCTCGTACCAAATAAACAGGTGTATTTTATAAGGTCAATAACTTGTAACTTTTTGTAATAACTGTTTAAAGGGATCAGGAAATGGAAATTTTTTCATCAAAGCTCGCTGTAATGTGTGCATTTCGATAGAAAGGTTTTAGTCGTTTTATATTTTAATCTTTTTTGTCCATTTTTTCCAATGGATTGAGTACAAAATTTTGTAAAGTTTTTTTTTGGAAAAAATGATTCTAAAAAATTCATCAATCAAAACGCTCCCTGTAAAGGGAGCGTAAACTCTCTCAATGTTTTCTTCGACGCGCAATGCTTTCTCGCTGTTAGCGAACAGAGAAATAGTGTGCACAATGTAGAGACCATTGAGAATGATAGAAAAAAAAAGAAGAATAATTGCTTACAGCATCCGATTCTGTCTTGCGGTAGTTACGGAGGAGCTGTAAATAGTGATATTAGAAGACGGAAATATTTTTAGTCATAATTTGGCATTGCTTTTTAAAAGGACCGAAACCTTTGTCAACGCTCTGCACTCTCTCGTTGTTAGAGAACAGCGAAATTGTGTGCGCAATGAAGAGGTCATTGAGAGAGGTCACCCTCCCTTTGAAACATGATGCCCCTAAATAACCCCAATTGCGGTGTTACATTTTCAAAACGTGCGAACGCCGTACCCTCCGCCGGAATGTCTTCGTAACGTCTCCGTCGTTACGGCGTAATTCACGGCGAGCGCACGTTTTGGAAATGAAACACCGTATAACGGAAGAATGCTTACGGCCGCCGAAGCGTCATCCTCCTCCTTTTTTCTCTTCAACTCGGCTGCTTTGTCCTTCGGTTTATACTAAAGTTAATATAAATCGATATGGTGCTAGTTTCTGCCGAATTCAGCATTTCCATTTAAAGCTCCGAAGGAGCGTGATATTATTTTTCAAAAATCGTTCAGTAGAAGTATAACTCAACTTCCTCTAGGGCCCATTACATTTTGACATGCCGAGCTTTATTCTATGTGTATCTTGCTTATTTCATCTCTAATATTCATTGCTATTTCTTCATACCATTTTATTTTGCATTTCATTGTACTCAATTAAACAATGCCATGGAAAGTTTTTAATCTATTTTCCCCCAATCGATTGAGCACACAAATATTGTAAATGTAAAAAAAAGATTCTAATCAATCGGATACGATACGAAAGGATACGTGCAGTTTGCGTATTTAAGGAAAGAATTAATGATTAAGTAAGATTGCTTACCCCAGGATAAGATTGAAGTTTTGGCGGCGGCTTTTTCACGTAGTCCTTGAGCTCCTTTATATGAATTATCAATTATAATATAAATTGTTTTGCAATGAGCTTGCTTTAGAGAATAACTCAAGTTCCAGTGGCGGTTATTTTTTATTTATTTTTTTGTTGTTATTTTATACACACGGAAAAAACCCTTAGGCATCGTTGCATTTGCATTACGTGCATACGCCGTAACCTCCGCCGTAACGACGGAGACGTGGCGGAGGTGAGGTCACGGCGTAGACGCGTAAATGTAACGATGCATTACAGTTTTAACCCGAACCCGAATGGAACCGACTGCCACGCAAGAGTCATACCGCTGGGCCAGGGGAGGTTTTCTATGTACATTTTGTATTATTTGATATCAAACGTGCTGAACATTCGTCGTCATCTTAGGTATAGCAATCGTATTTGAAACATATTTTATTTAATTTTTCATGCATTTGATATTAACATATTACTTGCTCGATTTTGCATAGCACAAGAAGGATGTAATGCGGGCCAATTGAAAGATCCGGGAAATATACATAATAACATTCGGAAGGGGTTGGTGATGCGATTCCGAAACGAGTGCATGCTCGCTTGACGCTTGCCGTGAAGATCGAAAGCAAGCTGCTTTCTACAAAGTTTGAGGATGACTTCTGGGATGGTTTTGGTACATTTTTAGCACAAAAACCACAATTGTAGAAAAATCACTCTCATAAATGTATGTAAAAAAAAAACAAAGTGAGGTCATCTGAAAAAGTGACTTTTTGGTGTCCTGAAGGCAATTGTGATCCAATCAAGACCAAACTTTCAAGGTGTATTTGGGACACCATAAGGATCATTCTGAACGAGTCTCTAGCATGTCTTGGAGCTTAGATCTGAGTTTTATTTTTTCTGAGAATCCGACGCGTATATCTTAAACTTGTAGAACAACGATAGGCTGGAAAATTCTCCTCGGAGTTTTGATTATTCAAAAAAAGTGCACTTCGATTGCGTCATCGCAAAAATGAGGGGTCCATGAGTCCTCAATATCAGGGCCGAATTCCTCGATAAATTTGGTATAAAACTCGCGAGACCGGCCCGATATCAAAAAGTTGGCACTTACTTTCCGGCGCTACTGTATATGGTGAACTGTATTTTAGCTCGGGGTGTAAAAAAATTGCAAAAGATTGTGCTCCTAGCAGGGATCGAACATGAAGTTGATGCAATAGACGCGAATCGAGTAAGGGTTTGCAACTCTTTCATTCATATAACGGTTTCAAACACCAGCTCTGGTCAAAACTCATGAAAAGAAAGAAAGGGTTTGTGTTAGGGTTTCAAACTCCAAGGGTTTTTTCTGTGAGTGTATTTATTTGGAATGAAAATTTCCAATTTAGCATTTTTATGAAAAATTAAAATTGCAAAAAATCAAAGGAAGAATGCTTACGGCCGCCGAGTTGTCTTCCTTTTGTCTACGGTATTTCTTTTCAACGTCCTTCTCTCTTCTTTCTTCTTTCTCCTTCGTCTCATTATGTCTACGCCTTCTATCTATTTCTTTATCCTGCTAAACCAATATATTGTTTTAACATATTTTCGGGTCATCTTCTGGTTCATTTATCTCAAAAGACGGATCGATCAATTTTTTTATTTGTTTGCCTCATTCGTTGCGGAATTTTTTGCTCTATAAAATGAAACAAAAATTGGGCTGCCATTTGCATAGGCCAACATGTAATTACAGTAGCGCTCAAAAAGATTTCACTTTGGTGTTTTTTCGCGATATCTTTTGTTGTACTGATCGAAATGGGATGAAATTTGGAATACATGTTCCTCAAGGTATTAGAATAACGATACTGTTTTGGTTTTTCAAGAATTTCAGAAATCCGGTAATTTATTAGCTCTTTATCAAAAATCACTAAAATCAACAATTCACAGTTGCAAAAATGAACAGCAATAATTAAACAGAAAGAAGTTAAGAAGAGTTCAGCACTACAAAATTAAGAACACAGATCATTTTTTAACTAAAATTTAGTGGAATAACCCTTTCAATCAATTATTGCTGACAGCGGTAGGGCATATTCAGGGTCGTACACAAGTGATGACTCTCAACCAACTCTCCAAACAATTCAGCACTTCTGTATCCACTATAACAAGGCTCTAGAAGCTCGTTACGATTTCTGGGAATGTTTAGTACTCTGTGGTACAAGTACGACCCAGATTAACCTCCAGACTAGTTGATTAGACGATCGTTATGATGCCACGCGGGCACCCGCGCCGCACTTCCATCGACATTGCAGCGGAGTTACACACCTCAGACGTCTCCAATGACGCTGTTCCGACTTTCAAGAGATGCCTGAATGCTACTTACCTTCGTGGTTGTCGGATAGTTACCAAGCCCTTTGTTTCTACGAAGAATAGGAAGACTTGAGTAACATCTGGTAAGGAGCGCCTCCACTGGACTCCTCAATATTTGAAAACTGCGCTGTGGACCACTGAGAGTAAGATTATATCGTTCAAAAGTGATGGTATAAAGTATTTGGGGAGACCTTAAGGTAGTCCGCACCAATAAAAATACCAATTATCGACTTTTAAGCGAGGCGGAAATGTGGCCATGATCTGCGGTGCGCTCAGCGCAAAAGTAGTTGTACCCATTCACTCGGTAGACAGGGTATTGATGTCTACTCGACTGCCACGATGGTCAGCAGCATTCATGCATCTCTTGAAAGTCGGAACAGAGTCATTGGAGACGCCAGAGGTGTGAAGCTCCGCTGCAATGTCGATGGAAGTGCGGCGCGGGTGCTCGCGTGGCATCATAACGATCGTCTAATCAACTAGTCTGGATGTTAATCTGGGTCGTACTTGTACCACAGAGTACTAAACATTCCCAGAAATCGTAACGAGCTTCTAGAGCCTTGTTATAGTGGATACAGAAGTGCTGAATTGTTTGGAGAGTTGGTTGTGAGTCATCACCTGTGTACGACCCTGAATATGCCCTACCGCTGTCAGCAATAATTGATTAAAAGGGTTATTCCACTAAATTTTAGTTAAAAAATGATCTATGTTCTTAATTTTGTAGTGCTGAACTCTTCTTAACTTCTTTCTGTTTAATTATTGCTGTTCATTTTTGCAACTGTGAATTGTTGATTTTAGTGATTTTTGATAAAGAGCTAATAAATTACCGGATTTCTGAAATTTTTGAAAAACCAAAACAGTATCGTTATTCTAATACCTTGAGGAACATGTATTCCAAATTTCATCCCATTTCGATCAGTACAACAAAAGATATCGCGAAAAAACACCAACGTGAAATCTTTTTGAGCGCTACTGTATTCCACACTATTAAGGGGGGGGGGGGGGCGCAGGTCGCTCCACTTTTTTTGGTGAAAATCAAGTTTTCAAATTTCGAGAACACGCCACATCTGTGTTTCAAGGACAAAGCCCAAATGAATTCCCATTTTGTGATAGGGGACCAATGGGGTATCCACAAAAATTTTTTGAGCCAAATCGGTGATGTCCGGCACTACCTGGAATCTCACTGAGCCGCTTTAAAAAGCGACACCCCAAGCTAATTTGAAACTCTCCGCTCTGGCAATCATCTCTCGTTAACAAAGAAAGCGAGAGAGTGTAGCGTGAGTGGAGCGAGAATATCTCGAAATAGAAAAAAAAATGTAGGACTAAGTTGGGAGGGGGGAATTCTTTCACGTTACTTTAGAGCGTACAATAAGGGTGAAAGAAAGATTATGGATGCGCCCATGGGGATGGGGATGGGAAAGATTGTCTCCCAGTGTTTGACTTCCCTCATGTACTTCCGCTGCGTTGGCACAAGTGCGTTTAATATGGGACTTTACTACTGATAACTAAGTACCTAAGTCTAAGATAGCGTACCGTTCTTATTTGAATTCCGCGCGTTCATTGAAATCGTGGTAACGTGCGGGGTAGATCATCGCTAGACGATTCCCATCTATGCTATTGTCATCCTATACTATTCTTTCTTGTTCTTGTTTCTTGCCCGTCAACTTCAATTTTGGAGTGTGTTGGGTCACGATTGGAAAACCCTGAATCTCAATTGGAATACGGTAAGAAGATACCGTAACCACCGACCAATAATGGATGACTACCGCAATATTCTACAGTATTTTTTTGACCCATCAAGGTATTCCACTGGAGACCCAACACACTCCAAAATGGAAGTTGCCGGACACATATTCGTCTCGAAAATGTAACAGCGCTCTACCAAACACTATGAAGTCTGAAAATATAACATTGACATTGACCGGAAGCATGAACTAAAGGGGACCGTTAAAGTTTTATTGGACCCGCAATATTTTAGGGACGAAGACGCTTTCAAAGGACTGGTAAAAAACATAAAAATTCTTAGAAGAACAGATCCCAAATTCTGACCTCTGTGGTTTTCAAAAATTTTATGGTGATTCTAATGAGAAAAGACACTTACAATCAGCTTATTCAAGGGAAATTAAAATGACAGAAAACTGCTTACATTAGCCGTTTTCTTATAGTGTTTGAGTTCCTTAAAAAATATTAATTATTATATATATAAATTATTAATTATAGCATAAATTGTTTTACAATATAGAGAATAACTCAATAGAATAGCTACAGAGAATAACTCAATTTCCTGTGAGGTTCACTAAGTAAACAGGGATATTAAAGACATCAACAGTTTGGCATTTCGATGGAAGATCAAAAGCGCAAAAAATGCTCACTTCATAAGAACGTGCATTAGAATCCTCAGGGCGACGGCCAGATTCCTTCGATGCATAAATAGTGTTATTAGAGATGGAAATGTTGCTATTTTCTATTTTCCGAATTCGGCATCATTGCATTTTAAAACTCGATGCCCAAACTAGTAAGGGCAGTAAAGGAGGTGAAATTATTTTTAAAGAAGAGAATGTTGAAACCCTCGACTGTTTACGTGACTAAACTGGCCAGGCATGACTATACCTTTTGTACTACCTTTTGTACTTCTTTTTGATTTCCATTTACCATTCGTCCCGAATCCCAAAATTTTAGGGGTGTCGTATCATTATGTCGCGCACTATAGTTCAAGGGAAAGCGCACATTTTCGAATTTGAAAGATAAATATATAGAAAAATACAAACAGGAATCGAACCTTCGTGATGCGGCTAAAAGCGCTGACTACTAACCACTTAGCTACACGAGCTACGCGTTTTGGCTTCGCTAATCTATCTATTAAAGAATATAATGCCTCTTACAATCACCCTCTTTCGTCATAATACTAGCGCTCCTCAATTCCAATTGTCCTTTTTCTTAAATAAACTTCAAGTCTGCCATACGGAATAACCAAACTCCCAGTGGGGCTATTTCTGGCACTACTTCAGAACAAGGGACCAGTACACCGGGCAAGTCCAAAAGGGCATGAAAAATGAAATTAACACAAAGGAAAGGACGTTTATTTTAGGCACTTATACTATTATGTTGGACTGGTACCCCATTCTGAAGTAGTGCCCTATTTCTAATTTGGATCTTTTTATTTAATTGTTAAAGAAAATATATAAGATTCTTATAATACCTTTGTTGGCGGGGCCATGGATTGAGTCTGATCGTAGGACTATAAATATTGAATATTGTCTAAGCATAAATATTGATATTAGAATACCACAGCACATGTACATGCAGTACATTGAGTACATGTAGACATTATTGTACCGAGAACGGTGTGAATGGGTCAGGTCGATCAAGCAAATTTAGAGCGATCCGGCAGTTATTTTTCTAACTTTTCACTTTTTTCACCCATCCGAATCAATTATATTTCGCTTGATCGGACTGATATGATCAGATTCATATCACGCGTGTCGCATAAGGTTCGAATAAACGACAGGAAATGTCGAAGTTATTCAAGTCGAAGTCAGTCAAGCCGAAGATCAAAAGTCATTTAAAACGTCGAAAATGAACCGAGGCCTTTTTTTGGTAGTCGACAAGGCGACACGAGCTTTTTTTGCATATCTTCTTTGACAACGTCGATCGTCGAATTTTTTTTTTTGGATGATTTGGATGTCGATTTGGATGATTGACGGTCGATTGGCGTCGTCAAACTTTTTGGATGTCGACATTTGCCGATTTCACTGTAGAGCACTGTAGATCTTTGGACTGTTGATTCGCTATCGAGTCGTCAACAGAAGAATTTCCCGGAATGACTAAGAGAATGCGCATGAAATCTGTCGATTAAGCTATTGAAAAACTTCGAATTCTTTATTTTTAGGAAAACTAATCAATAAAATTTATTTTACAAAAATACTAATTAAAATATCGACCTGTCAATGATACAGGCGCATTCTCCTAGACATTCCGGGAAATTCTTCTGTTGACGACTCGATACCAAAACCAGACCCCGAGGAGCTGCTGAGCCCCAAAGTCGGCTCAGTTCGACTTCAAAAAAGTTTGACGTCGCCTCTCGACGTTGAAAATGAAGATATGCAAAAGAGCTCTCGCTGTCTTGTTAGGGACCCTATTTACCATCGAAAAAATGTATTAAAATGTGGGGGTCAAAAATGATCCAACCCCCCCCCCCCCCGGATATTACTCGATTCTTCAGTGACACGCGTGATACATATCCTATTCTGTTCCTATCAGTTGTTTCTATATTGACATTGGCCGGAAGCATGACTGTTGTGTGGCACAACCAACAATAGTAAAAATCAAGTCCTCGAAAAGAAGCTAGCAAGTTAGCTAGTTAGTCAGTTAGTTTTTTTTTTAATTAGTTCCATAGCTAGTTAGTTCGAAAAGTACCGAGTTGGAGCCTTCATGGAATGTTTACTGTTCATCTAAAAATCGAAAATAGGAAAAATCGTAATATTTATATTATTTCCAGGACTCGATTTTTACTATTGGTGGTTGTGCAGTCAGTCATACTTACGGTCAATATCAATATAGAAACAAGTGATGGGACAGAATAGGAATACAAAACAGTCGAGCGTTTGTTGTACATAGGAGCTACATACCAATGAGTTGTTAGATTGCTCCTCTTGTTGTATGATGGGAGGTGGTTTGGATGTGATTGTATCGTCGGGCTTCTTTTTCTGTGCAAAGATATTCTTATTAAAATTAAGATGCTGTCGGTCGAAAAATTCGGTATAATTTAGTGTATTGATCAATACAACTTAAGGTCATAACAAGGGAATGGTAAACAATCGGGCACTGTGGTGTAGTGGATAATGTGCTCGTGTTTTTAAAAATATTTTTGTAGATAAAGCTATTCGTATTTAAAAAAAATGTAGGTTCATGGTTCGATGTCTGGTATAGTGTTTTGCTAATTTTTCTAAACTCAATATTTCATTTCTATTGCTTCATTGTTCTCTAGTGTAAATATCGATCGCATTACGTCACCATGGTCCTTTCTCTCTCGTTATCTTCGATCACCTAAACTTCTCATCATCTTTATTCTCTTACAATCTTAATAGAAATGAACTATCGGACTTTGAAAAATCAGCAAAACAAAACGTCGCATACAAGGCATCGAACCATGAACATATAAAATGAAACACAATCGGCTTATCCAGTACACCACAGGGAGCGACGGGATTTGTTATCCTACATTGAATACGAAAAACTTACTTCAATCGGGGTCTTCTTTACAAAGCGGAATATGACGTAAATTACTGAAAGCACTTTGCTATTGACAATGTAAAAATAGAAAATTTAAAAAAATATATATATGAAAAAAATTTGCAAAAATTCACGCCCGTTGTTTCTTGAATGCAAGTGCAAATTAAGATTTTACGGCATAATTTAGCACTATTTTGATGTCGATCGAGCGCAACTGTACAACACTACGCCACTACGCCAAAGCTTTTATTCTTTTTGAAGGTACAAAATAAAAGAAATATTTTCTTAAAATGACACCCCAAGCTAATTTGACTCCCCGTATTGGCAACGTTCTCTCGTAAACAACGAAAGTGAGAGCGTGCGGAGAGTTTAAAAATAGCTTGGGGTGTCGCTCTAAGGAAGCCTAAACATACCGAGACCGAGAACAATTACAACCAGTAGACATGTGCCTGCACCAATTCCAAAGCTGGGAAAGTGAAAGTTCAAAAGAGGCGCTTCCGTTTCGGCCTTAACTTCGTCTGTACGATGACATTGAATAGTCATGTTCGAGATATCCGTCATAGTGACACCTTCTGAAAGAGGAATAATTTTTTTAAACTTTTTATAAATTTAAATTATTTAAATAATTAAATAAAATAAACATTCTATTGAATGAAATAAAGTGATCTATAGGAAATAAAGTGATCTATGAAATAAAGTGATCTATTCCGACAAACATTGTTCTACAAACAACTCTGATAAACAACCACTGCGTACTTTTTGTAACTAAAAACTGAAATAAAATTTCTTACTCTTTACGGCTCTCCATTTCCCGGTTCGCTTATTGCAATCTATTGACTTGAAGTTCAGCCATTCCTCCTTATCATATGAGCCCCTTAAATATGTATTCTAAATTATTTAACATATTCTAAAATATAAAATCAATTAAATTAATATTATTACTATTATAGATGTACAAGAATAAGTAAGCATGCAATTTAAATATAAATGTTTTGATTAAAGAAGTTAACTAGCAATGTGCCCTCTGGTTTTTCGGTCGCTACGTCAAGCCAAGTCAACGAACCTTAATTGGGCTCCTTTCTCACAAACGATCGTATCTTGTTCTTGGTTTATCTGTGAAGCAAAGTTAAATAAAAGAATTAAAATTACAGTATAACCTGATCACAATTATCGCAAGTTCCTATATCGAGTGGATTTAGTGTGCCACATTTCTCTGCAAAACGATATGGGGTAATTCAATGATTCATTTTTTTATTTATTGGTTATCACACGTTTGCCTGTTTTATGATTAATCGATAATATATTGGATGGTGATTCAAAGTAAAGAAGATGCGAAATTAGAGAAAATAAAAGATCATCCTTTTGAATCATTAGAATATAAATAGAGTTTATATTGGACTTACTGTCGTCGAAACATCTGGCTGCATCAAAAGTCATTCCCAATATAGACCATTTATATTCATTCTTTGATGTTACAACGCATTTCGGTTCACCAACCATGGGTTGCCCGCCGATCTCGAAACGGTTTCCAGCGCACTGGAACGGTACAGGTATAATTTGTTTTTTTTTTCAAAAATGGAAATAATATACCTTCAATTCAGAACAAGTATTGGGTGATGATGATTTAATGAAAGTCGGTAGTGTACAGTCGTCACAGTTCGATGGGAGAGATACTGGAGTACATTGTGTGCAAGCTAAAATTATAAAGTCTCGATTACTTCATGATACAACTTTGTGCTTACGCATGATACAAAACGCTGTAAACGTATCGTTAGTGTGTTCGAAGAATCCTGTCTTAGTAGTTACTTTATAAACAAAATTCTTCCCAGCTTCCCAATCACATTTAATATCAGCACCAATGTGAGCATTATCACTACTGTCAATATACCTAAAGCATGAAACATAACACTGATTTGCTTTCTTGTTATATTTCTTAGTTTTGCCCCTGGACTAGATATGCTTTTTTAAAAAGATTTTTATGTTGATTAGATTTCGCGCATGATTAGTATTAGTTGAGAAGAATGCGTATTCGAAACATTCAACTATGACATTATTATAATACAAATGCATTTTATTACAAAAGTATAAACGATGAAATGAGCGCCGCAGCGATAGGTATGCACAAAACTGAGGTTGCAATGGATTTTTTGTTATATAGATAAAAATCCATATAACTTATGATCCAATCTTGTTTGTACATTAGTTATGATGAATGAATAAATAGCTTACACCACTGCCTGAGAGCGTGGGTCCCTACATCTCAAATCTCTATAATACGGATGTACCTGCAATAGAATTGGTACGATGACAGTGACATTCGTTATTGACCCACTGGTTCAGTTTGTTTGAAGGTCGTTGACGAATTGACAATCAAAGAAGGATCACAGGAAACTGAACAGAGTGTACGTATGTATTTAGAAAGTAGCACCCTATTTAGAAATCAGTTAGGCTCAATCGACCACAATTCGAATTAAGGCAACATCGTATTCATACCATATAAATTGCTGTATGACAAATGATGTGTCTGCGCCTAAGTCTTTAATTTGGCCCAAAATTCACCCTAGTAGACCCATTTATTTTTTCACATTTTTACGGTATAATAATGCCGCGTTTGACTAATTACGTGAATTTCTATAATTCATTTCACTTTTTCGTTTACTTTCACTTTTGAAATTTTTCGTAATGTACTCTAACGATCACGACTATTAACATTACTTATTCAGTTTATAAAAAAACACGGGGCGATCGGGGTGATATTGAAAGGTTAGTGTTCCAAGAGAACGCGCTACATAGCGAACATTTTATGGTGCATTAATTTACTTTTGTGCTACCAACATATGGCTTTCTTCATGGCATTGCATGCATCTTGAGAGGGATGAACGGATAGACGTTTAAGAGAAAAAAGGTTACCTTTATGGTTGATTTCAAAAATTACTACGGTTTGTCCCATGCTCCAACTTTTTTGCGATTGAGTATCATTTATGAATACTTTATAGACATTGCGATTTGGTACTGATTTGAAAATCTAAATATTATAAATGTACATTACGGAATTTCATTAAGCTCTTACGTCATCTTGTGTACTCGTGACGATAAACTCTGCTATTACAGCATCGGCTCCTATCTTCTGCGAAATAATTTCTTGAAAAAAAAATCATTACGACAGCATTAAATAATCAAAAGTAGAACCTGTATGGTACTGTCCTTTGGTCGCAACAACCTTATCATTTTCTTTTTTCACAGCAAAAAGAATTTCATTTTCGTATTTCAGAGCGAACGATGTGCCATTGAAAACTATGTATACTCTCAATTTCGAAGGTGTAAAAGCCCTGGAAACAATTAAATTACAAATTAGTTGTTGGCGGTGTCAGGGAATTAAAATAATACACACTTATTGACCGTATAAAATACACTAGCTTATTTGGTACCAGTGTAGCCAGCCACAGCCACAATGTGATTCTATGTTTGGAGATATACAGCACAAGTGAGATAGTACGTAGATCAGAGAGAGATAGAGGAAGGAAGGGAGGAAAAAGTGGGAAGTTAATCGATAGTTCTTTCTCTGTTTAGCAGTCAGTAGCAAGGCGACTACACAAGTACATTTTGTACGGATTATGACTCGGGACATTAAACTAATCTGCCGCGTAAGAACTTATTATGATGATGCTGTTGACATCTCTTTTTTATATTATCGGTCACAAAAGTTCGCTTGACTATATCTTTGGAAAATCGCTTGTTTTCTTGACTTTTTTAAGCGTGACTATTTCTTGTTTCGCGTAGTTCAGAAACCAGAACTACGCTCTCTTTTAAATATCGAATCAGCGCGGCGAAGGTCACACGGGTTAGGTGAGAGGAAGAGGAGGGGTAATCGAGAGTTAGCCGAGAGAGTTTAACTTTATGTAAATATCAGTTGTATCGGTATTTAGATACAGTTTGGCATTTTCTTATGCAAGTACATTTTGTACGGACAATAAATATACATCACCTGATGATTAAGCGGAAGCGACATGAGGAAGAAAAAAAATCAGAGATCGTAAGAAATTCTTGCTCTGTACCACCCAAACATTCAGCGGGAACGAAACAAGCCTAGTAAGATTTATCATTTTTTTTAATTTAAAAATGTTTTCCTCATATATTAAAAGATCAATAATATCGTGTTCCCTTTCTTACTAAGAGAAGAAACAAAATCGATTGAGTGAATGCACAATAGATTTCAAATTGATGATGTCTACTGAAAATGTTGCCGCGTCACCGAGCAACCTGTTATGGTGTCTAGACGCAGAGGCCGAAACAGCTTAGGGCACTTTATTAACTAACGTTCATTATTTTTAAAATTTTTGAACATCTATTAATTTTACTAATTTAATTGCCACATAACATTCATTATAAATTGCTTATAAATGTGCTCTAACAATTCATCTTTCTATGAACCATTTCCGACAATCTCAGATTTAATATTTGACATGTTATCCATCGCTCATTGAACTAAACCGTACCGCGTTGTGGCATATGTCCTTATCATTGACTTGTAGATCAAATGACGATGCATGGAAGAATGAGATGAGTATAAAAAAGAACAAAGATACGGTGCCTATTCCGACCTGAAATTGAGTGAAAATCATTATTACAAAATTTTTGTGAAAATTTTGAGTACTATTTTGTTAATTAGGTTAAGAAGTGCTCAGTGCTCATCAAAGATCCATCAAGCCCGTCGCAGAGAAAGGCAGCACTTTGAAAAAAATCGGCATCGGTTTCGAACTTGCGACAAAGAGCAAATAAGTTCGTTTTCCATTGCACTATAGGATAAATGAGTGGCTGCTCTCACGTGGCATTCGCACAAGAAAAACTGACTCTTTCATATTTGAGCCATATTTTATCTAAGATGCGAGGGATTTACATGAACATGCGATGGCCTCCGTGATTTCTTTTGTTCGAGGATGTTTTTTTGAAAAAAAGTACTAGACATCACTGACTTTCATGATTAAATAAATGATACACCAAGCTTGTACAAAGCTATGTAAACAGAGCTGTGCTATAAAAGAAATGTTGTTGAGGCGTTGAAGCTGTGATCCCAAACAAGTTATTGAACTACTGATATCGATAAATAATCTCACCCGCATTCCGAATCGAGGAAAGCGACCGATAATAGCGATGACAATTAATAAAATGGAAGCGAGAGTGAATCGAAAGTTTTGAACAATGATTTTGAATATACATAATAATTAATTTTTTTTGAATACGCATTATAATTAATTTTTTTGCACAACAATGTTAATTCTATTATATTTCCATAATAAGATAAAATAATGGGGTAGCTGGGAGAACCTAGTTTGGCGAGACAGAGGGCTAAACTGAAAAAAAAAACCAAAATTGGAAAGGTAAGAAGACAATGACGCGATTGGAGAAGTATTTTGTTGTGCACGCAAGCCCCTGCGCACAGTAACGGCCTTCATGTTCATGCTAAACGCTACACAACAGCACGACGAAACAAATAGTAGAGTAGAGTTGGGTTGCGGGCCCGCTATGGCTCGTAAAATCATTCCCTGCGAGGCCTTGTGAGTGTTTGAACGGGCGACGAAGCGCTGAGAAAGGGGCGTGGCCTCGCCAGGGACGTTGGGGGCCAGCAACCCGCAACACGAATATCCAACTCTAGTATGGATTCATTGAAGCTGTGCTCGCAAGCAAGCTTTGAACTGCTGCAAACAATAAATAATCTCACCCTCATTCCTTGGAGAGGAGAGCGACCGATATAGGCAATGTGAACTATTGAAATGGAAGCGAGAGAGAATCGAACGTTTAGGAACAATGATTTTGAATATGCATAATTGCATTATAATTGATTTTTTTTGCACATCTTAATTCTATTATGTTTCGATAATGAGATTAAAATTGGGAGATTTGGGTTGGAGACTATGAACAGATTTAGGTAATCAGAATGATCAAGCAACTGGTGCAACCTAGAAAATTGAAAAGGTAAGAAGAGAATGAAATGGTTTGAAGAAGTATTTTGTTGTGCACGCGAGCAAATGCGCAGCGACTGTTTTGCAAAACAAATGGTGTTCAAGCACTGAGGATGTGATCACAAACAGGCTTTGGCACTACTCCAGAGCCCCAGATCGCTCAAAGCGGAGCTAAGGTCGAAGTAGGTCAAGCTTTGAAATGCTGTTAACAATAAATGATCTCACCCTCATTCCTTGGAGAGAAGAGTGACCGATTTCGGCAAGCAGTAACTTATAAAATGAATGAGAGAGGGAATCGAACGTTTATATATCATGGAATAATAATTATAAATATGCATAATTGCATTATACTTCAATTATTGCGTAATTACCATGATGGCATTATATTTTTATAATTATGTTTCAATTGGAAAATCGAGAAGACACGCTACGAGAATCTTCTTTTTTCGTGAAAATCCGATCGCTCTTGAAACAGACGAGTTTTGAGCTGAAGTGGTGAATTCATGTAGTTTATGTATATCACGCTTCTCGCCTAAGAATTGACCGAAATCCACTGATTTACTACACTGTTTTGAGTTGACCTCATCTTTTCTCCACATTTTTCGATGGTCCTTGGATAGGACATCCCAGATCCAGAGTAGCAAGGATGGTAGATCAAGCATCTCTCCAGTAGTTCACGTCAAAATTCGTCGTTGAGGCTCCTTCCGATGCGATTTTCACGGCTCACAGTAGTGCTATGAAAAGTGATCAACAGATGAAATGTGACGTTTATCAACTAGCTCTCATCTGAGCCGTGAAATCGAATCGGAAGGACCTTCAACGTCGAATTTTGACGGGAGGTCCTGGAGAAACAATTGATCTACCATCCTAGCTACTCTGGCTCAGGGATGACATACCCAAGGACCATCGAAAACTGTGGAGAAAACAGGGACCAACTAAAGTGTGCAGCAAATCAGACAATTTTGGTCAATCCTTATGCGCTATGCATGATAAACTTTGGAAAACCGTCACGACTCGAGATAGGAAGGAGCGACTCGGTTGTGGATAAAATATTCATGCAACTATAAATATGGAGAAAAAAATGCAAAAGATTTCGCAGCGAGCAGGGTTCGAACCTACGCGGGCAATGCCCAATAGATTTCAAGTCTATCTCCTTAACCACTCGGACATCGCTGCACATGTAGAGTTATGGATCATTCCCTTTAGATACGTATACGCATCGAGAGTTATAACATCATGAGTCATTAGCCTTTTCTTATGTGCAGCGATGTCCGAGTGGTTAAGGAGATAGACTTGAAATCTATTGGGCATTGCCCGCGTAGGTTCGAACCCTGCTCGCTGCGAAATCTTAGCCAAGGGCCAAGGGCTGTTCCCTTTAGATTCGCATATCGCAATACGCCTAAAGAGAGTGATAACTTCATGAGTCATCATCTAGCTTCTCTGAATAGTTGATCCAAAACATGTTCATCGTATCATCTAAATAGAAGTAATCCCTGACTGAACAGTGTGTGCGTGAAGATGTTAAAGAGGGAGTGACCACACTCAATGACCACTTCATTGCGCACACTATTTCTCTGTTCTCTAACAACCAGAGAGCGCAGACCGTTGAAGAGGCCGTTGAGAAAGGTTTCGGTCCCTTTAAAGAGGGAACGATCGAACTATGATAGATGAAATGGGAGATGAATGAGTAGTGGTGAAAGGAAAATAGACCTACAGCAAGAAATTTTTTTCCAATCGGCTCGAAATGAACTGTTCTAGAAGTTACTCAATGTCAACAAAGGATACGTGCAAAAACGCCATCTTCTACCTGTTTTCTTCGATAAACTGATTTTTTGAGTACAATACGCTAATTTTCTCAAATTTTTTTCCACAAAGGATACGATTTTTATTTGCGATTTTTATTTTCCATCCTGGAATTGAGGTACATACATACTTCACCCGTCATAATTCGCGGCACCCAATACCGTTTCTCAGAGGTGACCCGGACTTCATTCAAAAAAACAATTCCTATCTCATCTCTGTTCATTATTATACAAATTTGCAATCATGCTATATCGACGAGCTCTACAAAAATGACTTAGTATTACAAGTCATGAAATTTGACCGTATTCAAGATATTTTAGGGAAAAAATCCGTTTTTTTCACTAGCAGACTAAGATGAGAATATTTATGGGAAAGGAGAAGAACATGGATACTCAAGAGCAGATGTTCGTCGCCCTTACAACTGGGAAACTGCTTCGAGGAGTATCGGTGCATCTGGGAAATGTGAAGCACGAAGAACTACCGAAGTCGACGATCAAGGGCATATCGAAGACCGGCCGTGTTGAATTCAAGGACGACACCATCTCTGCGTGGAGATTCAGAGGCATCGGAAAGGGAATGAGAGTGACGGGGCAGAAAGGAATCAATAGTTCCATCACTTTCCATAGTCATGGAGGCAAGTTGTCGAGTTATAGACTGAAGAATGAGAAAAAAGCAGAAGATCACCAACGAAGAGGAGCCACATTTCTGATTCTTCCCGACCAAGCAGTCCACTGTAGAGGAAATCATAAATCACAGCAGTTCTCTCTCTATCATCCTCTTCTACCTCGACCTCCTCCTTGATCTGAATCCCTTCATCCTCCAAATCCACGAGAGTTCTGGTGAGTGTGGACGAATAATCAGTGACTGGAGAAGTCCCATTCATGAGACTGACGCCCTCTTCCCCGCATTCTCCTAAGGACAACGAAGAAGGGATGCAAGTACAACCAGAAGGCGAAGGATCTGGTCACTGCACTTTCCAAAGAGTATACTAGTATACTCTAATGGTGACAAAAAGCTGTTTGCGGTGGAGGCCGAGAAGAGAATGAAGGAGAGAATGGATATCTTTCCCGCTGAGAGAATGAACCACGAGCAAATCAAGAACCTCACCAGAACTCTCGTGGATTTGGAGGATGCAGGGATTCAGATCAAAGAGGAGGTCGAGGTAGAAGAGGATGATAGAGAGAGAACGGTTGTGATCTATGATTTCCTTCATAGTGATCTCAAAGAGTAATTCTATGATCCGGATATTTGTTTCGATCATTCTGATTCCGATATCGGAAATATATATGAATAGTTTCAGAATGCGTATTTTCCAATGATTCCTTGAATATCTAAGATACGCATAAATATCTTTGCTCTTTTATGTGTTGTCCCTTACTGTAACAATATTAACAACTAATATAAGCAAAACACATTGGTGAAAGCAAAGAGCACCGTTTCCCAACCTCTGCTACATGACATGCTAGATTACACTCGATCTCTTGTTAATACCATCTCTGTCACCATGAAGACGAATCTATAAGAGGCGAGTGTGAAACAGGAACGCGCCTGGCTGAATGCATGTGAAATGTAAGTCAATGCTTTTGGAGGAATAGAACGCTTGAAAAAACAAATCTTATTGTCAGTAAAGTATTACTAAATATATATTACTAATACAGTGAGTGATTATAAGTAAAAATAATAACTAAAAAAACAACAAATCGGACTGAGCACAGGCGTGGTCTCGGCGCTGGTTTACGTCTCGAGGGGCGCGAGGGGCTTGGACGCGGCATCCGGACTGACGCGTGCGGATTGCTCATTGACTAGCGCGGATGACGCGTACACCTGCGAGTCCTCTGTGGACGATTGCTGACCTACCTGCATAGCAGCAAAATAGAGACCACTGCCTTTTAAATTTCGATGTATCGCAGATTGCCCTCGGACGACATTCACTGTATTCGGCAAAATCTTGAAACGAGAAAGCTCCGGGACAGGGTTGTCCGGGACAATATCATCTGGTACAATTGTTTCATATTCACTTCTGGACATTATTTTCCAACATTACATTCAAAAATTAGCACTTTAACGAGAACAATTGATATATTAATAAATATATGAAATAGTTTTGATTATTTTAACGAGATCTTAATTGAAATCATTTCTAAAAAATGATAAAGTGAACTTTTTCGACAACAAAACGTGCATAGATTCATAATTTTTCATATGCAACAGTCTGTATTCCAGTCAATATCTAATATGGATATGATATATTGATTCGGATATTCGCATAGATTACTATCTATCTCAACACAATAATACACAAAAGTTTTATCCATACAAAATGTAGCACTAATATGCGTAACCGTCTCGTTCGTGTTTCACCTCTCCCCTAAATCCACACTACTCACGTCCTACCTTCATACCTTCATCACATTAGAGGGTCCAGTAGGTCCAGAGGTGGACGAGGTGGACGCACGATGGTGCAGGAGTTGATTCGTCGTTGGTCGGGTTGGGCTGATGCTGATGAGACCAGTTCTGAAGCACACTTATTCATTGATTTATCCATCTACTTAGAGCAAAAACTAGAGGAATTTCACTCATCAAAAGAAGTAGCCAACTTGATCAAAGATCAAAAATTATTCAGAGGCGCAAAAAATGTAAAGATCTTCTTTTTTTACAGTTTCCACTACACAATATGGAGATAAGGGGATGAAGAATGGCAGACAAACGTATCACTACCACATCCCACATACGATATAAAAATATAAAATATATAATAAAAATATGCAATAAAAAACAAAATCACGACACCTTTGCGCTTGCGGTCGATGCGGCCGGCGCCCCACTGACGCTTCCCTTCCGCGCGGCCGCAGACGAGTTCACCGCGGCGGATATGGCGGTCGCGATGCTGCAGGTGCTGCACGTTGGAGTGGTAGTGATGCTGCTAATGGTGCTGGTTGGGACCGACGCGTCTACCTTGATGATGTTGAGCCGATTGAGACTGAGACTTCTTCTTGTTCTGTGAGAGACACGATACATACACAAATAGGAGCACAACAACCAATCAATCAATCGATATTTACAACGATTAGAGTATACTGGTACTACAGTACTACACCGCACCATGATTACCGTGTCACGGCACAATATCAATACAATCATCATTTGAAAAAAAGTGGAATTCATGTTTCATCATCTCTTGCTATAGAATACATCGGCCGCATAACTGATGCCTTGCCCACCCATTCTTTAAAAAAATAATTCTACTCTAATAATCAAGAAAACCTCCTGCCGCAACAATCGCATCGCCGTGACCATATGTCAACGTAACCGTTCACTTTTCCGTATCGCAAACTAACGTATCGCTTATACTACCGGCCACATCTTCACTGAACACCACAACCCCCCCCCAATATCAATACAATCATCATTTATCACTAGTTGAATTCATGTTTCACGACGTTTTACTATAGAATAAATCGCCTACACAATTGATGTAAGGTGAGCGACTCAAAGTCAGATTGATAATCTACAAATTCTCCCGTATATTACAGGAAAGGAACTTCTTTGATTTCAGCCCCCTCGTTCACCCCCCCCCCCTCCCCATTTTGATCTTTTCGATCGAATGGAGGGGTCGCCCTCCTCAATGAGAGGACGATGTCCAAAAAAATGCAAAAGATTTCGCAGCGAGCAGGGTTCGAACCTACGCGGGCAATGCCCAATAGATTTCAAGTCTATCTCCTTAACCACTCGGACATCGCTGCATAGGGAGAGTTAATGATCCTTCCCTTTAGATACGCATATCGCAATACGCCTATCGAAAGTGTTAACTTCATGAGTCATCGTCTGGCTTCTCTGAATAGTTGATCTAAAACATGTTCATCGTATTATCTAAATATAAGCAATCTCTAACTGAACCAGATGCTGAAGAGGGAACGATTGAACTATAATAGATGAAATGGGAAATGAACGAGTAGTGGTGAAAGGAAACGATTCTATAGAGGAATGATGCCGAAATGGAACACACGAGAAGTTGTCTCTATGTTCGTAAACATCGCTAAAATGGAGACAAGCATGTAGATAAAGACTTTTATCGCTCCTCGAAAACATCTATTGAAAACAATAAGCGTCAGTTTTTGTGGTAAAATTTTTAGGTAGAGGTAGAGGTAGAGGAAGAGGTAGAGGTAGAGGAAGAGGTAGAGGTAGAAGAGGGAGAGAACCAAGAGATAGGTCTGAAATGATCGTTGTCAATACGCGTGAACATAACGGAGACAAAAGAATAAAAACATTGATCGTTGCCTCATTTTATTTGAATCCGCACTGCTGTTTGCAATGAACTTGTTGGCTCAACTCCAATTCAATATACGAATGTACATTTTATCGTCTACGAACTCGAAACGAATAGTGAATAACTCTTTCTGATGAAATACACTAGTGAATATGGAATAAGAGACATGGGTTAACGTGAAAAATCGATAATTGATCAAACAAATCGATAATTGATCAAATATTTCTACGCGGCAATTCATTGTGGTATTTGTGCAGCCAATCGGATATGAAACCAATGGGATCGGCTGGGCGACGGAGAAGGACCTGAAAGATCAAAGATCAAAGATCATATTGGTTGAGATTAAAGATCAAAGATCAGATTTGTTGAAATTAAAGATCAAAGATCAGATTGGTTGAGATTAAAGATCAAAGATCAAATTGGTTGAGATTAAAGATCAAAGATCAAAGATCAAACCTCGGCCAGAGCTTTTGTTAGTACGGGTGCGACTGTACTCGGGTGTTGCTAAGTTGTTCGAACCGGAATCTGAACACACGAGGTTTATTTTATTAATTTATTTATATTTAACGATAAACAGAGAGATCTTTATCTAGAGAAGACAAAATTATATCATTTATTTCAGAATTTTCGGCATAAAATTTAGAAAAATACAATTTGTATGGTTAAGAGTGCCCTCCTCTGCGGAAACACTCACCGATCAACTTCATCAGCTTCATCATCACGATTTCGTCCGGAATCTAGTCCAGAACTGAAATAGTTTTCGTTATTTCCATAGTTTCATAGTTTAGAACCATAGTGTTCTTATGTCCCTGGAATATTCTTACCTAACAGAAGCGGAGTCTGGTGTCCCTGGAGTATCCGCGTCCCCTCCATTCTCGTTCATCAATTCCTCACTGATCATCTGAAAATGATATTTTTACAAATTAATTCATTTTTATTTTTTAAATTAATTAAATTATTCAAATAGTTATACTGACCATGGCCTCATAATCATCATCACGTTCCTTGATCATCTTTAGGTCCAGAACCGCGTTTCTTCTGTAGTAGTCCGGCGTACGGCCTTCCTGTAAAAGATCAAACATCAAAGATCGAAGATCAAAGATCAAACTACATTATCCACTGCCATCGGATCCGCGCCGGCTTTGCCGAGGATCTTGAGGTAGTGACCGCCGTCACGTGCTGCCGCTGCGTAGTGCATCGCCGTGCTCTTGTTCTGCAATATGTCAAAGGTCGTCGTCGTGTGTGCACTCGACGCACCGACGTGGTGTAATGTCCGTGACAGGACGCATAACAATGAGTCGTGATGGAACTTAAGAGGATCTACAAAAACATGCTGCACGGAATGATTTATTGAGTATTAGTTAAGGTTACATGTTAATGGTTGAGGGTGAAAGGGGTGCTAGATTTATCACAATCAAGTTTGGCAATTTACAAGGGAAGTCAGGTTGGGCGGTCCCGGACTTCGGGATGGGACATATACCATTCGATAGGTATCCGAAAAAGAAGATTTTTCATGTTGGTCATTTTGGCAGAATGCCCCTGGGCGCAGAGTTATTTGCATATTTCTCCGGATTTTCGCCCTACAATGAAACACATTCTTTCTGGGATAGCTAATGCGGGAATCGAACTTGTAAGCAAAAGATACATAGACCATCCTCTTTAAGTAAATATAAAAATAAATAAATTTATTTTAGCCATTGCTTGTGTTGTTTACCACTCTTATTCACCACTGCTTCCTTTCGATCTCACAGAGAATGTGTTTCATTGTAGGGCGAAAATCCAGAGAAATATGCAAATAACTCTGCGCCCAGGGGCATTCTGCCAAAATGACCAACATGAAAAATCTTCTTTTTCGGATACCTATCGAATGGTATATGTCCCATCCCGAAGTCCGGGACCGCCCAACCTGACTTCCCTTGTTAGTGTTGAGCTAGATACTATTACGAATACAAACTATTAATAATAATATCTATATTATGCTGGTACATAATGAACAATACCTAGGACACAAACAAGAAAAATGGTTGGATACATAATTTACTATGCCACAACGGGGCAGCATAAGTATAGTACTGGAAATCGAAAAAGTTAAGTTAAGAAGAAGAGCTACATATAATTGATCTAATAGAATTACTAAACGATTTTGGATTAGGACATATAATCGAGCTATTGGGAAGAGAGTTTCAAACGTTTACAATACGGTTTGAAAAGAAATGAGAGAAACGAGTGGATCTACAAGGGTGTAAGAATATAGTTGTGTCTACAGGAAATTCTAGAGAGTGAATATAAAAGAAAGGTGGGATTGTCTATACTAACTAGTCCATGCACTACTTTATAAGTGAAACTCAAGTCTATAACGGTGCGTCTTTGCTCAAGGAGATCAAGGTTCAGGTGTGATAATCGATTCGTATAAGAGGTAAGAGTGAGACCGCATTTGGCATATATACTACGTGTAAATGATCTTTGAACTTTCTCTATGAGGTCGATACGATATTGTTCGCGTGGAGACCATATTTCGCAAGCATACTCTAGTATAGGCCTAACATATAAGGAGAACATGCGAGCGTACAAGATAGGATTTTTCGAGAAGAAAATACGGTAGATGTTTGAACATCTAGCTTTGGCTATAGAGACTATGGATTGAATGTGAGATGAAAAGCACAGAGTATTACTGTAGGTAACGCCAAGATCAGTGAATTGCTTCACTACAGGAAGGGGAGTGTTATTGATCAAGAAGTCGATATCTGGATGACTATTTCCAATGAGCATAATAACTGTTTTGGAAAGTGAGATAGATAAAACTCATTGAGACGACCATTGTTGCAATGCGGAAAGAGCTGTTTGGAGGGCGGATGCATCAGATATAGAGTAAAGTTTGACGTCATCTGCATAGATAACACAGTGTACTGTAGATGGGAGTACATGTGGTAGATCGCTAATGTACATGCAGGATAGCAGTGGACCGAGACAACTACCCTGGGGAACTCCTGATAATACATTGAAGCTTGATCGTAGCATACAATACTTATGAGTTACGAATAAAAGACTTATATGTTCAAGCGTATTCATTACAATCGAGGCCGTTTCGCCATATTTCAGACATACCTCTTGCATCTACCTCTACCTCTACCTCTACCTCTACCTCTCGTGAGACTTTCTTGTTTTGCATGGTTCAGAAACTATGCCGATCTCTTTTCTATATAATATAGCGCGCGGCGAAGGTCAGCCGGGTTAGAGAGAGGCAGCGGAGAGACGATCGAGAGGCGGGGCGAGATGTAGAAGGCTACATCTCGCTCGCCTCTCGATTGTGACTTCCGTTTGTTAGCACTAGGGTTGCCGTTGCGTAAGCGTTATCGTATTTACCGGGCCCTCTTCCCATCACTTGCCACTCTCTCGTCATTTCCCGCATTAGAGAAGAGAGACTGCCGAGATAGCGTAATTCCCGCTAAATTAGCGGGAATTACGCTATCTCTCGCCCCCTTCCCCTTTCCATACTCTCTGTTCACACCAGCCGCCTCGCCCTATTTGACATCTGAGAGCTTTGCAGTCAACAGCATAGTTGTAGCTCACATCGATCCGGTTCTGATTATTTTTCGCTTCTCGGCCTTTTGGCTAAGATCAAAGTGTCGTCTACTCGTGGTCATCTGCTCGCTCGCTCGTCTTCTCATCGGCTCAACGACTCCCTGCTCGCCGTCGCCGTCGTCACGCCTGCCGCAGATGCCACGCCTCCGCCATGGACGCCTTCGACCTCTGCTAGGCGAAGCTATCGTCAACTGTGGCCTTTCGGTTGATCGATGCTTCTCTAGTAGAGGGGCGATCACGTGGACAGGTCACGTGTCTTCTTCTTCCCGCCTGTATCGATTGATTTTCGGATCGATACTGGTCGCGTCTCCTCTTCACTTCTTATCTTCCCCCGTCATCGCGCCTTCTGGAGAGGCCCCCAACGGTGAACCAGGTCCGTTGTATCACCAAGGGAGCCCACACAGACTATCGCAAACCCAGTTCTGTGCCCTTGCTTGACTACACCCGCCTGGGGATCCATTGGCTGGCCGTTCGTCTACCCCACCCCTACCCAAGTACACCCCCTTGCTCGCTCATCCCCTCTTTGCCTGAGGGACTCTGCCCTTCGCCCGCTGAGGAGCCACCTTGACGCACGGACGTTCTCTACAACGCCTCGTCTCATAAAGACTACTCGCCGCCGCTGGCCAGCTGAAGATATGGCCTGTCCAAGGCCCCCTACGAGGATGGAGCCCGTTTTCGAACAGCAGTCGGAGCTAAACGAGGTTAATGTTTTGTGATTCGGTTTCGTTATCTATCCTTCCTTTTCCCACTTGATCTACCCTAATTCCAGGCACGCCATCTACCGTACTCTGAACCCCACGGAGATGTCGTGTTCTGATGCAACGGGATCGTCTGGTGGTCGATACGTGGTCGGGGACGCCATTCGAGTTGGATCTACCAAGATACTTGCATGTGCGGAGTGCGCACTGATCATTGATTACCCTACCCAATCCTGATAGTGTGTCCCCTGCGAAGCCGATACGATCCCAAGGCTTAGATCACATTTTTCCTTTGTCCCAAGTCTCACACCAATACCCCTTGCCCCATCTCGTTAGTTTCAATCCGTAGCTCTCGTTAGACAGTCTCTCATTACATTGAACTCTAGTTAGTCAAACCTATCTACCCCTTTGACCTATCTAGATTTCTCTATTGAGTCGACCTGTACCAAGACTCTTTAGAGCCATTCGTTTTTGAACTCATTGGCATTGTGATAACGATTGGTTGTACTTTTAACATTATCTGTGGCTCTGTCATTCGTCTGTAGTTTGGCGCCGGCGATCCCGAGGTCTCACTATGGTCATTTGACACTCCACTCTTGTCTTTCTTCGGGTCACTTAGTGACCTAACATTACCTGTTTGTCGTTTAATAATCTTGCGATAAACCTATTTATCTGTTTTTTTTTATTGGGTATCTGTTTGCCCTAATGGATAAGAAAAAAATGGAAAATGTAACAGCTGGCGCTGCAGAGAAAAATTGATGTAATGTGGCATACTGTTGCATCTTTCTGTAAATGTGCTAGCATTTTTATTTCTTCACATTATTATTATTTCTTCACTATCATTACATGACTCCATACAGTGAATTTACATAGGTGGCATTAATCAAAAACTTCAAAAGTGGTACACCGTAGGATTTTCTCCACAATACAGAGATTTACTCCACAATACTGTTTTTTATCACTGTTCGAATAAAATAATTAGTTTACATCGCTAATTATTCTTTTAAAGGTAGCGTAACCTCACTCAATGGTCTCTTCATTGCGCACACTATTTCTCTGTTCTCTAACAACGAGAGAGCATTGCGCGTCGAAGAGACCATTGAGTGAGGTTACGCTCCCTTTAAACAAAGCAACATTATTTAATTTTTTTTCGAGCTACATATATTTTGAAATCCGAAAAAAAATTCTGGTCGATATATAAAGTTTAAGTCAAGTTATGAGCTTTTTCCCTGTTGTTGCTGTTTAGGAAATACTGTTAAGTTTTGACAAATGTTTTCACAATTTGTCACAAATTTTTCATTTTTTCCGTTTATATTCAATAAAAATAGTTTTTTGATTTTTTTCTTGGTTTAAAAATTTAAAATAATCAAAACAAAATCCTCATTGTGAGAAATCAATTTCCATTGAAAATATAACTTGGTCATCTCGATTTAGGTGTTGAGCACTCGGTTGCTGCTGATTCATCTACAGGAACAGTCTCGGATATCGTATCCGATGATTACAATTACGGTATGCGAAGTGTAATTTATATGATATAAAGAATCTCACAACTAGCGATGAGAGTGGAAGACATGATAATGAGAGGTGAACAATGTCCCTCTTGAGATAACGAATCGTTGAAATAGGAAATAGAGGGAATAACACGGATGATCAATATTCAAATGCAAATCTGATTCCTCTGATCATTGAGTGAAATTCAACTGTCCATACCAAAACATATTTTGAACGCTTATCGTTTCGATTTCCTTGTGAAAAAGTAGAACGATTGTCATTTTGTTTGTTTTGATCGTATCGTCTCAGCCAAAAAATAATCAGAACCGGATCGATGTGAGCTACAACTATGCTGTTTACTGCAAAGCTCTCAGATGTGAGGGGAATTAGATATCTCTTCAAACGTGCCTCAAATAGGGTGAGGCGGGTGGTGTGAACAGAGAGTAAGGAGAAGGGGGAGGGGCGAGAGATAACGTAATTCCCGCTAGTTTGCGGCAATTACGCTATCTTTGGCAGTGGTGTGTCTAATCACGAAGTTAGGAAGGGAGAGAGTGTCTCTCACGGGCGATTGCTAGAGAGAAGGGAAGGGGCGGGGATAGATAGCGTAGTCTTCGCTACCGTTCCTGCAACCCTAGTTAGCACCATTTGTCATTTTCTTATGCAAGTACATTTTATACGCACAATAAAACGTTGATCTTCAAACTTTTTTATACACAAATTTGATCTTGGATCTTTGATCTCCAGACATGACTGATTCACTCTGCACGCTGCTCATTCGAAATAGCACCATTAACAGCAATAAAATGAAACAAAACCGAGAGTGCAGATATGATAAATGGTTTCATTTGAAAATTAAAATGTTTCGAGCTCGAACCATCCGCTACAAAATCATTGGCAGAATTAGGAAGTGAGTCTTCGTAATTCTTGATCTCGCTGTACATGTGCACTCCTATTTAATGGTGGAATGGTACATAATTATGATAGGATTAAGCATTATGAAGTTTCCCTCGGAGAAAGCTTCACTAGAAAGGCGTGATAATTACTAAAGTCTGTAAGTAGAATTAAATATATCCAGATACGCGTAAAAATAGAAGATAAAATATTGTGAATTCTGGCATGAATAAATAATGTAATATGTTTCTTGACCGTCATAGGGGTAAGATAAATAAATCGGAATTATAAGTAAAAGCCAACTTCTTCACGGAAGCAATCTTCTTGGATTCAAGAATTGTGCAATCGGAAGATGTGCATATGAAGATTAAAGTCAATGTTCTGGGGCTGTCGGAAGTAAGAAGAGCATTTTTCTCATGCACATATCACGGGTCTCCTGTAAAAGTGTAGCAACGCCTGCCACTAGGAAAATTTTTTTGTCTCCGATTTCGATGAAAGTCCTATGGTAGATGTGATCGGGGGTCATGAGAAGGCCTAGCTACTTGATTGGGCCAAAATCGCAGATTATCGATTTTTTGTGACCTACCACATAAACGATCATAACTCGGTCAATTTTGATCGTACAGTGAGCATAGAGGTGTCATTCGAACTATATTTTAAAGCTCTACAAAAAAGCTCTTTATGAGCAGTTCGCTGCTAATTCATCTTTAGGGCGAAAAACGCGAAAAACACTTTTTCTTATCAAAAAAGTAAAATTTTCTCGAAAAATTTTTCTTGACCCCATCCATTTTATTGCAAAAATTATGTCTTCAAACCACGCCCAATATTACTATCTAGCTCATTGCCCGTATCTCTTGGCCCCTAGGTTCGATTACTAGATAGCTCATGGACTTAGTCGATTTTTGATCAATTTCGGTTTTTTTATCGTATCTCACTTCAAAGTTGTCCAATTACCTTTTCAAAAAAATAGAAATGATTCTCTCGAAAAGGAGATTGAAAAGTTTACTGTTCTCCAAATTCCTAGATCAAGCCATTTTCGAGTTATCAAAGTAAAACTGCTCCAATTTCGATTTTTTACCGCTTTCACGCGTTGAACAGAGAATGCTATCAATTCGACAAATAAGTTTAATTCATAATAGAAATTGCAATATAATTGAGCAAACATTGTGCACATGTCATCACTGGTCAAATAGGAGGGTAGTTGATAAGTCCGGGGCGTCGTCCGAGAACAAAGTCTTCATCTCTGAATGCATCCAATCATAGATCGCATCCGAGGAGACGGTCAGATCATTCTCGTGCACTTGAACTTCATCCTCAATCCCTCCTCCCTCTTCATCGCATTCCTCCTCCCAGTCTTTGATGAAATCCAATGCCAGTGCCGCGTCTCTCCGAGTTCTCGACTTGCCCTTCTTCACAGCTTCCTCCTTCTTCTTAGCGAGAAGAGTCTGAATGCAGTTCTTGATCTGATGGTGGACATCCTGTTTGCTGGCATGATATCCGTTCTGGCCTTCATTCTCTTCTCGACTTCTTCTGCTCTCAGCTTGTTTCTGGCGGCGTAGAACTCCTCGAAGAGATCCACCACCATCTGCTTGGCAACGGGGTCGTAGGGTGCACTCTTCTTCCGAATGCGAAGTGCCCATCCTATGGGTCGCGGATGCTTTGGCGCTTGCTCGTATTCCTTGAACGATTCCGATAGGGGACCGATTCCGACTCCTTGCTGAACCTCCTCGAGCATTCTCTTGTACAGTCCAAGGGCGAAATCCATCATAGACACTCTCTCGGGTCTGATCTTGTGCTCTCCTCTATCCCAGTGTCGCTCGAGGTTCCAGTGACGGAGGAAAGTGGCCGAGCATTTACTGCATACGAAAAGCGGATTCGGGTCAGAGTCGGAGACGTGCGCGGGAGCCTTTCCAGTCACAATTTCATCATCGACATTATCGGGCTCAGAAGTGGTGACCTTCTTCGTAGGGAAGAACCAGTAGTGGGGCTCTTCTCCATTGACGATCTTCTTCTCGTCCTCCTCCCTCAGGCCAGCTCTCCACAACTTCCCTCCATGGCTATGCCATTGGATGGAACTGTCGATTCCTTTCAGTCCCTTCACTCTCATTGCATCTCCAATTCCTCTGAATCTCCAAAAAAAACAAGCGCACTCGTTCCAATAGATAACTGCTTTCTCTCGCATTGTTAAATAGAGAAGAGGAGGGGGAGTTTACGAACAAATACAATACATGAAAAGTAAAAAAAAATTAAACTATTACTATCGTGCGAATGCAATATTGTCTCTGTTCAACGCGTGAAAGCGGTAAAAAATCGAAATTGGAGCAGTTTTCCTTTGATATCTCGAAAATGGCTTGATCTAGGAATTTGGAGAACAATAAACTTTTCAATCTCCTTTTCGAGGGAATCATTTCTATTTTTTTGAAAAGGTAATTGGACAACTTTGAAGTGAGATACGATAAAAAAACCGAAATTGATCAAAAATCGACTAAGTCCATGAGCTATCTAGTAATCGAACCTAGGGGCCAAGAGATACGGGCAATGAGCTAGATAGTAATATTGGGCGTGGTTTGAAGACATAATTTTTGCAATAAAATGGATGGGGTCAAGAAAAATTTTTCGAGAAAATTTTACTTTTTTGATAAGAAAAAGTGTTTTTCGCGTTTTTCGCCCTAAAGATGAATTAGCAGCGAACTGCTCATAAAGAGCTTTTTTGTAGAGCTTTAAAATATAGTTCGAATGACACCTCTATGCTCACTGTACGATCAAAATTGACCGAGTTATGATCGTTTATGTGGTAGGTCACAAAAAATCGATAATCTGCGATTTTGGCCCAATCAAGTAGCTAGGCCTTCTCATGACCCCCGACCACATCTACCATAGGACTTTCATCGAAATCGGAGACAAAAAATTTTTCCTAGTGGCAAGAAGGGTCGATTTTGCTACACTTTTACAGGAGACCCGTGATAAGAGTTGTAGACTCTTGATAAATGTGTTTAAAATTACAAAAAAAAAGAAAACCGTCAAATCGAATCGAAAAAAAGACTGATAGACAAGACAACAAACAATATCGGATGGAAATGACTGAATTCAAATAAAAAAATGATGCTTCGCCATTCTTGAAGCCCTATCCTATTATACTTAACCTCCTTTTTATGCTGTAAGTTCAGTATACCAAACGATTAACTCAATTGTGTTGTGTCCTGTTTCTTGTATACATATTCTATAGATACATTATGAAAATGTCTTCATGCACATGGGAGAAGGGATTTCTTGTCTTTTATAAGTTCCTTATTAAGATCTTCTTTCTTGTTATCTTTCTTCTTTTCTTTCGTCTCATCTTTCATCTCCTGTACATAAATATGTCATTAAAAATGAAAATACAGTCCCGCCTGATTGGCCTCCCCAAATGCGACTGCCACAGAAACAAAACTTATTGATTGTCTAAAATATCACAGTTCCATTTTTTTTAAAATTAGCGCTCATTTTTTTCAGGGTCACGGATTCAGGGGAAATGCGGGAATTAAAAACCCTTTTAGTTCATCCTCTACAATAGCGGTGCAGCAATGAAAAAATTGTTTTGCGCGCCACATGGGATTGAACATGGAAGACATTTTACCAATCAGCCATCCGTGCCTTTCTCCACGCTCTCCGATATTTTACTACAGTCTCTGATACGATATGATCGGTTTTTTAGGAATTACACGCACACCAAATTTTTATGGGTTATTACTAGAGATCCGCAAACGTGCAGTCGCTCAGAAATGATTTCTCACAAATTAATGAATGAGAAATCGCGCGCACGGTACTCATATGATAATTTTTAAAAATATTCGTGCAAAGTCGCGCAGTCGACTCATTCTCATTTATTTCCATTGAATTAGCGGTTAAAAACTACCGATATAAAGCCTGAAAATGGCTTGAAAATGATGCCCAAATGCGCGACTTTGCACGAAATTAAGAGTCAAAATCGTGCAGAATGACTTTTCATCATTTTAACGTCGAACATTGGTCGACCGGTCGTGCAATTGCACGAATGCAGATCTCTAGTTATTACCACTCTCTCGCATTTTGAACTAACGTGAGAAATGGAAGGTGTTTATTTTTGCAAAAAAAAATTTAAAAAAACTATGCAGAGTCAACCAATATTTTTTTGTTTCTGTGGCTATCGTAGAGCTATCGGATAAGTCAACAGTGACTATTAATATATATTTTTAGGCGGCATATATTTAGTAAGAATAACTCACACTGATGACATCCTTAATGATCTGCCTATACAAACAGTAACAGCCTAAAAGCACAACATTAAATCAGAGAAATCATCCAAACGATAATTTTATTTCGCAAAATCTTCTTCTATTAGGTTGATGCAAGAGTTTCTTTTACAACACTTTGTCCCTCGTATTTCTCTTGTTGTTTATCGCTGCTCTTAAAGAAGGGTACCCACGAGATTTTTCCCCGTCGCTTGTACAGTTTATTGCTGATAAATATGCTCGTACTGCATTTTGTAATGAAACTTGTGCATCAACCTAATATAATTCTAATTTTATAATCAAATACTTTCAAATAGATGAGTACTTGATTAATCTTTTTTAGCCAAGAAATATTTTCAAACGGGAACGATAACATACCTGCTCCGATAAGTAGTATGATCAATACACCCACACAAATCCCGATGCCAAACACGCCAATGCGGCTGATGCGTGCCAGTAACGAATTAGGCATATTCGCTTCCCTTTTACTACGATAGCATTGAATGGTTACATTCGAAATTCCACTCATTCTAAATCCATCTGAAAGTAGACTGGGTCATTATCCGGACCGTAAACATTGGAAACTTCATGCAAAATTACACATATTTCAATATTTTTATTATGTTGAATGCTGCAACGTGATCCTTCGGATATATTCGACAAATTCCTCACCCTTCGTTGTGGCCTTCCACTCTCCGGTTATTTTATTGCAATCAATTGAGACGAAGACTTGCCACTTGTCCGGTTTATACGATCCTCTCAAACGTGTAAATTATAATTTAACATATCACAAAATGGAAAAGTAAACCAAGCCAACGAACCTCAACTGTGCTCCGTTGGCACAAACGATGGAGTCTTGTGTTGAATTAATCTGAGGACAGTTAAATTAAAGAATTCAAATTACAGTATAACCTTATCACACGCATCGCAATTAGATATCTTGAGTGGATTGACTTTCGCGCATTGTTCTGTAAAGCAGTATGCGTGATTCAAGGTGATCATAAGGATTCAAGGTCATGAGGTCATGAGGATTCAAGGTGACATAGTGATCGAAAGTAGCAAAGTAGCGAAAGGGGAGAGAAAATAAATAGAATATAAAAAAAAGAATAAAATCTTCTTTTTTTTTAACGTTTGACAATATATAGCGCATATTTAACACTAACTATCGCCGGAGCATGTCGCTGAATCGAAAGTTTTTCCTTCTATCGACCATTTGTACTCATTCTTTGCTGTTTCTATGCAAATCGGTTCAGCTACGACAGATTCTTTGCCTTCGACATCGAAGTGATCTCCTGGACACTGGAGAAGTACAGTTGTAGTTGCAGTTTTAAAAAAAATATATAAATAATTTGAAATACCTAAATAATAAATAAATAAATAATATGCAAATACTAAAATAAATAAATAGTAATAATATGCAATTACATAAATAATTAATAAATCATAACATGTAAATTCGTAAACAATTAATAAATGTTAATACGTAAATACCTTCAATTCAGCACAGGTAGATGGGGATGTTGACTTAACGAATGTCGGAAGCATGCAGTCGTCACACTTCGAAGGGAGGGATACTGCGGTGCACTTGGTGCAGGCTAAAATTAAGTGTTTGGGATTATTACTTCATACATAAAACGTTGTACTTACGCAAGGTGGTACAAAACGCAGTGAACGTATCGTTAGCGTGTTCGAAGAATCCTGTCTTTGTAGTAACTTTATAAACAAAATTCTTCCCATCTTCCCAATCACATTGAATATCAGCGCCAATGTGAGCATTATCACTACTGTCAACATACCTAAAGCATGCAACATAACACTGATTAGCTTTCTTGTTATATTTCTTATTTTTTGCCCCTGGACTAGATATGCATTCGCGCATGATTAGTATTAGTTGAGAAGAATGCGTATTCGAAACATTCAACTATTACATTATTATAATACAAATGCATTTTATTACAAAAGTATAAACGATGAAATGAGCGCCGCAGCGATAGCTATGCACAAAACTGAGGTTGCAATGGATTTTTTTGTTTTATAGATAAAAATCCATATAACTTATGATCCAATCTTGTTTGTACAATGGTTATGATGAATGAATAGCTTACACCACTGCCTGTGAGCTTGGGTCCTTACATCTCAAATCTCTGTAATACGGATGTACCTGCAATAGAATTGATACAATGACAGTGACATTCGTTATTGACCCACCGGTTCAGTTTGTTTGAAGGTCGTTGACGAATTGACAATCAAAGAAGGATCACAGGAAACTGAACAGAGTGTACGTATGTATTTAGAAAGTAGCACCCTATTTAGAAAACAGTTAGGCTCAATCGACCACAATTCGAATTAAGGCAACACCGGTCTTTAATTTGGCCCAGAATACACCCTAGTAGACCCATTAATATTACGGCACTTCTACGGTATAATAATGCCGCGTTTGACTAATTACGTGAATTTCTCGAATTCATATCACTTTTTCGTTTACGTTCACTTTTGAAATTTAGGGGGTACTCTGATAAGTCAACCATCATGACTATTAACATTGTTTATTCAGTTTCTAAAAAAACGAGGGGCGATCGGGTGGGACTGTACTTAGTGATATTGAAAGATTAGTGTTGCATGAGAACGCGCTACATTTTATGGTACAATAACCTAGTTTGGCGCTTTCAGTTGGTTTGGCTCTTTTGTTTGGCGCTTTCTACATGATATTGCATTCATGTTGAGCGGGATGAACGGATAAATGCTTAAAATTTAAAAAAAAGATACCTTTGTGATTGATTTCAAGAATGACTTCGTTTACACCGATGCTCCAACTTTTTTCAGATTGAGTATCATTTATGGATACTTTATAGATATAGCGTTCTTTTACTGATTTGAAAATCTAAATATTGTAAATGTACATTAGGGAATTTCATTAAGCTCTATACGTCATCTTGTTTGCTCTCGATGATAAACTCTGCTATTACTGCATCGGCTCCTATCTTACGTGAAATGAATGCTGGAAAAACATCATTAAGAATGCATTTAATAATCAAAAGTAGAACCTGGATTGTACTGTCCTTCAGTCGCAACAACCTTATCATTTTCCTTTTTTATAGCAAAAAGAATTTCAGTGTCATGTTTCAGAGAGAACTCTGTGCCATTGAAAACTATGTACACTCTCAATTTCGAAGCTGTTAAAGCCCTGGAAACAATTAAATTAGAAATTAGTTGGTGTATTGACAAGGAATTAAAATAATATGAAACTTATTAAAATAAAAAAAAAATTAAAAAAAAAATCGAGAATGGGTATATTGTTTGCTTGCATAAACTGTCACTGGCATCAGAGGATATCATCAAAGTGACCAGAGTAATATTTGAGTAATATGTACATCGGAAACTAGCACCCAGTTATTTACCGTATAAAAATCACTTGTTTGTTTTGTACGAAGGAATGCATTATTACATGCGAAGCCGATAAAACTAAGAAGTTCCCAGATCTCGCACTTCACATCACTGTATAATTCGCACAGAATGTTTACTGTTCACTGTTCATGTCAGAATGTTCACTGTTTATGAAGTCGAAGGCATCAGATAAGTTATACATGTCCCCAACTTGGCTTGCTTGGCAGATTCCCTTTAACCAGAACACGCGCAACATGTTTCTTGCCATGGATTTCTGATAGACGGGTCATAGGATTACGCCGGAACTGAGCAACACGCCCTTGCGCTAAACGTTAGAATACATCATCCAACTCTCATCTGCAATCGCTATTCGGACGAGCCATTCGAACCGGCGATGGGAGGTGAGGAGTTCCAACGGTCGAAATCGTTCAGATTATGGCGTAGCCATCTTCCAAACTTTTTAGTCTTCCCGATCGTTTCCAGCCCTTTGACAATGGCATCACGGTATACCCCAAGTGCCTGCTCCAGGTCGCGGGTGGTAAATGCTGTCCGCAAGAGGTCCAAATCCAGTTCCCGGGGCGACCCGACCTCTGCTGGTTTCCGAGGTCGTACTTCTCCTTCTTGGACAATTGGTACCATTGCATTCACCAGGCGAAGGGCGATGGACATCGTACACTGTCTTGATTTGTTTTTCTCCATCCTTCTCTTTCAGCTTCGAAAAGAACGAGCATAAGGGGGTTGACGAATGAAGAACTAATGGAAGTATAACCCAAGAGCAATACTTGACTTGGCAAGACGTGTGAGCCTAGTCAAAAATGAATGAGAGATATTTGCGCTCTTTAACTCACTATGGGGGATTATCTCGGATAGCGACAACGCAGCAAGAACATCCTAAACATGACTTTCTAACCAAAAGTTTTGAAAAAAATATTTCGCTTATAATAGCATACACTTCATCTTCGGTCATGGAATGAAAAAATTCGGAAGAATTGGGAGCCACTCGCAGTTTTTCCGCTGTCGGGACACTTTACTAATCCGTCGCGTATGAACTTCTGATGTAATTGTTGACATCTCATATTATCGGTCACAAAAGATCACTTGACTATATACTTTAGAAAATATTTAAATACACATTACCTGATAATTAAGCGGAAGCGACATGAGGAAGAATAAAAATCCGAAATCTTAAGAACTTGTTCTTTACCACCCACACATTCAGCAGGAACGAAGCAGATCTAGTAAGATTTATTTTTTTTTTAATTTAAAAATGCTCTCACAAGGAAAGTCAGGTTGGCCGGTCCCGTTCTTCGGGATGGGACATATACCATTCTATAGGTATTCGAAAAAGAAGATTTTTCATGTTGACCATTTTGGCAGAATGCTCCTGGGCGCAGAGTTATTTGCATATTTCTCCGGATTTTCGCCCTACAATGAAACACATTCTCTGTGAGATCGAAAGCAAGCAGTGGTGAATAAGAGTGATAAACAACATAAGCAATGGTTAAAATGAATTCATTTTTCTTTATTTTTACATAAAGAGGATGGTCTGTATCTTTTGCTTGCAAGTTCGATTCCTGCACAAGCTATCTCACAGAGAATGTGTTTCATTGTAGGGCGAAAATCCGGAGAAATATGCAAATAACTCTGCGCCCAGGGGCATTCTGCCAAAATGGTCAACATGAAAAATCTTCTTTTTTCGGATACCTATCGAATGGTATATGTCCCATCCCGAAGTCCGGGACCGCCCAACCTTACTTCCCTTGTCAGTCATATATTAATATATCAATAATTTTGTTATCGTGCACACTTTCTTACTTGAATCGATTGTGGGAATGCATAATAGATTGGAAATTGCCACAACACATTCATTATAAAAATGTGCCAATTTAATTCATCTATCTATGAACCATTCCGACAATCCCAGTTCAACATTTGACATTTTATCCACAAAAAAAAACTAAAGCGTACCGCGTTGTGGCATATGTCCCTATCATTGATTTGTAGATCAAATGACGAAGCGTGGAAGAATGAGATGAGTATAAAAAAGAACAAAGATACTACGCCTATTCCGATCTGAAATTGAGTAAAAATCATTATTACAAATTTTTTGTGAAAATGTTGAGTACTATTTTGTTAATTAGGTTAAGAAGTGCTCAGTGCTCATCAAAGATCCATCAGGCCCGTCGCAGAGAAAGGCAGCGCTTTGAAAAAATAATGCATCGAACTTGCGACAAAGGGCAAATACGTTCGTTTACCACTGCACTATGGGATAAATGAGTGTCTGCGCTCACTGATCACGTGGCATTCGCACACTTAACAATGACGGCAAACTCTTCCATATTTGAGCCATATTTAATCTAAGAAGCGAGGGATTTACATGAACATACGATGGCCTCCAATTTAATTACTTTTTAGCCGTTGTGATTTCTTTTGTTCAAAGGTGGGTGGTGATAAAATTATTTGACATCACTGACACTGATGATTGCAAAATAAATGATAAACCACGCTTGTACAAAACTAGACAGAGCCGTGCTGTAAAAGAAATGCTGTTGAGGCGTTGAAGCTGTGATCCCAAACAAGTTATTGAACTACTGATATCGATAAATAATCTCACCCGCATTCCGAATCGAGGAAAGCGACCGATAATAGCGATGACAACTAATGAAATGGATGCGAGAGTGAATCGAAAGTTTTGGAACAATAATTTTGAATATACATAATAATTAATTTTTTTTGAATACGCATTATAATTAATTTTTTTGCAGAACAATGTTAATTCTATTATATTTCCATAATAAGATAAAATAATGGGGTAGCTGGGAGAACCTAGTTTGGCGAGACAGAGGGCTAAACTAAAAAAAAACAAAATTGGAAAGGTAAGAAGACAATGACACGGTTTGGAGAAGTATTTTGTTGTGCACGCAAGCCCCTGCGCACAGTAACGGCCTTCATGTTCATGCTAGACGCTACAGAACAGCACGACGAAACACAAATAGTAGAGTAGAGTTGGGTCGCGGGCCCGCAATGGCTCGTAAAATCATTCCTTGCGAGCAATTTTGAGGGTGTGAACGGGCGACGGAGCGGCTGAGAAACGGGCGTGATCTCGCAAGGGACGTTGGGGGCCAGCAACCCGCAACCCGAATAGCCAACCCTAGAATGGAGGAGTTGAAGCAGCAAACAAACTTTGAACTGCTAAAAAAATCTCACCCGCATTCCTTGAAGAGGAGAGCGACCGATATTAGCAATTTAAACTATTGTAATGGAAGCGGTAGTGAATCGAAAGTTTTGGAACAATGATTTTGAATATACATAATTGAATTATAATTGATTTTTTTGCACAAGAATCTTAATTCTATTATGTTTCGATAATGAGATTAAAATTGGGACACTACTCAAGAACCGCAGATTTGGGTTGGAGACTATGAACAGATTTAGGTAATCAGAATGATCAAGCAACTGGTGCAACCTAGAAAATTGAAAAGGTAAGAAGAGAATGAAATGGTTTGAAGAAGTATTTTGTTGTGCACGCGAGCAAATGCGCAGCGACTGTTTTGCAAAACAAATGGTGTTCAAGCACTGAGGATGTGATCACAAACAGGCTTTGGCACTACTCCAGAGCCCCAGATCGCTCAAAGCGGAGCTAAGGTCGAAGTAGGTCCAGCTTTGAAATGCTGTTAACAATAAATGATCTCACCCTCATTCCTTGGAGAGAAGAGTGACCGATTTCGGCAAGCAGTATCTTATAAAATGAATGAGAGAGGGAATCGAACACTTATATATCATGGAATATTAATTATAAATATGCATAATTGCATTATACTTCAATTATTGCCTAATTACCATGATGTTATTATATTTTTATAATTATGTTTCAATTGGAAAATCGAGAAGACACGCTACGAGAATCTTCTTTTTTTCGTGAAAATCCGATCGCTCTTGAAACAGACAGGGATTAGTTATATTAAGATGATACGATAAATATGTTATAGATCAGCTATTCAGAGAAGCTAGATGATGACTCATGAAGTTATCGCTCTCGTTATTCGTATTGCGATATCCGTATCTAAAGGGAAGGATCTTCGCCTCTCCACGTGCAGCCATGTCCGAGTGGTTAAGGAGATAGACTTGAAATCTATTGGGCATTGCCCGCGTAGGTTCGAACCCTGCTCGCTGCGTAATCTTTTGCATTTTTTCTCCATATTCATAGCTGCATGAATATTTATATCCACAACCGAGGCGCTCCCTCCTATCTCGAGTCGTGATGCGTTCCAAAGATTATCATACATATTTATCACTTAAGGACCAAAATTGTCTTGCTACACACTTTTGAGTTGGCCCCCTGTTTTCTCCACAGTTTTCGATGGTCCTTGGGTAGGACATCCATGAGACCGAGTAGCAAGGTTGGTAGATCAATCATCTCTCCAGGAGCTCACGTCAAATTTCGTCGTTGAGGCTCCTTTCGATGCGATTTTCACGGCTCACTGCGGAGAAAACAGGGGATCACCTCAAGTGCGTAGTGAATCCGACAATTTTGGTCAATCCTTGGGTGATTTACATAATAAGCTATGGATGGCGTCACGACTCGAGATAGGAGGGAGCGACTCGGTTGGGATAAAATATCCATGCAACTAGGAATATGGAGGGAAAAAATGCAAAAGATTACGCAGCGAGCAGGGTTCGAAGCAATGCCCAATAGATTTCAAGTCTATCTCCTTAACCACTCGGACATCGCTGCATAGAGTTAATGATTCTTCTCTTTAGATATGCATATTGCAATACTCCTATCGAGAGTGATAACTTCATGAGTCATCATCTAGCTTCTCTGAATAGTTAATCTAAACCATCTTCATCGTATCATCCAAATGTAGGTAATCCCTGACTGAACTGTTTGTGCGTGAAGATGTTAAAGAGGGAACGATCGAACTATGATAGCTGAAATGGGTGATGATGAGTATTGGTGAAAGGAAAAGAGACTACAGCAAGAATTTTTTTCCAATCGGCTCGAAATGAACTGTTCTAGAAGTTCCTCAACAAAGGATACGTGCAAAAACGCCATCTTCTACCTGTTTTCTTCGAAAAACTGATTTTTTGAGTACAATACGCTAATTTACTCAAAATTTTTCCACAAAGGATACGATTTTTATTTGCGATTTATATTCTCCATCCTCTAATTGAGGTACGTACATACTTCACCCGTCATAATTCGGTTACCCAATACCGTTTCTCAGAGGAGACCCGGACTTTGCTTATTTTCATTCAAAAAAAAACAATTCATCTCTGTTCATTATTATACAAATTTGCAATCATGCTATATCGACGAGCTCTAAAAAAATGACTTAATATTACAAGTCATGAAATTTGACCGTATTCAAGATATTTAAGGGAAAAATCCGTTTTTTTTCACTAGCCAATGTTGTGCAATGTAATCGATTTACTACGAAACGGTGCTCTTTGCTTACAATGCTCGTACTGCAAGACTAAGATGAGAATATTTATGGGAAAGGAGAAGAACATCGACACTCACGAGCAGATGTTCGTCGCCCTCACAACTGGGAAACTGTTTCGAGGAGTATCGGTGCATCTGGAAACTGTGAAGCACGAGGAACTACCGAAGTCGACGATCAAGGGCATATCGAAGCCCGGCCGTTTTGAATTCAAGGACGACACCATCTCTGCGTGTAGAATCAGAGGCATCGGAAAGAGAATAAGAGTGACGGGACAGAAAGGAATCAATAGTTCCATCACTTTCCATAGTCATGGAGGCAAGTTGTCGAGTTATAGACTGAAGAATGAGAAAAAAGCAGAAGATCACCAACGAAGAGGAGCCCCATTTCTGATTCTTCCCGACCAAGCAGTCCACTGTAGAGGAAATCATAAATCACAGCAGTTCTCTCTCTATCATCCTCTTCTACCTCGACCTCCTCCTTGATCTGAATCCCTTCATCCTCCAAATCCACGAGAGTTCTGGTGAGTGTGGACGAATAATCAGTGACTGGACAAGTCCCATTCATGAGACTGACGCCCTCTTCCCCGCTCTCTCCTAAGGACAACGAAGAAGGGATGCAAGTACAACCAGAACGCGAAGGATCTGGTCACTGCACTTTCCAAAGAGTATACTAGTATACTCTAATGGTGACAAAAAGCTGTTTGCGGTGGAGGCCGAGAAGAGAATGAAGGAGAGAATGGATATCCTTCCCGCTGAGAGAATGACCCACGAGCAAATCAAGAACCTCACCAGAACTCTCTTGGATTTTGAGGATGAAGGGATTCAGATCAAGGAGGAGGTTGAGGTAGAAGAGGATGATAGAGAGAGAACGGTTGTGATCTATGATTTCCTTCATAGTGATCTCAAAGAGTAATTCGATGATCCGGATATTTTTTTTTCGATCATTCTGATTCCGATATCGGAAATATAGATGAATAGTTTCAGAATGCGTATTTTCCAATGATTCCTTGAATATCTAAGATACGCATAAATATCTTTGCTCTTTTATGTGTTGTCCCTTACTGTAACAATATTAACAACTAATATAAGCAAAACACATTGGTGGAAGCAAAGAGCACCGTTTCGCAACCTCTACTACATGACGTGCTAGATTACACTCTATCTCATAATACCATCTCTGTCACCATGCACCATGAAGACTACTCTATAAGAGGAGAGTGTGAAACAGGAACGCGCCTGGCTGAGTGCATGTGAAATGTATACGACCGCTACGATAAGTCAATGCTATTGGAGGAATAGAACTCTTGAAAAAACATGAAAGCTGCTACAGTAGTCAAGAACGTAATCTTATTGTCAGTAAAGTATTACTAAATATATATTACTAATGCAGTGAGTGATTATAAGTAAAAATAATAGCTAAAAACCAACCAACCGGACCGAGCCCAGGCGTGGTCTCGGCGCTGGCGTACGTCTCCAAGGGTGCGAGGGGCGTGGACGCGGCATCCGGACTGACGCATGCGGATGGCGCGTACACCGGCGAGTCCTCTGTGGACGATTGCTGAACGACCAAGAGCGAAATAGAGACCATTGTCTTTTCAAATACGATGAAATTCCGATTGCCCTCGGACGACATTCACTGTACAGGGTGCGTGATAATTACTTGCACTCAATTTCATCAGATTGCAAAATCGGAACCAATCGATATTTCGCAACACCAGTCACATGTTCATGATGGCTGACCTTTCGCATAAAAGTGTTCGAGGTTTCAATCCGATTCGCCTAGTTTGTCAATTATGGTGGAGGCAAACCCGATGAGATGTATGATCCTGAAATACAATCGCGAAGGAATTCAACCCTCCGACATCTTCGTTCGACTCAACGTTTGCAAGAGAATCGCCTACCACGCTATCCGACGCTACCACTAACTCTGAACGGAAGGTGACCGTCCTGTGCGAGGAAGACCGGTGTCCGCAACTTCACGTCAGAACCGTGAGAGAATTCGCCGGACCATCTACCGTAACCCTAAGCGGTGCATGGGTGGAATGACTTAAAAGCTCGATATCTCTGAACTCTTTATTCGTAAGATCGTTAAATCTGGAGTGATGCAGCATCTATACATCTACTATATAGTGCTTGGTTTTACCGATCCTCAGATCAATCTACGCAGAATGCGATGCCACCTCCTTCTGGGCCGATGTCGCATTTACGAACATTCCACCGATTCCTTCACTGATGAAAAGTTCTTTAACCTCGATTGTGAGATCAATTCTCTGTACTACACAATCATCGCTCACGATGCCAAGGTTCTTCCAAACTGGGCGGTATCACTGGTCATGCTCGCATCCTGCTTATGTGATGGTGTGGATTGGCCTCTGCTCAACCTGTCGGATTCCACTCGTATTCGTAACCCCAGGCGTAAAGGTGAACAAGAGCTACTAAATCAAACACATCCTGAAAGCCACACTCCTCCACTGGTCCAAGTCTCACTTCGGTTGGAGCGTTTGGGCGCAGCAGCGGGGCGGTGGAAACAGCGAAAGTCACGACCAAGTTTTGCGGTGAGAACGTTCCCGAATACATCACTCCCAACGAATGACCCCATCTCACCTGACTTGAATCCCCTGAACCTTAGTGCTGGAGGTTCTGGAGAGCAAGACCTCTGCTACCAAGTACTAGACTCTGGGTAGTCTGAAGTCGGCTCTCGTCCGAACATGGGACAAATTCAACGACGACCACCTCCGTAAATTGCGCATTGCCATTGAGAAGTTCATCCGGGCTTACATTAGCGCGACAAGGGGGCACATCGAAATCCATTGACATATGCTTGTTACTAATGAATTGAATAAATAATGGTATGAAGCTGGTTGCTCAACTTGCATTCTAAGGGGAGATATAGATAAAAGTTCGAGTGCGAGTAATTATCACGCACCCTGTATTCAACAAAATCATAAAACGAGAAAGCTCCGGGACAAGATCTTGTGGCACAATTGTTTCATATTCACTTTTGGACATTATTTTTCAACATTACATTCAAAAAATTAGCACTGTAACGAGAACAATTCATATATTAATAAATATATGAGATTTTTTTATTATTTTAGCGAGATCTTAATTAAAATCATTTCTAAAAAAATGATGAAGTGAACTTTTTCGACAACAAAACGTGCATAGAATCATAAATTTTCATATGCAACCGTCTGTATTCCAGTCAATATCTAATATGAATATGATATATCTATTGATTCGGATATTCGCATAGATTACTATCTATCTCAACACAATAATACACAAAAGTTTTATCCATACAAAATGTAGCACTAATATGCGTAACCGTCTCATTCGTGTTTCACATCTTCTCTAAATCCCCACTACTCCCGTCCTACCTTCATACCTTCATCACATTAGAGGGTCCAGTAGGTCCAGAGGTGGACGAGGTGGACGCACGATGGTGCAGGAGTTGATTCGTCGTTGGTCGGGTTGGGCTGATGCTGATGAGACCAGTTCTGAAGCACACTTATTCATTGATTTATCCATCTACTTAGAGCAAAAACTAGAGCAATTGCACTCTTCAAAAGGAGTAGACAACTTGAGCAAAGATCAAAAATTATTCAGAGGCGCAAAAATAGTAAAGTTCTTCTTTTTTTACAGTTCCACTACACAATATGGAGAAAAGGGGAAGAAGAATGGCAGACAATCGTATCACTACCGCATCCCACATTCGATATAAAAATATAAAATATATACTAAAAATGTACAATAAAAAAACAAAATCACGACACCTTCGCGCTTGCGGTCGACGCGACCGACGCGCCACTGACGCTTCCCTTCCGCTCGACCGCAGAAAAAATGAATAATGAGTGATGAGGAATGAGAAATGACTACAATTGATCTGTAATATGACCTGGGCCAGAAATCAAAGAAGTGTCAAGGAGCCGACAATGGTGAGTAGCTCTCATGCAAATAGGAATATGGAGGAAAAAATGCAAAAGATTTCGCAGCGAGCAAGGTTCGAACCTACGCGGGCAATGCCCAATAGATTTCAAGTCTATCTCCTTAACCACTCGGACATCGCTGCACGTGAGATAGAAGGATCCTTGCCTTTATAAGGGAAGGGTACTTGGTCATGTGTCGGAAAATCTAACAAAATATATATGGTTGGAAAGAGGACAAAATTCTAAGACGTTTTGAAGGACCGAAAATCGATTTTGAAAAAGAGCACTTCCATTTGTGAAATTTCGAGGATCCGGGATAGCGTAGTGGTTGTGAGCGCTGCCTATAATCAGAGGATCACGAGTTCGATCCCCCGCCCTGAAAGATCCACCCAATACCGAGGGGGTTAAGAAATTTCGGAAGTGGTGTCAAAAACCACGATCTAAATCCTCCACTGTGAGCTCCAAGCACAGTTTGATCGTAGGCCATGGCCACTGGTCCTTCAGACCAGGATAGGCCCTCTCAGCCAATAGATTGGAGGCGCTAACACTGCGACTCAGCGGTATATTGTAACTCCAAAAAAAAAATGGCAGAGATATCTATTAGATACCTCATCTCGCCCTTGCCTTCCTTTCCCAAGCAATACGTGGCGCAGTAGGTAAGAGGCTCGTCTATAAAACTTTTGTGTGTTCGGTTTCAATGGTTCGATTCCTGTCATTGCAACTTTTTTTGCTCATTTTATTTTTGATCAAACTCTTTTTTTATTAACAATTTAACAGCAAATGTACGAGCCAATGCTTAACAACGGTGCATATTGGGCCAGAAACAAGAAAAGCAGAAGCTAACTCTGCAGCGAGGACAGATGGTACAGCCTGGCTCGCCACAGGGACAAGGCGTAGAAATTCTTTGACCGAACATGACGCTCATGGGTGAATCCCAGGGAGGCGGGCGGGTGTCAATGAAGCCTCCCTTGAAGAAACCGTAAGCGATATACGGCTTGAAGGCGTCGCTGCCCAGGCACCAATGCATTTGCAGCGCAAACTTGAGCAGGTTGTCGCGAGCGGAGATACGATAGTCAATTTGCCGGAAGAGTATCATGGAGTTCAACCGCTTCTGAACCAACCGGTTGTAGATCATATTAGTCCACACAAACAATCGATCAAAACAGAAATATAGTTTGATCAAAAATAAAATGAGCAAACAAAAGTTGCAATGACAGGAATCGAACCATTGAAACCGAACACACAAAAGTTTTACAGACGAGCCCCTTACCTACTGCGCCACGTGTTGCTTGGGAAAGGAATGCAAGGGCGAGATGAGGTGTCTAATAGATATCTCTGCCATTGGATCCTCGAAATTTCACAAATGGAAGTGCTCTTTTTCAAAATCGATTTTCGGTCCTTAGGAAATCCGAGGCGACAAAACGAAAAGACCAAAAAGTCTTAGAATTTTGTCCTCTTTCCAACCATATACATTTTGTTAGATTTTCCGACACATGACCAAGTACCCTTCCCTTATTAGATAGGGATATCGCAATACGAATAACGAGAGCGATAACTTCATGAGTCATCATCTAGCTTCTCTGAATAGTTGATCTAGAATATGTTCATCATATCATCTAGATATAAGTAATCCCTGATTGAACAGTGTGAAGATGTTGGAGAGGGAACGATTGAACTAATATAGATGGACAAGTAGTGATGAGAGGAAACGATTCTATAGAGGAATAGGAACGTATAGAGATAACCGTGGAGAGTTCGAGAAATGGAGGGGTTACTGTGTACGGTACGATAGATGTAACTGTGGAATTGACAGTTCTTTTTTGTCACTGCTGTGTTTTTCATCAATTGTTTTATGCTTGATCATTTTTTTATTAATTTTTTTATTCAATCTCTTCTCAACCTGTCATCGGTCTTCAATAGTTTGTCTTCTCAATGTTAATAATAATAATAATAATAATAAATTTATCTGACCTCGGAGGGTATTTTTAAGATTCATAATTAAATATTTAAACAATATGATAAATTCAGGTGGTAAGAAAGAAGGCTGCGATTATTAATAATAATATCTATATTATGCTGGTACATAATGAACAATACCTAGGACACAAACAAGAAAAATGGTTGGATACATAATTTACTATGCCACAACGGGGCAGCATAAGTATAGTACTGGAAATCGAAAAAGTTAAGTTAAGAAGAAGAGCTACATATAATTGATCTAATAGAATTACTAAACGATTTTGGATTAGGACATATAATCGAGCTATTGGGAAGAGAGTTCCAAACGTTTACAATACGGTTTGAAAAGAAATGAGAGAAACGAGTGGATCTACAAGGGTGTTTACGAAGAATATAGTTGTGTCTACAGGAAATTCTAGAGAGTGAATATAAAAGAAAGGTGGGATTGTCTATACTAACTAGTCCATGCACTACTTTATAAGTGAAACTCAAGTCTATAACGGTGCGTCTTTGCTCAAGGAGATCAAGGTTCAGGTGTGATAATCGATTCGTATAAGAGGTAAGAGTGAGACCGCATTTGGCATATATACTACGTGTAAATGATCTTTGAACTTTCTCTATGAGGTCGATACGATATTGTTCGCGTGGAGACTATATTTCGCAAGCATACTCTAGTATAGGCCTAACATATAAGGAGAACATGCGAGCGTACAAGATAGGATTTTTCGAGAAGAAAATACGGTAGATGTTTGAACATCTAGCTTTGGCTATAGAGACTATGGATTGAATGTGAGATGAAAAGCACAGAGTATTACTGTAGGTAACGCCAAGATCAGTGAATTGCTTCACTACAGGAAGGGGAGTGTTATTGATCAAGAAGTCGATATCTGGATGACTATTTCCAATGCGCATAATAACTGTTTTGGAAAGTGAGATAGATAAAACTCATTGAGACGACCATTGTTGCAATGCGGAAAGAGCTGTTTGGAGGGCGGATGCATCAGATATAGAGTAAAGTTTGACGTCATCTGCATAGATAACACAGTGTACTGTAGATGGGAGTACATGTGGTAGATCACTAATGTACATGCAGAAAAGCAGTGGACCGAGACAACTACCCTGGGGAACTCCTGATTGGAACATTGAAGCTTGATCGTAGCATACAATACTTATGAGTTACGAATAAAAGACTTATATGTTCAAGCGTATTCATTACAATCGAGGCCGTTTCGCCATATTTCAGACATACCTCTTGCATCTCTACCTCTACCTCTACCTCTACCTCTACCTCTACCTCTACCTCTACCTCTCGTGAGACTTTCTTGTTTTGCATGGTTCAGAAACTATGCCGATCTCTTTTCTATATAATATAGCGCGCGGCGAAGGTCAGCCGGGTTAGAGAGAGGCAGCGGAGAGACAATCGAGAGGCGGGGCGAGATGTAGAAGGCTACATCTCGCTCGCCTCTCGATTGTGACTTCCGTTTGTTAGCACCATTTGTCATTTTCTTATGCAAGTACATTTTATACGCACAATAAAACGTTGATCTTCAAACTTTTTTATACACAAATTTGATCTTGGATCTTTGATCTCCAGACATGACTGATTCACTCTGCACGCTGCTCATTCGAAATAGCACCATTAACAGCAATAAAATGAAACAAAACCGAGAGTGCAGATATGATAAATGGTTTCATTTGAAAATTAAAATGTTTCGAGCTCGAACCATCCGCTACAAAATCATTGGCAGAATTAGGAAGTGAGTCTTCGTAATTCTTGATCTCGCTGTACATGTGCACTCCTATTTAATGGTGGAATGGTACATAATTATGATACGATTAAGCATTATGAAATTTCCCTCGGAGAAAGCTTCACTAGAAATTCGTGATAATTACTAAAGTCTGTAAGTAGAATTAAATATATCCAGATACGCGTAAAAATAGAAGAGAAAATATTGTGAATTCTGGCATGAATAAATAATCTAATATGTTTCTTGACCGTCATAGGGGTAAGATAAATAAATCGGAATTATAAGTAAAAGCCAACTTCTTCACGGAAGCAATCTTCTTGGATTCAAGAATTGTGCAATCGGAAGATGTGCATATGAAGATTAAAGTCAATGTTCTGGGGCTGTCGGAAGTAAGAAGAGCATTTTTCTCATGCACATAAGAGTTGTAGACTCTTGATAAATGTGTTTAAAATTACAAAAAAAAAGAAAACCGTCAAATCGAATCGAAAAAAAGACTGATAGACAAGACAACAAACAATATCGGATGGAAATGACTGAATTCAAATAAAAAAATGATGCTTCGCCATTCTTGAAGCCCTATCCTATTATACTTAACCTCCTTTTTATGCTGTTAGTTCAGTATACCAAACGATTAACTCAATTGTGTTGTGTCATGTTTCTTGTATACATATTCTATAGATACATTATGAAAATGTCTTCATGCACATGGGAGAAGGGATTTCTTGTCATTTATAACTTCCTTATCAAGATCTTCTTTCTTGTCATCTTTCTTCTTTTCTTTCGTCTCATCTTTCATCTCCTGTACATAAATATGTCATTAAAAATGAAAATACAGTCCCGCCTGATTGCCCTCCCCAAATGCGGCTGCCACAGAAACAAAACTTATTGATTGTCTAAAATATCACAGTATCACATTATATCACAGTATCAAATATCACATTTTTTTTAATTAGCGCTCATTTTTTTCAGGGTCACGGATTCAGAGGAAAAGAGGGAATTAAAAATACATTAGCTCATCCTCTATAATTGCGGTGCAGCAATGAAAAAATCGGCAAATGATTGGCGCGGCACATGGGATTGAACATGGAAGACATTTTACCAATCAGCCATCCGTGCCTTTCTCCACGCTCTCCGATATTTTACTACAGTCTCTGATACGCTTTTTCGTTTTTTTTAGCAATTACGCGCACACCAAATTTTTATGGGTTACTACTAGACATCCGCAAACGTGCAGTCGCTCAGAAATGATTTGAATGAGAAATCGCGCGCACGGTACTCATATGATAATTTTTAAAAATATTCGTGCAAAGTCGCGCAGTCGGCTCATTCTCATTTATTTCCATTGAATTAGCGGTTAAAAACAACCGATATAAAGCCTGAAAATGGCTTGAAAATGATGCCCAAATGCGCGACTTTGCACGAAATTAAGAGTCAAAATCGCGCAGAATGACTTTTCATCATTTTAACGTCGAACATTGGTCGACCGGTCGTGCAATTGCACGAATGCGGATCTCTAGTTATTACCACCTCTCTCGCATTTTGAACTAACGTGAAAAATGGAAGGTGTTTATTTTTGCAAAAAAAATTTTTTTTTAAACTATGCAGAGTCAACCAATATTTTTTTGTTTCTGTGGCTATCGTAGGGCTATCGAATAAGTGAACAGTGACTATTAATATATATTTTTAGGCGGCATATATTTAGTAAGAATAACTCACACTGATGACATCCTCAATGATCTGCCTATACAAACAGTAACAAGCTAAAAGCACAACATTAAATCAGAGAAACCATCCAAACGATAATTTTATTTCGCAAAATCTTCTTCTATTAGGTTGATGCAAATGTTTCTTTTACAACACTTTGTCCCTCGTATTTCTCTTGTTGTTTATCGCTGCTCTTAAAGAAGGGTACCCACGAGATTTTCCCCGTCGCTTGTACAGTTTATTGCTGATAAATATGCTCGTACTGCATTTTGTAATGAAACTTGTGCATCAACCTAATATAATTCTAATTTTATAATCAAATACTTTCAAATAGATGAGTACTTGATTAATCTTTTTTAGCCAAGAAATATTTTCAAACGGGAACGATAACATACCTGCTCCGATAAGTAGTATGATCAATACACCCACACAAATCCCGATGCCAAACACGCCAATGCGGCTGATGCGTGCCAGTAACGAATTAGGCATATTCGCTTCCCTTTTACTACGATAGCATTGAATGGTTATATTTGAAATTCCACTCATTTTAAATCCTTCTGAAAGTAGAATGGGTCATGCAAAATTACACATATTTCAATATTTTTATTATATTGAATGCTGCAACGTGATCCTGAAAAAAAATTTCTCACCCTTCGTTGTGGCCTTCCACTCTCCGGTTATTTTATTGCAATCGATTGAGATGAAGACTTGCCACTTGTCCGGTTTATACGATCCTCTCAAACGTGTAAATTATAATTTAACATATCACAAAATGGAAAAGTAAACCAAGCCAACGAACCGCAGTTGTGCCCCGTTGGCACAAACGATGGAGTCTTGTGTTGAATTAATCTGAGGACAGTTAAATTAAAGAATTCAAATTACAGTATAACCTTATCACAAGCATCACAATTCGAAATCTTGAGTGGATTGACTTTCGCGCATTGTTCTGTAAAGCAGTATGCGTGATTCAAGGTGATCATAAGGATTCAAGGTCATGAGGTCATGAGGATTCAAGGTGACATAGTGATCGAAAGTAGCAAAGTAGCGAAAGGGGAGAGAAAATAAATAGAATCAAAAAATAGTAAAATCTTCTCGTTTTTTTTAAACGTTTGACAATATATAACGCATATTTAATACTAACTATTGCCAGAGCATATCGCTGAATCGAAAGTTTTTCCATCTATCGACCATTTGTACTCATTCTTTGCTGTTTCTAGGCAAATCGGTTCAGCTACGACAGATTCTTTGCCGTCGACATCGAAGTGATCTCCTGGACACTGAAGAAGTACAGTTGTAGTTGCAGTTTAAAAAAAATATATAAATAATTTGAAATACCTAAATAATAAACAAATAAATAATAATAATATGCAATTACATAAATAATTAATAAATCATAACATGTAAATACGTAAACAATAAATAAATAATAATATGTAAATACCTTCAATTCTGCACAAGTATTGGGCGACGTTGACTCAACGAATGTAGGTAGAGTACAGTCCTCACACTTCGAAGGGAGAGACACTGGCGTACATTGTGCGCAGGCTAAAATTATCTCGATTACTTAATTATATATTTAACTTTTCGCTTACGCAAGATACAAAATGCTCCGAACGGTTCGTTGACATGTTCAGCCTTTCCATTCTTCGTTGTGACTTTATAAGCATAATTCTTCAGACCTTTCAAATCACATTGAATGACAGCGTCATTGTGAACTATACCAGTTTTGTCAATGTACCTAAATAGAATTTAATAGATAAATACTTGAGCTAGTATACATTTCTTTTGATTGAAATTCTCATTAGCTCCAAAAATAGATTATGTGCAGAAGTGAGATGCGGGATGCATGTATAAAACTGAGGTTATAATGCATTTTTTATTCGAACGTAATGATAAAGAGTCAGAAGCTTCTTGGTACAATTACTATGATGAATAAATATTTGCCAGATTGATCTCTCGCAATTATAATTCATTCATTTAATGTTTATCGTTTAAATACACGTTTGCCTATCATGGTAAGTAAGTAAGGGTAAAATCTCTTACACTAAAATCTGTGAGCTGGGGTCTCTGCATGTCAAATCTAGATAATAAGGATCTACCTGAAAAAGAATGGGTACAATGACATTCATGTGCGCAATAGACCTACCGGCTCAATATCTTTGAATGTCGTCGATGAAGAATTAGATGAAATCAGAGACGGATCGCAGAAAACTTAACAGAAAATGTATTATCTTATTTAGAAAACTATAGATAGTGCGCAATAATGTGAATTATGGCAATATCGCATAGACACAAAATAATTGCTGTATGCTCTTTTGTATTTTAAAAAATACGATCGTAACGCATGCGTGCATAATTGACTAATTAAAAAAAACATTATTGATTAATTTAAGAGGCCGTTTGTTTAAGAGTCGGACAAATCTGGGGGAGGGTTGGCACAGGCCAAAAATTTTAATACCCTCAAAAATTGTGTATAGGGGTTATCGACCTCACTGATGAAGATGTGCATAGTCATTTTGGCTCCAGAGGTCCCGCAACGCCTGGGCGGGATTACGGTAACATCACGTTTTCAGGCCGTTCTCGATCCGTGTTTGAGCTAGAGGTATGAAAATTGGGTTCCTAGGACAGAATTCGATGGCGATGATGGCTGTCTACTTCATTTGTTTTGAAAATTTTCCAAAAGGTCGACAATTGGAAATTTTGATTGAGACGGTTGCGAGACTAGCGAGTATGACAGTTCGAACTGTCGTGACGAGTGGATTCCAACGATATATTTTGAGCCCTTATTTCCGTCGAGAAAGCTTTCATTGGTTCGATATAGTGATCTGCGTCAGCATTAGGAGTTGTTTACGTCTTAATGCCGCGCGCTCCCTAGCCACTCTCTCATATCCGCACGCTCTCTCGTCACTCTCGAGAGTGCGAGATAGCGTGCCCAATTGAGAGAGTCCTCTTGCAAGGCGCACATCATTATATCGAAAAACTGAAAGCTTTCTCGACGGAGATAAGGCTCAAAATACATCGTTGGAATCCTCTCGTCACGCCGGTTTGAACTGTCATACTCGTCTGGGGCGCAAACGAAAATTGGAAAATTTCAAAACAAATGAAGTAGACAGCCATCATCGCCATCGAATTCTGTCACATGAGCCCAATTTTCATACCTCTAGCTCTACCATGGACCGAGAACGGCTTGAAAACCTGATTATACCGCAATCACGCCCAGGCGTTGCGGGATCATTAGAGCCAAAATGACTATGCACATCTTCATCAGCGAGGTCGATAACCCCTGTACACAAGTTTTAAGGGTATTAAAATTTTTGGCCTGTGCCAACCCTTGTTCGACTCTTACGCAAACGGCCTCTTAAAACATATTTTTAAATTTTTGCTTGCGCATTGGATGTGCAGCAGCAAAAACCGAAGTCGTATTTGGAACACGTTACATAACCCAAGCAGGGAACGAGACACCAGGAGATCTCTGAGTGCCTCGGAGATAATAGATAATTTGTTGAGGCGGAGTCTCTGCGGTACTGTACAAGCTCCACGTGTGATATTTACTAGCACTTCGAAATTCCAGCCAGTCAACAACCCTGCCTTGCTTTCTCGTCAGTCCCATACGGCGGTTCATTGGAGGGAAATCCCTACATTAAACTTGAATAGATGCCTCCGGCGCTTGCCCAATCGAGTTGAGCTTCGAGAAAATCGGAATTGAAATTCGGCTGTTTGATTCGGAAAATAGTGTGGCTTTCTACACAAACAAGCCAAATTGGTTCATGAAGTCATCTATCAGCTATCCAAACAACGGCTGGTGTAATCCAGTGGATAAGGTAGATAAGGAGTGAATTTTCGAATCAACTGGTCAAATTTCAATATTGATTTTCACGAAGCTCATTGTCAGCTCGAGTGGGCAACTATTGAAAACGGATTCATAATAAGCATCGAAAACTGATTCAAGACACGCTATTGCCATATCATATGGCCAAGACAAGTTGGGAACACCCCCTTTTAAGATATGGACACCACCCGACGCGCGAAACCCTAGATCTCTCGCCTTGGCAAGACCAATATATGTTCCAAGGAAAACTTATACCTTTACGGTTCATTTCAGCTATGATAATGCTTGAATCTTCGCCCCAACTTTTTGGCAACTGATTATCAAACAGCAATACTTTGCATAGACTAGTCGTTGTTATATTCATGATGTCCTAAATATTGCAAGGGTACATCACTCTAGCACTTCAATAAACGGTTCTATACTTGATGCAGTTTATTCTCTATGATAAACTCTGCCGTTACAGTATCGGATCCTTTCTTGTCAGATATGAATTCTTCAACAAAAAAAATCATTAAGACTGCACTTAATATTCAAAGAGTGAACCTGGCTTGTACGTTCCGTTAATCGCGACCAAATTATCATTTTCCTCTTTCACTCCAAACACAGTGTCATTTCCATGTTTCAGCGCGAACCCTGTGCCGTTGAAAACTACGTAAACTCTCCATTTCTTCTTTGTAAAAGCCCTGGAATAAATTAAATAAGAAACTATTTAAAGCCAGACATAATCATTGAGACATGCAAGCTATTTAATGTATATATGTACATATAGAGAATCGGTATAATATTTGATGGCGCGATAAAAGAAGAATTTAGAATCGATATCGGCTAGTTTCCAGGTATTAAAAAAGTACCTGGAAACCCGATAGTGGAAACTCGAAATTTGAATTCGCGGGGACGACAAAGTGGTTGGAATTCAATTTACGACTTTCCAATTTTCCGCTGTTTTGAAAATTAAGTATATGTAAGCATAAAATTCACTTGCATAAGAAGATGATATACTGTACGTAAATATCGAGACAACGGGCGCCTGCACTCTATCGCTTTACTTTCGATTACCTCTCCATTTCCTCACACCTAACCCGTCTGCTCTTCGCAGCCATGTTTTGATATTTAAACAAGATCGTTCCAGTTTCTCAACTATGCAAATCAGGAAATAGTCAGTGCGGACGCTATCGTACAAATAAAACAAAATTGAATTCCCACAATTAGTACGTTTTAAAGCACTGAAACTGAAAGATGGAAAGTGGGAATTTGAATTCCCGCACCTTGTCGCACCCGCGAATTTAAATTTCGAGTTTCCACTGTTGGGTTTCCAGATGCCGATTTCGGTTTTCCACTCTTCTTTAACGCGCCATTACACAACTATGTAGCCAAATGAACCGTTTCGACTTGTGCATTACTATCATGGTTACAATGCATCAAAAGATCACAAGTTTTCCTATAACCTTTTACCACCTCCCACTCTCGCCCATTCCGAAATAAATCACATAACTAATCTTCACTTTATTTATGCAACTCGTTTCGTGCGTATGTAAGTTGATAAAAGTTGATAAGTATAACAGTTTTGATAATATGCGGTATTTCGTATACACTTTCGTACAGAACACTTCATCTCCGGAGACTACCAGCACAAACTATTAAAAAAAAGAATTTCGATGAATGATGAGGATGAATGATGACATTCCAGCACCCTATAGTTAAGAGACCAACTAATCCGATGCGTAAGACCTTTTTGTAACGAAGTTAATGACATCTCTTATTTTCGACGGTGTCAAGAAAATGTATACCGTAACTTATAGTTACGGTTTTCTTTGTCTAAAGTGAGATACAAAAAAAAACATTTACTTGACCATATCTTTAGAAAATCTTTAAAACTTCAAATCACCTGATCATTAAGACGAAACGGCATGAGGAATAAAAATGTTCCGAAATCTTAAGAGTTCCTTCTTGAGAACCAAGGCATTCACCCGGAACGAAACAAGCCTGACAACAACTATCAATTTTACCCACTCATTTATCAATGGATCAATAATCTTGCTATTCATCGTACACCATAAGGGTGTTATATCAAGTACAAAGTGTGGTGAACTCGTCCTTACTAATCCGCGAGAAACGGCGAAATCGATTAAGAGAATGCAAAAATAGAATCGACATAGACACAACTTCAAAAGACATTCATTATAAATGATGTAAAAATCTGTGCATTCTCTTCATCTTTCTATGAACTATACCAAAATTCCTATGGGAAACATTAGATTTGTTGTATTCTACATCTCACTTCAAATGAACTATTGAATCGTTATCGTACATCGAACAATCATTGGAAAAATCAAGAATAAAAACAAAAATGCCCCATTCGGCCATAATCGACGTAGAATGGCTAGAACCATTCAGAATCGTTCAAATGTATCATGATCCAATGATTTTTCGATGTACTGATATATTTATCCGACGGGCCAATTCGTACCAATCTGTTGCAAATGTCCACATCATTGATTTGTAGATCAAATGAAGAAGCATGGAAGAATGAGAGGAGTATAAGAACGAACAAAGATACGACGCCTATTCCGATCTGAAATTGAGTGAAAATCATAATTACAAAAAAGATATTTTTAAGTACTATTTTGTTGATTGAGGTTAAGAAGTGCATTAAAGAACCATCAGGCCCGTCGCAGACAAAGGCAGCACTTTGAAAAAATAATGCATCGAACTTGCGACAAAGGGCAAATACGTTCGTTTACCACTGCACTATGGGATAAATGAGTGTCTGCGTTCACTGATCACGTGGCATTCGCACAAGAAACAATGACGGCAAACTCTTCCATATTTGAGCCATATTTAATCTAAGAAGCGAGGGATTTACATGAACATACTATGGCCTCCAATTTAATTACTTTTTAGCCGTCGTGATTTCTTTTGCTCAAAGGTGGGTGGTAATAAAATTATTTGACATCACTGACACTGATGATTGCAAAATAAATGATAAACCACGCTTGTACAAAACTAGACAGAGCTGTACTGTAAAAGAAATGCTGTTGAGGCGTTGAAGCTGTGATCCCAAACAAGTTATTGAACTACTGATATCGATAAATAATCTCACCCGCATTCCGAATCGAGGAAAGCGACCGATAATAGCGATGACAACTAATGAAATGGATGCGAGAGTGAATCGAAAGTTTTGAACAATGATTTTGAATATACATAATAATTAATTTTTTTTGAATACGCATTATAATTAATTTTTTTGCACAACAATGTTAATTCTATTATATTTCCATAATAAGATAAAATAATGGGGTAGCTGGGAGAACCTAGTTTAGCGAGACAGAGGGCTAAACTAAAACAAAACCAAAATTGGAAAGGTAAGAAGACAATGACACGGTTTGGAGAAGTATTTTGTTGTGCATGCGCGCCCCTGCGCACAGTAACGGCCTTCATGTTCATGCTAAACGCTACACAACAGCACGACGAAACAAATAGTAGAGTAGAGTTGGGTTGCGGGCCCGCTATGGCTCGTAAAATCATTCCCTGCGAGGCCTTGTGAGTGTTTGAACGGGCGACGAAGCGCTGAGAAAGGGGCGTGGCCTCGCCAGGGACGTTGGGGGCCACGCAACCCGAATATCCAACTCTAGTATGGATTCATTGAAACTGTGCTCGCAAGCAAGCTTTGAACTGCTGCAAACAATAAATAATCTCACCCTCATTCCTTGGAGAGGAGAGCGACCGATATAGGCGTATTGAAATGGAAGCGAGAGAGAATCGAACGTTTAGGAACAATGATTTTGAATATGCATAATTGCATTATAATTGATTTTTTCGCACATCTTAATTCTATTATGTTTCGATAATGAGATTAAAATTGGGAGATTTGGGTTGGAGACTTTGAACAGATTTAGGTAATCAGAATGATCAAGCAACTGGTACAACCTAGAAAATTGAAAAGGTAAGAAGAGAATGAAATGGTTTGAAGAAGTATTTTGTTGTGCACGCGAGCAAATGCGCAGCGACTGTTTTGCAAAACAAATGGTGTTCAAGCACTGAGGATGTGATCACAAACAGGCTTTGGCACTACTCCAGAGCCCCAGATCGCTCAAAGCGGAGCTAAGGTCGAAGTAGGTCAAGCTTTGAAATGCTGTTAACAATAAATGATCTCACCCTCATTCCTTGGAGAGAAGAGTGACCGATTTCGGCAAGCAGTATCTTATAAAATGAATGAGAGAGGGAATCGAACGTTTATATATCATGGAATAATAATTATAAATATGCATAATTGCATTATACTTCAATTATTGCGTAATTACCATGATGGCATTATATTTTTATAATTATATTTAAATTGGAAAATCGAGAAGACACGCTAGGAGAATTTTCTTTTTCGTGAAAATCCGATCTTTATTGAAACAGACAGGGATTATTTATATTTTGATGATACGATCAATATGTTATAGATCAACTATTCAGAGAAGCTTGATGATGACTGAAGTTATCACTCTCGATAGGCGTACACTCACGGCAAATTCTCTTAGAGATGGGTTATCTAACTGGACAACCATAGCGAAAGTGAAGAGGTCCGCAATGATTCAATGTATTTTGAATCGAGAGTCTATTATGGGGGCACTAAAGAGGGGAAATTGTGAGTCCTAATTTATTAATAAGATCTTGGGAAGAAAGTAATTTTGTTTTGATAGTGGAGGTGCTATATGACGAAAGGGTGGAAGAATCAATGCAACAATGCAATTTAGTCAGAAAACGTGCAACCCTAACAGAAAAAGATGATCGACGATTTTCTCGTCTAGCTAGAGGAATATGAAACGAGAAACAAGATAGACGACCAAAGGTGGTTTAAATACAAAGAATTGACTAGCTGGTAAATCTACTTGACAACGAAGGATCTTGAGACCATAAATAATATCAATTACAGTTCTTCTATGGTACAGAGTTGGGAGAGAATACAACGCTAATCTAGCCGGGTATGAGGGAGGGAAACCAACAATACGATTACAGCGGTAAAATAGAAGACGAGTAAAAAGATGTGATACATTTTCTAATTTACGAACAAGACCTTTGGATGATGGGGACCACAAAGGGGAAGCATATTCAACTATGGGAAGAATATAACATTTAAAAGCACATCGGGTTTGGTACAAGAGATAGAACGGAATAGCAAATATACTAGTGTCGTGGCTTTCTTAGAGATAATGGAAATGTGTGAAGAGAAATTGTGGTGGGGATCAAGAAAGACGCCAAGGTCACGAATAGACTGAGAAGAAGGTAGAAGATGAGAGTGAATGGAATATGGTAGAAATGGGTTTTTTTTGCCTATATATAGTACAGTGCATTTTTTTGAGCAACTGTTAAGACACCGGCTCAGTAAGACTCCCGGTAGTGCCGGACATCAACCTCACCGATTTGGCCCAAAATTTTTTTGTGGATACCCCCATGGCCCCCCATCACAAAATGGGTATTCATTTGGGCTGGGTCCTTGAAACATAAATGTGGCGGGTTCTCGAAATTTGAAAACTCGATTTTCGCCAAAAAAAAGTGGAGCGACCTAGAACACGCTATCTGAGAAAATCGACATAGGTGCGGTATCGATGAAAAATAGATTTTTTTGTTTTATGTATGATAATTACATGCTCCATGAGTGTAGTTCACTGGTACTTGGAAATTCCTTCCAATTGAAAATTCGCTTCAGGGGGTGACCACACAACGATTTGGCGCCTTTTCCTAAAAGGTTTATTTCGAATCCAATCGATTCGGGAGCGGGTGCAGTCGACTCCTTGGCTAATTCTAAGAAACTATTGTCAAGGTGAGTTTTTTGATCACCGGTCAACGAAGGTTGGAAATGGGAATTTTCGAAAAAAAATTTACATTAAATTAATTCTCACTATTTTCCCATAGCCCAGGTAAATTTTTTATTTGCTCAATATCTTCTACATATTATATTACACCTTCAGTTTAAAATTCATAATTTTTAAAAAATACATATTTTGTGAACGAATCCGTTTTGTAACGACAATCTGAATTGTGGTGTGATCCTACAGTAATCCCTAATCAGTTAATTTGTTTTTTTCGCTAGTTTTAAGCATATTTTCAGTGCTTTTCTTTATAATGTTAGAAATATATGGTTATTCTGCACCATCGGATTGCAGCTGCACGGTATATGTGATGATCACACTACTGATCGTACTTGTACTGTTCTTGTACTGTAATTTACGTGCTCTCTCTTATTCTCTGATTAGTCTATATAACCGATAAGAAAGAGTACGGAACGGCATGAATGTGGTAACTAACTCGCAAGCTGGCTCGGATACGAAAGTGAATAAAATTTACAGTACAAGTACGATCAGTAATGTAATCACCATATATACCGTGCAGCTGCAATCCGATGGTGCAGAATAACCATATATTTCTAACATTATAAAGAAAAGCGCTGAAAATATGTTTAAAACTAGCGAAAAAACCAAATTAACTGATTAGGGATTACTGTAGGAGCACACCACAATTCAGATTGTCGTTACAAAACGGATTCGTTCACAAAATATGTATTTTTTAAAAATTATGAATTTTAAACTGAAGGTGTAATATAATATGTAGAAGATATTGAGCAAATAAAAAATTTACCTGGGCTATGGGAAAATAGTGAGAATTAATTTAATGTAAAATTTTTTTCGAAAATTCCCATTTCCAACCTTCGTTGACCGGTGATCAAAAAACTCACCTCGACAATAGTTTCTTAGAATTAGCCAAGGAGTCGACTGCACCCACTCCCGAATCGATTGGATTCGAAATAAACCTTTTAGGAAAAGGCGCCAAATCGTTGTGTGGTCACCCCCTGAAGCGAATTTTCAATTGGAAGGAATTTCCAAGTACCAGTGAACTACACTCATGGAGCCTGTAATTATCATACATAAAACAAAAAAATCAATTTTTCATCGATACCAAAAAATATCCCAGTTGTTGAATTCTCTCAGATAGTGTTTTCTAGGTTCAATGTTAGTGTCGATTAATTACAAGTATGCCTAGACAACAAAAACTCGCTATAGGACGGTTCGGATATCCGATCGCAAACTGATTTTTTTACCTCCTCAAAACACATTAAAATTAATTAAAATTTTAAATTACAAAATCGCACAATTATGTTTGCCTTATCTTATAGAGCAAAACATTCCGCGTCGAATGAGGCTAAAAATTAAAAAATCGATAGACCCCTATTTTGAGAAAAATGGACCTGACCATGACTCGAAAATATTTTTGTTTTTAAAATCCCTCATGTTTGTACTCATATTGAAGAGCTCGTTGAGTAGAACAACTTTCATGTTGAACGTTTTATCTGAAACTCATGTACAAGAGAGTTTCACACGTTTACTTGCAATTTTGAGTAAAACGAAAATAAAATATTTTTAAAACAAAAAAGCGCAGTCCAATTTTTGCCTCATCTTATAGAGCAAAAAAATCCGCGTCGAATGAGGGTAAAAAATAAAAAATCGATAGACCCCTATTTTGAGAAAAATGGGCCTGACCATGACTCGAAAATATTTTAGCTTTTAAAACCCCTCATGTTTGTACTCCTATTGAAGAGCTCGTCGAGTAGAACAACTTTCATGTTGAACGTTTTGTCTGAAATTCATGCACAAGAGAGATACACACGATTTTGCAAAAAAATATTTTTATTTCGCTTAACTCAAAATTGGTCACAAAATCGTGTGTATCTCTCTTGTACATGAGTTTCAGACAAAATGTCCAACGCGAAAGTTGTTCTAGTCAAAAAGATCTTCAATATGAGCGCAAACATGAGGGGGTTTGAAAACAAAAATATTTTCGAGTCATGGTCAGGCCCATTTTTCTCAAAATAGGGGTCTATCGATTTTTTATTTTTTACACTCATTCGACGCGGAATTTTTTTCTCTATAATATGAGGCAAAAATTGGACTGCGCTTTTTGTTTTAAAAATATTTTATTTTCGTTTTACTCAAAAAATGCAGGAAAACGTGTGAAACTCTCTTGCACATGAGTTTCAGATAAAACGTTCAACATGAAGGTTGTTCTACTCGACGAGCTCTTCAATATGAGTACAAACATGAGGGGTTTTAAAAACAAAAATATTTTCGAGTCATGGTCAGGCCCATTTTTCTCAAAAAAGGGGTCTATCGATTTTTCAATTTTTACCCTCATTCGACGCGGAATTTTTTGCTCTATAAGATAAGGCAAAAATAATTGTGCGATTTTGTAATTTAAAATTTTAATTAATTTTAATGTGTTTTGAGGAGGTAAAAAAATCAGTTTGCGATCGGATATCCGAACCGTCCTATAGCGAGTTTTTGTTGTCTAGGCATACTTGTAATTAATCGACACTAACATTGAACCTAGGTCGCTCCACTTTTTTTTTGGTGAAAATCGAGTTTTCAAATTTCGAGAACCCGCCACATTCATGTTTCAAGGACCCAGCCCAAATGAATACCCATTTTGTGATGGGGGGCCATGGGGGGTATCCACAAAAAAATTTTGAGCCAAATCGGTGAGGTCGATGTCCGGGGTCACTGGCTCAACCCTCGAATCTTACCGAGCCGGTGTCTTAACTGCCATTTTTTGCAGTAATCTAATACAGATGAAATCCCTTGCGAAAGTTGGAGATGAGAAGTCATAGGTTGTATATGACTATAAGTAGAAAACAGTTTGATGTCATCAGCAAAAAGACGAATGCCCACTAAAGGGAGAGTGTCTATAACCCTGGGTAGTTCCGAAAGATAGATTAAAAATAGTAATGGCCCTAAAACTGTACCTTGAGGAACTCTTGATGTTACCTCCCTCTCGGAGGAGAGGGAGTTATCGACACGTACTCTTAAACTTCTATTAGCTAAAAATGAATTAAACCATGTCAAAAGATTACGTCTGATTCCGATAGATTCCAACTTGAATATGAGTTTTGAGTGAGAAACGGAATCAAAAGCCTTCGCAAGATCAATATAGATAACGTCAGTACAGAGATCACGATCAATAGAGTCACGCCACGATTGAGTGCAATGTAAAAGTTGAGATACGGTAGATCGACCAGACATAAAACCGTACTGTTCCGTGGGGATCATAGAATGGATGTTACACCATTTTAAGATACGTGGTTTAAGGAAACGTTCCAAAACCTTACATGCAATTGGAGTGAGCGAAATGGGTCGAAATTGGGAGACATCAGAAGGCGACGGTACCTTGGGTATTGGAACAATTGTGGCGATTTTCCACACTGATGGAACCTGCCCTAAGGCGATAGAGAAATTGAATATAACGGAAAGAGGATAGGCTAGAGACGAGGAACAATTCTTATAGATGATAGAAGGAATGTAATCGGAGGGCAAAGAACAGGAAGAGCTAACACGTTTAAGAAGATAACAAACATCCATGGGCATAATAGTAGGAATAGATAAAGACTGAGAGATTGATGAAGATAGAGGAGGGAGGGTCCTGTCATCAGTGGTATACATTGTCTGAAAGTAGTCAGCCAATGCATTGACCTTAGACCCAATAGATAAAAGAGGATTTCCAGAAGAATCGCGTATACAACCTATTTTTGGTCTTTCCTTTCAGACGAGAGCTAAGGTAGTTATAAAATCCTTTACCATGTAGTTTAGAAAGTATTTTGTTTTCACGATTTCTAACAAACTTCCTTATCTCTCGCTGAAGCCGTGCACAAACAGTCTGATACAATGGACGAACAGGATGAAGATGGATCTTATTGAATAAAGCACGTTTATGTGAGATCAAAGATCGAATGTGTGAAGGGTATTGATCGAAGGGAATAGGAGCTTTACAAATAGGAACATACTTTGGTAGAAGAGACAAAACATAAGAGGTAAATTTAGCATGCAAGTCATCAATAGATGTAAAATCATTAAGTATTGAGTCCACTTCTCGAGTGTTCCTTTGAGATATCATTCTGGCTAAATGTGCTTCGTAATTCACTAGCAGGTATACACTAGCAACTAAAATATACTACAATGACCGTTATTAAGCCTAAACCAATTGAGGAAAAACACAGCAATGACGAAAAGGAACTGCCACTTCCACAGTTAAAACGCGCTCTCTGTAAGGGCGGAGGGGGGAGGGCACAAAGTTTCAAAATCATCCTAGACCATTCATATTTGGTGGTTAGAGTCCCTAGGGGTGGGATACACTTCAGCCAAAAAATTGGCCCCAGTTATCGATTTTTCATCTACCAAAACTGAAAAAATCAAATTGATTTTTTCCAATCGTGTCATATATCATTCGAAAGAGCGTTGAAAGTTATGTAAAACTGACAAATTTCAAAAGATTTCGTTCATCGGTTTTTGAGAAAACTCCGATTTTTCGAAAAAATGATTTTTTTCCTTTCGTTAAATAGCAGACCACTTTCCAGAAAACACTTTCCAGTTATTCCTGAATTAGTTGATATTTTGTGTAAAAATGGATGGGCTATCCCAATAACACACTCATTTTAACCATCTCCATTCCAGAACATGACATATTGGCAAAAAACTAGCGGTTTTTAGAGTTACAATCGTCGACGCAGGTTCGAATCCGGTCGCGAGACAAATTTTTGCAAACTTTTTTTAGTTCCTTTTTGGCTTCTAATCATATTTTTTCGATGTTTTGGACTGTTTTAAATGGTTTTCAGATAGATCAATATCTAAAATGCAATGTTCTGAAAGTAGAAATTTATATTTTTAAACATTTGTACATTTGGGACATCAAGAACTTACATCTTCATCATTTGAATACATCTTTCTCAACAGAATTAACGTCGGTTTGTTCTCAATCCACCAATTCAATTGTTTCGTCCATCTTGAAAATTTCGTTCTTGTTCTTTCTGATGGAAGTCACTATTACTCCGGTATTTTTTACTCGCGGGGCACACCGTTCAATCCCGTGGTGTACGCCGCGAGGTACACCACGTGGTAGAACATTTCGAAGGGGTACCTCGCGAGCTGCAGCCTCTAGACGGGGAGCCCCGCGAGGTGAATGACGGCGTGCCCCGTGGGGCAGGAGGGACGGTGTGCCCCGCGAGATTTGATGTCCACCCCGCGAGGCACACCATCTCTTCCACACCGTGGTTCACCTCGCGGTGTACCCCGCGAGATTTGGCCTCTTAACGGTGTTCCCGCGAGCAAAAAAAAACCAGAGTAGATCTTCATCAGATATCAACGCCTTATCATCAATTGCATCAGCTTCCTTCTTATCCAATTCGTTCAGCAAATTCCTCCATTCTGTATCCAAGTGAAGTTCATCGCTATTCACATCGATAGTAGAATATTTCCACATTTAAAGGGACCTGAAAAATTAAGTGTTTAAATTCGCTGGAGATCCCCATACGGAGATATCGAACTAGAATTTATCATAGAAATCAGCAAAAATCACAACGCAAGTGGTGGTGGAATTCGTCAGCTTAGGCCTTTGAACCTGAGAGAATCCAATATGACATCAATAGACAGATGTTTGTTAGGGAAGTTCTATACCCATCCATGATCTCTTTTTATTCACTGGTTGATGAGACAGATCAGATATCAGCCTATTCCTTATGCCAATCAACTATCGATTTGGCAAAGAGTCACTTCTTATCCTGGATATATTTTCTCTTTTTACTTTAATTTTTAGAGAGATCTGACCCATCGAACTTGATCTGACCCACCGAACCGGGTTACGGTAGATTACGGTAGTTTACAATAACTCATAATCATACCGCGCACATAGTGACCATTTGGACAATTTATATTGAAATCTGACCCACCGCACTTGATCTGACCCACCGAACCGGGTTACGCTAGATTACGGTAACTCACCATCGCGTGGACACGTGTACGCGTGTCGCGAAAGTCTTGGCAGCAAGTTGAGTCTCTGGGGTCTCTGGGGGCGCGTTTGGCGGTCGGCAAACGGCATTGAGGGATGCGATGCAAGGCTCCACCCTACATTAACATTCGAGCGTTACATCCATTTTAGGACCTCGCTTTTACATGGTTTCGGATATGGTACCGACTTCGGACCAATGGAGCTCGTTGCCGATATGTGGCCGAGTAGGAAAAGTTCAAAGGTCAATTATTGGTTGTAGATATACAGGTGATGAGGAATCGAACGATACCCTTCCCACTCGTCTTGGATGATTTTGGGCGAAATCACGCCTCATTGCAAAAGTGCAGCGGAGTTAGTAAAGATCAAAGATCAATATGTGTCATGATAGTGTTACCGATGCTGTTCACAATGATACTCATCGCATGGTTCTAGGACCCCGACGAGCCGAGTTATTCCCCGTTGCGGAAATGTCCGTTGCGGAAATGCCGTTGCGGAAAAAGCGGTTGCGGAAATGCCGTTGCGGAAATGTCACCCCCCCCCCCCCCGAAATAAAGAGTCAAGGCCATTGCGGGCCGCAACCCCCGAATAGCCAACTCTAGTTGCCAGTATCGTCATAGGCACGCACCTAAAATTTTTTCAACGATTCATCGATTTTAGTGACTGCTTTAGAAAATAAGTTTTCATGCCGGAAAACAACAACTGAAATAACTAGAAATCATGTGACATATTATGAAAACCATTTAAAACAGTCCTAAACATTTTGTCCCGCGACCGGATTCAAACCTGCGTCGACGATTGTAACTCTAAAAACCGCAAGTTTTTTGCCAATATGTCATGTTCTGGAATGGAGATGATTAAAATGAGTGTGTTATTCGGATAGCCCATCCATTTTTACACAAAATATCAACTAATTCAGGAATAACTGTTTTCTGGAAAGTGGTCTGCTATTTAACGAAAGGAAAAAAATCTTGCATTTTTTTCCGAAAAATCGGATTTTTCTCAAAAACCGATGAACGAAATCTTTTGAAACTTGTCAGTTTTACATAACTTTCAACGCTCTTTCGAATGATATATGACGCGATTGAAAAAAATCAATTTGATTTTTTCAGTTTTGGTAGATCAAAAATCGATAATTGGTGCCAATTTTATGGCTGAAGTGTATCCCACCCCTAGGGACTCTAACCACCAAATATGAATGGTCTAGGATGATTTCGAAACTTTGTGCCCTCCCCCTGTCGCTGTCCCCCCGCTGTTAGGGAGAGTGCGTTTTAAATCTATCGTACCGTACACAGTAACCTCTCCATCTCTCGTACTCTCCACGGTTATCTCCATACCTTCCTATTCCTCTATAGAATCGTTTCCTTTCAACCACTGCTCGTTCATCTCCCACTTCATATATTATAGTTCAATCGTTCCCTCTTCAACATCTTCACGCACACCCTGTTCAATCGGGGATTACTTCTATTTAGATGATACGATGAACATATTTTAGATAAACTATTCAGAGAAGCTAGATGAAGATACCCATGAAGATATCACTCACGATAGGCGTATTGCGATATGCGTATCTAAAGGGAATGACCCTTAGCTATCAACGTGCAGCGATGTCCGAGTGGTTAAGGAGATAGACTTGAAATCTATTGGGCATTGCCCGCGTAGGTTCGAACCCTGCTCGCTGCGATATATTTTGCATTTTTTTCTCCATATTCATAGTTGCAAGAAAGCTACTCGCCATTGTCGGCTCCTTGACAGGATTTTCCTATACAATATACGGGAGAATTTGTTGATGATCAATCTGACGTCGAGTCGCTCACACAATTTCGTTCTGCTCTCGCTGCAGCCAAATGGAGAAATGTAAACTAATTAAGGGATGGCGAGAGGAGAGGGAGAGCTAGTTCAATGCAAATTTTGCTTGTCCAAAAATCAGGAAATTGCCAAGGGTTCTGCCTTCAGTTTCGTCCCACCTCTGATGTCCTCCTCGACGGCAACAACTTCATGAACGATGATGTACCCGCGGAGGAGATTGAGGTGGCAATGAAGAAGAACGAGGAGGTCGTCATTCCCGTATCCAGCAAGGTACGATACTGGACGCTGGATACGGTAATGAGATTGGTACGGCAGTAGGATTTGTTGATTATTAGTGTAGAATTATTGTTAAGACAAAACTCCTTCACTGTATCAATTGTGTAGGCGATTTGTTCTATAGTAAGGCATGGTGAAACATGAATTCCACTTTTTTTTCAAATGATGATTGTATTGATATTGTGCCGTGACACGGTATTCATGATGCGGTGTAGTACTGTAGTACCAGTATACTCTAATCGTTGTAAATATCGATTGATTGATTGGTTGTTGTGCTCCTATTTGTGTATGTATCGTGTCTCTCACAGAACAAGAAGAAGTCTCAGTCTCAATCGGCTCAACATCATTAAGGTAGACGTGGCGGTCCCTACCAGCACCATCAGCAGCAGCACTACCACTCCAACGTGCAGCACCTGCAGTATCGCGACCGCCATATCCGCCGCGGTGAACTCGTCTGCGGTCGAGCGGAAGGGAAGCGTCAGTGGCGCGTCGGTCGCGTCGACCGCAAGCGCGAAGGTGTCGTGATTTTGTTTTTTTTATTGTACATTTTTAGTATATATTTTATATTTTTATATCGTATGTGGGATGTGGTAGTGATACGTTTGTCTGTCATTCTTCTTCCCCTTTTCTCCATATTGTGTAGTGGAACTGTAAAAAAAGAAGAACTTTACTATTTTTGCGCCTCTGAATAATTTTTGATCTTTGCTGAAGTTGACTACTTCGTTTGATGAGTGAATTGCTCTAGTTTTTGCTCTAAGTAGATGGATAAATCAATGAATAAGTGTGCTTCAGAACTGGTCTCATCAGCATCAGCCTCACCCGACCAATGGGACGACGAAGCAACTCCGGCGGCATCGTGCGTTCACGTCGTCCACCTCTGGAACTACTGGACCCTCTAATGTCAGGAAGGTAGGACGGGAGTAGTGGGGATTTAGGGGAGAGATGAAACACGAATGAGACGGTTACGCATATGAGTGCTACATTTTGTATGGATAAAACTTTTGTGTATTATTGTGTTGAGATCGATATTAATCTATGCGAATATCCGAATCAATATATCATATTCATATTAGATATTGACTGGAAGACAGACGGTTGCATATGAAAAATTATAAATCTATGCACGTTTTGTTGAAAATATTCATGCAGCTATGAATATGGAGAAAAAATGCAAAAGATTTCGCAGCGAGCAGGGTTCGAACATACGCGGGCAATGCCCAATAGATTTCTAGTCTATCTCCTTAACCACTCGGACATCGCTGCACGTGGAGAGGTGAAGTTCCTTCCCTTTAGATACGGATATCGCAATACGAATAACGAGAGTGATAACTTCATGAGTCATCATCTAGCTTCTCTGAATAGTTAATCTAAACCATCTTCATCGTATCATCCAAATGTAGGTAATCCCTGACTGAACTGTTTGTGCGTGAAGATGTTAAAGAGGGAACGATCGAACTATGATAGCTGAAATGGGTGATGATGAGTATTGGTGAAAGGAAAAGAGACTACAGCAAGAATTTTTTTCCAATCGGCTCGAAATGAACTGTTCTAGAAGTTCCTCAACAAAGGATACGTGCAAAAACGCCATCTTCTACCTGTTTTCTTCGAAAAACTGATTTTTTTGAGTACAATACGCTAATTTACTCAAAATTTTTCCACAAAGGATACGATTTTTATTTGCGATTTTTATTCTCCATCCTCTAATTGAGGTACGTACATACTTCACCCGTCATAATTCGGTTACCCAATACCGTTTCTCAGAGGTGACCCGGACTTTGCTTATTTTCATTCAAAAAAAAAATCATCTCTGTTCATTATTATACAAATTTGCAATCATGCTATATCGACGAGCTCTACAAAAATGACTTAGTATTACAAGTCATGAAATTTGACCGTATTCAAGATATTTTAGGGAAAAAATCCGTTTTTTTTTCACTAGCCAATGTTGTGCAATGTAATCGATTTACTACGAAACGGTGCTCTTTGCTTACACTGCTGGTACTGCAAGACTAAGATGAGAATATTTATGGGAAAGGAGAAGAACATCGACACTCACGAGCAGATGTTCGTCGCCCTTACAACTGGGAAACTTCGAAGAGTATTTGAGCATCTGGGAACTGTGAAGCACGAGGAACTACCGAACTCGACGATCAACGGCATATCGAAGCCCGGCCGTTTTGAATTCAAGGACGACACCATCTCTGCGTGGAGATTCAGAGGCATCGGAAAGGGGAATGAGAGTGAGGGGACAGAAAGGAATCAATAGTTCCATCACTTTCCATAGTCATGGAGGCAAGTTGTCGAGTTATGGACTGGAGAATGAGAAAACGCAGAAGATCGCCAACGAAGAGGAGTCCCATTTCTGATTCTTCCCGACCAAGCAGTCGACTGTAGAGCACGACAATGAGGACGATGAATCAGTGACTGGACAAGTCCCTGTCATGAGACTGACGCCCTCTTCCCCGCTCTCTCCTAAGGACAACGAAGAAGGGATGCAAGTACAACCAGAAGGCGAAGGATCTGGTCACTGTGCTTTCAACGAGTACTATAATGGTGACAAGAAGCTGCGTACGGAGGAGGCCGAGAAGAGAATGAAGGAGAGAATGGATATCTTTCCCGCTGAGAGAATGAACCACGAGCAAATCAAGAACCTCGCCAGAACTCTCGTGGATTTGGAGGATGCAGGGATTCAGATCAAGGAGGAGGTCGAGGTAGAAGAGGATGATAGAGAGAGAACGGTTGTGATCTATGATTTCCTTCATAGTGATCTCAAAGAGTAATTCTATGATCCGGATATTTGTTTCGATCATTCTGATTCCGATATCGGAAAGATATATGAATAGTTTCAGAATGCGTATTTTCCAATGATTCCTTGAATATCTAAGATACGCATAAATATCTTTGCTCTTTTATGTGTTGTTCCTTACTGTAACAATATTAACAACTAATATAAGCAAAACACATTGGTGAAAGCAAAGAGCACCGTTTCCCAACCTCTGCTACATGACATGCTAGATTACACTCGATCTCTTGTTAATACCATCTCTGTCACCATGAAGACTAATCTATAAGAGGCGAGTGTGAAACAGGAACGCGCCTGGTTGAATGTATGTGAAATGTATGCGACCGCGACGATAAGTCAATGCTATTGGAGGAATAGAACGCTTGAAAAAACAAATCTTATTGTCAGTAAAGTATTACTAAATATATATTACTAATACAGTGAGTGATTATAAGTTAAAATAATAACAAAAAAAAACAACAAATCGGACTGAGCACAAGTGTGGTCTCGGCGCTGGTTTACGTCTCGAGGGGCGCGAGGGGCGTGGACGCGGCATCCGGACTGACGCGTGCGGATTGCTCGTTGACTAGCGCGGATGACGCGTACACCTGCGAGTCCTCTGTGGAAGATTGCTGACCTACCTGTATAGCAGCAAAATAGAGACCACTGTCTTTTAAAATTCGATGTATCGCAGATTGCCCTCGGACGACATTCAATGTATTCAACAAAATCATAAAACGAGAAAGCTCCGGGACAAGATCTTGTGGCACAATTGTTTCATATTCACTTCTGGACATTATTTTCCAACATTACATTCAAAAATTAGCACTGTAACGAGAAAAATTCATATATTAATAAATATATGAAATAGTTTTGATTATTTTAGCGAGATCTTAATTGAAATCATTTCTAAAAAAAATGATAAAGTGAACTTTTTCGACAACAAAACGTGCATAGATTCATAATTTTTCATATGCAACCGTCTGTATTCCAGTCAATATCTAATATGAATATGATATATTGATTCGGATATTCGCATAGATTAATATCGATCTCAACACAATAATACACAAAAGTTTTATCCATACAAAATGTAGCACTCATATGCGTAACCGTCTCATTCGTGTTTCACCTCTCCCCTAAATCCACACTACTTCCGCCGCACCTTCTTGATAGTAGAGGGTCCCGTTGGTCCTCCAGAGGAGGACGACGTGGACGCACGATGGTGCAGGAGTTGCTTCGTCGTCCCATTGGTCGGGTTGGGCTGATGCTGATGAGACCAGTTCTGAAGCACACTTATTCATTCATTTATCCATCTACTTAGAGCAAAAACTAGAGCAATTTCACTCATCAAAAGAAGTAGACAACTTGAGCAAAGATCAAAAATTATTCAGAGGCGCAAAAATAGTAAAGTTCTTCTTTTTTTACAGTTCCACTACACAATATGGAGAAAAGGGGAAGAAGAATGACAGACAAACGTATCACTACCACATCCCACATACGATATAAAAATATAAAATATATACTAAAAATGTACAATAAAAAACAAAATCACGACACCTTCGCGCTTGCGGTCGACGCGACCGACGCGCCACTGACGCTTCCCTTCCGCTCGACCGCAGACGAGTTCACCGCGGCGGATATGGCGGTCGCGATGCTGCAGGTGCTGCACGATGGAGTGGTAGTGCTGCTGCTGATGGTGCTGGTAGGGACCGCCGCGTCCACCTTGATGATGTTGAGCCGATTGAGACTGAGACTGCGCCGCCGACTTCTTCTTGTTCTGATACATACACAAATAGGAGCACAACAACCAATCAATCAATCGATATTTACAACGATTAGAGTATACTGGTACTACAGTACTACACCGCACCATGACTACCGTGTCACGGCACAATATCAATACAATCACCATTTGTCACTAGTGGAATTCATGTTTCTCCACGTCTTACTATAGAACAAATCGCCTACACAATTGATGCATTGAGGAAGCTTTTTCTTAATAATAATTCTACACTAATAATCAACAAATCCTCCTGCAGTACCAATCGCATTACCGTATCCACATATCAACGTAACCCTTCACATTACCGTACCCCTACCTACTGTAACCCTCGTACTACCGAAACCAGCGCCCAGTACCGTACCTTGCTGGACACGGGAATGAAGACCTCCTCGTTCTCCTTCATCGCTTCCTCACATCTCCTCCGCTTGTACATCATCATTCATGAAGTTGTTGCCGTCGAGGAGGACGTCAGAGGTGGGACGAAACTGAAGGCAGAACCCTTGGCACTTGCCTGAGTTTTGGACAGCGAAAATTTACATTGAACTAGCTATCCCTCTCCACTCGCCATTCCTTATTAATTTCCATTTCACCATTTGGCTGCAGCGAGAGCAGAACGAAATTGGGTGAGCGACTCGACGTCAGATTGATCATCAACAAATTCTCTCGTATACAGTACAGCCCGATCTCCTTTTGTACACGAGTAACACTGCGGCGCGCAGAGGCGCTCATTTGCGCTCATCATTTATTTCTGCGGGTACTGAATACTTTCCTATTCTCAAAGTCTTAATCATGAGTTTCCGTTATGAAAAGTTGTTTTAATGACTAAAAAAACTGAAACAAAATTTCTATTAAGGAGAAAAAACAATTAAAAGGCAAATTACACTAGTCTCAAAATGATGGGTACTGTAAATTTCGAAAAATGTCTTACGGCGATAGTGCGATCGATTCGTGATATTACAGTATACCTTTCCAGTAAAAATTACCCATCGTTTTCGGACCAGTGTGATTTGTCTTTTAATTGCTTTTTCTCATTAATACAAATTTTGTTTCAGTTTCTTTAGTCATTAAAACAACTTTTCATAACGGAAGCTCATGATTAAGACTTTGAGAATCGAAAAGTATTCAGTACCCGCAGAAATAAATGATGAGCGCAAATGAGCGCCTCTGCGCGCCGCAGTGTTACTCGTGTGCAAAAGGAGATCGGGCTGTACTGTATTACAGGAAAATCCTGTCAAGGAGCCGACAATGGCGAGTTGCTCAAAGCGACTCTGGTCTTTTATTAGTGATCTACCAGCATTCAGCCAAATCTCAATGAAAATCGGTTTTCAAGAGCCTCAACGACGAACTTTGACGTGAGCTCCTGAAGAGATGATTGATCCTATCCACGGACCATCGAAAACTGTGGAGAGAACTCAAGTGTGTTGCAAATCAGAGAATTTTGATTAATCCTTGTTAGTTAATATGGATTATAAGCTTTGGAAGGCGTCACGACTCGAGATAGGACGGAGCGACTCGGTTGTGGTTAAAATATTCATGCAACTATGAATATGGTGAAAAATGCAAAAGATTTCGCAGCGAGCAGGGTTCGAACCTGCGCGGGCAATGCCCAATAGATTTCAAGTCTATCTCCTTAACCACTCGGACATCGCTGCACGTGGAGACCTAATGATCCTTCCCTTTAGATAGGGATATAGCAATCCGAATAACGAGAGTGATAACTTCATGAGTCATCATCTAGCTTTTCTGAATAGTTTATCTAAAACATGTTCATCTTATCATCTAATGTCGGACTGAACAAGATGTTGGAGAGGGAACGATTGAACTATAATCGATGAAATGGGAGATGGACGAGTAGTGGTGAAAGGAAACGATTCTATACTGCATCGTTACATTTGCCTGACGCGCCGACGCAGTCACGTAAAAAAACGTTACATTTGGCGACGCGCGCGTCGACGTCAATTTTGGAGTGTGTTGGGTCCCAAGTGGAAAACCCTGATTGTCATCAGGGTACGTTAGGAAGTTACCGTAACCATTTTTTTAGGAAGTTACCGTCGATCAATATTGGTTGGCTACCGTAACCTTCTACCGTACCCCTGATGACATTCAGGGTTTTCCACTTGGGACCCAACACACTCTAAAATTGACGGCGTCGGCGCGTCAGGCAAATGTAACGATGCATACAGGAATGATGCCGAAATGGAACACACGAGAAGTTGTCTTTATGTTCGTAAACATTGGTAAAATGGAGACAACCAAGTAGATAAAGACTTTTATCACTCCACAAACACATATATTGAAAACAATAAGCCTCACTTTTGTGGCAAAATTACGTTTCTTGATCTTTGTGACCTCATGGCTTTTCTAGAGCGGTTAAAGTGCGGTTACGGTGGATTGCACAGATGATTCGAAAGAAGTTTGGAGTAAAAGTATAGGTAGAGGTAGAAGAGGTAGAGGTAGAAGAGGTAGAGGTAGAGGTAGAGGTAGAGGTAGAGGTAGAGGTAGAGGTAGAGGTAGAGGTAGAGGTAGAGGTAGAGGTAGAGGTAGAGGTAGAGGTAGAGGTAGAGGTAGAGGTAGAGGTAGAGGTAGAGGTAGAGGTAGAGGTAGAGGAAGAGGTAGAGGTAGAGGTAGAGGTAGAGGTAGAGGTAGAGGTAGAGGTAGAGGTAGAGGTAGAGATAGAGATAGAGGTAGAGGTAGAGGTAGAGGTAGAGGCAGGTAGAACAGGGAGAGATCCCAGAGGTAAGTCTGAAATGTCGAGAAACTCAATTGTAATGAATACGCGTGAACATCGAGAAGACAAAAGATTGAAGACCGAAGACAGGTTGAGAAGAGTCATAAAAAAAAATAAAAAAATTCGATCGTTGCCTCATTTTATTTGAAACCCCACTGATGATTGCAATGAAATGGTTGCCTCGACTCCAATTCAAAATACGAATGTACATTTTATCGTCTACAAACTCGAAACGAATAGTGAATAACTCTTTCTGATGAAATACACTAGTGAATATAGAATAAGAGACATAGGTTAACATGAAAAATCGATAATTGATCAAACAAAATCGATAATTGATCAAATATTTCTACGCGGCAATTCATTGTGGTATTTGTGCAGCCAATCGGATATGAAACCAATGGGATCGGCTGGGCGACGGAGAAGAACCTGAAAGATCAAAGATCAAAGATCAGATTGGTTGAGATCAAAGATCAAAGATCAAAGATAAAATTGGTTGAGATTAAAGATCAAAGATCAAAGCACAAACCTCGGCCAGAGCTTTCGTTAGCACGGGCGCAACTGTTCGCGCCAGATAGATACCGTTCTCTGACGTCGGAAGGGATACTCGGGTGTTGATAAGTTGTTCGAACCGGAATCTGAACACACGAGGTTTATTATATATATATATATATATATATATATATATATATATATATATATATTTATTTATTCCTGCGGATCAAGTTTTATATTTCACAATGTTTTATTCATCTACAGAAGATCACAAAATTGTATCAAATATATCAGATTTTTTGGAATAAAATGCTTTGAAATGATAAATTGCAACAAGTAAAAGGCGTAGTTCTGGAAAATTAGCGCTGGATTTCGGTTGGTAAATAACTAAAAGATTTTTCAAGGTGAAAATATTAAATCTCGGCAACATTCAGAATAAATTTATAGTGATAAGAGTGCCCTCCTCTGCGGAAACACTCACCGATCAACTTCATCAGCTTCATCATCGCGATTTCGTCCGGAATCTAGTCCAGAACTGAAATAGTTTTCGTAGTTTCCATATTTTAGAGTCATAGTGTACTTTTTCTCGGGTAAATTCTTACCTAACAGAAGCGGAGTCTGGTGTGCCTGGAGTATCCGCGTCTCCTCCATTCTCGTTCATTAATTCTTCACTGATCATCTGAATTTTTCAAATATTTTAATTTTTTTGAATTTTTTAATCGTATTTTTCGTATTTTATTCGATCTATTTTATATTATTTTTTTTACAAATTAATTAAATTATTCAAAAATTATAATTATGCAAACCATGGCCTCGTAGTCATCGTCACGCTCCTTGATCATCTTTAGGTCCAGAACCGCGTTTCGTCGGTAATAGTCAGGCGTGCGGCCTTCCTGTAAAAGATCAAAAATCAAAGATCGAAAGATCAAATATCAAACTACATTATCGACTGCCATCGGATCCGCACCGGCTTTGCCAAGGATCTTGAGGTAGTGACCGCCGTCGCGTGCTGCCGCCGCGTAGTGCATCGCCGTGCGCTTGTTCTGCAATATGTCAAAGGTCGTCGTCTTTGTGCTTACTCGATGCACCGACGTGGTGTAATGTCCATGACTGGACGTATAACAAAGAGACATGATGGAACTTAAGAGGATCTAAAAAAACATGCTGCACGGAAAAGGTTTATTGAGTATTAATTGAGGTGACATGTTAATGGTTGAGGGTGAAAGGTGTACTAGATTTAGGCACTACGCCGAATGAGAACCGATGAATAATAACCGAATGTATGATTGGTATGCAAATGGTTATCATCCAGTCGATTCTTATTCATCGATTCTCATTCGACCTGGTGCCTAGATTTATCACAATCAAGTTTGGCAATTAGTCATTGAGCTAGATAATATTACGAATACAAACGAATGGATAAAATAACTCAGACGAGACCCACAGTATTCTGGTGCAAGCCATGTATCTTTGAAAGCCAGACAAGCGAGAGATCATTAATTTTGAGAGAGCATTTAAGTTGAGCGGTCATTCTGGAGTCCAAAATGGACAGAATACTGTGGATTACAGGAAACTAGAAAGGCTTCGTTTCCGGACGATTGAACATATAGTAGGTGCTGGGTTATCACAATAGGTAAATGAGTTAGCGTTGCTGTGACTGGGGCTACATAATGAATTCAACACATATAGAAAATCTTGATCGTATCCAGAGTTGTGATGACGTCATTCCTTGGGAAAAGTGTCCCATAGATGATCGAAGAGACACAACTGAAAACAGACATGGACAGTGTTGACAGGACGGACTGACGAAAGGATCAAAGATCAAAGATCAAAGATCAGAAATTATAGGCCTAATGAAATTATTGCACAACATTCATGGGGTTAGACGGTGAACTTGCAAACATAGTTAGTACGGGGTTGCATAACAACGTGATTACGTTATGGTATAACGACAGGGATACTGTATCATGTCAGATGGCAAGGACACGACGAAAATTTTCTATATTTTCAATTCCTAGACACATATTTTCGTTGGAATATGCTTTAACACGACACCCCGAGCTACTTGAATCTCTCGTCTATGGCCACACTCTCTCTCGCTTTCTTTGTCTACAAGAAAGTATTGACAGATAGTATTTCGCCCTATTTGATATCAATGTTTCTCTGTAATAAATAATAACTAGAGACGTCCAAACTGCTGTATGCATTTTAATTGAGGCGCTGGCGTTCTCTTTTTTTTCTGGAGATATAGTAGTGAAACCTTGAAATCTTCCACGATATGACATCCGCTCTTTCGAATGAGAAAACAATCTCGATGCCCAATTCCGAAAAATTTAAATTTTTAAAATTTCGAATTTCGATACAAAAGTAGGCTCATTCGAAAGAGCGGATGTCATATCGTGGAAGATTTCAAGGTTACACTTCTGTATCTCCAGAAAAAAAGAGAGCGCCGGCGCTTCAATTCAAAGGCATATAGCAGTTTGGAGGTCCCTAATAATGAAGATTATTATAATTAAAATTAGACTGGGTTGAGCCAACGGAATCGAATTGAATAAAGACAAAATGGATATGAATAGACAGTGAAACTTACATAGTCAGGGGCGTTCAACACTGAAGGATAGTTACTCGCGATGTACCGTAGAATGTCCGTTTGTTCATGAACTACAGCAGCGTGCAGCGGGGTACAGCCGTGTCTGGAGATCAAAGATCAAAGATCATATTTGAGTATCGAGAACGATCGATGATCAAACTTTTAACCATAAGATAGGTATATCTTTCAAACACCAGGGAGATCACAACATAATGTTAAGTGTCGTGACCCATTCAAAGTCCAACGATCAAAGATCAAAGATCACAAACCGATCTCGGGCTATGGCTAGCTTCTTCGAAGTCATGTTCTCCTTGACGACCGACAGATCGCCATCCTTTATTGCCCGATGGATAGTATCGATTTTTGCCTGCATTGTATTGATTTTATTGATATTAATATTATTGATTTTTGGTTCTACAACATCTGTATGCCTTTTAGTCTAGCGTAATAAAATGACTTTTTGCCAAATTTATTCTCGGACACCTTTGTCGGCACTTAAAGAAGTATTGTTGAAGATCGTGCATTTTAAGCGAAGCCATGCAGTGTGTAACCAAGCGCTCTCACAATGACATCATGCAGTATTTAACAAGCGGTCACTCACCATAACATCAGGCAGTGTGTCTAGGAAGAGCTGGGTTTCGGAATTGGTCGACGAACGACTGTTCAACATGTCGCCACACCCACTGAGGACCAACTGCTCGAGCTTGGGGATCTGCCAAAGATCAAAGATCAAATATCGAGAAGTAAAGTACAAACCATTCCGTCACGGATCCACTGTTGAATCGACGACTCGAGATAGGAAGGAGCAACTCGGTTGTGGAGCACCTGAGAGATCAAAGATCAAAGTATAAAAACATAGATTAGAGATCAAAGATCAAAGTATTTAGAAAGAGCATAGATCAGAGATCAAAGAACAAAATACAATAAACATAAATCAGTGATCAAAGATCAAATACCTGTTTTAGGGCGGTCTTTGTATCCATACGCATTGACGACAGGTCGATCTCTCCGGGATGCTTGAGGTAGTGCTTGGCGGGGCGACCATTCTTAAATATTATACTATTTTATGTATGCACGGACAATAATGCATCATTCACTCCCCCTTACGTCCTCAAGATGGTACTCCACCTTTACGTACTCTAGACGATTGAGGGACATTGCGTTTTCAGTGTAGGAAAAACAAGATAGCTGGGTGCGATCACAATTATGCAATGAGATCTCTAGAGAGTGCGTAGAAATATTTTATTAGGTCTGGAATAATCTTCCAATGAAGAGAATTGTGATTAAAGGGACACCCCAAGCTAATTTGAAACTCTCCGCACTGGCCACACTCTCTCGCTTTCTTTGTCTACGAGAGAGTATTACCAATGCGGAGAGTAAAATTAGCTTGGCGGTGAGCCTTTAATTTGATACAGTGTTGAAATACCCACACAATCATAGATGTTGGGATCGGCTCCACTTTTTCGCATAACTTTGTACAAATACCCTGCATCCCGTAGAGCGGCCGCGTAGTGCAGAGGAGTGCGCTTTTTCTGGAAAGATCAAAGATCAAACATTAAAGATCAAAGATTAAAATCCCAAAGACCTGGTCCATCGCGTTGACGGATTGTGGATAGTTTCGTATCAGATACTTGGCAATGTCGGATCGCTCGAAGACTATGGCCTGAAAATGTAATATTACTGTAACAAAAGTTATACAGTACCGTGCAAAAGTCCGGCCCCAAAATTTGAATCGCTATAACTTTCTTCGTACATGACCGATCGGCCCCCGGTTTGTTTTAGTAAATAGTGTAACCATTGGAGAAAATTTTCATGTTATTGATTATTACCTACGATGATGAAATGATTTCATCATTCCTGAAATGCCGAGGTGCGATCGTAAAAATAGGTTTATTCTCGCGTAGATTTTTTCTGTTAGCCCAATTTTTCTGTGTGGAAAGAACAACTATCGCTGAATGTTTTAAGCCATTAACCACGTTGCTTGCATATCGCTCCGAGGAATTAGCCAATTTCGCCTGACCCATCAAAATTTCGTAAAAATGTCATAACTCAGTCTGTAGTTGAGCTACGGGCCTCCAATTCAACAAGTATTATCGCATGGTCATATGGCACCACCTTGCCAATTTCAGGAGGATTCCGCTTCTTGAAGTAAAAATTCGAAAAAAATCCCATGCCCATAATTTGGGCATACGGTATTTCCCAGCCGGTTTTTTCTAAAAATCTAAAAATTTGCCACGACGTGCCTAAACATCTACCTAACACATCTACAAAGTGGCGAGATTACAGGAGTTCAATTACGACTTTGCCTATAAAAACACCATTGACAGTCAAAGTGGACGGAACCTAATTTCTTTCGCTATGGAGAATTATTACGGGTCAATAACACAGTATTTCACATCAATTTCGATCGGATTTATAAACAAGTGTTTAATAAGCACATTTCCTACAAATATCCTCAACTTAGTTCCATTATTGGACATTCCACCTTTTTTATCTGTCTCTTTTCTCGCAAAATTCCACTTTGACTGTCGATAGTATTTTTATGGGCAAAGTCGTAATTGAACTCCTATAATCTCGCCACTTTGTAGATGTGTTAGGTAGATGTTTAGGCACGTCGTGGCAAATTTTTAGATTTTTAGAAAAACCGGCTGGGAAATACCGCATGCCCAAATTATGGGCATGGGATTTTTTTCGAATTTTTACTTCAAGAAGCGGAATCCTCCTGAAATTGGCAAGGTGGTGCCATATGACCATGCGATAATACTTGTTGAATTGGAGGCCCGTAGCTCAACTACAGACTGAGTTATGACATTTTTACGAAATTTTGATGGGTCAGGCGAAATTGGCTAATTCCTCGGAGCGATATGCAAGCAACGTGGTTAATGGCTTAAAACATTCAGCGATAGTTGTTCTTTCCACACAGAAAAATTGGGCTAACAGAAAAAATCTACGCGAGAATAAACCTATTTTTACGATCACACCTCGGCATTTCAAGAATGATGAAATCATTTCATCATCGTAGGTAATAATCAATAACATGAAAATTTTCTCCAATGGTTACACTATTTAATAAAACAAACCGGGGGCCGATCGGTCATGTACGAAGAAAGTTATAGCGATTCAAATTTTGGGGCCGGACTTTTGCACGGTAAGTTATCTAAAACTATTTTTTTTAAATGTCAATTCAAAGATTTTTTCTTTTGGCTTTCTGGTATTTTCTTTAGAAAAAAAATACGAATTTTCCCAAAAATATTCGCACTACTTTCCTACTCTGCCTCATCATGAAGTGAAGTGCAGTAAAAATTGTATCAATCTCTCACCCCGAGCTAATCTGAAACTCTCCCCTCTGGCAATGCTCTCTCGCTTTCGTTGTCTACGAGAGAACGTGACCAGAGCGTAGATCAAAATTAGCTCGGGTGTGTCTTTAACCTTATGAAGAGGCGACAGTCCTCTCGAATCCCTGCACAGGGCCAGCTTCTTCCTATCCGTGAGTAGTTTGACCGCTCGTAGATTACCCGATTCGACGGCCTTGTGAATCGCTTGGATCTTGGCCTTGAAATATTTGCAATCATGTTTTTTGTGTTTTTTCAAATGTTAGACCTTCGCTCCCTCCAAAATCGATTACGTTATTTTTTTTTAATTTCGTTTTCTTACTTAAATGACGCAGCTCTACATTAGCTAATGAATAGCTAAAAAGATTCTTTTCTACTTGCTCTAATAGAGATTTGCGCGACAGATTCACTCATGGCGAATTAGAGAAATCGTCTAGATAGACATCATCAAACAACTATATAATATTTAATCGAGCCATGAGTCGAATTATTCCAACAAAAAAAAACGATTTACCTGTGGCCGTATGCAAGAACAACTGGAAAACCGTTTTCCGGGGAAATGTGATTAGCGTAGGCGGAGGATTTTTGGAAAACGCCTCCGCCTACGCTAATGACGTCACATTGTCCCGGAAATGATTAAAAGCTCACCTGATATTGCGGTAGCACCTCGAGGAAGCCGATACTGTCCGCGTCCTCGATCTGAATCTACCACGATAGTAGAAGAGTTTAATACTTTTTTCCAAAAAAAATGAAAGCATATTTGAAATATTCCTAGTTACAAAGTTACTCCTGATAGGAGCGATCAATGTGGTGGGTTATACAATTCGTAAATAGACGGTAATATCTTGTAAGCGGCTCCAAGTAAGACGGATTTTAAGCCCCTGTCACCTTATTCTTCTTCAGGTGAAGATTTATAGTGAAAATCAATCGGTTAACCTCATGATTCCTCCCCAGTAGTAGATCAGCATAACCCGTCAGTACCAACTCCTCCAGCTTGCCAATGTTTCCAGTGTGAATCCAATCGTATATGTCCTCTTCGAGGTCTGAAATAAGTCAGTTGTCGATTCGTCCAAATGGTGCATCTACCGTAATACCTTGGAGCAGAATCCTATTTAGCTGTCCACTGATGAGTTGTGACATGACTGCGTTGTCCTTCATCATGCGGACGTTCAATCGTTGACCGTGAGTGCGGTAGTAGAAGGGTGTATGACCGTGCTGAGAATATTGATTGATCATTGATTGATTACCAATTTAATAACGATAGCGGAACGACTGTTGATTATTTCAGAGAAAATTGCTGGCTTTTCGATATTTTATTTGCAACATGCTATGAAAAGACGAAATGTATTCAATACAGATCGAATTTTTTTAAATGAATTTAAATAAAAGTTATTCAAGTTATCACAATCCAATTCACGTTTTATGAATTGGCTCTTCGCGTGCTAGTAACGAGCATAAAATATATAAACATAGGTATAACAATAGCTGGAAAAATCAATGATATGTATAATTAAAATACCTTGTCCTCGATGAATGCGTCGCCTCCAGCCTTCTGCAGCACTTTGATCATGTGTTCACCATTAGGATCGGCAGCTGCGTAGTGAAGCGCCGTTCGACCAGCCTACAATCGGTACAATGACCTTTCGGAATTAAAAAAAAACACCATTTTGGAATTGGTTTTCAATAAACAATTAATTAGTCTGGACGTGAGAAGGTAGCTAAATGAGCTACGTTAATTTCATTGAACGCAGAATTAAAGGCACATAAGGGGTAATTAGCAACAGTTCGCTCTGGCAATGTTCTCTCGCTCTCTTCTTCTACGAGAGAGTATTACCAGATAAAAGAGTAAAATTAGCTCGCGGTGTGACATTAAAGGGAATAAGGATTAATGATCTATGAATGGGCTGTTTTCATTTTAGCTGGGGACTCATAATCGGGTAAAATAACATATTATACTGTTCTCTGAAATGAATTTTTCTGCGCCCATTACTCGATTCACTTTATTTCAGGTAAAACTATCAAAACACGCCCATTAGATAAAATTACATACGATTTATCACAGTGCTAAATGGGGATAGAAAAATATTATTTGAATTATTTTTTTCTCTCATTTATTGACTTACATGATCCGTGGCGTTAACACATTGCGGATATTTTGCCAGCAAATATCGTACAGTATTTGTTTGACCGTGTAGTAATCCCTTGTGCAGCGGAGTCAGACCTGGAACACATTTTCTAGATAACGTTCAGTATTGTGAGTAATTCTAAATTAAAGCGGAATTTCAAAACCTGTTTTTCATCATTTTTACTACAACAAAAATATGTTTTCCGTGTCACTTCTCATATGACGTCTACCAGGACTATTTATTGATCACTGTGCTATCGGTTCTTTTAGCATTCTAGCTTGAAGCCGCTAGCACGCTGAATGCTCACCATAAGAGTCCCTCGCAGTGACGAATTGTGGTCGATCAATAAGAGACTTGACTCGTCTAACATCTCCATCCTCGACTGCTTTGTGGATTGCATCGATTTTTGTCTTAAAGAGAATAACTTTTCTCCTTCTCACCATAATAAAACATTTAAAATAGTTTATTTTTTTAAAAAAAACAGGCGAAAATATCCGACAACTATTCGTATTTCTGTTATATTCACTTATAGCATTTATGTACATAACTCAACTACCATTTCCCAAGTTAGCATGAATTATTCAAGTTGACTCTCCGCTCTACCTGTATTTAAAGGGGCTGATACCTTTGTCAAAGGTCTCTTCAAAGGTTTACGCTCTCTCGTTGTGCAGAGTACAGAGAAATAGTATGCGCATTGAAGTGTCCATTGAGAGAGGTCACTCTCTCTTGTTAAAGAAAATGGAAGACCAAAGCGCGAACAGAGCGGATCTTTTTAATTTGATTTTTCATACCCATAAGATGAACCTGATATTGCGATAGTCCCTTTAAGAACTCCTGACTGGATATGTTCATTGTCTTCTTCTCTCGTAGGAGATGGCCCCGCCCATCCAGCACTAACTGCTCCAGACGAGCAACCTTTAAAATATGTAAATTTAAAAAAAAAACAATTTAAAATACTTATAGTTCTACTTTTGAATATTCGTTTATGAGTTACGAGAGAAAACAATTTTCAGAGACAATAGAGCACAAAATATTCTGATAACAACTCTGGAAATTTCTCCCCCTGTCGAAAGAAAGCTGCCCCGCGGGCACCCTGCAACTGGACCGCCGGGGACACCGCAGAGCAATTTCCAGAGAATCGAAAATATAGTGGGATAGAGCGATATTGGTCTAAGAATCGAACCTCTCCCAACGACACCCATTCATCGATCTCATCCTCGCTGGGTGCATCTGAAATTTTTTTTAATCAATATTTATTTCTTTATTTTATTGTGGAAATAACCAAACATCCCATAATTTTCACCGTATCTCTAAGTTCAAAGATCAAAGATCAAAGACCAAACCATCAAAGTTGTCTGCTTTCCGAAAGTCATGCGAGGCCATATAGTAGAATTCGCCGAAGATGGAACCACTGTGCATATACCAGCGCCGGCGAGAGACAGGAGGGCAGTGAGAGGGTCCAGGTGGTTAGAGAACGACGAGAGACTATGGAAGATCGAGAGAGTGGAGGGACGGTCAGACGACGAGAGAGTACTCGAATCGAGGAGAGTCCGATCGATAATTCGATTCCAAGGAGGATATATGAATTTGTCGTAGGGGAAAGGAAGAGTTGAGCGAAGGAAAATGAGAGGGCCTAGACAGTTTGAGTTATTCACACACGCAATATACGACGAAAAGGTGAATTCGTGAAAAGAGGACTAAAATTTGTGCCTATGAGATACAGCAATACGACTATTAGGTAAAGAAAAAATTGGGGTAAATAACTATGGCTTGGAAAATCTGTTGCTTCCGTGGTGAACTATACATTTTGCTGTTATATGAACTGATTAAAAGCCCACAACGAGCTATTATATAATAATTTGAATCCCTCTGCTCTGGCAATACTCTCTCACTTTCTTTGCCAGACTTTGACTATTTTCCAAAAAAATCCTATTTTCTGTGTGGCAATTTCTGAAAGTTAGAGGGAAAATTGTCTAGCAAATGGCCTTTATCGATCGGTCCACCGAAGATGGAAGAAATTTACAAGAGACGGATAGAGTCGAATGTATTGCACTTGATTCCATCTAACACCAACGCATTTCGCACATTTCCGGTACTCCTTTGCCAACATTTAGGAGTGTATACGGAGTCCGACGAGTAGAGACAGAAGAAGATTCGTGAGATTTATCACGTTCGTACACTCACGTGGTTAGCTGGACGATGTCTTATTAACTTGGAACATGGACATTTTTGGAATGGAACGGTTTCATTTTAACCGCGTTTAGTGCAGTGAAAAGTTGTAGCGGTTCATTAATTCCCGGTTCCAAAACGTCGCTGTTCCAAATTGGTGTGTCATGTTTTAAAGCGGCAGCTAATTTGAAACTCTCAGCACTGGACTTCCAATCGAATCGCATTGAATAAAGGCTGAATAGATATGAATAGGCCTTGAAACATATATAGTCAGGGGCGTTCAACACTGATGGATAGTTATTCCCGATGTGCCGAAGAATGTCCGGTTGCGCGTACTCTGGTATTTTGAAACTTAAAGTCTACTTAAACTCCGCACTTTAAGTAGACTTTAAGTAAACTTAAAGTAAAACGCAAGTCTGCTTAAAGTGGTGTGGTATACTGTAATGCATTTCGTCAAATGTTCTTTCACTTTAAGTTTACTTAAAGTCTACTTAAAGTCTGTGACGTAATTTAAGTAGACTTTAAGTTTCAAAATACCAGAGTAGCTTGGTTTAACTATCCCAACTATTTATATGCATTGATTCGTCTACTTCTTTGATGTCCTTTCACATTTGTGCTATACAGCACAGAAAATACATTAGTAGAGAGGTAGATAAAGCAATGAATCTAGTGGTTATAAACATATTCAGCTGTATTTCAGTACGTGGTCACAATATGCTCTCTATTTTGACTACCAGAACGAAATCTCAACATAGAAACTCTCTCAAATTTTAATTTATATACTATCGCCATACTATCGCATTTATCTTGCTTTCAAAGAAAATGGCTTTCACCAGAATACAGTAGCAAAAGACATCGAATTAAAAAAAATTATGATGATAGACGTGGAATACAGCAAGACCGTTCACATCGGCAATATTTTTACGAGATAAATGTCATAACATGGGTGTGACTCGATAGGATTTCGGCGTTATTGATATTGGCTATCATGTGAGAAGAAATTAAAATCGTTATTCCTGGTTCTTGCTCTCGATAATATTTCCATATAACTGCCACTAATCCATGATACTCCATTTATGGGTATGTTCAATAGCAGAAAACTATCCACAACTTCATAGACTAAAGATCAAAGATCAAAGATCAAAGAATACCCTCACCAGGATCAAAGAGATCATCATCAGTGCTTGTAGAGTGAAGCATGATTGGCGATGACGTAATCGACGACAACGACCTCACCATCAACGACGGCTTCTCACGATACACCGCTGCCGTGTAGCCATCCTAAATTGATCTTTGATCTTTGAACTTTGAACTGTTCGAAAGACTGGCCTCATCACGCAGTTCTCGATTAGCTCCTAGGTCCACCAGACTGTCGTAGATGGCGTTGCCCTGCACCGCCGCGTAGTGAAGAGCAGTCCGACCGTGCTGTAATTTAAAGGGAGCGTAACCTCTCTCAATGGTCTCTTCAACGCTCTACGCTCTCTAGTTGTTAGAGAACAGAGAAATAGTGTGCACAATGCAGAGACCATTGAGAGAGGTGATACTCCCTTTAAAACGGCACTCTCCATAACAGCGGAGGGGCAACGGTATTGGGAGGGCACAAAGTTTCAATATCATCCTAGACCGTTCCCACCCCTGGGATACTTTGAGTCCTCCCTCTACCGCTCTTACAGACAGCACATTTTAATTATTTTTAGTAGCAACAAACAGGCGAAGAGTGAAGGACGCACTAACGGTAAGAAAATAACTGTATTAAATTAATAATATTATTGGATGAACAAGTATAGATTTTCATTCACTTTAAACGTAAAATTTAAAAAATGTATATAGGCTAGATAATAAATTAACAGATGGGTCGATTTGGAAATAGGTGAACTTTGAAATGGAGCATTTTGCTTCTTTATTTTGCACCCCGTTTTGAGTGAAAAATAAAGTCGTCGAAAAGGGAAAAAGAATTCGCAGGGAAAACGAATTCGCCAATTCAAAAATAAAATAAAAAATATTGTAAAAAACAAAAGAACGTCTCACATAGTAAAGCTACATTGGCCATACTGAAGCAATTCCTCATCAGCGGAAATCACTCTTTTACTCATTTGAAAATAATTTGACTGAAGTAATAAACAACCGCGATTTGCATCATCGTTAATTGATGACTAATGCTCTCAGACACTAAATGTATTATAGGCCAGACACCAAAATAGCATTCGCATCCGGGAAATACGGTGGAGCCGGGAAAAAGATTTACCGAATCTTGCAGATCGATATGCTGGGGATAGGCAGAGGCGATTGTCTCGCAGAGTTCATGACGCTCTCGGAGTACTGCGACGGTTAGAAGCCGCATACCTTAATGGGTAAAAGTAAATAAGGTTATTCAAGGCATACGAAGTCCTGGGGGAGATCATTGCAGTGCTAATTCATGCTTTCTCTTTGCTCTCCACACTCTCTCGCTGAAAAGAGGAGAGACTTACAAAAAAATTTGTTAATTTTTACAGAGTAACAAACTATGCATGGAAAGATTAAATACGTAATATCAAAATATCACTTCAATTACTTGATCAACGACATACAAATGGACAGAATGTGGTAGGTTTTTTTACAGTTAGCTTGGAGAGTGCATTAAGACTACAATTTTAAGAGCTCTATCCAATACATGAAAGAGAGAGAGAGAGAAAACATTTGAAGTGATTACTGACAAACTGTTTTCATCATTAAAAATATAGTCTTCCGTTTCGTTCCCAATGCCTAACATAAATTCGTTCATTTGCATGTAACTTGTTGTTGAGAAGATTTTAAGCAATTGTAAAAATATCCTCGTGAATCATTCAATTTATTAGAAAATTAATGGATAAAATTAAAATGAACAAAAATATAAGAAGGAACAATAATGCTATCATGCATCTAGTATAAGGGAAAAAGTTGGAAACAAATTAAAGATTTATATAGTGCAAATAAAAGGCATGCCCTGTGTCAATCTAAACTCTCCATAGGCATGATTTATACGTTATTCTTATTGTATGTTTCCTAATTTTAAACTCTCCTCTCTGACAATGCTCTCTCGTTCTTATTTTCTACGAGAGAGTGTTGCCAGAGCAGAGGGCAAAATTAACTCGGGTGTACCTTTAATTAGTGATTTTCCCATGCAAGACTGGGAAGAATAAAGAGATAAACAGAGAATGATCTCGTACTTTTGAGTACTTCCTCATCTCGTGTTTCACGAGAGTGGGAGTGAAGCCATCATAGTACGTATAAGGAAATTGCTAGGAATATCATCCCAAAGGTAAGCAATGAGTCAACGTTATTGCACCTCTACTACCACTATACACCACCATCCATGAACCATATTCTTTACCGTGTTTTTTTTCTCGAAAACGCATAAGTATTAGAGAAACGAAGAGACTGCATGCTTCTAACAATAAGACCAAAGTGAGCATGAGAAGATTTTTTTATAACTTTGATCTTTGAACTACATCACCTCTAGCGTCCCGTGCCTTCACCACATCATCATCGATCATATCTCGTAGTGTGCGGTCGTCACCGCGTTCCACGCATTCCACCGCACGCGTCATTCGTTGCTGCAGTGAAGTTAAGATTATTTCAAGTAGATTTGAATTCATTGTTCGTCTTATTGCGTTGTGCAATTAATAAACACAGGTTGTGATTTTTAAAATAACATTCTGAGATATCCTGTACACCCTTAAGGGCACACCCCAAGCTAATTACACTCCCGCTCTGGCCACACTGTCTCAAAGAAGGTGTGAGAGAGCAGCCATAGCGAGAGTTTCAAATTAGCTCGGGATACACCTCTAAACAATGAAAAGGGTGGAAAGAATTCTTAATTCTTTGCTTGTAAGTGAATTACCTGCACCGATCGGAAATCGCTGACGAATCGTACCAATCGATCGTTTCCCACGTTTCGCTTGAGAATTTTCCAGATTTGATCTGCTTTACCTAGCAAATAATATTTTTACAATTCAGTTCTTGACTACCTGGTGCAAATATCTACAAATAAACAATTTCCATACCTGTAATGCGGTGTTACATTTGCCTTACATTTTTTCGCATCAAATAAATTGAATAATTTAATAATGTTTATGTCAAATATCCGTTCGAAAATTACGCTCCACAAAGTTTGGATGTCTCCATCGTTATTACGGAGTTACAGCGGAGGCACGCAAGGCAAAAGCAACACGGCATAAGGGAAATAAGTGCGTACCTAACAATATGGAATGCTCACGATTGTTCAGAAAGTTTCTCAATAAATCAATAACCCATTCATTACCGTACCTTCCATCTGTATATCTTCGAGTATCGCAAACTGACTTCGATCCATCGCGTCGAGTGACATGACCCGGTCAAGCACGTCTTGATCTACATCGCGCATCTGACAATTATCGATTTTTGGAAATTATTGATTTTCAAGCGTATTGAAATTTTGAACCGAATTTTGTCATAATGAAACATATAATTTACAAATATAAAATGTTAAAATTCAGTTCGAAAGTTACACTCGGCTATGTGGAACCGAAAATTGCCCCATCGCCAAACCTTTTGGTGCATTTTGCGTATGTAGGGGGAATCGAAGAATATCGATCGTAGAACGACAGCGGGAGGGGTTATGGAGGATTCGCTTGTTGTATCCTCGTCGATGTGTTGTTGTCTGTTCGTTTTGGCGGTGGAACCGAGGAGTGACTTGGAGATGAGCCCTCCATTAGCGGAGATTGACAGCACCGTCATGGTCGAGTGAAGCCCGGCGTTAAATCCGGGAAATAGGCAGAATGATGAGATGAGGGGAAGTCGTTGAGGAGGGAAGTTGAGGGAGTGATGAGGCGCCTAATACGTGCAAGTGAGGGAGTAGGCTGATGTCATTTAACATAAGTTATCCAGATATCCACGAAAGATCCACGTCGATTGACGAATTTATAGAATCATCGAACTGACGGAGAATATAATTTAATTAGCTATATTTAAATATAACTAAAATATGGAGTGTTTCAGTAAAGCCAGGTATCGGAGATGCCAACAGCGAAAACAGTGGGATAAAAGATGTAGGAGGTTTGAGTGAATGGATGATAATTACTGCAGTTGTTATAGGCAACGCAGTGTTTTCTCTGGCGAATAGATGCACTAATGAAGGACAGAAAGCAAGTATAGCGAAGCAGGGTGCGAGCTTATTTCCGCATGATGTCATTTTGATGAATCAGAATAAATACAGCTACTTTTTCTTTTTACCTTTACCTTTCATTGTCAGATACCTTTTCACACAGTTCGATCTGGCGTAAGCCATTTCACTTTGAAAGCCACAAAAGCGAGTATTAATTTTGAAAGTGTTTAGTCAATGAGAGGACGTTCTAGCTTTCCTGATCAAGAGAACCCTGTGGTTTCGTTACGGAATTCGACGGCCGAAACGCAATGAAGCGCATTATAAATTTAATTTTCATCGCATTGCTCAATTTTAGCATGTAAACTTATATTTTCACGTGTAATTATCATTAATTCAATTGTGCAAATGAGATCATCAAAAGCGCACGCCAAGTTAATTTGAAGCGCTCCACTCGAGCCACGGTCTAACGCTTTCATTATCTACGAGAGAGCATTGCCAGAGCGGAGAGTAGAAGTTCAAGGTTCAAACCTCTTGTGGTTGTTGTCCATTCACGACACTTCCATTAGACGAAGGCGAGGGTGTCGCATTGTCAGACACCATCCTTCTCTTGGTCCGTTTATTCTTCGGTCCGCTGGTTACGGTAGTTCCACTTACGGTGGTTATCAGACCGATCGGCTTCTTCGGTCCGGGAGACGCTATGTCTCCATTGGGCTCCTGCAAATACTGCTATGAAAGGCAAAAGGTACAGGAACATCATGTTATTCAAGGCCAGTGATAATGATTATACTGTTATATTAATGGGACATAACACACAGTACATAATTAAAGTCGTTAATGGGAGAGTGACCTCTCTCAACGCCCTCTTCATTGCGCACACTATTTTTCTGCTCTCTAACAACGAGAGAGGGTAGAGCGCTGAAGAGACCGTTGACAAAGGTGTAAACATAATTGGTTATGATTGGATGATTAGGGCAACGCACGCAATGTTCTCAACCTTTCACGCTAATTTAATATAGTTGAAGAAAATAATATTACTATAAGTATATTACGAGGGCAACTCATGAATAAAATCTGACATAAGATATTTTCAAGTCTACTTTTCAATTCCGCGCCAACGAAAAAATAATAGCTAGTCACGAACAGATTTTCCCTTCGATCAATAATTCCGCATTAGCGAAATTAGCGCAAAAGTAGTGGCATAAATAAAGATACAAATTCGACTTTATTTTCGCCCGACTTCATGGATTAGAGTAACGCTATGATTTGCATTAGGGAAGCCAAAATTTAGAGTAGGGACTTCGTGGCTTCTACCGCAATTTATTTATCGATATTAAAAAGATGAATAATGTTAGAGGAGATGAGATAGATGTGAGGAGAAGCAAGGGTAAGGCGTACTATGGGTGCTCGAGGCTAAAAAGTGCTTGCCCGGGGGGGGGGGGGGGTAAAATGTTAACTTTAATCCAGTTTAATATCGAGAAAAACACAATATAATCTGGGATTATGAAAAGGTAGAGAGACTGAGGATTGGTAGAGAAGTACAGGGAGAGACGAGAGGAACAGAGAGTAGGAGTGGGCGAATGAGAGGTATGGCCCGTGTCAAGTCAACCGTCACAAATGATTTCCTGGACTTGTGAAATCGAAGTTAAATGCACACCACAAGATAATTTTACTATCCGCTCTGGCAATACTATCTCGAGGATAAAGAAAGCGAGAGAGCATGACCAGATTAGCTAGAGATGTGCCTTTAAAGGGAGGGTGACCTCACTCAATGGCCTCTTCATTGCGTATTTCTCAGTTATCTAATAACGAGAGAGCGTAGAGCGTTGCAGAGACCGTTGACAAAGGTGTCAGCCCCTTTAAAGAGGGCTTGTGTAATTCTTCGACGTCCATTACAAAAAAAATAATAGAAATCGCATCTTTTCGGCGGAAAATATGCTTGAACGCACTCCCTGAGCTAATTTGAAACTCTCCGCTCTGACAATGCTCTCTCGCTTTCCTTATCTACGAGAGAGTCTGCCAGAGGGGAGAGAAATATTATGAGGTCAAGGGAAGAAAAGCAAAAGATACAATAGAGTGTACAAAACAAAGAGAGTTTTATAAGTTAATCTTTTTTTCGAGACTTTTGAACAAAGCAAAACAGCGTAGTCAAACATACTCCGGTTTTGCAGGGTAATATTATAGAAAGTAGCGCACAAAAGAAACTTACTTCATACTTACTTTTATGCTACTGTTTTGATATTTCATGAGAATATAGTGAAGTAAGTAAAAGGTAAGTATAAAGTCAGTTACTTTTTCACACTGCTTACTATGATATTACCATGCATACCGAAGTATTGATGTTGCTCTACGATTTAACTTTGAATGATAAGGTACACCAAGTTATTCGAGACACACGAGATCACTGCTAGACCAGTAATAACTCATACAGTCCCGCAGAATCGTCGCCTTAACAGGCGTCACGCCACGTCACGCGGCGTGACGCCTTGATCGCCATGCTGTTTTCTGCTCAACTGTAAGTGTTTTAGGTGTCTCAAATACGTTTATGATAAGCTATTCGGTCATATGCATATAATGCACATGAGAAAAGAATAGAAAATTATTTTAAAATTAATGAAAATTAATTTTTAAAATATTCAGTGGTGTCGTGTAATACCGAAATTCTCAATTATCGATTGGGAAAATGAAGAAATACAGTAGTACACCACAAAACGGTATTGCAGTGCCATATTTTAAAAATTAATTTTCATTAATTTTAAAATAATTTTCTATTCTTTTCTCATGTGCATTTTATGCATATGACCGAATAGATTATCAAAAACGTATTTGAGACACCTAAAACACTTACAGTTGAGCAGAAAACAGCATGGCGATCAAGGCGTCACGCCGCGTGACGTGGCGTGACGCCTGTTAAGGCGGCGATTCTGCGGGACTGTATATCCAGTGATAGTGATAGTGATAATACTTGGAATAAGTCGACGAAAAAAAAATGAATAAAATCTGAATGGCAACTCACCGCAACCCATGTAGACACCCTTCGGGCGAGGAATTTGGTCTTCTCAACGTGCTCTGGTTGACATTCTTCGGGTAGACGACCGTCCTGATCAAAGATTATTGATCAAAGATCAAAGATCAAAGATCAAAGATTAAGTATAGACACATATCTCCCATCATGAAAATAGAAATATATGTATAGTAAAAATCTCTTCTCTACTCCTCTTACCAGTAATGTGTTCATGAATATAAATACATAATAAGAATGATAAATTTTCATTTGATAAATAAATATCTATATGTACATGTGATCTGTCAGAAAGGAAAATTGGAGATTAAACAGATTTTTTGGTTATGTTTAACACGGATACAAATGCATATATAAGATTGATAAATCTGAGTTCAAAGACGAAAGATCAAAGATCAAAGGAAAGATTCTAACCTTGTCAACAGCATTGGCGCATTCGGGACAAATGTACAGCAAGTACTTGATGAGGTCCTTTAGATCGAGGAGGTAACTGAATTATTCATTATTATACATTGATGTTATGTGGGGGGTTAAAAATGGAGACCCTAGAATGCGAGAGATTCATCGCACGAATCGAAAGACATATCTGATATTGATTCCCGATATGTTTAAAGCTCACGTACTTTCAAGGCATGTAGAGAGTGCCCATAAGTTTTGCATGCTTGGCTCTCTCATTTTCTCATTGTCCCTTACGCCTATTACCATATAACATATACAATATTCGACATGCTTATCGTTGCAGGAGTCTGTCATGCCAACTCAAGGGTCTCCTTCTTTAAAGAAGAATGATGCTTCACTACCAAATGTTTCGGAGAATCTTTCCTCGTCATTTTATTTTCACTCGTATTTCCGTACTTGGTTCGCTAAATGGGAGTAAATATATTGATATCATCAATAAAATTTAGCTGCCCCAAATTTGGTTTTGAAACCATTATACATAGAATGATAATTTCTGAGTAATCATTATAAGGGAAGAGTCAACGAAAAAGACTAAAAAGCGAGAAATACTTATATGAGTGAATGATCGATGTTTGAGACGATCTAATCATAAATAAAGAATTATAGGGAGAGTCTAGAAATGGGTTGTGTTAAAAATTTTAAGAAAAAAACGATTAAAAATCTAAAACGATCAAGTGTTCAGGCCTAGGTGACCTTCCTTGCCTCTCCCCTGTTTTCTGACCACCACACGCTCTCATTGGCTTGTTGCTTCGAATGTTTTTCCTCATCTCTTAGATCTATGATAAATTAAATTAAATTAAAAATTAAACGGTCTTGAGCACTCTCAAACTTCGATTAGTACATATGTATGGTTTGAATGCACAATTCGTTACAACTTCTCACTAGCTTCTTTTCATCGTTCCCTCATGCAGCCCCCTTTATCCAATAACTTTCCTCTGCCTTCAAATATTTTAATGCTTATCCTATAAACATTTAAAATTAAAGGATTTTTGCGTATTAACGTGACTCAGCAAGCTAATTTGACACTCTCCGCTCTGGACGGACTATCTCGCTTTCCTTTAGTATTCGCGACGGTAATTTTTTTAAATTTAATTTTTTTTGGTATACGTGCTTTTCATGCTCCATGCAGTGCACAGTTGAGTTTCAGGGGATCTATTAATTCTTGTTCTTCGAGATTGATTCAATGGTACCCTCTTCTTATCATTAAAAAAAATAATAATAAATTATTTTGTGGGAGTGCAAAGTTTAAAGATCAAAGATCAAAGTAACTAAAGATCAAAGATCAATTACTCACGCTACATGAAGTGGGGTCATTCCCGTCCCGGGCTCCCTGCACAACGCCATTTTCTTATTATCAATCAGATGCTTGACTGTCCGCGTGTCTCCCTCCCGAAGCGCCTCCCATATGGCGATGACGCGATTCTGGAACATGATCTTTGATCTTTGAACTTTGATTTTTTTATCTTTGGTCACAGACCTTCCTCTTCACCTCCATCCTATAAGCTAACAATAAAATACGTGCACTCTGCAGGAACAAAGATTGAATTGGATTAAAATGAAAGGACACCCCGGTTATCTGACACCGCACCTTTCTGACGCCTATCTGACGGTTATCTGTTATCATGTGAGAGTAATCAGTAGGAATACAGAAAATTTTATGTATGATCTTTAGACTTTAATCATATCTAACCTGCAGATTCAACAGCGAACTCTTCGCATCTGCAGCTGCCGGGTCGTCGGTGTCGTAAAAGAAGAAATTTTCATCGCCTTCTAATAACTGAAATTATTTTTTGATATTTTTTTCTGAAATTATTCATACTATGCCTCAGAAAGTTTTCGCAGAGAGACCGCACAAAGGTCATCACTCCCATGTTGCTTTTTCCCTTTATTATGCATGTTTTAACTGATGGATAAACCAATCAAATAAATAAAATAAAAATGGTCCTGTTATAATGATAAAAGTGGAACAGTAAAAAAAAGATTCGACATAACTTCTGCTCCATAATATGCAGTTCGTTCGCATCGAACATCTGCGGTTGCATGTCGATCGGATCTGCAAATAGACCAAATAATCAATAATTCACACCAAATAATCAATAATTCAGACCAAATAATCAATAATTCAGCTTTTCTACTTTTATACTTTTTTCATTTCATTTCAATGCGTTGTAGCATTTGCCTTTCGTGCGTCCGCCGCTACGAGGAAGATGTACACGTAAACTCAGTAAGATGCAAAGTTCGTACGTGTTTTTGGGATAAATGTAATATAAACGTTAGAAACACATTTATGCCAAAATTTCGTTCGAAATTTGCAAAAAAAGGTTTCGTGGACGTATCCATCGTTGCGACGGAGGTAAAGGTACATTACAAGAGATACTATTTACAGCAAAATTACGCTATGTAAGGGTATGATGTAAGGGTAATCAATAAAAAAGTAAAAAATCTGGGACACGACGTATTATCACGTAGAGCTAACGTTAACTACTAAAAGGGGAAGTAGGAGACTAATGCGAGATTGAGATTGCCGAAGATTATCCTTTGATGCATGAAATAGAAATAAAGAAAGAAACGAGGAGTTGTGCTGGAAAAGTTTTCTACGAACTTTGATAAATCTAAAGCGATCCAATGTTTCGGGCATTTTAGCTTTTTTTGGGTTGAATTAATGAATTTTAAGCGGTTTTCGAAATGTAACTCTCAGTCTTTCCTGGGTAAAGAGTTATTATTATAAAGTTTTTTTTTTGTTTTTCTCTAATATTTTATTATTCTGAGAACAGTCTGAGAATAGGTTGGTTTATCATTATTTTTATTTACTTACTTACATATCGTACATCACAAGGGTGTTTCATCTAAAATTTCCGAGTGTAATTGAATCGTGTGAAATAATAAAATATCACAATTATTAGTGAAGGAATGGAAATGGAGGAAGGTGAGAGATCGTTATGGCCTTCGAGAGGATATTTGACCCGTATTCGAAACTAATTTATACAAAATGTACTGACATTTATTGATTCGCCGTACGACTGTCATATTGATCAGGTCGGGGTCCATTCGAACGTCAGCGGGAGTGAAGCCCTCGTGGTCAGGAATCGAGTCCTGAACGAAATTCTAGGTTAATTCAGGATTCTTTTTTTCCAAAGAACCGAATTTTACTTTGAAGTCGCCTTACTTCACACTCCGAGCTAATGATCATTTATACGCCATAAATAGGCAAACGTATAACACGGGTCTCCTGTAAAAGTGTATCAAAATCTCCCCCTGTTGCCACTAGGAAAAATTTTTCTCTCGGATTTGGATGAAAGTCGATAGGTGGATGTGGATGGGGGTCATGAGAAGGCTTATCGACTTGATTTGGCCAAAATCGCAGATTATCGATTTTTTGTGATCTACCACGGAAATTGCCATAACTCGGTTCATTTTCATCGTACAGAGACCGGACAGGAGTCATTCGAATCCTATTAGTATGCTCTACAAAAAAGGTGTTCGGAACACAATGGCGGAAAACCTGTCTTCAATGTGTTTCACCCAAAAAACTGATTTATCGACAAGAAAAGTGAGTGTTTCTCGAAAATTTCTCAGAAACACAATGAATTTTATTGCACCAATGGAATCGCCGCTCGTGATATAGGGTAGGCATGTAGTTCATTTGACTCATCTCTCGCCCCGGGACATCGAAATATAGAGTACTCCCGGACTTAATCATTTTTTCAAAAAAAAATGGTTTTTTGACCATAAATCGCTTCAAATTGGTCGTATACACTATTTTAAAAAAGGAAAATGAAGCTCTCAATAAGCCCAACAAAATATATTTATATGATTATCACGCTAGAGATCATCATTCCCGAGCTATAATACGATTTCCTCAATTTGAAGGAAGAATACGAATTTCTGTTGTAATTGTTTACATTCGAGATTTTATTATTAGTAGCAAAATTTTATCGAAAATAGCATGAGTTAGATTACTTTTACACAACTTAAAAAGTTCACAAAGAATAGAAATTGAGAATACAGAGAGGGAATAAATTAAATTGAGAATAAATTGAGGATATTTGAGAATAAATTGAAAATACATTGAGAATAGAAGAATAATTGAGAATAAAAAAAGTAGGCAGTGACGGGGGCAGAACCAAAAGAGATGTGGCGCTCGTCAAGAACTTAATCAATGAGTGGGAGAAGGAGGTAGAGGAGGATGGAGCATTCGTCGAGGATGAAGTGACAGCGCACGAGGATGATCGGATTATCACCCCTGATGAGATCTTCGATTGGATTCACAATGAGAAGGACAATCTGTTCGCGGATGATGGCCCTGACCTATCAAGTGAACTCGTATTCGATCAGTAAACGAATCCGCTGTTCTATACTCAATTTCTATTCTTTGTAAACTTTTTAAGTTGTGTAAAAGTAATCTAACTCATGCTATTTTCGATAAAATTATGCTACTAATAATAAAATCTCGAATGTAAACAATTACAACAGAAATTCGTATTCTTCCTTCAAATTGAGGAAATCGTATTATAGCTCGGGAATGATGATCTCTAGCGTGATAATCATATAAATATATTTTGTTGGGCTTATTGAGAGCTTCATTTTCCTTTTTTAAAATAGTGTATACGACCAATTTGAAGCGATTTATGGTCAAAAAACCATTTTTTTTTGAAAAAATGACTAAGTCCGGGAGTACTCTATATTTCGATGTCCCGGGGCGAGAGATGAGTCAAATGAACTACATGCCTACCCTATATAACGAGCGGCGATTCCATTGGTGCAATAAAATTCATTGTGTTTCTGAGAAATTTTCGAGAAACACTCACTTTTCTTGTCGATAAATCAGTTTTTTGGGTGAAACACATTGAAGACGGGTTTTCCGCCATTGTGTTCCGAACACCTTTTTTGTAGAGCATACTAATAGGATTCGAATGACTCCTGTCCGGTCTCTGTACGATGAAAATGAACCGAGTTATGGCAATTTCCGTGGTAGATCACAAAAAATCGATAATCTGCGATTTTGGCCAAATCAAGTCGATAAGCCTTCTCATGACCCCCAACCACATCCACCAATCGACTTTCATCCAAATCCGAGAGAAAAATTTTTCCTAGTGGCAGGCGCTCATACACTTTTACCGGAGACCCGTGATAAACAAAATGAAATGAAATATAATCAAAGATAATTTAACCCTTCTCACAAAGAAAGCAAGAGAGAATTGTCACAGTGGATAGTTTCAAATTAGCTCGGGTGTGCCTTAAAAAGTTTTTTTGTTTTTATTAAATTAAATAAAAACTGATTTTTTTAAAGGGAAAATGCAGCCAAAATTTCACCATTTTTAATTTTCTTATTTTTTCGCCAGAGAGTCTATCGAGGTGTGAATTAAACATTTGATAAAAAAAAATTTAAAATATATATATATAATACGCATAAAAACGCGTATGAAAAAATTGACGGGTTACTGTAGGTTCGCCAGAGATTCTGTATTTTCGTACACCACGGAATTGTGGTGTGTGGGAAAAAGCAGAAGACTTATGGTATTTTGTCGTCGTTTCGCGCTTTCGTTCCACTTGTTTTTCTTGGTTCAATTCTTTGTTTTGTACTCCTTTTGTCCTTTATTTTTCTATTATTGTCTTTTTAAATGCTTCTGCAGCGCGCGTGGATACCATCGCTCTATTTCTGTAGCTTTATTCACGCGAAAAACGGCGATAATTTCATGTTAAACTAGGAAACTAGGAAATGTTTTACACGCATTTCGTCCATTATTGTCGTTTTAAATACTTATATATTTCGTAAATATAATTTAGCGGACATGGCACGGTTCGGTCAGCAAGGCGGCTCCTCTGGAGGCATCATCGAGTGGGGAAAGGTCAACCTCGTCATTGTCGCCGGAATTCCTGGTAGGTATTCCGTTTTCTTCCTACATCTTCGCGTTAGGTGCAACTTTCGTTATGCTGAAACCGATTCTATGCACAGATAATGCTTCATTTCATTCTCTTCGCGATAACTTTTAATCATGTAATGCAGAAAAATGAATGAAACCGCTTTGAACGGCACTTTCTATACGTACATCGAGCGTATTATATCATTTTATTGTGATAGGCGCCGTCGACATCGGTTTCGCCGTCTACTATGATAACCTGCGTCGCTCAGCGCCCTACTTCAAGCAGACGATCCGCGAGAGTAAGTCGATGTCATTATTTGTATAATATTTATTTTATTTTATATTAAATTTAATTGATTTATAATTCTGTTTCTGCCCTTGTATTGTGGGTACTATCCTCTGGGACAACAGGAAACCATTACAGCGATATAATAATTGTTTTGTACTGTATTGTTATAATTTAAGTTGATCAAGTAGCCTTCGACACACGCTATCCGAAGCTTCTATCACTAATTATTCTGGATCCAGAAGGTGTGTCTCTTCTACATTTAGTTTGCATTTTATTTTATACGTTTCATCCTGACAATGAGTTGAGAAGAACTTGTTTACACTTAAAATATTCGTTATCGTGTTAGCGTGAATTGTAGCTAAAACATTAACTTTAACCATAGGTGGGCGCGTGAAAACGAATTATTTTTGCACACAGCCTTGCCTTCCGTTTCGGGGCTTTACGCATAGCTTTGCCTCACAAAAATTGGAAAATTCCCAGTCAAATCTGCTAAAAAATGGTCACTCGCATAGCCTTGCCTTACAATTCCCCGGTTTTTACACAGCCTTTCCCCCAGCGTGCTCACCTATCACTTTAAAGAAGGGGATCCTCGAGTTTGCATGACTGACTCCCGCCACGATAAGCATGTTGGCTATTGTTTATATTATATGGTAATTGGCGTAAGGGATAATGAGAAAATGAGAGAGCCAGAACGCTAATCGGATGGGCACTCTCTACATGACTTGAAAGTTGCACTTTCAATGCGCATAGTGGGCTTTAAACATAACATGAATCAATATTAGATATGTCTTTCGGTTCGTGTGATAAATCTCTATCATTCCACCCGGACAGTCTTGTCACGAAAAAACTCGAGGGACCCCATCTTTAACGCAACTTTAAGAAAAGAATCTACCTGTTCACTATTCATTTAACAACCTTTATCTAATGGACTTTGTTTTACTGATTTAACTCGCCAAATCTTTTCAGGTCATGGCGCAAGCCGGCTGGCTCGGCCATGCGTCCCATGCGATGGTCTGTTGCTGGCTTCATCGACAGTGAGGATGACGTCACAACTGATTAACATGGTGTAGAGACCATTTATTAGAATTATCTGCCAATTGTGGACTATTGATTTAAACCGTTAAGATTTCATTCTTTGCTTTCTATGGTTGTACTGTATAATTTCATGCAGATAAAAGTCTTCTATATCGCCCAATTCCGATGTATATTTCTTTGTATTCGATATCTTGCTTTTGTATCTTTATATTATGGGATATGTTATAAATAAACTATATAATATTGAATGAATGTTGTCTGCGAGATGAGCAAAATTGTCGATTGAATTGATGATCATTGTGAATTTTTGTTCTTTATATCTTCTTGTCGTGATAAATAAAATATAAAAAACAGCTCAAAATATCAGAAAAAGGATAAATATTGGAATTATAATGTTAGATATACGAAAGAGTGAACACTGTAAGTGAAAAAAGTGTCGAGATCTTTGTGGTGTGCACATTAGGAAAAGTCGAATAAACTACAGTAACCCGGCGAAATACACCAGCAGTTTTTCAACGTTCTGATTACATTATTTCCTTATAAGAGACAGATTATTATTTAATTTTTACATTTTTCGAAGCAGAATTTAAAGCTCTATCATATGAGAGCAACTTAATTTTTCGTTTCCGGGTCCCTTTAAATAAAGAACGAAATATCATACATCGAAGAAGGCTCCTCTGAGTTTATCGTTATTGTGGTTGGAGTCGTTCTTATCCTCAGATTCAGTGCCTGATTAACATTGTTATACCAATTAAATTTGAAACTACCCGCTCTGGCAACACTCTCTCGCTTTCTTCACCTACGAGAGATTGTTGCCAGAGCGAAAAATAATAAATAATAAATAAAACTTATTTGCATCACAAACAACTTTTCAAAATTATAACTATTACCGGCCATCATGTAATACATAGTCGGATCTCCCTCCATTCCGGTCTGTGCTGCAGCATAGTGCATTGCTGTACGACCGAACTGAAATTATTCCAAAGTTCATCTTTTTCATCACTGCCGGATCATTTTAATAAAATCATTTTTGTTACAATGTTAGAAAAATTTGCCTTGTTATACATATTCTTCGCTTGAAGTTCAGCAGTTTAGTAACAGTCCCATGGCTTGACGCAAATCAAATAATTTTTCGCTTTTTTTGTTTAAAAATCGTTGATGAACTTCTTACTTTATCTCTCGTAGCCGTGTTTACCAATCCCGTCTTCATTATCGATTGAAAGATCTCCAATCGATTGTAGATCACCGATAGATGAAGAGGTGTGCAACCAGTGCGAGGATGTTTAGCGTGGATTGACTACAAAAAAACGCATTTAAAGGGACACCTAATAATAAGCTCCGTTCTGGCCAGACTCAAGCGTTCTTTCTCTATAAGAGTATAACCAGAGCGGAGAGTAAAAGTAGCTTGGTCCTTTAAGCTCAATTTTGAATATTTTTTGCGGACCATACATAACGCGACACAGATCGTGTTTGGGGTACATCTGTGGCGTGTGTTTTACTACCTATTTTTCTGTGTTTGCGTACAGATATGATTTATTAATTCTATTTAGTTATTAGCAGATATGTCTGAAACATGCAAAGTCCCCTAAAGTATAGCGATCTAGTGTAAAGCTCAAACACCAGCAACGTATTAATAAATGATTTCTGATGGAATTGCAAAGCTTCCAGTTTCAACTTTGGTCGGCCAGAGGATCGCGCTCTTATCAAATCGAACGATGAGCGGTTATGGTGGAAAACAAGAAAACCGTTCTGACGTCATATATGAAACGTACAAGAACGTAAAACAGTAATTATTGTTCGTGCAGATGTTAGCCAAGTGGAAGTAACACATGCGCTACGCTGAATACGGTATGAAACTGTTTTATGTGGTACGATTTGGATTAGAATTGGGTATTTGCTGGTCACGGGAGATTGGGGAGGGGTGAGTGGGGAGTGATCATTGATGGCCCGCAATGATTTTGCGAGCCATTGCGGACCCGCAATCCACAACAAAATAGTAAAACTCTAGTTGGGAAGATGATTTGCTTGCTCGAATACTATTTATGCAGTGTTCAGAACTTGGAAAATGCACGAAAATGCGGAAAATGCTGTTCAGATGTTCAGCCGGAAAATGCTCTGAAAATGCTCATTTTCGAGGATTTTAAGCAAATTTTAATGGTATTTTTGTTTAGTATAGACGTTTATGGGTCGCAAACAGTGTTGTAGACGCATTTTATTGATGATAAGTGATAATTTTAAATATGGACTCGTTAAGTTGATTTTTCGGTGCATTTTCGTTGATTTTCGGTTTAAATTGCTCAAAAAAGGACCATACGTTATTTATTTCAGTAGCATACTTTATATATGACCTAATTTAGTTGTTTTTCAAGAAAAAAACGATTTTCAACGCTTTTAAAGTGCTTTTAAAGTGTCTTTTTCGAGCCAAAATCGAGCATTTTCGGCCATTTTCCACTTGAACTTCTGAACAGCATTTTCCGCATTTTCTTGCATTTTCCAAGTTCTGAACACTGCATAAGACACCGGCTCAGTAAGATTCGAGGGTTGTGCCAGTGACCCCGGACATCGACCTCACCGATTTGGCCCAAAATTTTTTTATGAATACCCCCATGGGCCCCCATCACAGAATGGGTATTCATTTGGGCTGGTTCCTTGAAACACAGATGTGGCGGGTTTTCGAATTTTGAAAACTCGATTTTCACCGGAAAAAAATGGAGCGACCTAGGGCCAATGTTAGTGTCGATTAATTATAAGTATAATTTAAAACCAAAAAGTGCAGTCCAATTTTTGCTTCATCTTATAGAGCAAAAAATTCCGCGTCGAATAAGGGAAAAAAATCAAAAATCGAAGGACCCCTCTTTTGAGATAAATGGACCTGAAGTTGACACGAAAATATTTTTGTTTTCAAACCCTTTCATGTTTGTACTCATATTGAAGAGCTCGTCGAGTAGAACAACTTTTATGTTGAACGTTTTGTCTGAAACTCATGTACAAGAGAGTTTCACACGTTTAACTGCTAATTTTGAGTAAAACGAAAATAAAATATTTTTAAAACAAAAAAGTGCAGTCCAATTTTTACCTCATCTTATAGAGCAAAAAATTCCGCGTCGAATAAGGGAAAAAAATCAAAAATCGAAGGACCCCTCTTTTGAGATAAATGGACCTGAAGTTGAAACGAAAATATTTTTGTTTTCAAACCCCCTCGTGTTTGTACTCATATTGAAGAGCTCGTCGAGTAGAACAACTTTTGTGTTGAGCATTTTGTTTGAAACTCATGTGCAAGAGAACTACATGAGTTTTATTTATTCGCACGGTTGTTCACACAATTTTGAGTAAAACGAAAGTAAAATATTTTTTGTGCACAAATTTATTACGCCAATATTGTAGAACGTAAAAATCCATACTTGCTTTGTTGTTTCACGAAAAAAAAATTGTAGACCCCCATGCTGAAAAATATGGCCTGGAAAGTGGTCTTGAAAAAAAAGTTGTCGAAACATTGCCATGTTTATACTCATTTTAAAGAACTCGTCGAGCACGTCATTTTTGGTATTGGTCGTATTGTATGAAAGTCGTTTGTTCTCAAGATACAAGCGATCGAAATGATTTGGATCCAAAAAATCTTAATTCGTGTATTTCTCTTGTACATGAGTTTCAGACAAAATGTTCAACATAAACGTTGTTCTACTCGACGAGCTCTTCAATATGAGTACAAACATGAGGGGGTTTGAGAACAAAAATATTTTCGGGTCAACTTCAGGTCCATTTATCTCAAAAGAGGGGTCCTTCGATTTTTGATTTTTTTCGCTTATTCGACGCGGAATTTTTTGCTCTATAAGATGAGGCAAAAATTGGACTGCACTTTATTGTCTTAAAATTTTAATTAATTTTAGAATGTTTTGAGGAGGTAAAAAAATCAGTTTGCGATCGGATCTGCGGACCGTCGAATAGCCAGTTTTTGTTGTATATTTATACTTATAATTAATCGACACTAACATTGGTCCTAGGTCGCTCCATTTTTTTTCGGTGAAAATCGAGTTTTCAAAATTCGAAAACCCGCCACATTTGTGTTTCAAGGAACCAGCCCAAATGAATACCCATTTTGTGATGGGGGCCCATGGGGGTATTCATAAAAAAATTTTGGGCCAAATCGGTGAGGTCGATGTCCGGCACTTCCTGGAATCTCACTGAGCCGATGTCTTAACTATTAAAATATCGATCATTGTGCTGCGATATTTTTGCACCTTCAAAATCTATTAAAGGGAGCGTAACCTCTCTCAATGGCCTCTTCATTGCGCACACTATTTCTCTGTTCTCTAACATCGAGAGAGCGTAGATCGTTGAAGAGACCGTTGACAAATGTGTCTGCCCCTTTAAAGGTGGAGACCCGCGAATGTTCATGCAAATATGTTCCATCTCGCTTATGCAAGTGTGAATTGATATGCTTTTAGACAGAATGATCACTCATCAATCCCTTAGCGCAGTGGTAGAACTTCTGACCAGATATCGCATGGCCGCGGGTTCGAATCCTATTGCCAAACTTTCCTATTTTCAAAAAGCGCGCCTTTGCCTGCGATTGCAAGCATGATTCCTTCATGATTCTAGCGATCAGTAAGCTGAATTAGCATAAAATAAATGATGTAGGTTATGTAGAATAGCTTTTGCTAACTTTCTGTCTTCACAGTTTGTTCACGAAAATATTCGCGGCAGTCCACCTTTAAGTGACACTCCAAACTATTTTGAAACTCTCCGCTATGGTCACACTCTCTCGCTGTCCTTTAGTATTCGCGACGGTATTTTAATTTAATTTAAATTTTTTTAAATTTAATTTTTTTGGTATACGTACTTTTCATGCTCCATGCAGTGCATAATTGAGTTTCAGGGGATCTATTAAATCTTGTTCTTCGAGATTGATTCAATGGTACCATCTCTTTTAAAACAAAATTAATAAAAACTTCTATCGGAGATCAGAACTCTAAGATCAATCACTCACGCTGCATGAAGCGCTTTATTTTTTCTAAGAGAGAGCTTTGCCAGAGCTCATAGTAAAATACGCACGGGTGTGCCTATAAACAATGAAGAGTACTCTTCGTCGGCGATGAATAAAGAAAGAGTACATATCCTTTAGTGAATCATTTATAAGAGTTAATCAGGCACATTATCCCCGCTCTCGAGGGATTTGATAGACTTTCTGACTAATTATTATGAGAAAAGTATATTAGTTGCATGTTTAATGGTCATTAGGGAGAATATTGAGTCTGCCAATCATTAGTTCTTTGCTCAAGATCGAAAAAATAATGGCATGAAAGCATTCTGCATCAGTCTAGCCAATTGAGTTCTCATAAGTATTACTGAACTATCACAATTGGCTCAAATTGTTTTGTCCCCGATCTTCGGTCAAAGGCTCACCACGAGCAATGCCTACTCTCCGCTCTGGCAACACTCTCTTTTAGATAAAGAAAGCTAGAGATAGTGACCAGAGCAGAGTATTTCAAATCAGTCTGGATGGGTGTCGCTCTAAAGGGAGCGTTACCTCTCTCTCTATGGTCTCTTCATTGCGCACACTACTTCTCTGTTTGCTAACAACGAGAAAGCATTACGCGTCAAAGAGACCATTAAGAAAGGTTTCGCTACCTTTAATACTCCTAGTAATAATATATGTAGACTATCCCAATTATTAACAACTGATATATGTTCTCTATTTCATATATGAATTACCCTAATCGTGATCGCCTTGAGTGCTTTCTCGTTGTCTCCCTTGCAGATGGCCTCTAGCAATCGCTGACCGTCACTGCCTGCAGACCCAATCCGCTTCTGCAATTAAACAATTTATTAAATAAATTACAAATTACTAAATATTTATTAATTAATGATTATTATTAAAGTAATTATTAAACAGATTAATTATTAAAAGAGATTCGTCAATCATTGCAAAAAGAGCGCTTTTTAGTTGTAAAATCAATGAAAAGAACAGAAATATAATATCCATCCATAATGCCGTGTTCGATGGAGAGATGAGTTCAAGAGGATTAATGAACAATGGTGGCCAATACCTGTAGAGGAACATAAGAACGGCCCTCCCTTCGTCTAATATTATATTTCATTGCTCAATCAAGTGTTCACAGCCGACCAGGTCGACCAAAGCCTTTTGATTGATTTCGCAATGACTTATAATAAATATTTTACTTCAATAAACTTCGTTTATCTAGCAAAATATAACATTTTATATGATACATGAACAAATTGATAGATTGATTATCCATAGATTAAGATTTTTATAATGCTTATAATTCCACATGCCGGAATAGACGGTGGAATATTCGGTGGCGTTCTCGGTGGCCTCCGTTCGAGCGACATCGAGCGTCCATTGGCGCTCAGAGGACGCGGCGGTGACGCATCTGGGCGCGTCGGACGCGGCTGAACGCCCGCGCCGCCGCGTGCAACCAATGTAGAACCGAAGGCGACCACTCTCGTGGGTGTGCTCTGGTATTGAAAAACTTTAAGCCTGACTTTAAGTTTACTTTAAACAAACTTCAAGTGAGTGAGTTCACTTTCTCACTTAAGTAGACTTACATAATGACGTCACACTTGAAGTAGAATTAAAAGTCTACTTAAAGTGAAAGTGTAAGTAGACTTTAAGTTTTGAAATACCGGAGTGGCGGGTGGCCGCGTGCCCGAGGCGCTCCGATGACGCGTCGGACGCGTCAGAGGCGGAGGCGGATAAGACTGCGATAGGGAGACAGGACGCGGCGCCTGTCGGAGATGGCGCCGAATGATAGTGGAGACCTGAGGAAGGATGACATTAGAAGGTGTTCTTTATAGGCACACCTCAAGCTAATTTTACTATCCGCATTGGCAACACTCTCTCGCAGACAAACTAAGCAAGAGAGTGTGACCAGAGCGGATAGTTTCTAATTAGCTTGGGGTGTCGCTTTATGACAGATTTAGATTGATGCAATGATTACATTGAATATGAGTAAACTTTCAGATATCCCGATCCAATATGGGTTAACTATAAATTGTAGCGTTCGTATAATACAGTACAGCCCGGTCGTGTTTTGTACACATTCTGCGCTGCGCTCCGCTGCGGGGCGCATTTGGACGCATCATTTATTTCCTTTGCGTATGAATATTTTTGAATTCTCAAAGTCTTAATCATGAGTTTCCGTGATAAAAAGTTCTTTTAATGACTAAAGAAACTGAAACAAAATTTTTATTAATGAGAAAAAACAATTAAAAGGCAAATCACACTGCTCCGAAAATGATCACTATTAATTTACTGGAAAGGTATACTGTAATATTGCGTATCGATCGCACGATCGCCATAAGACCTATTTTAAAATTTACAGTACCCATCATTTTCGGACCAGTGTGATTTGTCTTTTAATTGTTTTTTCTCATTAATAAAAATTTTGTTTCAGTTTCTTTAGTCATTAAAAGAACTTTTTATCACGGAAACTCATGATTAAGACTTTGAGAATTCAAAAATATTCATACGCAAAGGAAATAAATGATGCGTCCAAATGCGCCCCGCAGCGGAGCGCAGCGCAGAATGTGTACAAAACACGACCGGGCTGTACTGTACAATATCATCGCGATAATAAGATTAACAGTAATAGTATGTAAGGATGCTGGAATATCGTGCAAGTGAGTCATGACTCGGAAATATTATATATTACAGATAAATTATAACATTTCTGCTCAATTATGCGGTGATTAAAACTCAGTAAAAACTGAATTAAAAAGAACGATAGAGTGGCGAGAGAGTTTGCGACAAGCGAAAAGCATTAGTTTTCTATCGCGTCTTTTGAACAGATCATTACAGCCACACACCGAGCCAATTTTAATCTCTGGCACCGTTCTCTCGTCGACAAAGAAAGCGAGAGAGCATTACCAGAGTGGGAACTTTCACATTAACTTGGGGTGGGCAGTTAAAGTCGACGAATTCATAATGCACCTCGCGAGAATGTTCTATGGGACGTTAAGACATGTCTCATGCATTAAACATATCGATATCATGATGAGAGACGATTAACGCCTCGACTTCAGTGGACCATGTGTATGCTGCCCAGACTAGTGCGAATGTTCTCTTCAGAAGTCACGTAGAGGAAATAAAGAGACGAGATGGTGAGTAGAAGGAGGAGAGTTTTCGCTGCTTTTCTTTTACTTTCGCAGCATTTTAACAGTATTCATATATTTATTCCATAAAATATATAATCATAAAATATTACCGGCAAGGGATGTTAGATTAGGATTTATAAAACACTATCTGAGAGAATTCAACAACTGGAATATTTTTTGGTATCGATGAAAAATGAATTTTTCTGTTTTATGTGTGATAATTACAGGCTCCATGAATGGAGTACACTGGTACTTGGAAATTGCTTCCAATTGAAAATTCGCTTCAGGGGGTGACCACACAACGATTTGACGCCTTTTCCTAAAAAGTTTATTTCGATGCCAATCGATTCTGGAATGGGCGCAATGGACTCCTTGGCTAATTCTAAGAAACTATTGCTGAGGAGAGTTTTTCGATCAAAGGTCAACGAACGCTGGAATTCGGGAATTTTCGTAATAATTTTCACATTAAATTAATTCTCACTATTTTCCCATGGAGAAAGTAAACTTTTTATTTGCTCAATCGCTTCTGCATATTATATTACACCTTTAGTTTAAAAAGTGTAATTTATAAAAAATGGGAAATTTATGTACGAATCAATTTTGTTCGTTGGACTTAATTGTGGTGAGGATTGGCGACGTTCCCTAAAAAGTTTATTTCGAATCCTATCGATTCGTGAGTGGGCGCATTAGAATTCTTGTCAAATTCTAAGAAACTATTGCTGAGGAAAGTTTTTCGATTAACGGTCAACGAACGCTGGAATTGGGAATTTTCGAAAAATAAAGTTTACATTAAATTAATTCTCACTATTTTCCCATGGCGAATGTAAACTTTTTATTTGCTCAATCGCTGCTACACATCTTAGCACGTATACGAATAAGTGAATAGAATAGAAATTACATCACAATGATGATTAGAATAGAGAGCAACACTGCCCAACTGCAGCTGCATTCCGAACTACCGGATGAACAGTCAAATACCCGTCTTATTGCGTTGATATACGCACGAAACTAGCAGAAAAGCGACAAAAAATCGATTAGGAAATTTCGCATTCTTACCCTTACCACAATTCCTGACCATAATTCATACAACAACGACAAAATTGATTCGAACACAAATTTATATTTTTTTATAAATTACACTTTTTTAACTGAAGATATGTTATATTATGTAGCAGCGATTGAGCAAATAAAAATTTTACATTCGCCATGGGAAAATAGTGAGAATTAATTTAATGTAAACTTTATTTTTCGAAAATTCCCAATTCCAGCGTTCGTTGACCGTTAATCGAAAAACTTTCCTCAGCAATAGTTTCTTAGAATTTGACAAGAATTCTAATGCGCCCACTCACGAATCGATAGGATTCGAAATAAACTTTTTAGGGAACGTCGCCAATCCTCACCACAATTAAGTCCAACGAACAAAATTGATTCGTACATAAATTTCCCATTTTTTATAAATTACACTTTTTAAACTAAAGGTGTAATATAATATGCAGAAGCGATTGAGCAAATAAAAAGTTTACTTTCTCCATGGGAAAATAGTGAGAATTAATTTAATGTGAAAATTATTACGAAAATTCCCGAATTCCAGCGTTCGTTGACCTTTGATCGAAAAACTCTCCTTAGCAGTAGTTTCTTAGAATTAGCCAAGGAGTCCATTGCGCCCATTCCAGAATCGATTGGCATCGAAATAAACTTTTTAGGAAAAGGCGCCAAATCGTTGTGTGGTCACCCCCTGAAGCAAATTTTCAATTGGAAGCAATTTCCAAGTACCAGTGAACTACACTCATTGAGCCTGTAATTATCACACATAAAACAGAAAAATCTATTTTTCGTCGATACCGCACCTATGTCGATTTTCTAAGATAGCGTGTTTTATTAGATAGGAATAGGTTGGTGGAATATAATAGAAAGACCATTTTCATACAATCTCACTTTTTTCGAAACTTGAATAAAAACAACATAACATTAAAAACATGTCCAAAGTGCATAATATAGGACACAAATCAATAATCTCAAAACTATGAGTCTTTCTATAGTGAATAGTGAGATTATACGAGTTCACGACGGAAATTAAAATCCTCTGATGATTCAGTACTAATATAATGTCATATTTTGAAAGAGCGAAGTAGAGGGATAGAGAAGGGGAGAGGGAGGAAGATGCAAGGGAGAAAGGAGGGAGAGGGAGAGGGAGATATAGAGAGAGAGAGGGAGGAAGAGGAAGATAGTGTAAGTTATAGAGAGGCAGAGGGAGAGGTAGAGGGAGATGGAGAGAGGCAGAGGGAGAGGAAGACAGAGAGGAGAGGGAGGGAGAGGAGAGAGAGGGAGAGGAGAGAGAGGGAGAGGAGAGAGAGGGAGTGAGGTACAGAGATAAGGAGATAAGGAGATAAGGATAATATAAGATGCGCTCGAATGGAATCTTGTAAATAGACGAAGACTCTCGTTATCGAATAGAAAGAAGAAGATGATATGCATGGAGAGAGATAAGGACAGAGACAGAGGACGTTACACTCAAACTCTCTCGTACAGCCTTTTTTTATTCACGGTGCACGCATTTTTTTATTCGCTAGGGTCAATCCCGTTGTGTATGCCGTAGGGTAGAACCTTTTGAGAGCGTACCCGAAAGTTTTGGCGTCTCAAAGGCGCCCCAGAGAGCAAACATACCGGAGTATTTAAGCTCTAGATTAGGTTAACTTACTGCAATTCCCGTAGATTCATGAGCATGAGTTTCAGTTTACTCTCCGCATTTTCCATTCTCTCTCGTAAACAAAGAGCGCGAGAGAATGTGGCCAGAGTGGAGAGTCATATTATTTGTTTGAGAGTGCCTATAATCTATCATTCCTCAATGAAGTCTCGTAGTTTATGAGAGAAAAACGTGTATGGGCACACTCTAAGGCTAACTTGAAACTCGACGCTCTGATCACACTCTCCCGCTCTCTTTGTCTACGAGAGAGTGATATCAGAGCGGAGAGTCGAACTAGCTCTGGGAGTTCCTTTAACGGAACAGATGAACAGCAAAAGGACTACAATCAAGCAAATCTCTCTTGTTTTCATGTTTGGAGTATTATCTATATCTAGGGACTCTCATAGAGATGGTTCTCTATAACATGACATCACGAGTATTTATTCATATGCCTGTCGCTATTTCTGACTGGGAAAACATTTATATTTAGAGGAGAGTCGACGTAGTCAGGAGCACAAGGTTTTAAGCACTTAATAAGCTTGAATATTATTGGTTCTTCGTAAACAGAAAGTGTGAAGGGGGCAACCTCGGGCTTTTTTGGCTGCACTTCATCAAAAAGCGAGAGAGCATTGCAAGAGCGGAGAGTTTAAAATAAATTCGAGTGTTCTTATAAGATAAACATTCAGCAATAACATTATTAGAAAAAAAAACTATTCAGCATACGATATCAGGCCTGTCACGAGAGAATCGACCTAAAGCTCGGAATTGAGAAATGTTACAAAACAAGTTCTCTCCAGTTTTATTCTTGTTTAGGCATGTCCTACCATCCCCCAAAGTCCCATTGTGCTACTATCATTCTGGGGCTCCCTGCACCGGGTCGGTAATCAGGGAACCCAACTTTGAACTCAAATATCTCGGTTCAGGTGCATTTCTGTGAAAAACTTCCACGAGGGTAACCCACGCTATTTTTCCGAGCTCTATCGATCTAAACAAACCGGAAGTTATAATAGTGCTTCCGAACAGCGCTACACTCTAGGCAAAATAACTCAAAACCTGTCGATTCGGCGCGGACGAGCCTGAAATATATAATGTAACTTTTCAAGAGATACAAAATGAGTGGTTTACGAAAAAAATACGTTAATGCGTTCGTATGGTTCATTCCCTTGGAAATTTCCTGATGATTTGAAGTCATTTTCGCCCAACCACAATCTCTCGTTTCACACACTCTCTCGCCGGAGAGTGAAAGAAATACAGGGAAGAGAAAGGGAGACAATGATATGTTTCAATCCGCACCGCGAGTTCGAGACCGTGCGGTGTAGAATGGAATGGAATGAAATGAAAAGGAATGGGCGAGAGAGTGTGTAAAACGAGAGATTGTGGGTGTCGAAAATGACTTCAAATCATCAGGAAATTTCCAAGGGGATGAACCATACGAACGCATTAACGTATTTTTTTCGTAAACCACTCATTTTGTAGCCCTTGAAAAGTTACATAACATATTTCAGGCTCGTCCGCGCCGAATCGACAGGTTTTGAGTTATTTTACCTAGAGTGTAGCGCTGTTCGGAAGCACTTTCATGAGTTCTGGTTAGTTTAGATCGACAGAGCTCGGAAAAAATAGCGGGGGTTACCCTCATGGTAGTTTTTGACACAAATGCACCTGAACCGAGATATTTGAGTTCGAAGTTGGGTTCCCGGATGACCGACACGGTGTAGGGAGCCACAGAATGATATTTAGACAATGGGACTTTGGGGGATGGAAGGGCATGCCTACAGGTGCCGAACACTGATGCTAGCTCATTTCATGATTTTCGCTCCATTCCGAAGAATTGCCATTTTAGCTCGATTCTCTCGTGACAGGCCTGATATACTCTAATGGCGAAAAAGAATGTTGACAGCCCTTTGTGCTTACTATTAGATTCGCGTCATGGTAAAGGTAAAGGTGCAACCCATTATTCAAGGCACACGTCAGAGTCCTTCGTAAACTATTGGCTTATCATCAACAGAAAAAATCATCATATTGCTGAATATTTATAGTCCATCAGAACTCATTTCGTATGAAAAAAATCAGCATTTGACATTGTAATAAACAAGAAAAAAATAGTATGATGAAATAACTCATCTCAATACTGAAAACAGCTATGATTACTGTTCAAGCCTAAGCATATTTGCAAAAACGAGCCAATCACGTGTATTTCGTACATAGTGAATGAGTCGAGGAAGCCATCCTAGCCACCCTCTGACTACTTCATCTCATATTCTTCATTCCCCCCAAAACAGGCTTCACTATATGATCGCTAAAGTCGCTCGCATCATCCAGATTCCAGTAAACATACGAATCCTCTGAATTTTTTCACTTTCAGGGAGCAATATTGGGGAAATTTTAGTTTTAGCTCGTTTTTCTTATTTAAAAAAAATCAATAATTGAAAAATTTACCTCATAGTCAAACCTCTCATCCGACACCTTGACTCTCGAACACTCAAAGAGTACGAAGGCTTTGGAGTGACTTTTGGTCGAAAACCGGCGTTGAAAAATCCCCGTCGTTGTGCCTTCAGATTCCTCTCGTGGGGAAGGCGTACGACGGAGTAGATAAGCCACCTTTCAGGAACCCTAGACGGTGTTATGACTCCCTTGAGGCGTATCTACGACGTTTTTTGTGCTCTATAAATGGAGAAAATCCTTAATGCGTCGAGAAAATGGCACGGCGAAGGTTAAGAACCTCGCGTCACGTAAGCAAGAAGCTTATCCACCATCAGTTTTTATTATAGAATTACAAGTTTTTTTATAAACAAAGTAAATTCGAACTTGATAAAATTCTCCAGCCCTTGAAAAAATTAAAATGCCTTTAAAGGGACACATCAATAAGCTTGCGTTGTGCCCTAAAGTATCTATGTATTAGTTCCAGGGGAAAGGCTTAGCCCGTACAGGAGCGGTAACAGTGCAAAGCAAAAGAAGAAAACGATGATGAAATGGGATCTAAGATGATAAGAGGAAGAGGAGGATCTTAGCGACTGACATCCATCAACCACATTATGCCATTCATTTTAATGTTACTTATAATACGATGGAATAAAGAATAAGGCTAAGACTCTTGAATACACGCCTCGCTGATATTTGTAGTATAAGAAATATGGAATCATTAGGGGAAGATTCATCCGTGACGTGGCACTTGATACACTCCCCTAAGCCGGAGTATATGTATATTTCGAGAACTACCAAAGTACTCCCGATCATTAGCGAAAGGGCAAATGTATGGGAGGTAGGAATCGCGTAATTGGTCGGACTAGAAACTAAGCAATTAACATTTGGTGTTTCAGGTTGAGCTTTACATTTTTTGATCGATTTTTACGTAAACTTGTTATATAGAATCTGAGGAACTGTTGCTATCTTTCTGTCGTCATAGTATGTTTCACGAAAATATTCACGGGAGTCCACCTTTAATTTGCATTCTCCCGTTTTCCTTCTTCACGGTATTTGTCTAATCAACCGAGACTTGTTCTGCTCATGTTGATTTCCTTTGAATGAGAGGCAAATTGCCCATTTATATCGACCATATTAGTATAGTATCATATCGATGAAGAAAAAAGAGTTAAAGGGATGAATGGTTGTATTATCCATATTTTTGCTCCTATATGATTTTTGATAAAAGGTTCCTGTTCAATTCCGACTGGTAACACACTATTCAAAAGTCACAGAAACAAGATAAAAAGAAGCCTGAGAGAATGTATAATAAAACGTTTTATATTTTCTCCGGTCTTCCATTCTATTCGAATCTTTAAAGGTGGAGTACATTTTCACGAACAACCTGTGAAGGCAACAAGGCAAAAGCTACATAACGCACACTATTTCTGTTTAGCTGACTGAGCTTATTGATCGCTACAATCATGAATTTTTGCAAAATCGAGAATGTAACAATGAGTGACAGTATAGCTGACATCGGATCACGGGGTCCCCGGAGTCCTCTCGCTCTGGTATTTCAAAACTTAAAGTCTACTTGCACTTTCACTTTAAAGGTGGAGACCCGCGAATGTTCATGCAACCCCCTCACATCTCTCTTGCGCAAATACAAAGTGATATGCGAGAAGTTAGCGCAACGACCTATCCATCCCATAGCGCAGTGGTAAACGTTCAGAGTCGTTATCCATTTGTCGCAAGTTCAAATCCTATTGCCGAATTTCCTCAATTTTCAAAAAGCGCGCCTTTCCCTGCACGGGCCTGATGTTTCATTCATGTTTCTAGCGATCAATAAGCTGAATTATCATAACATAAATAGTGTACGGTAGGTAGAATAACTTTTACTACCTTCCTGTCTTCACAGTTTCTTTACGAAAATATTCGCGGGAGTCCACCTTTAAGTAGACTTGTAAGTCCACTTCAAGTGAAACGTAAGTCTACTTAAAGTGTGACGTCACTACGTAAGTCTACTTAAAATGAGACGCAAGTATACTTAAAGTGAAAATGTGACGTCACTCACTTGAAGTTTACTTAAAGTAAACTTTAAGTCAGTGACGTATTTTAAGTAGACTTTAAGTTTTGAAATATTAGGTGAATTCATAAGTAACGCTCGTTTTTTGTCCCAACTTCAGTCGCCTCGTTTTTACTCTGCTGTTATTACCAGCATCCATGCTGTATACACTAGATAGACTATCCCTCGAATATCCTACGGTTGTTTTCGATTCACTTCCCGCGTGTCCTTCAGGCGAGAAAACCGCACAATTTCGCCCCCGGCGGAATTCACATTCGCAACGTTATTTTATTCCTCTCCCTCTCGGGCTTGAAACGCCCTGACTTCCAACATCGCCTAGCAGAGGTGTACCCCTCACATGTGCCTCACGAAATAGCGGTGAGAAAGTGAGCCTTCAAATTCGAGAAACAGGACTTTTCCCTCGAATATGAAGCTCAACCCAGTCGCCTACCGGAGGTGGATCTCGATCGATTGCTCCAAGAGGAAAGGGCTGATCGGTATCCCGATACCGGTGATATTGCAAGGGCACTTGGGGTCAGTAAGAGCACTGTGGTACATGGCCTTCACACTCTCGGAAATAAGTGAAAATAGGGAAGATGTTTACCCCACGTCCTAGCCGACTTCGACAAGGATCGCCGGCTGGACATGGCAAAGAGTTTTCTAACTCTACGTCGCCGGCTTGTTTGGCTGGTCAACGTTATAACCGGTGATGAAATGTGGGTGCCCTACGATTACAAAGAGCCAATGAGACTGTGGTTCGGTGAGCGCGAATAGCGAGTAGATGCCCCCAAACCCGATTTTCACCATCAAAAAGTGATGTTGTGCATCTGGTATTCGGAACGGGGAGTCGAGTAATGGGAACTCCTCCCCAAGGGTGCGACTATCACGACACATGTCTACACTCTCCAGCTGCGGAAGCTAAGACTCCACCTCGAACAATCACGCGGGAAGGACACTCGGATCTAATTCCAACATGACAACGGTCGACCTCACACCGAAATAACTACCTAGGCTAAGCTAACGGGATATGACTGAACTGTACTTCCCCACTCTCCGTACTCACCCGGCCTTGCCGACTATGGTTGCCACCTGTTCGCGGTGCTCCATCACTTCCTCAAAGGGCAAAGCTTCAAAGACCGAACCACTATCCATACCGTACTCGCCACATATTTCCGGAATTTGCACCAGTCCTTTTATCACGAAGGGATCCACAAACTGCCCGGTAGAAGGTAGAAGTTGACCGATGCGAATGGAAAATATTTCTAGAATTCTCCATGCTTTGTTAAATTTTTGTGACAATTTTTTTGGAAAGCGAAAAACGAGCGTTACTTATGAATTCACCTAATACCAGAGTCTAACCCCTCGAATCAATGCGCCTTGAATATTGAATGTACCAAATAAATATAAATAAATAAAAAAATTGAATATCATGCGTATGGCAATAACATACCATGGAATCGAGTTCTAATTAAAATCTTCCACCTCGTATAGCACCTCCACTATCAAAGCCAACTTACATTCTTCCCAAGATCTTATTGATAAATTAGGACGCACAATTTCCCCACTTTAGTGCCCTCATAATAGACTCTCGATTCAATCCGATATACATTGAATCAATGCGGACCTCTCCACCGCTAGGCCTTACCAACCTAACCTATCAATGATCCATTTAGGAGCCGCACTTCCCCTTCCCTCCCCCAGTACCCCCACTCTCGTTTTTACCCCAACTGCTGTCATTTACTTGTTCTCTCAAATGTTGTCGGATGTATGATAAATTAAATTAAGAATATTCATAATGACCCATAAAAATTGAACAATGCTTGCACTATAGTTCATTTATGTACAAACGAACAAAACAATTCAATATTCAAATTTCCATATAATAAATTCATGGACATTGCCCAGTTTCATTCTTTCTATTGGTCGTCTTTCAGTTCGGTTGCCCCTCCTCAGCCCATGAGTATCGAGGCAGATCCTTGTAGATGCGAGGTGAGAATTCAGTTGATATAAAAAGGTAAAAGGTAAAGGTGCAACCCGTTAATCAAGGCACACGAAGTCCTGCGGGTTGCGGGTGCGGGTCGTTGATATACCTTCCACATAACTCCGGTATTATCTACTCGCGGGGCACACCGTTCAATCCCGTGGTGTACGCCGCGAGGTACACCGCGGGGCAGAACTCTTAGACGGGGTACCTCGCGAGCTGCAGCCTCTAGACGGGGATCCCCGCGAGGTGGATGACGGCGTGGCCGGTGGGGCAGGAGGGACAGTGTGCCCCGCGAGATTGGATGTCCACCCCGCGAGGCACACCGTCCCTTCCACACCGTGGTGCACCTCGCGGTGTACCCCGCGTGATTTGGACTCTCAACGGTGTGCCCCGCGAGCAAAAAATGCCGGAGAATCCAGAATCTTGGCCCTTTTGCCCAATAAAGATTCTTCAGAATAGGGTACCACTCCAAAATAATAGTATAATTGCCTAATATAAACGTCCTTTCCTTTGTGTTTATTTCATTTGCCATGTCCTTTTGGACTTGCCCGGTGGTGTGGTACCCTATTCTGAAGTAGTGCCTAACTGAAGTAGTAATGCTTATTTAAACCATACTTTTTTTTCCAGATTCCCAATACTGGCGGATCGGCAATTCATCAAATCATCAATATCGGCAAGAAACGAGTCGCGTTCAAGGTAAATAAATGAATAAATATTTTTAGAATTCATTTTATGATCAGCATTTAGCTACAGTATCATGTTCAGGTGCTATTGTCGAACAACAAACTGTACAAAGCGTCACCCATGTCTGGATTCATCGACAAAGGACATTCTGAATCTATTGAGATTAAGAGATTGGTGAGTATGTTCACGATAGAGCGTGTTACAATAGTCGTTTATAGGAATAGACAAAATAATTTAATGAATCTTTTTTTTAAATTTTTATTGAACATTAGTAAATACAATGATTGCTACAAAATGATCGAGAAAAGCCCATAATTGTAAGCATAAATATTAATAGTGTGAGAGCTTTGTTTTTTTTGTATAAATGCTAAATCATAAATATCTATAATTTTCGAAACACTGCCACATCTGGGAAACACTTTATTTAATGCGCTGTATTGTACGACATTACAGTATCCGTACTTTTCCAGCCGGGACCCTGTCGCAATGATCGTCTTGTCATACTGTATGTAGAGACGGCACCCGGTGTGAGCAATGTTGACAGCGCCATGCGAGCAGCACCACAGAAGGAGTACACTCTACCACTCGGAGTATGCACTTTGATCTTTGATCTTTGATCTTTCACCATGATTGTTTGCAATGTTTACAAAATTTAATATAGACAAAAATTTAAGTTTTGATCTTTGATCTTTGATTGATTCCAGACCGAAGTAAGCATAACTCAAGATGATGTGCAAGGAATGGAGATATAATGATCCCTTATGACGACGAACGGATTCGAGTTCATTTTCCTGACATCAATAAACTCCTTTTCGTTGGCCTACTTCGTTTGTCTGAACACTGAATCTATTTGAAATATGATAACAAAGAAATATCCATATTGTGCGTAAAAAATCACTTGTTTTATTTGTACGAGAGTAAGCAATGACTATTTCCTTTATTGTGTTAATTCTTTACTATTGTGGCATATTTGTGCCATACATGTGTCATACTCATACATTTTGTGCGATACTTTTATTTGAAACTCCATAAAGTTATTATCATTGCAATGGTGATAATCAATAAGAATCGACGCCGATTCATCCTTAGCATTCTACATCTTTCGAACATTTGACTGTAGTTCCCTGTTCGAGTTCAACTTCAGAATTACCATCCACAAGAATCGCCGTCCATTTATCGAAGCTAAAGAAAATCAATACTCAAGGATCATACGATCAAATAATTGCCAAGCAATCGATTAAGCTGTATTACAATAGCGTTATGTAAGCATTCAGTCTAATTTTAACATGTGACGGACACGTCCACGTCTATTTTATGTTTTGCGATCTCTCTAACGTACATGAGATATCAAACTTATCAATGACTACACTCATTGTCAAGTCAATTAATATGCCATTCCATTCGGAGTTAGCACTCCGCAAAATGGACGTGGAAGTGTGATCACACGCATAATACTATAATAATACTTTATCCGTGACAATATTATATATAGACAGGATAATGTGTTATTATAGTATAAGTATAATACTTTACTTTGCATATAACATGCTGACAGTAGCACAAGAAACCAAAAAGTTATATTAAGAGGCATGTTCCCTAAGACTCGATCATATTCGACCACCCCCGGACACGTGCGCTAGCAATGAGAACTGGGGGTCCATACTTGGGTGTTAGGAGTGTCACCGGCCCTTATTACACAAAACAGCAGAAATTTCCTGTTTGTGCCCTCAGGCTATTAAAAAAATAATTTTAATAAAAAACGTTAAAAAATCATAATTTTTCAAATTGTTGAGATGAAGTCTAAATATCATTTGCGATTCGTCTAGGGTGCACAGAGATTGCTAATACACTATTAGCATCGAATGTGCGTTGATTCCTAAACCACTTTTTTGACTCAAAATTTTAGTTTTTTCGGACAAAATATCGCTTGTTGTAGATTGCTGCAAAGATTTTCGACCAGGTATTGTAGCCTATGCAATTCTGCATTGATTTCACTTAAAACCGGGTTCTTCCCGTTAGACCATCTTGCCGAAATTTTCGTTCGAATTTCCGTCATCGATGGTTTTCCCGAACAAATGTATTTTCCAAACGATTGGTGCGGAATTGTGCTCTACACAAAGTTTCGAGGTGAGACCAGTAAAATGACACAAGAAGCCCATCACTTGGATCAATTTGAAAATTTCGATTTTCATGACCCGGGGGTCATGGTCTGAAAATTTCAAAATTTCTCAAGTTTGAAATGTTTTCATTTATGTGGCTTATTGTGAAGTACTAATGATGTGAATAATATTCAACCAATGCTCAATGGCTGATCTATATTTTCAACCATTTTTTCGAATATTTTCTTTCTAAATGAATGCGAAAAATCAGAATTGTGTTTGAATAAGTTTCCAACTTGCTTTCTGTAACATTCTGTCATAGTACTTTGCAATGTACATATCAATATGAAAATCGTTTATTTTCGAAAATTAAAAAAAATCAATTTGAGTGCCTACTTTCACTGCAAATTGCTAAAATATTGCAGTTTTTCGACTCGAATGCTGCGACAATGACCAAATGTCAATGACAATTTGAAGTTTCATGATGAGTGAAACATAGTAGAACTGGAATCCCGTCATTCGGCTCACTATTGAAAAATCGATTTCCATCCCCCGGGGGTCATGGCAAAAAAAATATAAATTTTCGAAAATTAACAATTTTCATATTGATTATGTACATTGTAAAGTACTATGACAGAATGTTACAGAAAGTAAGTTGGAAACTGATTCAAGCACAATTCTGATTTTTCGCATTCATTTAGAAAGAAAATATTCGAAAAAATGGTTGAAAATATAGATCAGCCATTGAGCATTGGTTGAATATTATTCACATCATTAGTACTTCACAATAAGCCACATAAATGACAACATTTCAAACTTGAGAAAAATCATGAAAATCGAAATTTTCAAATTGATCCAAGTGATGGGCTTCTTGTGTCATTTTACTGGTCTCACCTCGAAACTTTGTGTAGAGCACAATTCCGAACCAATCGTTTGGAAAATACGTTTGAAAAATACATTTGTTCGGCAAAACAATCGATGACGGAAATTCGAACGAAAATTTCGGCAAGATGGTCTAACGGGAAGAACCCGATTTTAAGTGAAATCAATGCAGAATTGCTTAGGCTACAATACCTGGTCGGAAATCTTTGCAGCAATCTACAACAAGCGAGAATTTGTCCGAAAAAACCAAAATTTTGAGCCAAAAAAGTGGTTTAGGAATCAACGCACATTTGATGTTAATAGTGTATTAGCAACCTTTGTGCACCATAGATGCATCGCAAATGATATTTAGACTTCATCTCAACAATTTGAAAAATTATTATTTTTTTACATTAAAAAAAAAATTTTTTTAATAGCCTGATGGCACAAACAGGAAATTTCTGCTGTTTTGTGTAATAAGAGCCGATGACACTCCTAACACCCAAGTATGGACCCCCAGTTCCCAATGCTAGCGCAACGTGTCCGGGGGGTGGTCGAGTCTTAACGGCCATCTCTCTTAAACGAACACACCCGAGCTAATTGTGCACTCAGGCCACGCTCTCTCACAAACAAAGAAAGCGAGAGAGTGTCGCCAGAGCGGAAAGTTCGCTCGGGAGTTTCCTTTAACAAAACTTACCCGCAATAGATTTCGTTCGCATATAATGGTTGCATGCTATCGACAGGTTCGATGACCATTTGTTCGCCCTCACAATGATACTGTTGTCCAAAATTCTCTACTTTGACAGTGTCGGATAGATCCAGATCGGCGGGCGAGCATCCTCAATATGTAAGGTAACACCATTATTCATCAGTGGCCGTATGCAAGAACAACGGGAAAACCGTTTTCCGGGAAAATGTGACGTCATTAGCGTAGGCGGAGGATTTTTGGAAAACGCCTCCGCCTACGCTAATGACGTCACATTTTCCGGGAAAACGGTCCTTGCATACGGCCACAGATCACGAGCGCATTTGGACGGAAATCGGTACTGCGTAGTTACATTCGCCTTGCATGCCTTGTCAAAAGGGATACATACGTTGGACAGCTACGGTAATTAGCAATCAATAAATCTTACCGTAACCTTTTAACGTTGTTTTAGAGAGCGTCAGGGTTTTTTTTGTTAGGACCCAACACCCCAAAAATTTAAGTGTGATGACGTAGACACGTAAGGCAAAGGCAAATGTAACGGCGAACAATATTTCGAGAAAAAATCAGACAATAGAGACAGAGACACTTATTTTCTTTGCACCTGGTTCATAGCATTGCATTAATACAACTCTTTCAAGTTGAACATCGGTTTCATTATACAGTGTCGCATGCCATTCTCCGTCTGAAATTCAAATATATAATACATTCAAAAAAGGGAAAATTCCATACTAGTGAACATGTGATTTAGAAGTCCAGTGATTTATTCTCAATTTGTTTATATAATATACAGGGTGTTCGCGAATTACGAAAACTCACTTTATGTGCGTGCCAATAATTTTGCAGCGCATGGTTTGCACTCGAAACATTTTATTTTTCAAATGCAACTATTTATCGTATCAGCACTACGCTATGCGATAAATGGGATGGCTCTGCTAACTTCGCGCATATGTGGCATTGGCACAAGAGAGACGCGAGGGATTCACATGAACATTCGAGGGTCTCCATCTTTAAAGGCACACCCCACGCTAATTTTACTCTCAGCATTGGCAATACTCTCCCGTAGACAAAGAAAGCGAGAGAGTATGGCCAGAGGGGAGAGTTTCAATTTAGCTTGGTGTGTCGCTTTAAAGAAGGGGACCCTCGAGTTTTTTCGTAACTAAACTGACCGGGCAGAACTATAGATCACATCTCCTTTTTCTCTAACGATTTTCTCTGAAATTTTAGATGCCCCGGAATGACGTAATCCGAGCTTAAGGTTCATTGATACGCCAGGGAAAGGCGCATTTTTGAATTTGAAGGATTAATATATAGAAAATTTCAAATGGGAATCGAACCCGCGTGACGCCGTTACAAGCAGTGACTACTAACCACTGAGCCACACGCTCTACGCGCTCAACGCTAGAATGGCACTTCCTATGTCCCACGTGTTTCATGTCAATAGCGCAGCCCATATCTCGTGGGGTCTCCTTCTTTAACAAAGTTTGTTTTTTATGTTAAATTTCAATTAAATACCTTTACAGTATGTCTTTTTCGTTAAGACGGCATCCCTATTTAGAGGATAAACAGTCAGAATATCGTTTGCACTATGGCACATCATCTGACCATCAATTCTGGAAGAACCATATAACATGATTATATACTCGTTGAATTTCATATATCTACTTTAAAATTGCATTTCAAGCCGAACCTGCACACTTGTGTTGGAGACAAGAATGGGATTTCACTTCTCATGAAAGTTTACCGGTCCCATAACAGGTCACCGGTTTCTTACGAGTAGACAATTTTCATAATTTCAGTCACGAATCTATGCCCGTAATGCAAGAATGAGTTCGTTTATACGTCCATATCGTAATTTGATATGTAATATAGAGATGTAGATATAGAACCCCCCCCCCCACCTCTATCAATTTATCTCTTTTGGATGATAAAGTCTACTAAGTAATTGAGTTGTCACCACTTCAATACAATGAAAAAATAATAGACCGAAATATTTTCAAAAAATAATTTGATTACAATTCGTGAGACCGGTAAGTTAGAGGCATGTTCCCTAATTATAAGACTCGATCATATTCGACCATCCCCGGACACGTGCGCTAGCAATGGGAACTGGGGGGTCCATACTTGGGTGTTAGGAGTGTCACCGGCCCTTATTACACAAAACAGCAGAAATTTCCTGTTTGTGCTCTCAAGCTATTAAAAAAATTAATTTTTTTTTAAATGTAAAAAAACATAATTTTTCAAATTGTTGAGATGAAGTCTAAATATCATTTGCGATGCATCTAGGGCAGGGCTGGGATTTTTTGAAAATAATTTCAAAAACTTTTTTGATCAAAAAATTCAAAAAATGGCTCAAAAATTTTTTGAATTCAAAAATTTTTTGAAAAAAATCTTTACTTTGTTTAAAAGGATAATAAGCAATTCAGACACATCATTTTTGCCTGAAAAGTGGCTAAAACAATCAATTACTCAATTAAAAGAATTCTGGAACAATTTTTTCACTTTTTAAAAATTCTACGTCAGTGTATTGGGCAAACTAATCTATACGAAAACCTTTAAAATCCTCTTCATCAAGACCGTAAAAATGATAAAAATGGGAATCTTGTTAAGTTTTGTCAAATGTTGTCACAATTTTCCACAAATGTTTCACTTTTGGTCGTTTTAACGGTACTTTTTTACATTATTTTTTTTTGATTTTTTTTTGAAAAAATTCAAAAAACTTTTTTGATTTTGAATTTTTTGAAATGGTCAAAAAATTCAAAAAATTCAAAAAATCAAAATCAAAAAATCCCAGCCCTGATCTAGGGTGCACAGACCTTGCTAATTCAATATTAACATCGAATGTACGTTGATTCCTAAACCACTTTTTTGACTCAAAATTTTGGTTTTTTCGGACAAATTATCGCTTGTTGTAGTTTGCTGCAAAGAATTCTCACCAGATATTGTAGCCTAAGCAATTCTGCATTGGGAAAAGTTTTCAACCAGCAATAAACGCACCTCGGCTAAGCCTCATTGGTCACGTTATCGCCTCTGCGCAAAGCTCTGTGCATTGATTTCACTTAAAACTGGGTTCTTCCCGTTAGAACAACTTGCCGAAATTTTCGCTCGAATTTCCATCATCGATGGTTTTCCCGAACAAATGTATTTTCCAAACGTATTTTCCAAACGATTGATGCGGAATTGTGGTCTACACAAAGTTTCGAGGTGAGACCAGTAAAATGACACAAGAAGCAAATCACTTGGATCAATTTGAAAATTTCGATTTTCACTTCCCGGGGGGTTATGGTCCGAAATTTTCTAAATTTATCAAGTTTGAAATGTTTTCATTTATGCGGCTTATTGTAAAGTACTAATGATGTGAATAATATTCAATGCTCAATGGCTGATCTCTCCTTTCAATCTTTTTTTCGAAAATTTTCATTCTGATTGTGTGCGAAAAATCAGAATTGTGTTTGAATCAGTTTCCAACTTGCTTTCTGTGACATTCTGTCTTAGTACTTTGCAAATTACGTCATCAATATGAAAATCGTTTTTTTTATGAAAAAAACCAAAATTTTGAGTCAAAAAAAGTGGTTTGGGCATCAACGCACAATCGATGATAATAGTGAATTAAAAGTGCTGTGCACCTAGACGCATCGCAAATGATATTTAGACTTCATCTCAACAATTTGAAAAATTATGATTTTTTAACGTTTTTTTTTTAAATTAATTTTTTTAATAGCCTGAGGGCACAAACAGGAAATTTCTGCTGTTTTGTGTAATAAGGGCCGGTGACACTCCTAACACCCAAGTATGGACCCCCAGCTCCCATTGCTAGCGCACGTGTCCGGGAGGCGGCTGAGTCTTAAAGGTGGAGTCCGGGCAATATTTTCGTGAACAAACTGTAAAGACAGAAAGATAGCAAAAGTTATTCTACATCCCATACATAAATTATTTTATGCTAATTCAGCCTATTGATCGCAAGAATCATGAATGAATCATGCTTGATTGTACAGGCAAAGGCGCGAAATTTTGAAAATAGGAAAGTTCAGCAATAGGTTTCGAACCCGCGAAGTTACGCTTACTAGTGCGCGCTTTTACCACTGAGCTACGGGATTGATGAATGGTCGTGCTAATTTTTTGAATATCTCTCATCCATTACACAAATGATATGTTACGCATTTGCATGGACATTCGAGGGCCTCCATCTTTAACGGCCATCTCTCTAAACAGGACCGTAATCTTTCATGGACCCATAAAATTTATTATGACCGGTGAACATCCATGGGGCCCGTATAGTAGAACAGAGCCATATGAGGCCGTTTGCGTAAGAGTCGACTAAAATATGTGAAATTTGGCACAGTCAAAAAAATTAGATTTTGGTGATCGGGGTTCTCAAGGATGCTGATTGTATCGGCCTCGATCCCCTTAGCTTCCTTCCTCTGTCTCTCTCGCTTCCTTTCCTTCTCTCTGTCTCTCTCTATCATCCCTGGCCCCGCCCACCGATCTCCCCTGAACTCTAGCCATCGATTCCATTTCATCGCCGGAGAGTGAAAGAAATACAGGTAAGAGAAGGGAGAAAACTATATGTTTCATTCCGCACCGCACGCTCGAGACCGTGCGGTGTAGAATGGAATGAAAAGAAATGGGCGAGAGAGTGTGTCAAACGAGAGATTGTGGTTAGGTGAAAATGACTTCAAATCATCAGGAAATTAACAAGGGGATGAACCATACGAACGCATTAACGTATTTTTTTCGCAAACCACTCATCTTGTAGCCATCGAAAAGTTACATAACATATTTCAGGCTCGTCCGCGCCGAATCGACAGGTTTTGAGTTATTTGGCCTAGAGTTTAGCGCTGTTCGGAAGCACTTTCATGACCTCTGGTTTATTTAGATCGATAGAGGACGGAAAAAATAGCGGGGTTATCCTCTCGACAGTTTTTCACAGAAATGCACCTGAACCGAGATATTTGAGTTCAAAGTTGGGTTCCCGGATGACCGACCCGGAGTAGGGAGCCCCAGAATGATAATTACACAATGGCACTTTGGGGGATGGTAGGACATGCCTAAACAAGAATAAAACTGGAGAGAACTTGTTTTGTAATTTTTCTCAATTCCGACCGTTAGGTCGATTTTCTCGTGACAGGCGTGATATTTCTTTTGTTTTTGTTTATATTTTTCATCAATTTTTATGTCATTATCCTTTCATAATAATTTTTAAAATGCAGCCGAAATTCTACGTCAGTAGGATGTATATTTACGTGTAAAATTTGAAGAAAAGAGCTGAATAAGCCAAAAGATGATATTTGTCTATTTAATTTCATAATGGAAATAATTAATAAAGTATGGTTGTTCAAGATTTACAATCTGGTGTTAACTATCACACCTTTTTACTGGAAAGGAGTTTCTCGCTTATTCGGTCAATAATATAGTTTTTTCTCATGATTAGAAATTTCTTATTTCATTTTCTTTAGCCATTAAAATAATTTTTTCAAAGAAACTCATTGTCAGGAAAAATAAAAAAGCTCCCTGAGCTTGTTGTGATTGAAAAATACATTAAGAATAATATATAAATCATACCTGTGAACGTTAAATCCAAGTGGTTCATAGCATTTTAATGGGTTTTCATCGCCCAACGTTACACACTTGATAGATGATGGATATCTGGCCCAAAAAGAATTATAATTAGAAATCAGCAGCCATGAATCATCCGAGCATGTCAAATAATCCATCGAGCTTACCTGAATAAGCCTCTTAAAAGTGTGAAATATGGTTCATTTGTGAGGTAGTAATTATGTGTGTATTTCACACTGTGTAATATCATGAAATACCTTTGAGTGGCCAGATTGGAAAATGTTTTTTAACTCACACTTCCTACTCCATCGTCGAATATCAGTCGACTTCCCTCTGGACATGTGTATACAATTGTGTACGGAAGCTTGATTTTCGAAACATTCGGATCAACAGTTGACTCATCGCACTTTATCGGGGGACGCGATTTGGAGCATTTAACAATTGTAAAGTCGAATTGAGCTCTTGTATGATTGTCCGCATGTACTCTGATCCACTCATTGGTGGCATCATGGCATATAATTCGATCATTTATTGTTCGACCCATTGAAGTAATCTCTGGCATGATCGGAAAGCTGATCATATCGTCGCATATTACTTCACCATCCTTTATTTGTCCACCGATAACCTGTAAACATTTCTGACTTGATTAAAAATGCAGAATGTATTTACATACATTATTGAGCGTATAAAAATCACTTGTTTTTTTTTGTAGAAGAGACTTTCGCTACCATAAGAGGCTTTTGCTACTATCCTGTCTTCAGTTTATTCACGAAAATATTCGTGGAGACCCTCGAATGCCTATGTAAATGTGTATCGGCTATACAAGGAATAAATGATATGCAAGAAATTAGCACTTCCATGCATGCATCCCTTGGCGTAGTTGTAAGTGCGCTGCCTAGTAAGCGTAAGGTCGCGGGTTCGAAACCTATTGTCGAACTTTCTTATTTTCAAAATTTCGCGCCTTTGCCTGTACATGAAGCATGATTCATTCATGATTCGAGCGATCAATAAGCTAAATTAGCATAAACTAATTTATGTAAGGTATGCAGAATAACTTTTGCTATCTTTCTGTCCTCACAGTTTGTTCAAGAAAATATTGCTCGGACACCACCTTTAACCCACAAGATTTTTTGTGCTATAACAAGTTGGGCGCGTAGAGCGTGTGGCTCAATGTTTAGTAGTCAGCGCTTGTAACCGCTCCACGCGGGTTCGACTCTCGTTTGTATTTTTCTATATATGTATCCTTCAAATTCAAAAACTCGTCCCTTTCCCGGGCGTATCAATGGACTTTTAGCTAGGATTTACTTTCAATGCGCATAGTGAGCTTTAAACATATCGGGAATCAATATCAGATATGTCTTTCGATTAGTGCGATGAGTCTCTATCATTCTATTCGAACAGTCTAATTTCGAAAAAAAAACTCGAGGGCCCTTCTTTAAAGATTGGTCTAGCAACACTCAAAATACCTACCAGCAGATCACTGCAGTCGTGCGTTTTAGTGATCGAAAGACATAATATTGAAGAAAATGTAGTGCTATAGTCGTCGGAAGCACGGTAGATAATTTGGTAATGTCCTTTATTTCTAAGTAAGATATCTCCATCATTAAGTTGTTTCAAGCACACATCTGGCGTCTCGTGCGCAATGAGAATTCCTTCTTCATTTTTCGCAGTCAAAGCATAACTAAAATTGCAGAAGATAGTTTTTCAGCGTAAATTAAAGACAAATTACCCATTATCGCAGCAGTAGTACCCATCCCGAGAGCGAGTCGCATTATTTGGTCCAGTAACAGCGATCTCCGCTTGGTCTTTACAAACTATCCGAGTGAAATCTTTACGCATCTTTCCTTCGTTCGCGGAAACTCGATATTCGAACGGAACAGGATATGCTTGCGACATTAGAAATGTCCAAATGCCGTCGATGCAAATCATGAGGCTAATTCTAATTTCATTATATCTGAAGTTCATTTTTGATTTTTAAGATATCCAGATATTAAAGGCAAAAGAAAAATGTATGGCCGAAATTCCTTTATATATTCATATAAGGGAATTTTCATAGGGGAAAAGTTCCCTGTCATACACGGGACTTATTCCCTTATGTATATGACTGGGAATAATTCACATGCGATACCACTTTAGAAACGTTGGTAGGGATTTTTCATTATGTGCGTTACCCGGACACGCAGTGTATCTCATTTCCAATGCGTTCGCCATCAACGACTACTACATCTGCGCAAGTCGCATTCGCCGTTCGAGAGATACAGGAGATATCTTTGATGTCATCTGACTCGCCAGTATAGTCAGGATCTGCATCAAGCATCGCCTCCGAGACTATACCCCAAAGGCCACTCTGAAATATTTTATTTAATTACCAGCCGGTTGCGCGCGCCTACGGCGCGCGTTATCGAAAGCATTGTGTCTGGTCGCGCGCTAGGTTGGGTTGTGTGTTGTTTATTGACGTTTGTAGAAAATCAGCAGTTTTTTTTTGAGAATTTCTTCGTATTTTTGATTCTATCAAAGGTGCGTGAGACTTGACGATGACAGAATTTTACTCAAGTCTGACTAATCGTACTTATTCTGACCCACCGAACGGGGTTACGGTAGTCTACAATAGGCATAATCATATAACTCGAATAATGCTTAGTACGATAATTTTTACTCAAAGCTGACCATCGGTACTCAATCTGATCCACCGAACGGGGTTACGGTAGTCTACGATAGGCATAATCATATAACACGAATAATGCTTAGTACGACTCTTTTTACTCAAACCTGACCAAGCGTACTAAATCAGACCCATCGAACGGGGTTACGGTAGCTAATAATCATATTCCTTATCCTTGATGTACGATATGTGGTGCTACCGTAATCGGTGATGTGCTTGGTTGTGTTACACTAATATGTACCATGACGTATAACACTAATGTTAACTTACCTTACGTTAGCATGACTTAATTTTGTTTACTTAACTGTACTTAACTTATTCCTTATGGCCTTATTACTTAACTTAAGACACCGGCTCAGTAAGATTCGAGGGTTGAGCCAGTGACCCCGGACATCGACCTCTCCGATTTGGCCCAAAATTTTTTTATGGATACCCCCATGGGCACCTATCACTAAATGGGTATTCATTTGAGTTGGTTCCTTGAAACACAGATGTGGCGGGTTTTCGAAATTTGAAAACTCGATTTTCGCCAAAAAAAAGTGGAGCGACCAAGGTCCAATATTAGTGTGGAATAATTATAAGTATAAATAGACAACAAAAACTGGCTATACGACGGTCCGGAGATCCGATCGCAAACTGATTTTTTTACCTTCTCAAAACATTCTAAAATTAATTAAAATTTTAAAACAAAAAAGTGCAGTCCAATTTTTGCCTCATCATATAGAGGAAAAAATTCCGCGTCGAATAAGGACAAAAAATAAAAAATCGAAGGACCCGTCTTTTGAGATAAATGGACCTGAAGTTGACCCGAGAATATTTTTTCTTTCAAACCCCCTCATGTTTGTACTCATATTGAAGAGCTCGTCGAGCTGAACAACTTTCATGTTGAACGTTTTGTCTGAAACTCATGTACAAGAGAGTTACATACGTTTTTCTTCTAATTTTGAGTAAAACTAAAATAACATATTTTTTGTGCACAAAGTGATTACGCCTATATTCTAGAACTAAAAATACAACAGTAAGAATCTGATTCATACTATAAGTTCATCGCTGAAATGGAAATGTTTATGACCTCGGCTTTGCTTCTTCTTGGCGGCTTCTTCTTGGTCTGAGTGCGGACGCTTGCTTGAACCACGGAAGAGGTTCTCCGGAAGAGGGTCTACATTTTTTTTTGTTGAAAGAACAATGTAAGTATGGAATTTTTAGTTCTACAATATATGCCTAATCACATTGTACACAAACAACTTTTTTGGTTTAAAAATGTTATTTTATATGTTATTTTAGTTTTACTCAAAATTAGCAGAAAAACGTATGTAACTCTTGTACATGAGTTTCAGACAAAACGTTCAACATGAAAGTTGTTCAACTCGACGAGCTCTTCAATATGAGTACAAACATGAGGGGTTTTGAAAGAAAAAATATTTTCGGGTCAACTTCAGGTCCATTTATCTCAAAAGACGGGTCCTTCGATTTTTTATTTTTTGACCTTATTCGACGCGGAATTTTTTCCTCTATATGATGAGGCAAAAATTGGACTGCACTTTTTTGTTTTAAAATTTTAATTAATTTTAGAATGTTTTGAGAAGGTAAAAAAATCAGTTTGCGATCGGATCTCCGGACCGTCGTATAGCCAGTTTTTGTTGTCTATTTATACTTATAATTATTCCACACTAATATTGGACCTAGGTCGCTCCACTTTTTTTTGGCGAAAATCGAGTTTTCAAATTTCGAAAACCCGCCACATCTGTGTTTCAAGGAACCAACCCAAATGAATACCCATTTAGTGATAGGTGCCCATGGGGGTATCCATAAAAAAATTTTGGGCCAAATCGGAGAGGTCGATGTCCGGCACTTCCTGGAATCTTACTGAGCCGATGTCTTAATCCTTGACTTATAACTTAATTAATGACGACTTGACTTATTAGCTAACTTGGTATGGCTTGGAACCGACTAAGCCCCGCCCACCGCTGATCAGTTCCATCGCGCGCCAAACCCGTCTGGTGTACGCCGAGCACTACATTGAAAGAGAGCGAGAGAGAAAGTGGGCGTGGCCGGTAACAAACATCGTGACATTCTGCTTTATTTATAGTGTATTGATTTGATACACCCGCAACAAATATGTAGTAGTTTTTAAAATATTGGTAATAAAATTCATTTTTATACCTCGAAACAACGCAGTTTAGGTCCAGATATTATATGGCCGGCAAACAAAGCGTTAATCAATTTGTTATCAGGACATTCGAAGGTGATGCCATCGTCCGCAGAGATAAGATTATGCTGGGGAAGGTCGGGACAAGTGGCTGCAATGAAGACTTCTTCTCGAATGACTTCATTAATCTACACACAGTGAAATAAGTGTTATTCATGGATCTTAAAGGGAGCGTAACCTCTCCCAATGGTCTCTTCGACGCGCCATGCTCTCTTGTTGTTAGAGAACAGAAAAATAGTGTGCGCGATGAAGAGACCATTGAGTAAGGTAACGCTCCCTTTAAGATCTTGCGATCAGTGTTTAATATAACACCAGAGGTCTTCTACGCCGTGAATAGCACTTACTTCTCTCTGTTTATATATAACGAAAAAATAATAAAATTAAAATAATGAATCGATGAAAAACAGTCAGCTTTGCTAAATACCTCGAACTGACGCCACAAGAAATACGAAGAGAAAGCAGAGGTGCATCGGGACCATAAGCCAAGACATCAGGATGATTTCATGTATGAAATCTCCATTCTTATATACTATATTGCAATGTTTTTACGATTCATTTACGACTCCTGAAATGCTTCTTTGGTAGCTTAATAGTGTATGTAGATAGATCTGAATCTTTCATTTTCTGCAGAAGAAGATATCGATTGAAATTTTCTTGTGAAATATGCAATGTTTACTTGAAATTAAGAACCAAAATTTTAAATGTATTGTTTTTGTGTCAAAGAAAGACTCAATACTCTAGAACTTCTTTTTTATAATCGTGGGAATCTTGGGTTATCGTTCACTAACTCATATGTGGACTTCCCACTGATAACCATGGTAATTCTTCGTTGTAAAGTTTATTTGTTTATCGATTTTTTCCTTATACAATTTTATAACGTTTCGAATATGATTTTTGATATGAAATTGATCCTGACTATGTCCTGAGCATAGTTGATTTGCACTTCATTATCCCATTAGCTTATTGATGTCAGCCTCTTTCATTATCAAACTGTACCAAATCAGGAAAATCAGAGACGAAAACATCCTAATTCAAGATGAAAATGCATGATTTTTCAATTCATTTGGGAAGATACTTCATCGTATTACTGACTGGGCAAATAAAAAACTCACATTTTTTCGAGAGAAAAAAGATTTAACCCGGCATCAAGACGGAATTTCTGATTTGTTCCTTTTTATAATGTATGAAGGTGTTGAAAATAATCATTCACAGAAAATATTAACTGTGCAGGCGGTAAACTGAATGGATCTCTTTGCACCCTTCTTCAAGAGGACTCACAAGGGGATTGTCAGAGGATTTCCACGATGCTCGCGAAATTTTGAATGTGTAAAAGGGAACCACTCTCTTTAAGATTTCATAATTTGAACAATTAATCACACATAATGGTCTCAATTTCAACAACCGATTTCATTACAGGCATAATAGCTTCTTTCCAAGAGCGGCAAGGCTCCTAGTGCAAACGAAAAACCGGATTACTTTTACTTTCCCTGAGTTAAATTGACCTTCTTCAACCTTCACGTATAATAGCTTTGTCATATAGGACTCTCTGAACAATAAATTGTGGCAAACTTGTTCTTTTTGCTAGTGTGTGACAACGACTATCGATTGACCAATTTATCGGAGAAGTATGTTGTCAGACATCAAACAGTATAACAATTGTTGTCAATGCAATAAATAAATAAATATGGTAACAATTAGTGACTATTTTGTAGGCAGACAACAAAAATAGTAAATTTTGCAGTCAACGAATCTAGTGACAACAAAACATGGAAATAATCTTGTCTGACAACAAAAATTGTGGAAAATGTTGACCAAAAAATGAATATGGTTTGACAACAAAATGACCAGAGTTTGTTGTCTGACAGCAAAATGAGCTCATTTTGTGACCAACATGCATTCCCGAGAAAAAGAGTCGAATTTGCAGTCCGACAACAAATTCTACTTGCTATTTCAATAAATATTGAGTGGATGCATAGATTATCCTAACCTACGACACCTTCCCTATTATCTACAACAAGAACGAGGAAATTAGTACAATACATGGACGAATACAATGATTATGATAATTAGTGATGAATCCAATCGAATATAATCGATAAATACGACAATAAATCGATGCTACCTCTTCTCCGACCGCCCGCGCCTTTGCATCGATACGTCTGAACGTCTTCTCGCATGGCTGAACGCTCAAAATTAATTAACGATGAAATATTCTAACTGAACTCCGAATTATGACGCAAAACATCAACAAAACAGTACAGGAGGTAAGTAAGGCGATGAACATTGATTCCCAAGTGAAAATAAAGCAAAGATATAATTAAAATAATCAAATAAAAGGAATAAAACTAAATTCGAATTTATTCTACATTCAGAGCCGGAATAGGAGCCGTTATTTGGGGGAAAATGTTATCTTCCCTAAACAACGGCTCCTGTTACGGCTCTGAGTAGAATTAATTCGAATTTAGTTTTATTCTTGTTATTTGATTATTTTGTTTAAATCTGTGCTGTATTTTCACTTGGGAATCAATGTACATCGCCGCACTTACCTCCTGTACTGTTATGTTGGTGTTTTGTGTCGTAATTCGGAGTTCAGTTCGAATATTTCATCGTTAATTAATTTTGAGCGTTCAGCCATGCGAGAAGACGTTCAGACGTATCGATGCAAAGGCGCAGGCGGTCGGAGAAGAGGTAGCATCGATTTATTGTCGTATTTATCGATTATATTCGATTGGATTCATCACTAATTATCATAATCATTGTATTCGTCCATGTATTGTACTAATTTCCTCGTTCTTGTTGTAGTTCATAGAGAAGGTGTCGTAGGATAAGAAAATCTATGTAATCATTCAATATTTATTGAAATATCAAGAAGAATTTGTTGTCGGACAGCAAATTCGAGTCTTTTTCTCGGGAATGCAAGTTGGTCACAAAATGAGCTCATTTTGCTGTCAGACAACAAACTCTGTCCATTTTGTTGTCATATTCTTTTTTGGTCGAAATTTTCTTTTTTTTTGTTGTCAGACAAGATTGTTTCCATATTTTGTTGTCACTAGATTCATTTAGGCTGAATGACTGCAAAATTTACCTTTTTTATTGTCTGACTACAGATCAAGACTTTTCTGTAGTCATTTCACTGCTCTTCTACGTTTGACTAATTTTACCCTTTGTTTTGTTGTCTGTCTACAAAATTGTCACTAATTGTTACCACATTTATTTATGACAACAATCTTTATACTTTCTGATGTCTGACAACAAACTTCTCCGATAAAGTTGTCAATCTTTGTCACACACATGCAAAAAGTACAAGTTTGCCACAATTTATTGTTCAGAGAGTCCTATATGTCCATCATCAATCATTCTATAATTTTATTTATTTATCTCTTCTGTACCGTGTTTTCTTGTAAAACGCATAAATATTATTATTATTATTATTATAATTAATAATAACATATAATAAAATTGTGTGTGATGTATTGTATTTTATATGCCTTTAATGTATTAATTATGCATTACTGTGTCACATTTGTGTCAGACATTTATCATACTCCTACATTTTATGTCATGCTTTTACTTGAAACTCCCATAAAGTTATTATAATTACAATAATCAAGATAATCAAGAAGAACTCGATTTCGATTCATCTTAGCATCCTGTATCCGTTGAACATGTGACTTTAGCTCCGTTTTGTATTTCAATTTCAGATTCAGTCGTCTTCCATCTCCCATATCTTAAAAAATCAATGATCGATAAACAAATCAAATTGCTGACAAATAATTGCTATGTTTTACAATTGCTAGAAAAAGAAATAAATCTTGAGTTATTTATTTCTTTTTTGTTCTGGGTAAATGAAAAGGGTGAGGGAAAGAGAGATGGGGCTCCTCGATGTGTACATATGTGGTTCAGCAATGCGCATGAGGTAGATCTAATTAAGTTTGTCCACTTAATTGAAACTTATTTGTAATTTCCATTATTACGAATTTCATTTGTTGTTCTCAGGTATTTTCAAACTAGTTGTTTACTTAATTTTCCCACTAGTCGTAGACTTGCAAGTCTACTGAAAGTTAAACGTAAGTTTACTAGAAGTGGTGTATGTACGGTAATGCTTTTCGTCAAATGTTTTTCACTAGTCGTAAACTGACCGCAAACTGCTGGTCTGTGACGTAACATAAGTAAACTACTTGTTTGGAACAGGGCTGGGATTTTTTGAAAATAATTTCAAAAAATTTTTTGATCAAAAAATTCAAAAAATGGCTCAAAAAATTTTTGAATTCAAAAAATTTTTGAAAAAATTATTTACTATGTTTAAAAGGATAATAAGCATTTCAGAAACATCGTTTTTGCCTAAAAAGTGGTTAAAATAGTCATTTACGCAATTAACAGAATTCTAAAACATGAAAAACATGATACTATATTTTTTTCACTTTTTAAAAATTCTACGTCAGTGCATTGGGCAAACTAATCCACACCAAAACCTTTAGAATCCACTTCATCAAGACAGTGAAAAGGATAAAAATGGGAATCTTGTTAAGTTTTGTCAAATTTTGTCACAATTTTCCATAAATGTTTCACTTTTTTCACGTTTTATCGGTACTTTTTTACATTAATTTTTTTTTGATTTTTTGAGAAAAATTCAAAAAACTTTTTTGATTTTGAATTTTTTGAAATGGTCAAAAAATTCAAAAAATTCAAAAAATCAAAATCAAAAAATCCCAGCCCTGGTTTGGAAATACCAGAGTTCGTACACCGCGAAATGGACTTGGGATTGTCTGTGGCGCGGACAGCAAGCTACGCAAATGGAATGCATTACGCATTTTAATTAAAATAAGTAAACTTACTGGCAAGAGATATCGTTCGCATATAATGGTTCTATTCCATCGACAGGCGTAATGACTATTTGTTCACCGTCACAATGCAATTGTTGTTCAAAATTATCTACTTTGACAGTGCCGGATAGATCCAGATCGGAGGGCGCGCATCCTTAATATGTTATGCACTGTTACATTTGCTTTACGTGCCTACGCCGTAACGTCGTTACGGATGACGGATCCGTCAACGGGAACTTCGAAGTGTGTTGGGTCTCGAGTGGAAAACCCTGATGGATCATAAAAGTACTGTAATGCACTGTTACATTTGTCTTACGTGCCTACGCCGTAACCCCCTCCGCCGCGTCGGAGAGGCGGCGGAGGGGGTTGCGGCGCAGGCACGTAAGGCAAATGTAACAGTGCATAAAAGGTTACGGTAGTCAACCATTATTGATCGATGATTACGGTAACTTCTTACCGTATCACCATTACCATTCAGGGTTTTCCACTCGAGACCTAACACACTCCAAAATTTACGGCGACGGACACGTAACGAAATGTAACACGCTCCGCCGTTACGGCGTAGGCACGTAAGGCAAATGTAACAGTGCATATGGCAAATTTTGCGACGGAATATCCAAAAAAATGGATAATGCGTCGAAACATTTGCCATACGCGGATTGTATTTACTGGTAGGCACGTATTTACTGGCACCTGGTGTATCGCAGCGCATTAATTCAACTCTTTCAAGTTTAACATCGGTTTCATTATACAGTGTCGCATGCCATTCTCCATCTGGAATTCAAATATATTACACCAGCCGGTTGCGCGCGCCTACGGCGCGCGTTATCGAAAGCATTGTGTCTGGTCGCGCGCTAGGTTGGGTTGTGTGTTGTTTATTGACGTTTGTAGAAAATCAGCAGTTTTTTTTGAGAATTTCTTCGTATTTTTGATTCTATCAAAGGTGCGTGAGACTTGACGATGACAGAATTTTACTCAAGTCTGACTAATCGTACTTATTCTGACCCACCGAACGGGGTTACGGTAGTCTACAATAGGCATAATCATATAACTCGAATAATGCTTAGTACGATAATTTTTACTCAAAGCTGACCATCGGTACTCAATCTGATCCACCGAACGGGGTTACGGTAGTCTACGATAGGCATAATCATATAACACGAATAATGCTTAGTACGACTCTTTTTACTCAAACCTGACCAAGCGTACTAAATCAGACCCATCGAACGGGGTTACGGTAGCTAATAATCATATTCCTTATCCTTGATGTACGATATGTGGTGCTACCGTAATCGGTGATGTGCTTGGTTGTGTTACACTAATATGTACCATGACGTATAACACTAATGCTAACTTACCTTACGTTAGCATGACTTAATTTTGTTTACTTAACTGTACTTAACTTATTCCTTATGGCCTTATTACTTAACTTAATCCTTGACTTATAACTTAATTAATGACGACTTGACTTATTAGCTAACTTGGTATGGCTTGGAACCGACTAAGCCCCGCCCTCCGCTGATCAGTTCCATCGCGCGCCAAACCCGTCTGGTGTACGCCGAGCACTACATTGAAAGAGAGCGAGAGAGAAAGTGGGCGTGGCCGGTAACAAACATCGTGACATTCTGCTTTATTTATAGTGTATTGATTTACACAAAAAAGGTAGAAAATCGAGAAATAGTGAACACGACTATGATTAATTTTTTTTCAAATTGTGTAATTTTCTTATATTATGCAGTACCGCGCAAACATCTTGACGCAAAATTCGAATTGTTATAACTTTCTACGTCGTTGGTCTCGGATTAATTTTATTATTGAGAGTATAAAAATCAATTGTTTTCTTTGTCCGCATAGCTGTATTTCTTGTTTTGCATATTTTAGGGAAAAAAAGGAACGATCTCTTTTAAATATCAAATCAGCGCAGCGAAGGTTAAACGAGTTAGGTGTGACGAAGTATTCGAGAGTTAGGCGAGAGAGTGCTCTCGCCCTTTGTCTCGGCATTTCCATAGTTTGTCATTTTCTTATGCAAGTATTAGGGTGTGCCAAAAGTCTTTGCACTTTTTTCATACTTTATATTTTTTCGAATAACAAACGAAGCAACTATATTCAAATGGTGACATACTGTCCACGTTTATGAACAACTGTGCTGCATCTCGTATGCAACTGCATGACACCGTTTTGGCTGAACTCATTAAGGAGAGAGGCAATCCAAATGTCGATCTCCCGTTTCTCATAGGTCAGACTACGGAAGGATTTCCCTCTGCAGCAGTGCTCGTGAGATCGGAAAGCGTGACAATCGCAATGGGATAGGTCGGGGGAATACGGCGGATGGGGAAGCCAGTCAATATCTAAATTCTACAGTTTGACCTGCGTCTTGTTATTGTGATGTGTCCTCGCGTTGTTCATTAAAGGGAATTCTTTTCCTCGCACAAAGTGACTGAGAAGGACTCGGGCCTCCATCTCCTCCAGTTGTTCGCATAAGGCATCGGTGCTAACAGTCTGCCCATCAGGTAATTGTTCGAGATGCACCCGACCAAGTGAGCTGAGGAGGAAAAGGAGCCACAGATTTCTTCCATTCGAATTGCGTATCGGGGCGGTTTTAGCATCCTCCCAAGCGGGCAGTCATTCCATCATTATGTCGGGGTTGTCGTACGACACCCACTTATCACCTTGGCTGGCAATATACATCACCTAATCAGTGGATCGAGAACGGCCGAGATTTGAAGTGGAGATGTCAACTCGGGGGGCAATCGTTTCGCCAACGATCATTTCGCCAACGGATCATAAATCGGTTAGGTGATGGCGTATGGCAACAAAACCATTGTTATCAGTAGAGGTGTACGATATTGGACTACCGTAACCGTCAGGAATCGCGAACTGATTTTTTTCAGTCGACCCTTGACCCGGGGCTCATGGTTGAAAATTGCCGAAATCGAAAAATTCATGATACTCCAAGACCAAATAATAGTTGCCATTATATCAACAGTGAGCCAACTTTTAACTTTCTGGATACCGCAACCCTAACTACCGTAATCAAACTGGGATTTGCAGTGAATTTCGCTATAATATTGTAGGATACGGTAGCTAGATTACGGTAGTTCGGGTTACGGTACCCAGAAAGATAAATGTTGGCACTCTATCGATATAATGGCACCTAATATTTGTTCTCGCAGCATCATAAATTTTTCAACTTCGGCAATTTTCAATCATGAACCAGGGGTCATGGGTCGAATGAAAAAAGCAGTTCGCTATTCCCGACGGTTACGGTAGTCCAATACCGTACACCTCTACTGATAACAAGGGTACAACTTTTGTTGCCATACGCCATCTCCTAACCGATTTATGACCCGTTGGCGAAATTATCGTTGGCCAAATGAGCGCCCCCCCCCCCGTCAACTCGGTTTTTGAGATGTAGGCCCGAGTGCACATGGGGAACCAATTAAGGTGCCCTGGGACGAAGGGAAGACCGAATGAGGATGCGATGGATAGTGGATCCTGGAGTACCATTTGTCTGCTCCAGGTATCACAAACTCTGCTTCGGCTAACTTCTGTCAGTTCGAAGATCCGGGGGGCGATCGATTCGGCAACGATCGTTTCGGCAACGGATCATAAATCGATTGGGAAATGGCCTATGGCAACAAAAGTTGTACCATTGTTATCAGTAGGGGCGTACGGTATTGTGCTACCGTAACCGTCGGCAATCGTGAACTGATTTTTTTCAGTGGACCCATGACCCGGGGTTCATGGTTGAAAATTACTGAAGTCGAAAAATTCATGATGGTCCGAGACCAAATACTATATGCCTGTATATCAACAGTCAGCTATCTTTTATTTTTATGGATACCGTAACCCGAACTACCGTAATCTAGCTACCGTACTCTTCAATATTATATCGAAATTTAAGGGAAATACCGGTTTGATTACGGTAGTTCGGGTTACGGTATCCATAAAAATAAAAGATAGATGACTGTTGATATACAGGCATATAGTATTTGGTCTCGGACCATCATGAATTTTTCGACGGTTTTTCTTGAAATGACTATACCGGGAGAAAACTGTTATGCGACACGGCGCCCTTGGCTTCGTTGACTGGGGTAGTTGGTGATACGTTTCTGTTGCAGACCACTCCGTACGATGCAAGTCAAAAACGTCTAACTTTGAGTAATGGTGTCATAAATAAAAATTTATATCTAGTCGAGGAAAGAGAGTTGGCAAATGAGACTTATCACATTTACTGATCAATAGGCCTCCGATGTAGGAAAAATGCCACAAGGCGTAACAATTGCTGTCGACCGAGAAAGAGGGGTCGAAAGTTGGTGCAGAAAATAGTGCAAAGACTTTTGGCACACCCTAATACATTTGATACGGACACATATAGGAGAAAATTTTGATGGTATCAATTATTACTTACGGTGATGAAATGATTTCATCATACTTGAAATGCTGAGGTGTGATCCAAAATAAGTTTATTCTGAGGTATTTTATTTCTGTGAGGAACGAACACCTATCAGTGTAGATTTTAAGCCATTAACCATTGCATACCACAATGAATAAGCTAATTTCGCCTGACCCATCGAAATTTCGTAAAAATGCCATAACTCAGTCTGCAGTTGAGCTACAGACCTCCGATTCAAGGAGTGTTATCACATGATCATAGGACAGTACCATGTCATGGCTCGTTAAAAAATAGTGGAAAACCGAAATCGGCGACTTTCCCCCCGTTAAAAAAGAACCCCAAAAGTCGAAAATGTTGACACAAAATTTGAATTCACGTGAGCGAAGAGGTGTGGGAATTTAAATTCGAGTTTCCGCCATAGAGTTTTAGCAGTTAAAATGGAAATTTAACTTCTTGCTCGTAAAAAATGCAATTCGCTGTTGGAAATTCGGAATTTGAATTCTCGCACCTCTTCGAATTCAAATTTCGTGTTTCCATTTTCGACTTTCCGGGTGCTTTTTTTAACGGGTGGAAAGTCACCGATTTCGGTTTTCCACTATTTTTAAAGAGCTATAAATTTCGGAAGGTTTCCGGTTCATGAAGAGAAAATTCGAAAAAAATAAAAAAATTGTTTTTTGGGCTTACGGTATTTCCTAGCCGAGTTTTCTAAAAACCTAAAAATTTGCTACATATGACGTACGTAGACATGTACTTAACATGTCTGCAAAGTGGCGAGACAGCAATTCGATAACGAATTTGCCAATGAACAAAACCACATTGGTGGCGAAATGAGTGAAAAAAAAACAATGCAAACGAGAATCTTTTGTGACTTTTGATAAATTTGAAATAAATTTCACCGTAAGAGTGCAACCGGGGTTATTTTTTATAAAACTCGTAAAACTCTCTAAAAATAGTCCCGGGAAATCTGTGCAGGATCAGTTGAGAAGGAAATTATGACGAAAAAAGCAAAAGTGGATTGACTTTTGGGTGCAGAAACCGAAGAAGTGCTCACTTTTGCACGGTACTTTTCATTTCATTCATTCATTTTCATTCATTCGGTTCATATGATCCGCGTATAAAATATTCTAGGAAATACACAGTGTCATAGAATTGCATACTAAAGTCTTTAAATTTCAATTAATCACCTTTGCAATATGCCTTTTTCGTTAAGATGAAGGTAGACAAATCTAGATGTCTCACACTCATAAGATCGTTTGTACCATTGCAAATCGCCTGACCATCAATTCTAAAAGAAAAAAGAAAACTTGATTTTACTTTATTTCCAAGTGCCAGTTCACTCCTGGAGCCTGTAACTATCATACATAAAACAGAAAAATTCATTTTTCGTCGATGCCGCACCTATTTGGATTTTCTCAGATAACGTGTTATACCCTTCTCTCCATCCAAAATGCAACTTTACTAGAAAATTCATTGAATTTAGATTTTTTTATTCTTTCTTTGTTATTGAGTCGGTTGTACTGTTATCTCTCCACTCTCGACTACACTCGCCTATTCCATCAAGCGAAGAGGACAAACAGTTGAGTCCCCTCCTAGAGGACTTTGGAACGTCAGGAGCGGCATTTCCGTCATGTCAAGCAGGCCGCGAGCAACGTATAGTTTTCGTGGGTTTTTTGACTATTCTTATCAAGTTTCCTTCAAGTTCAAGTGCCGATTCGCATAACGCGACGTACCTCCATCAAAACCCGTATTAAGACACCGGCTCAGTAAGATTCGAGGGTTGAGCCGGTGACCCCGGACATCGACCTCACCGATTTGGCTCAAAATTTTTTTGTGGGTACCCCCATGGGCCCCCATCACAAAATGGGTATTCATTTGGGCTGGTTCCTTGAAACACAGATGTGGCGGGTTTTCGAAATTTGAAAACTCGATTTTCACCGAAAAAAATGGAGCGAGCTAGGACCAATGTTAGTGTCGATTAATTATAAGTATAAATAGTCAACAAAAACTGGCTATACGACGGTCCGGAGATCCGATCGCAAACTGATTTTTTTACCTCCTTAAAACATTCTAAAATTAATTAAAATTTTAAAACAAAAAAGTGCAGTCCAATTTTTGTCTCATCTTATAGAGCAAAAAATTCCGCGTCGAATGAGCGAAAAAATTGAAAAATCGAAAGATACCTATTTTGAGAAAAATGGACCTGAAGATGACCCGAAAATATTTTTGTTTTCGAAACCCCTCATGTTTGTACTCATATTGAAGAGCTCGTCGAGTAGAACAACTTTCATGTTGAACTTTTTGTCTGAAACTCATGTACAAGAGAATTACACGAATTAAAATTTACTGGATCCTAATCGTTTTGATTGCTTGTATCTTGAGAACAAACGACTATCATTGAATACGACCAACATGAGAAATAATGTACTCGACGAGTTCTTTAAAATGAGTATAAACATGGCAAGGTTTCGACAACTTTTTTTTTCATGACCACTTTAGAGACCATGTTTTTCAGAATAGGAGCCGACAATTTTTTTCGTGAAACAACAAATTAAGTATGGATTTTTGAGTTCTACAATATAGGCGTAATCAATTTGTGCACAAAAAAAAATTTTACTTTCGTTTAACTCAAAATTGGGTGAACAACCGTATGAATAAATAAAACTCATGTATTTCTCTTGTACATGAGTTTCAAACAAAACGTTCAACATGAAAGTTGTTATACTCGACGGGCTCTTCAATATGAGTACAAACATAAGGGGTTTTGAAAACAAAAATATTTTCGGGTCATCTTCAGGTACATTTTTCTCAAAATAGGTATCTTTCGATTTTTCATTTTTTTCGCTCATTCGACGCGGAATTTTTTGCTCTATAAGATGAGATAAAAATTGGACTGCACTTTTTTGTTTTAAAATTTTAATTAATTTTAGAATGTTTTAAGGAGGTAAAAAAATCAGTTTGCGATCGGATCTCAGGACCGTCGTATAGCCAGTTTTTGTTGACTATTTATACTTATAATTAATCGACACTAACATTGGTCCTAGCTCGCTCCATTTTTTTTCGGTGAAAATCGAGTTTTCAAATTTCGAAAACCCGCCACATCTGTGTTTCAAGGAACCAGCCCAAATGAATACCCATTTTGTGATGGGGGCCCATGGGGGTATCCATAAAAAATTTTTGGGCCAAATCGGTGAGGTCGATGTCCGGCACTTCCTGGAATCTCACTGAGCCGGTGTCTTAATTGTATATCTATTCGTTCGCTCACTTGTTATGATGGAAATAAAGAAAGAAAGAAGAAAGTTACATATGCTGACGTTTTCTTGAATGGAGATGAATTCTCCCATAGGCGAAAGGATAAATCTTGTGGACAAGAAGGGTCCCCTTGTTTTGCTCCTCTCTGCACTTAATGTGTTGATAGTATAAAGAATTGAATTAAATTGAATTGTTATTGGTGAGCCACCTCTGAATTATTTTAAATGAACGTTGTTAAATTGGAAAATAAGAAAAAATAGGGGAAAATCTTCTACTCGTATTTTATACATGGTTATTGAGCGTATAAAAATCACTTGTTTTATTTGTACGGAGCGTCCGCAATGACTATTTCCTGTTTTACATAGTTCAGAAACTATGCCGATCTCTTTTAACGGGAGAGCAACCCATATGAAAAAAACAACGTCCGGAAATTCAAATCAAGTTGTTTATCTATTAAATCTTCACACACTCGTTCAGTGACATGCACATCATGTACATGCATATCGTAGTAGTAAGTGATCTCTTTCACGCCCTCACAGGTTCAATTCCTCACCCAACCGCTAAATTTTGCTCATTATTTCGTATATCTGTGGTAGAGTTATCGCGTTGGGGATCAATTGCGGGAATTCAAACACTGAAAAGTGAAGGGGTGATTGTCCCTTTAGGGTCAGACGAAGGTCAGACGGGTTAAGTGAGAGGAAGAGGAAGGGTAATCGAGTTTTAGGCAAGAGAGAGAAGGCGCGCATTATCTCGGAATTTACATACAGTTTTTTTTGTTATGCAAGTACATTATATACGGACAATATACAGTAGCGCTCAAAAAGATTTCATTGATATTTTTTCGCGATATCTTTTGTTGTACTGATCGAAATTGGATGAAATTTGTTATAGTAGATACAGAAGTGCTGAACTGCTTGGAGAGTTGAGTCATCACCTGTGACATTACACGACCCATAGTATGCCCTTCTGCTGTCAGTATTAGTTGATTGTAAGGGTTATTCCACTAAATTTTAGTTTAAAAATGATGTATGATGTTAGTTTTGTAGTGATGTACTCTTCTTAACTTCTTTCTGTTTAATTATTGCTGTTGATTTTTGCACCTGTGAATTGTTGATTTTGGTGATTTTTGATAAAGAGCTAATAAAGTATAGCACCCATCATTTTCGCACTAGTGTGATTTTCCCTTTTTTTTATTTTTTTCTCATTAGTAAAATTTTATTTCATTTTCTTTAGTACATTAAAAAAACTCTTTATCAGGAATCCTCATGATTAAGACTTTAAGATGCACGGACAACTGCGCCGCAGCGGCATATATTATACAAAACTAGCTGTACTGTATACAGAAAGCAAACAAACTTCTCCAAATATGGGATAATCGTTCTCCAACATGATGCATCGTGGCATCCATTTGCCCATATGCGTGGTTTATGGTTAAAATTTGCTCGGTGTAGCTCGTTGTGATTGAAAAATAGAATAAGAATAATATAATCTGACCCGCAGTTAAATCTTTCCGCAAAAGTATTAAATAATTTGACGTTACTCGAAATGTAATAATTAATTGTCATTTCTTTGGTACGTATTCTTTTTTATTTATTTGGTACGTTGTGGCATCGTATTTTATGTAATTCATCACGATATCAATTTTTAGATATTATAAGTTATCGTTGTAATGCATAAATTATTACTAATTAATTAATATATGAGAGGAATCGCGAGAAAATCGACCGTTTCGGAGGGTCCGCGGACATAGAAATTTCGACCCCATGAAAAAATCAGATTAAGTACTTTGAACGATGCTCTATCGAACTGCGTTGGCCGAATTTGCATATCTGCTCTCATTTTGGAGTAGCGGTAGGTCAAAGTTTGCAGGTACGGTATTTTTGGCTCGAGTGTGCGTCAGAAAAATGATCATAACTCCGTTCAAAATAATGATAGAATTTTTTTCAAAAAAAGCATCGAAAGAGGAGATCTTGGGCAATATTTCCCAGTTGATGACGTCATTTGTCGACCATGCGAGCCGTCGGTTTTATGAAAAAGTGACGTAACTTTCCTAATCGGAAAAAGTGCACTTTTCTTCTGCGCGTTTTGTTGCGTCCATATGTGTCTAAAAATGACCCAAGTTTCAGAGGATTTGAGAAATGCAAAAAAAGCATTGATTTTAGTGACGCGACCTCGGACCTGTCATAGGAAAGAACGGCTTATTCCTTTATCAAGAAACAGCAAAGGAGCTTAAATGACTCAAAAACATCCGAAAAAGCATTACGAGCTCAAAATACCCATATATGACAGTTATTTGAAACACAAAATCACCGAATTCCGAAAAATTTGAAAAAAACCCATATTTTGCTTTTCCACGTGGAAAAAACGTCTCAGTAATGTTAATTAATCTTTATAATATTTCTTATAATGTTTTTGAACATTTATGTCTCTGGAAGTGAAGGCCTACCTGCTCTTAGAGCCGAGATATCCGCCATCGAGATTACACGTGCGCGCGCCAACTCCGCGCGACTGCTCATCATCCGCTCTCTCACTCCCACACGCTCTTTCGTGAACAGACAGCGAGAGAAAAAAAGGAGAAGGGAGACTAACATCTGACAACTACACGAAATGGAGATGTTGGAAAACTGAGCGAAAACAATTGACATTGAAATAACATATTACAAAGACATCCGTTGTATCATATTACTATGTTACTATTACTATTACTATTACTATGTTTAGTAAATCAATTGATCTCTCACCTTCCCCCCCATCCCCATCCTCTTTTAATAATTTTATTCTTTCACATATTTTTTTTGCACTCGAACACTTTGTACTTGTTGAAACACCCTTGCGATGTACGATAAATAAATAAATAAAATGAGCAAGAGGTAAAGAGGTACCGCTCTAAAAACACCGAGCGGGTTCGAACCCCGGTTCGATCCAAATCTTTTGCTGATTTTTACAGACACAGAAAACGTGTTCCAAGGTATTTTTTTCGTGATAAGAATGATGAAACAAGTTGTTTTGAGTCATTCTGAGCTGGAAACCGTTCATTTTATGGCAACACATCTCTTCTCAAAGGGTGAGTTGAGGCGCGCTCGTGTAATCTCGATGGCGGATATCTCGGCTCTAAGAGCAGGTAGGCCTTCACTTCCAAAAACATAAATGTTCAAAAACATTATAAGAAATATTATAAAGATTAATTAACATTACTGAGACGATTTTTCCACGTGGAAAAGCAAAATATGGGGTTTTTTTTCAAATTTTTCGGAATTCGGTGATTTTGTGTTTCAAATAACTGTCATATATGGGTATTTTGAGCTCGTAATGCTTTTTCGGATGTTTTTGAGTCATTTAAAGAAGGGGACCCACGAGTTTTTTCGTGACTAAACTGGCCAGGCAGAACTATAGATCACATCTCCTTGTATACAAAAACAATTTTCTCTAAAATTTTAGATACCCCGGAATACCGTAATTCGGGCTTATAGTTCATTGATACACCAGGGAAAGGCGCGAGTTTTTGAATTTGAAGGACAAATGTATGGAAAATTGCAAACGGGAATTGAACCAGCGTGGCGCGGTTACAAGCGCTGACTACTAACCACTGAGCCACATCCGCTACGCTCTTACTCTCTCAAATCTAATAGAGAACAGAATGTCACTTCCTATGTCCCACGCTCTTCATGTCAATAGCGCAGCCCAAATCTCGTGGGTCGCCTTCTTTAAGCTCCTTTGCTGTTTCTTGATAAAGGAATAAGCCGTCCTTTCCTATGACAGGTCCGAGGTCGCGTCACTAAAATCAACGCTTTTTTTGCATTTCTCAAATCCTCTGAAACTTGGGTCATTTTTAGACACATATGGGCGCAACAAAACGCGCAGAAGAAAAGTGCACTTTTTCCGATTAGGAAAGTTACGTCACTTTTTCATAAAACCGACGGCTCGCATGGTCGACAAATGACGTCATCAACTGGGAAATGTTGCCCAAGATCTCCTCTTTCGATGCTTTTTTTTTGAAAAAAATTCTATCATTATTTTGAACGGAGTTATGATCATTTTTCTGACGCACACTCGAGCCAAAAATACCGTACCTGCAAACTTTGACCTACCGCTACTCCAAAATGAGAGCAGATATGCAAATTCGGCCAACGCAGTTCGATAGAGCATCGTTCAAAGTACTTAATCTGAATTTTTCATGGCGTCGAAATTTCTATGTCCGGGGGTGGTCGAACCTCTGGCGATTCCTCTCATATAAATCATACCTATGAATATTTATTCCCTTCGGTTCATAGCATTTTGATTGTATTTCGCTGCCCAATGTTACACACTTGATAGCTGTTGCATCAAAACCTATATTAGAACGAGAATATTTCGATCTCAGCTGCCATATATCATTCCAGCAGGTAACATAATCAGTCGAGAAATCCTGAATAAGCCTCTTAAAAGAGTGAAATATGAGACATTTATTGATTGGAAGATATAATTTCAGAAGCACTTTGAGTGAGCAGACTGGTAAATGATTTACCCCTCCAAAAAAATTGATTATCAGACGACTTCCCTCCTGACATGTATATATGATTGAGTGCGGAAACTTGATTGACAAAACATTTGAATCAACAATTGAGTCATCGCACATTGGTGGAGGAGGCGGTTTGGAGCATTTAATAATCGGGAAGTCGAAACGAGCTCTTGTATGATTGTCCGTATCTACTCTGATCCACTCCTTGGTGGCATCATGGCAGACAAGTCGATCATTTATTGTTCGACCCATTGAAGTAATCTCGGGCACGATCGGAAAGCTGATCATATCGTCGCATTTCACTTCACCATCCACTATCTTTCCACCGATTACCTGAAAACACAGGATGTCAAAAAAAAGATGTATAAGTGACTCTTTTTTGGTGGGAAAAGTTTGTGGCACCGGTTTGTTATCGATTTAACCGGTGAGCGTAAAATCTACAGACCGTTAAATTTTACGTTTTCTGAACGGTAATTCCCGAAATTTTCACTAGATATTATGTGTTCTACTCTTATTCGCTATCTCATTTTTCACTCTAACAAGGGGATGGTCGCAGCTGGTCCTGGCCAAATGAGATGGCAATAACATGACTAGGATTAGTTTTCGATGCTGATTACGAATCCGTTTTCAGAAAGTGCCTAATCGTCCTGATTTTAGAGGAAATCGATATTTCAATTCGGAAATTCGTGTGGTTTCCTGCGCAAACCGTCCGGGTGGGCTGGTGAATTCATCTATAAACTCTCGCTATACTTTACCTTACATTGCCCGATCTTTCCGATGCAATCTAGATAGTTTGTGAAGGAAACTACACGATTTTTCGAATTAACAAGCCAAATTTCAATACCGATTTTCTCTAAAATCAGGTCGATTAGGCACTTTCTGAAAACGGATTCGTAATCAGCATCGAAAACTGATCCTAGTCATGTTATTGCCATCTCATATGAACAGGACCAGTTGCGACCATTCCCTCGTAAGTTCATCCCCGGCATCTATTACAGTGAAAATGGAATGAAATGAACGATAGGGCCCATCATAGACCATCATGGTCAAAACAGTCTAAAAGCTTGGAAAAAGTTGCACTGTGTCTCTACCGTAAGCACATCGCACTTTTACAACAGAACGATCGATGGAGACAATTTTAAAATGTCTTTATTACTAATGACTGCGGGCGCGCAATGCATCGCGCATTATGGCCATATCTAGTCTATGGTGGATCGCACTTTGTTGGAGGGAGTGATTTCTGCGTTTAGCAGCTAGCAGAAAAGCAATTTCACAAGCATTTTATACGGATAATAGTTCAACAGCAATCAAAAGACCCACCAGCAGTTCACTGCAGGAATGCTTTTTAGTGATTGGCAGACATAATATTGAAGAAATTGTGATGTTATATTCGTCGTCGGAAGATTCGAGTTCATAGTAATGCCCGCTATTTAGAAGTTCGATATGATAGGATTCAAGTTTCAAGCACACATCTGGCGTCTCGTGCGCTATGAGGTATCCTTCGACATTAGTCGCAGTTAGAGCATAGCTAAAATTGTGAATTGGAAGCGAATCATTAGATAAATAGATATGATAGATAAGATAAATAATAAATAAGATAAGAAACAGTCTAGCGTAAATTGCAGAGGAATTACTCTTTAGGGCAGCAGAAGTATCCATCCTCAGAGTGAGTCACATTGGTTATTCCACTTGCAGCGAAATTCGCTTGGTGGTTACAATCTATCCGAGTCAAATCTTTACGCATCTTCCCATCGTTAGAGGCAACTTGTGCCTCCGAGATGAGAACAGTCCAAACGCCGTCGATGCAGGTTATGAGGTTATTCCCACTTACATTGTTTCTGAAATTCGCTTTTGCTTGATAAGATGTTAAAAGCACCCAGAGCTACTATGAAACTCACCGCTCTGGCAATACTCTCTCGCTTTCTGTGTCGAAGAGAGAGTATTGCCACAGCGGAGAGTCAAATTGGCTCGGAGTGTGCATTTAAATTTTGAGCTGGTATTCTTCTAACAATAAAGCAGATCTTGGGAATGATCCAACACCGTCGTGCTCCTCTAAGAGTGAATTGCCCCATAGCGGAGTATCTTTATCGGCGTAAATTTTGGAGTGTGTTGGGTCTCAAGTGGAAAACCCTGAGACTCAATGGGGATACGGTAAAAAGTTACCGTACTTTCGATCAGTGATGTTAAACTACCGTGACCCTTTAAGTAATTGCATAGACACTCCAAAATTTAAGCCGACGCGCGAGTAAGCGAAATGAAACATTCCACGTTAGTTCAGCCTGTGTAATAGCGGGACAACAAAGAAGGAAGGGGGTTGTACGTTTTCCAGCTTATACAGAGGGCGAGGCGAATGCCAGGCGGGTTCGGTGGGCTGTATTTGAGAGGGTGTGAGTGCGAGATGGCATCAAATGATTATCTTTGTTACACTCTCCGCCGCGCCACCAAACCTGTCTGAGGTGCGCCGATCTGACTAATGAACTATCGTCTCGTTATTATGAGATTGTGAAAACACACCAAACTGCGCACCACAGTGATGGCAAAAGTCGCCTCAGCATCTCTTTTGCACCGATGTTCCCATCTCTCTCGCATTTTGAACTAACGTGATTCGTTTACGTGGCTGCGTAGGCGCGTAACAAGGGAACAACAACTCTGGTATTTTGCCACTTAAAGTCTACTTAAACTTTCCCACATTAAGTAGACTTTAAGTAAACTTAAAGTGAGACGTAAGTGGTGTGGTATACTGTAATGCATTTCGTCAAATGTTCTTTCACTTAAAGTTTACTTAAAGTCTACTTAAAGTCTGTGACGTAGTTTAAGTAGACTTTAAGTGGCAAAATACCAGAGAAATGCCGCGGACACTCAGTGCTAAATTCGTTGACACAGGTCGACTAGGACCCCCCAGGGGGTCACAGAACTGTTTTGAAATGTCCGCATATGTGCTTCTTTGGTACCGAAAATCGATTATGAAAATGTGATGGAAATTTGGGCGCGATCCCCGTGGAATAGTGTCAAACACTCAAAGAAGACAGTCTGTGTCCTCCGTAGCCAAGTGGTTAGAGTGCTGGATTATCTTTTGGAATGTCGTGGGTTCGAATCCCCCCTTGTACAATTTCTTTTGCTGTATTTTTTCTTTGCTTTCCAACATGCAGTTTCAAAGTCAAACTTCATCTTCAACAACAACAACAACAACTACAAATCAACAACGATGGAGAAGTACGCTTTTCGCATCGGGGACAGAAGCTGAAACCGACTCTCAACTCTCCCGCCTCCGCTCCACGAAGCATCATAACGATGCGATCAACCCACCTCATCTCCGACGAGTTGAGGGAGTCACGAGTGATCTCGGAGGAGAGGGAGGCGTCGAAGGTGAGGGCGATCTGGACAGAAACAGCATTGGCAGACACTGGGTCATAGTCGAACTCCATTCGAGAAGAGAGAAGAATTGGAGGATTGTAAAATAAACGAACGAACTGATGCAACTGGCCTCTCCAGGACAGTTCCGAGACCAAGCGCGGGAGGTACCGGATCAATTGACAGGCTAGAGGTCGATCGATGATCTACCGATGGAGGGATCGATATCACCATGCTCTTTCTGCTCCTCTCGCGGTTTCAGCTTCTGTCCCCGATGCGAAAAGCATACTTATCCATCGTTGTTGATTTGTATTTGTTGTTGTTGTTGTTGAAGATGAAGTTTGACTTTGAAACTGCATGTTGGAAAGCAAAGAAAAAATACAGCAAAAGAAATTGTACAAGGGGGATTCGAACCCACGACATTCCAAAAGATAATCCAGCACTCTAACCACTTGGCTATGGAGGACATAGACTGTGTTCTTTGAGTGTTTGACACTATTCCACGGGGCTCGCGCCCAAATTTCCATCACATTTTCATAATCGATTTTCGGTACCAAAGAAGCAAATATGCGGACATTTCAAAACAGTTCTGTGTCTCCCTGGGGGGGGGTCCTAGTCGACCTGTGTCAACGAATTTAGCACTGAGTGTCCGCGGCATTTGTGGTTCCCTTGTAAGGCAAATGTAACGACGCATATGAATGCGGTGATACATTTTTGAGACGCCCCGTTAAGTGTGACGGACACGTCCCTTTCCATTTTGCTCTAGTCTCGAAAACGTAGCACCGCATTAGGTAATTCTTCCCTTACAGATGAGGGAATTCTTCCTTTCAGTGAATAATTCTTTTTCAAGGACTTTTCCCTCTGTTCATTACCGGCAGTGTATCTCATTTCCAATTCGTTCCCCATCAATGACCACCACATCAGCACACTCCTCCGTTCGAGAGATACAGGAGATGGAATTGAGATCGCCTGACTCGCCATTATAGTCAGGATCTGCAATGCTCGTCGCCCTCGAGACTATACCCCAACGTCCACTCTGAAAAATGTTATATTTTTTTAATATCGGTAATTAAATTCATTTTCATACCTCGAAACATCGCAGCATAGGCCCGGATATTACACGGCCGGACCATGAAGCGTTGATCAATTCGTTCTCAGGATCAGGACATTCGAATGCGATGTCATCGTACGTAGAGATAAGATTGTGCTGGGGAAGTTCGGGACAAGTGGCTGCAATGAAGACTTCTTCTCAAACGATTTCGTTAATCTACACACAGAGAAATAAGTGTTATTCATGGATGCGTAACCTCTCCCAATGGTCTCTTAAACGCTCTACGCTCTCTCGTTGTTAGAGAACAGAGAAATAGTGTGCGCAATGAAGAGACCATTGAGTGAGGTAACGCTCCCTTTAAGACCTTGCGATCAGTGTTTAAGACATCGGCTCAGTGAGATTCCAGGAAGTGCCGGACATCGACCTCACCGATTTGGCCCAAATTTTTTTATGGATACCCCCATAGGCCCCCATCACAAAATGGGTATTCATTTGGGCTGGTTCCTTGAAACACAGATGTGGCGGGTCTTCGAATTTTGAAAACTCGATTTTCACCGAAAAAAAATGGAGCGACCTAGGACCAATGTTAGTGTCGATTAATTATAAGTATAAATAGGCAACAAAAACTGGTTATACGACGGTCCGGAGATCCGATCGCAAACTGATTTTTTTACTTCCTCAAAACATTCTAAAATTAATTTAAATTTTAAAACAAAAAAGTGCAGTACAATTTTTTGCCTCATCTTATAGAGCAAAAAATTCCGCGTCGAATAAGGGAAAAAAATTAAAAATCGAAGGACCCGTCTTTTGAGATAAATGGATCTGAAGTTGAACAGAAAATATTTTTGCTTTCAAACCCCCTCGTGTTTGTACTCATATTGAAGAGCTCGTCGAGTGCAACAACTTTCATGTTGAACGTTTTGTCAGAAACTCATCTACAAGAGAGTTTCACAAATTTTCCTGCTAATTTTGAGTAAAACGAAAATAAAAAAAATTTAAAACAAAAAAAGTGCAGTCCAATTTTTGCATCATCTTATAGAGCAAACAATTCCGCGTCGAATAAAGGGAAAAAATGAAAAATCGATGGACCCGTCTTTTGAGATAAATGAACCTGAAAACGAAACGAAAATATTTTTATTTTCAAACACCGCTCGTTGAAGAGCTCGTCGAGTATAACAACTTTCATGTTGAACGTTTTGTCTTAAACTCGTGTACAAGAGAATTACATGAGTTTTATTTATTCACACGGTTGTTCACCCAATTTTGAGTTAAACGAAAGTAAAATATTTTTTGTGCACAAATTGATTACGCCTATATTGTAGAACTCAAAAATCCATACTTAATTTGTTGTTTCACGAAAAAAAATTGTCGGCCCTTATTCTGAAAAACATGGTCTCTAAAGTGGTCATGAAAAAAAAGTTGTCGAAACCTTGCCAGGTTTATTCTCATTTTAAAGAACTCGTCGAGTACATCATTTTTCATGTTGGTCGTATTCTATGAAAGTTGTTTGTTCTCAAGATAGAAGCGATCGAAATGATTTGGATCCAATATATCTTAATTCATGTATTTCTCTTGTACATGAATTTCAGACAAAACGTTCAACATGAAAGTTGTTCTACTCGACGAGTTCTTCAATATGAGTACAAACATGAGGGGGTTTGAAAGCAAAAATATTTTCTGGTGAACTTCAGGTCATTTATCTCAAAAGACGGGTCCTTCGATTTTTGATTTTTTTTCCCTTATTCGACGCGGAATTTTTAACTCTATAAGATGAGGCAAAAATTGGACTGCACTTTTTTGTTTTAAAATTTTAATTAATTTTAGAATGTTTTGAGGAAGTAAAAAAATCAGTTTGCGATCGGATCTCCGGGCCGTCGTATAGCCAGTTTTTGTTGTCTATTTATACTTATAATTAATCGACACTAACATTGGTCCTAGGCCGCTCCATTTTTTTTCGGTGAAAATCGAGTTTTCAAAATTCCAAGACCCGCCACATTTGTGTTTCAAGGAACCAGCCCAAATGAATACCCATTTTGTGATGGGGGCCCATGGGGGCATCCATTTAATAAAATTGGGCCGAATCGGTGAGGTCGATGTCCGGGGTTACTGGCACACCCTCGAATCTTACTGAGCCGGTGTCTTTTATTAAAATATAACACTTCAGAGGTCTTCTACGCCCTGAATAACACTTCTGTTTATATGTATATAACGCATGCTAAAAATAATTTAATTTTAAAAAAAATGAATCGATGAAGAATAGTCAGCTTTGCTGAATACCTCGAACTGACGCCACAAAAAATACGAAGAGAAAGCAGCGGGGGGGACATTGGGACCATAAGCCACACCATCAGGATGATTTTATGTATGATATGTCCATTCTTATATACTACATTGCAATACTTTAACGATTCATTTATGAGTCGTGAAATGCTTCTTTGGTAGCTTAATAGTGTGTGTAGATAGATCTGAATCTTTCATTTTCAGCAGAAGAAGATATCGATTGAAATTTTCTTGTGAAATATCCGATGTTTTGTTTTAATATAAATTACGAGTGAAAATTCGAATGGTACTATTTTCCTAAAGAATGGAAGACTCGGTACTCTTGGACTTCTTTTTGTAATCGGGAGAATCTTGGGTTATCGTTCACCAACTCAAATGTGCCAGTAACCACTTTGATACGGTCATAAATAAAGTCAGAAGGCGATCAAGCATATGACAATGTTCTGAAACCTATAGCTTGCTACATTACGCTACCATTAATTCACTTGTCGCAGAGTCAGGCAGTATCACTTTTTTACATATTTCTTCTTATTATTTACTTTAATTATCATATGCACTCGGATGGAATGGAGTATAGGGTCGTAATTAAATTACCAATATTATAATAATAGATGTACAAGTATAGGTTTGCATGCACGCAAAATGTAAAATATTTTAAAGAAATATGTAGGTTAGTTATATTGTGCCTTATGGTGTTTCGGCCGCTACGTCTAGATAAAATTTAAAAAATCCAACCAATGATCTTCAAAAACTCCATTTGTCAAACGTCAAAATTAAATGATTTAAATGAAAAAGAGATGATTGAAGGAATCGTAGTATTTGATTGACATCGCATTCAGCTTTAGATATACATTCTAAACTGTTTGACGGAGTGTCTTAATGAACAAGCCATTATTAGACTGGAACGTGTGCAGCGATGTCCGAGTGGTTAAGGAGATTGACTAGAAATCAATTGGGCTCTGCCCGCGTAGGTTCGAATCCTGCTCGCTGCGAATATTTTTGCATTATTTTACATTGTTAGGTTAACTCTACTCCAACAACGCAAGTGACACTAGAGGATTTGCAGATCGCATATTTTTCATTGCGAAACAAAAGAGACAAAAGTGGCTTCACACCCCTTTGGATTTTATTAAGATAGTGTGCATTTGGGTCAAATAGATAAATATTTTCAGTAAAAGAAGTTATCGATTGAAAAAAATAAAGGAACACCCCGAGATAATTTGAAACTCTCCGCTCTGGCAATGCTCTTTCGTTTTCTTTGTCTCTAGAGATTATGGCTAGAGCAGAGAGTAAAGTTAGCTTGGGTGTGGTAATTTAATTTTATGGAAAATGAAATAAAGTTATGACTCATTGTCAATCAGACTAGATTTGCATTAATTAACAATGAAATAAGTGCAGAGATCCTTTTCCCAAATCATTTCTATCTTCCATTCAACCCTTGACCAGTCCAATCGTTCTCTCCGCTATGTCACTAGCCGCCGATCCACCAATCTGCTCGGTAAGTCCCTGGTTCCCGATGGTATCGTTTACGGATTTTACGGTTTCGGTTTCGCATTTTACGGTTTCGGTCAAGGTTCAATACTGACATTCGGTCAAAGATTTATACACTTCACCATTGAAAAAGGACTCTGTAAAAAATTGTGGGCTGTAAAAAATTACCTTCTTATGAGAAAATCAAACTGAAAACGAGTCAATACGATTTTTTCTTATCTCTTGGACATTGGATATCAGTTATGGTTTATCGGTTGTGGTTTTAGGTTCCCGCCGGAGGAGGTGCATCGACTCATCAGTTGATCAATTCGAGTGCTTCGAAAGTCGCATTCAAGGTTTTCCATGAATACCTATACTGATTATTGATTCATTGATTTTTCAGATCAAAACATCTAATAATGATCATTACCGTATCAAGCCGGTCTTTGGATTCGTTGAACCCGGAGGCTGTTCTCCCGTGGATGTCACTAGACTGGTAATTGGCTTGCATTTGCCTTACGCAGTCACGTGGACGGACGTTACATTTCGCTACGTGCGCATATGAAGTTGTTAATTTTGGAGTGTGTTGGATGTCAAATGGAAACCCTGATTGTCAATGATAACAAACCGTAACCTTTTACATTAATTTCAAGGTCCATCAGGATTTTCCACTTGGGACCCAACATACTCCAAAACTTACGCGACTCACACGTAAGCGTAATGTAACCTTCGTTTACTCGACGCGAGTCTAACCACCCATTACGGTAAATTGTTCCACACGAGAGATATGATGAGTAGGCACCTCTTCTGATAACAAGATCTAAGCCCGCCTCATATCCCCATATCCATTACCATAACACGTTTTCCCATGCAGGCTGCCGCCCCGAAGGAGGACAAGCTGGTCGTTCAATACGTAGAGGTGGCACAGGACGCCACGGACGCGGCGTCCTTCTTCAAGAGCGGCACCCCGCCACAGATCATCATTCCCATGAAGGCTAATTAGAATAAACTTGTATTCAGTGTTTGACTTTGGTGATTTTTATGCACACAACAAATATCCCCTGTTGACTGAAACATCAATATTTCAAAGAATATGCTATATGTACAATTTGCTATCGAGTGTGATTTTTTTTTATTCTTGTTTCCATGAAAATCCAAAGAGGTGTCAAGATCATTCCTATCACTGTATTTGAATTGGTACATACATGTCAATTGGACGAACAATGCAGCATTTTCGTGGGTTATTTGACAGTTCTTATCAACTTCCATATTTGGACGTTTTCTTGAATGGAGCATGGATTCTCTCAAAGTCCGAAGAATAGAAATTGTGAATATGAAGATATCCTGTGTTTTGAGCCCCTCTGCATATGGCAAGATAAAGTAATGTTTTGTATTGTATTGTATTTATGACATATACATTATGATAAATCTTCTTGGATCAGCAACTTTTCGGCACTACTTCAAAATAGGGTACCATCCCAAAATAATAGTATAATTGCCTAATATAAACGTCCTTTCCTTTGTGTTAATTTCATTTTTCATGTCCTTTTGGACTTGCCCGGTGTACTGGTACCCTATTCTGAAGTAGTGCCAACTTTTCGTTATCCTGTGTAGTGGATACGTTGTGACCCCGACTGACCGATTTATCTTATGTCTCTCTCCCTCTCCCTTTAAGACATCTGTCTCTCTCTCCATTTAGACTGGGATCCTTCACACAGAGAATCCTCCTCTGGAGGCAGAGAGTATAGCCTAGAGAGCGTGGAGATCAGAGAGAGTGCAGACAGACAGAGTGAGCGGTTAGAGAGCACAGAGAAAGGAGAGAGTGCAGACGGCAGAGACGAGGAGAGAGTGTGTGAGAGTGAGAGAGTGCCAACTCAGTCGAGAACAGTTGGTCGTAGCAGCGATTGAAGAAGTGTGGGAGAAGATGGAAAGGGAGAGGGAGAGGGAGGGGAGAGGTAGAGGGAGAGGGAGGGGAGAGGGAGAGGGAGGGGAGAGGGAGAGGGAGGGGAGAGGGAGAAGGAGAGGGAGAGAAATGAACCCTTCGGCATTCTTGCAGTGAAGCTTCTCGGGGCAGCTCTTCTATCTCTGACTCACATTTTGTGGCTATATATTTGTAGATTGTTTGTATGGCTACCGTAATATCCAACAGTATCCTTGGTCTCATTTATCGGTTTACTAATCGTGCTTGCTTGAATTTCTGTGATTATTCCTATGAGTATTATTTCCCATATTTCACAAGGGAATGCTAAAACTCATCAAGAAGTTACGGTTCGTAGCATATATCACTAGAACCGGTATGGAATTCTGAGCGCTTATCCATCAAGCCTACTTGCCACGAACACGAACAGTTATGGTGTCCTTTGGCACAACCCAAGCTATTTTTGCTCTCGCAATGTACGCTGTCGTAGACAAAGAATGCGAGAGAGTGTGACCAGAGCGGAGAGTTAGAGTTAATTCGGTGTGTTATCTAGAGATGAGCTTCGCATCACCTTCGAAGAGCAGGTTTGGTATTAACGGAATACTGAAACATATTTGGAACTCTTTGCAAGCTAGCTCTCTCATTGGCACTAGGTAAGATAAGAACCAATGAATGAGAACCAACTGGATGATATCCATTTGGTAAGCTCTAATGAATGAGCAAAGTATGGTTATTAACCATTCATCGGTTCTCATTCGACCTAATACCCTCTCGTTCTTCCCCTTCGAGAGAATGCGTTTAGATATTTAGGAATCTGTTTCAGTTTATGGTGCGCAGTTAAAGCAATGCAGTCAATTTTTTAAACATTTTCAGTTCATATCTTCAGAAAATCAATTAATTCTTTTTTTTTCTGTGAAAAAACCGTTTCCTCTTTTAATTTAATTTCGAAACTTGATCTTTGATCTTTATGCCTGGTTCTTGTTCATCGACACATTCCCGCAATATGGTTGAACATCTGGGGCGTACTTCTTGCTCTCGAATCTCTTCTGCTTTTTCCCTCTTCGATCTGCTTTTTCTGCCTTGTATCTCTATGTCTCTCACTCGATCTTATTGTTAGTCTATCTATCAGACCCATTCCTCTAATCGTTTTCCTATGTACTTTATACAACCCCGTCAGTATATCCTTTTTTTTGAAATATTGATTGATAATGCTCTTGAACTCTTTCAGTGGAATGGCTCGAATGTGAACCAAAAGTTTTGCCAAAAATAAAAAAATCAACTAGAGAAAATTACCGTGTCAGTAATAAATTGTTTTTTTTATTTCCACCAATAAAGAAGAAGACTCATGTCAGAAAACAATAAAATCAATATTTCAACTGAGTCCTTGAGAGAACAGAGACAGCTTCGAGGAGTCTGTGAGAGTGATTAAGTGTGGGTATAGAGTATCAGAGTTAGAGAGTCAGAGAGTCTGCAATCAGGAAAACTTTAGCTTGAAAGCAAGAGGATTCGAAAATAAGAGTTATAGTCTGATGTAAAAGTGTTTAGCGATTCCTTGAGCAAGAACCCTTTATCCCCTTGAGCCCTTTATAAAATCTTCTTGATCATTTTTTTGGCTAAACTTACTTTACTAAAATCTCGAAAACTTGACAGTGGTGCAGTCAGTCTACTCGGGAGGGGGGGGAGTTTAAGAGTTCAGGGGTCTTCAGTTTCTTACTTTAAAACACTCGTCAGATCATATTGCTGTACTTGTCAGTGCTCATTCTTCTCAACTCTGACTCACCTATTAATGCTCTATCATATCTATATTTACTTTTCACGTATTTCCTGATATTTCACTTATTTTTTTAACTCGAACATTTTTGTACTTGATGAAACACACTTGGTATACGACAAATAAATTTCGCTTCATAAATAACATTATCGATTGATTTTGTTCCATTATTGATTAGTCCTTACCGTGTGTTCTTACGTCTACTCCCAATCAATCAATCAATCGATTAATATATTCAGTGTGTTCCAGAACCCGTGTTGAGGACGGGATAGTCCAATCGATAGTCTGACCGAGTAGACTACCGTAACCCCCGCTCCTCCTCCCGTACCACGATGATACGAGGTGGTGGTAGGGAGCGGTTGCTCCTCGGCTTGGCCATATTTTTCGTCGCCTTTGTCGATGACAGGAGAGGTACGGTAGTTTTTTTGGTTTCGCGCGAAATTCAAATTTATATTATTGATTTTCAGGCAACTTCTTCGCCGAGGGAGCCGCGTGCAAAGGATGCGCTCCTCCCTGTATCTGCCCAGGAACGAAAGGAGAAAGAGTGTGTATTATTGATTTTATCAAACATTATAGAATATCGATTTATCAAATATCAAAGGAAAAAGAATTATTGAAAAATTGCGATAACATCGAGTATCTTGTATTTTTGGCTCATTTGTATACCATACAATCAAAGAATATTCACAATATTTATGTACAGTACAATATTACAGTATACCTTTCCAGTAAATTAATCATTTTCGGACCAGTGTGATTTGCCTTTTAAATGTTTTTTTCTCATTAATAAAAATTTTGTTTCAGTTTCTTTAGTCATTAAGAGAACTTTTTATCACGGAAACTCATGATTAAGACTTTGAGAATTCAAAAATATTCATGCGCAAAGGAAATAAGTGATGCGTCCAAAGCAGAATGTGTACAAAACACGACCGGGCTGTACTGTACATCCTTTGATTAATCGATTTTATTTATTGGTTTATATTGGTCTATTGCTTTTCATTGTTTGTTTCTTGATTGTCGTTATTTATCGATTTTGCATAGGACTCTAGTATAATACGGTAGTTAGTTTTAGTTGCAATCGTTCATCGGCTATCTCTTAACTCTTTTTGTCCCCTCTTCTCTTGATCTACTTCTTGCTCTTTCCTCGTACTTTCCCTGCCCCTCCAAAAAAGAGTCGGCACCACCATCTCCTTTCCTACAACGACTTCTGTTGCGAATAGCCCGACTTTTTTGACTGGCACGCCCTCTTTTTCTCAAGCACCCTCTCACTTGGCCGTGCTCTCTCACCCCTCTCTAGCAGTCGAAACACTCTCTGATCTCCCGCTCTCTCGTAGCACACTCTGCATCTGTGACTCTCTCCCTTTCTGTTGTATCTGGCCTATCGACAGCTGGCTTCTCGCTGCTGCTATTCCCTCTGCCTGACTGTCTGGCGCTCTCTCCATTCAGCGTGCTCTCTCGTCATCTCTCTTAGACCTCTACTGAGACTTAGTCTTCTTATAAACTAAACTAGACTAGGACTGAGTCATCGCTTCCACGTAGCGATTTGTTTAGAGAAAAGGAATATGGACTTATAATAGACATGAGGACCACGACATTTATGGAGGGACAAGGCTAATGTATAATGAATAAGATCAAAAGATCAAAGATCAAAGATCAAGATCAAATACAAATGAAACTGTTATACAGAGTAGAGAGTAAAGATCAAGGTTAAAACTAATTAACGCATCTATAGGAACAAAACAATGTGGAATAGTGCAAAAGACCGGATCAAATTTGGAAGGATGAGATTTATTCAAATATTATTTAGATAGTAAGAAGCCTAGAAAAACATGATCAAATAAAGTACATACATCTCCAGGGAATGAACGGATTTGCCGGAGAGCCGGGACATCCTGGAGCGCCTGGACAGGATGGTGCCGAAGGACCCATCGGACCAGTCGGTTCGTAACCGAGACCCGGGAACCTGGAACCGGGTAATAGCAACCCTAACTGACTGATGATTCGGTTTAAGGTATGGTCGGATCCGAGGGAGACTTCGGAGATGTGGGAGCGAAGGGACTACGTGGAGATCGAGGACGACCAGGTTATTGATTTTCTATACTATTGATTTATTGATTTTTACAAATAAGTTTTGAACATTTGGTGCGATTTTGCTAAGATGTTTAGTATAACATGGAATGTGCAGAAAATGTATAATTAGATACACCTAACACTTATTAGATTGATTGGAAAGTAGATGTTACTCATTTTACTTCGCCGTTGATCAGTCCTTATTTGCTTCGGTATCTCCTCGCCTCTAGTGATTAGCCAGAAGAGGTTGCTAAACTTCTCCCTCACCTTCAAAATATTGCTCTCAATTTCGATATGTTTGAATTCCGTGATGAAATGATAATAGCCCGTAAATAATGAACTATTGTAACAATCGTTATTGGCAACGATACCTAGATTTTCTTTGCAGAGACCTGAGTGAAAAAGTAACAAATACTTCCCTATCAACCTAATAAAATACGCAAAATATATTTCAGTACTGTAGACGGTGAAAGATATCACCATAGCGTTTGGAAAAGTCACAAACCTAAAGAACACTAGCATGGATTTCAGGTATGCCCGGTCACGTCGGTCTGCCTGGTATGGACGGACTTCCCGGTCTTCGCGGACCCGACGGAATTCCCGGATGCAATGGAACTGATGTAAGTGATGTTTACTTCTGTTCATTATCATAAGAATTCCGAAACACTGGATCGTTTATATTCTTTATAGTTCTATAGTTCACTCTTACAAAATTTTGCAGCACAACCCATTTTAATCTTTCTCTTAAACTCTTCCCTATAATCTCTAACAATAAGACACATCAGCCATTTCTTTATATAGAACATTTTTAGTTGTTTACTTATTCTGGCGTCGGAAATGTTTTGCATTTGATCAACAAATTCTTTGCATCCCTTAATATCGACCAATATTTGGTTGATAAATATCAAGATCGATCAATTATTGATTATCTCTAGGCAAATATCGAATGGTATTGGTGTTTGATCAATCCTCCCCCTGTTGCTTCTCTGTGATTAGATCAACGAGAGATAGGGGTCGATAAGATATCTCACCCCCCCCCCTCATCCCTCCCCACTACGACCCCTGCTACCTCTATACTTCTGCCATTACGAGCAGGCTTGGGGAAGGGAGAGGGAGAGGGAGAGGGAGAGAGAGAAAGAGGTAGAGGCAGAGGAAGAGAGTGAGAGGCATAGGGAGAGAGAGAAGGACAGAGAGGCAGAGGCAGAGGGGGAGAGGGAGAGGTAGAGGGAGAGAGGAAGAGGGTAGAGAGGTAGAAGGAGAGAGGAAGAGGGTAGAGAGGAAGAGTCGGAGAGGCAGAGGGAGAAAGAGGGTAGAGAGGGAGAGGCAGAGGCAGAGTGATCCCAGTGTAATGTACTAGTCTTCTTCTCTTCAGCTAAGACCTGAGAGAGAAACACTTAGCGAGACAATAAGATGGAGGAGAAAACAATCAATAAATAATACAACGTCAACAATCGATTATTTGAATAATATATTTACAAATTACATTATGACAGAAAAATGTTTACTTACATCGGTACATCTTTCATTCATAATAATTGATTACTTTAAATTATACAAAACAATGAATAGGATATAATGTACAATATAAGTTTGCATGCACATTAGATTTGAAATTGCGAATTTTATAATATTAATACTTGTGGTTCCTGGTGTTTCAATTACATCATGTAGGACAAAATTTTTCCTTGCATCAGTACATCTTTCATTCACAATAATCAATTTCTTTTTGCTCCATAAAGAAATCGATTATTGTGAATGTCTTTTGTCCAATTAGAAATAAAACACAAAAAATTGTTTAACTGCAGGGTATCCCCGGTATGCCTGGTATGCCCGGTTTGCCCGGTGCCAACGGAGTCCAAGGATCGGCCGGTCGTCCCGGAGGTCGTGGTCAACCTGGAGAGGGCGGAATCAACTCACCTGGACGAAAGGTAGCATAATCTTATGATTTTTAAAACAAACTTTATAAAAATGAACTAATTGTAAGAAGTGTAATCTGGAGTTTGATAAAAGATGATCTTCTTTCTTTAGTAATACGTAGTTCTTGGACAAACGGTATATTATTGAATGCAATACTGGGGCCGTATGCATGAACAACGGAAAACCGTTTTCTGGGTAAATGTGACGTCATTAGCGTAGGCGGAGGATTTTTGGAAAACGCCTACGATAATGACGTCACATTTTCCCGGAAAACGGTTTTCCGTTGTTCATGCATAAGGCAACTGGTCACTTCGCCTTTTGGTTTCTATGTTCATAAGTAAATATAATATTCTATAAAATTATAATAAATATAATAAATATAATATAGCAAATATAGAAAATATAATTTAAGTAATATTCTAGGGAGAAGCAGGAGAGAACGGACGCCCTGGCACACCCGGTACGCCCGGTTACGACGGTCGACCCGGTCTGAAGGGATCCAAGGGAGACGCCGGAGCTCCTGGACCTATGGGTTATCGCGGACCTCCCGGAGAGAAGGGACGCATGGGACCGAGAACTGCCGGAGTCAAGGGAGAAAAGGTAGGGTTTGGTAACAGAATAATCAATAATGGTTTATCCCGCGGGTTATGGATAACCGAATAACCAATAATGGTTAGCCTGTGCTGTCCCGCGGGTTATGGATAACCGAATAACCAATAATGGTTAACCTGAGCTGTCCCGCGGGTTATTGGTAACCGAATAACCAACACTGGTTAACCTAAGTTATCCCGCTGGTTATGGTTAACCGAATAATCAATAATAAAAATAATAATAAAAATAATGATTAACCATTCAGGGTATGCAAGGTCCTCCCGGTTTGCCTGGATCCGCTGGAACCATCTCAGCTGGCAGCAAGCTTCCCGATACCGAGGTGGGTTTTTAGTTGTTTAGAAACTTTTGAATTTTCTACAATTTCGCTTATGCATCGTTACCTTTGCCTACGCCGTAATGACGAAGACGCGGCGGAGGAGGTTACAGCGTAGGCACGTAAGGCAACTGTAACGAAAAAAGAACACCATGAGTTCATTGGAAAGAGTCTTCTATCTAGCCAAGGAAAAGATGGAGAGAGTTAGCAGAGAGTTCCAAATAAGTTTCAGGATTCCGTTAATACCAAACATGCTCTTCGAAGGTGATATGAACATTTGGCCGCAGACGAATATATCCCATAAACGAATGAGAAAATGAGAAGAGTGAATTTTCGTTCTCGATAGGCGGTTGACCGAACCTATGGGATATCGCGATATACGAAGGAATGAGACATTGCCTACTCTCTAGATCACACACCGATCAATCTCTCCGCTCTGGCAACACTCTCTCGTTTTCTTTGTCTGCGAGAGAGTATTGTCGTCGCGGAGAGCAAAATTATAATAGCTCTGGGAGTGCATTTCAAGCAATAAAAATACTACCCAAACCCAATCATTTTCTTTGTTCAGGTAGTTCGTGGACCCTCTGGAGACATGGGACCGAAGGGAGAGAAGGGTCGAGTCGGACCCAATGGCATGCCCGGTCTGCCCGGTCTCGACGGAGCCCCAGGATCCTTCGGTCTCAAGGGAGACAAGGGAGACCCCGGAGATGCTGGACAGAGAGTGCGTACTTAGCGATGACTTCTTTTTAGGGATGACTTAGCAATGACTCAGAGTTGACTTGCGTTGAGCAATGACTTAAGTTCCGCTTAAGTTCAGCTTCTTAATCTTTAACGTCTACTATAATCATTTGCAGGGTAAACGTGGAAAGGACGGTATGCCTGGACCATATGGAGACAAGGGCAGCGGTGGAGAGGAAGTAAGTGTGGACTTAGGCTAAGTCTACCTTAAGGTCATAAGAACTTACGAACTCGAGGTTAAAAACTACTTAAGTTCATGAGGACTTAATGTCTTAAGGATATAAGGATATTAATTCATAAGGACGATAAGGTTACACCCACAGAAGAAAAAAAAACCTTTTCTATAAGGGAATTATTCCCTTGAAAGGACTCGCTACGGAATTCTTTCCTTATTTATAGGGGAATTCGTTCCCTATGAGGGAAGAATTCCGTTGTGAGACGCTACTAGGGGACTTGTTCTCAGTGGGGGGTTAAGTCAACGGACTTAACAACATAAAAACGGAAGTGTGAACTTAGGCTAAGTCTACCTGAAGGTCATAAGACCTTAAGAACTTAAGGTTGCAAACTACTTATGTTCATAAGGACTTAATGCCTTAGGGCTATTAGGTAGTGACCTTAAGGTTAAGGTTAAGTCAACGTGTTCAGGGACTTCCCGGAGTGCCCGGTCTGCCTGGTACGAAGGGAGAGGCCGGAGAGCCGGGTTATGACGGCAGAGCTGGAGAAGAAGGAGACTGTGGACCCGAAGGAGGATTCGGAGAGGGACACGGAGAGCCCGGACCGAGAGGACCCATGGGTCTGGATGGAGTTCCCGGACCTAAGGGAGTCGCAGGAAAGGTAGATCAATTTAAAGGGAGCGTAACCTCTCTCAATGGTCTCTTCAACGGTCTACGCTCTCTCGTTGTTAGAGAACAGATAAATAGTGTGGGCAATGAAGAGACCATTGAGTGAGGTCACCCTCCCTTTAAACGTAAATATGTCAGTAGTAAGGTTAAGAAGAATCTTGACTTTACTAATCTTTACCTTATAATCTTTTTAATCTTAACCTTTTTCTTATCCAAAAAATCTGCAAATACAGGCATAAATCGCATATCAAAATTTCGAGCCGATTATTTGACCTGTCGAATTCCTCCTTTGCGTAGCCTCCAAGCCGAACCGATTTATGCACTACTATCAAATTTATTTTTGTAAAATATTAGCCCATTCATTAACTATCGCATTGGTAGGACGGACTCAGTGGACCAGTTGGTTATCGCGGACCCCCCGGTCCTCCTGGTCATCCCGGACAACCCGGTCTCAATGGACTTCCCGGAGTTTCGCAGCCTGGAGAACGCGGACAGGACGGGTTCGATAATAATAATAATCTTTACGTGGTATCAGTGGAAAAGAAATGTACAAAAAGGAGTGAATAGGGGAGTACACACAAAATACTATGTCATAACTGTGGCAACATAAGCGAATAGTGTGATCGATCATAAATTGGAGAGATCTTTATTTTCGTCATCTTTGATCTTTGATCTTTGATCTCTGCAGATTCCCCGGATTCGTAGGAATGCCCGGAGCACCTGGAGAAGATGGAGACTGCGGATATGAAGGAGGTTAGAGAGTTTCATCAGAGATCAAAGATCAAAGATCAAAGTACAATACGATTCCAGAACCTGGCTGGCCTGGAGAGGACATCACCGGACCTCCCGGACAACCCGGAATTCCCGGTCGTGACAAACTTCCCGGACTTCCCGGATCTATCGGAGGTAGCACTTGTTTTATCGGATTATTTTAATGCACTATTTGCCAGATCCCGGATATCCCGGAGAGAAGGGATTCCCCGGTAACGGTGTAGCCAAGGTTGGACCAGTCGGAAATGTCGGACTTCCCGGAGAGCCCGGAGAGAACGGTAAGTGAACTTCCTAATTCCCGGTCACGGATGTCTTCCCGGAATTCCCGGCTCCAAGAACGATTGATTTTCCTATAAATCGTGTTTGAGGTCGCATCGGTGTTGATGCTGCACCCGGACCTCCAGGACCGCAAGGACCAAGGGGAGATGACTGCGGTTTCTGCCCCAATGGACTTCCAGGTAATAATAATAATAATATAATAATATTTATCCACATCAGTTCTATCGATTACTTTTCAAATTGCTCAAAACTAATGTAATAATATGCGAAAAGTTTTTCTCATATTTTCTATTTTCTTTGTTTTTTTAAAAAGATTTTTTCTTTATTTATTAAAAAGTTTCTCATGTTTATCTTCATTGCGCATTACATTTGAGATAGATTATGCTTTCAAGAAAACGGTAGACTAATGACATGGTAGAAGTAGAAGTTATTAAAGTGACACCACGAGCTAATTTTACTCTCCACTATGGCCACACTCTCTCGTAGATGAAGAAAGCGAGAGAGTGTGGCCAGAGTGGAGAGTTTCAAAATAACTCGGGGTGTTTAAGGCAAAATGTATAGAAGAAGATTTCTTACAGGCATGATCGGAGAACCGGGAAGCAACGGACCCGACGGATACCCCGGACCACCCGGTCCCAACGGAGAGTGGGGAGAATTCGGAGACTGCGGTCTGCCCGGTCAGCCCGGTATTCCCGGTCTTGACGGACCCCCTGTAAGTTGCGCAACAATAATCGAAGATGCCTCTCACAGTTTTAAGAATTATCCTGGGAAAAAACACGGTGTTGCGATGCGTAGCAACTTTTCAAATGAATTTCAACATTACAGGGTATGCCTGGTCTGCCTGGTCACAACGGTCTTCCCGGATCCAAGGGAGAACCAGGAGAGATCATCGGTCCACTTGAATCACCCGATGGCCTACCCGGTCTCAAGGGAGAGCATGGAACACCTGGTATATATCTTTGATCTTTGATCTTTGAATTCATGATGAACGAAATCTTTCCTAGGATACCCCGGACCCGCTGGCAAGCCAGGACTCGAAGGTCTGCCCGGTATGCCCGGTCCCGATGGATTCCCCGGAGCTCTCGGCGAGCAAGGCCTCTCTGGAATTCCCGGAAAGCACGGACGTGATGGAAATGTTCGTTTTGATCGTTCTTGTACAATAATATATTCTCTCTTTCGGTCTGTCCCAAAGCCAAAGCTCCATGATCTTTAAGAGAGTTCAAGCTTTTCTTGGTTCTATTGAACGCTATAAAATTACTGCCTTAATGAAACAAAAAATAATCATAAATATGTTTGCAGCTGGGTATTCCCGGAATGCCCGGACCCAAGGGAGACTCGGTTCCCGGCGCGCCCGGTATGCCTGGACAACGTGGATTCAGAGGAGATGACGGACTCGCCGGTCCCCAAGGACCCGTAGGACCACCCGGACCCCCTGCTCCCCTGCAGCAATTCAACGAGGTTTGCATGATTGAAATCCAATGGCTAAGAAGAATTTCATAAATGTCATAAATTTCTCAAATGTGATAAATGTGAAGTTGGTTCTGGACGCTCCCTTTGATCTTTTTAGCTGAAAGTGTGGATATTCTTTTCATAGCTTGACCAATTGTAGAACCCCGCCGGCCGTCCTGGACCCGACGGTATCCCAGGAGCGAAGGGAGAGCCCGGTCACAATGGTCTACCCGGTCTGCCCGGAGCCAACGGACTTGATGGCACACCCGGATTACCCGGAGAAAGAGGTATACTGTAATGACCTCGCAAGTTTTGTACAGATCAAGAAGGAGATTTTTTTACCATTAACCCACTAAAATGATTTGTTGATCGTCCATAAGCACGCTTCTTTTTTAAAACACACTCGGTTTTTTCTTTTCTTCTCGCGACATTTAACAGCAAATAACGAAATTTTCTCACAGGAATGGACGGTTTCCCTGGTTTCCCCGGACTTCACGGAGAACCCGGTATGCGCGGTATGCAAGGCAACGTCGGCCAGAACGGAATCGATGGAGACTGTGGCGAAGCTGGCCAGGACGGTCATCCAGGTCTTCCCGGAGCTCCTGGTACGTCAACGTTCCTATCCGGTTCTGAGTTTCTGATCGACGAAAATCGGTTACAGGTCTTGCCGGAGAGCCCGGAGTCGGATTCCCTGGTCAAGCTGGATTCCCCGGACCCAACGGCGAGACTGGAGACGCTGGTCTGCCCGGACAGCCCGGATTCCCTGGACGGTGAGAGTAGGAGTTCAGGGATAATGTGTTGATCTTTGATCTTTGCAGTGACGGTCTCCCCGGAACTCCCGGATATCCTGGAGAAGCTGGAATGCCCGGACCGTATGTCTTTAAATTTTTTAAATCAATTTTAAACGAATTTTGCTTCCTTTCGTCAATTATCTGCACATATTTTTATCTAATTTTTCTTGAATAATTTAATTAAATGAATATTATTTAGTGACGGTATGCCCGGTCTACCCGGAGTGAAGGGAGAATTCGGTCTCTCCGGTATCCCCGGCAAGCAGGGTCGTGATGGATTCCCCGGACCTAATGGACGGTGCGTATCTGACTGATCTTTGGTCTTTGATCTTTGATCTTTACAGCGATGGAGTTCCCGGCGCACCCGGTCTTCAGGGCGATCCTGGACCAAATGGACTCGAGGGAGACTGTGGAGAGGCTGGACACGATGGTCTGCCTGGACTTCCCGGAACGGTTCGAATTTTGATCTTTGATCTTTGATCTTTGATCTTTGATCTTTGACATTGGTATATCATTTCAGCCCGGTCAAAACGGAGCTCCCGGACACAATGGTGAAGATGGTCTCATTGGATTCCCCGGTATCAATGTAAGTCTGTCGAGTGGCCAGAGCCGGGAGTACGTCCGTCGTTTAGGGACTCCCCGGTGACAATGGACTACCCGGACTGAATGGAGCTCCCGGACTTCCAGGAGACCGCGGATTTGACGGAGCTCCTGGATACCCAGGAGAGAATGGAGTCGATGGTAAGAAGTTTGGAAGATCTGTGGCTCGTCTACAATAAAACCAAAAAAGATGCTCACAGCGAGCTAATATGAAACTCTCCGCTCTGACAATGTTCTCTTGCTTGCGTTGTCGGCGAGGGCGTGTTGTCAGAGTGGAGAGTGAAATTAGATCGGTGTGTGCTTTTGAGCGAGAAATAAGGCGTGTATCACTGTCCAATTGCATGATTGGTAGTAATGGGATGCTGAAACATATTTGGAACTCCCCTGCAAACTCAAACTTAGTTTTAGATAGGAGACAGTTTCAAATCAGCTGTTCTTGTTCAGCAAATTTATAGAAAACTCAAAAAAAAAAAAAAAAAAAACAACAGCAACAAAATTATCAATTTTTTCTGTTCAAATTGTAGTTGACCTTGGAAGCTTCAATTGCTTCAATATATTCAATTTTGAATTGATGTCTATCTACGACATTTTCGAGATTTATGAGTACGAGGATACCTTGAAGGAAATATTTTTCATCTCAAATCGTTTTTCAAGGTTTCCCCGGAGCTCCCGGTCGCGACGGTGCCCCTGGTCCAGCTGGCGAGCGTGGTGATGAGGGCGAGCCCGGAGAATGTGGTCTGCCCGGAGAACCCGGTAATCTCGCCCACCCCGGTCTACCCGGTCTCGACGGACCCCCCGGACCCGATGGACCCATTGGTATGCTAGCTATCTATCCAAGTCCTCAATGGGCTATATCGAGATTTTCAGGTCTCCCCGGTTTGGACGGAGAGCCTGGTGATTGTGGAGAGCCTGGACTACCCGGACCTTCGATCCCCGGAGCTCCCGGTCTTCAGGGACCTCCCGGAGACAACGGCTATGACGGCTTCGACGGAACGGTACAATTTTTGCTACACTCTCTTTTTTCCCTCATCTTGAGCTCCTAAAAATGAATTAAGTAGCACAGAATTCAGCAATAAATATGGTGGTTTAGTTGTGGTTTGGTTCAGCGCAACTATGCGACCCCTGATAAATTACGTTATGTTATGTTATGCGATAAAGACAAAATATAAGTTCAATATAAATTTCCAGCCCGGTCAACCCGGCTTCCCCGGTATGACTGGAACCCCCGGAGGACCTGGTGAGCCCGGTCTGCCCGGAATCCCTGGCAAGAAGGGCAGAGATGGTCAACCTGGTCTCTCTGGCACTCCTGGAGAGCGTGGACATGACGGACTTCCCGGACTTCCAGGACCACCCGGATATGATGTGAGATATCGGATTTTGTTAATTTCAAATAATCGATCCGCAAAATATATTTTTACCAGCGTAAAAGTAAAAGAAAAAAATGCAAATAAAGTGTCAAATGAAATCAAATAAAGTGATAATAAAATAATTACACAAGGCATATCGATTATGCCGACCTTTTTGTATATCCTTTCTAGCTTGTCGTTTTTTTTTCACTTTTTTGTTAAAATTTAAATAGTTTCGGGGAAAATTCAATAATGAATCTCAATTCAGGGACCCCAAGGACCACCCGGAGAGAAGGGTTACCAAGGAGAGACCGGCGTCAATGGATTCCCTGGAGCACCCGGTCAACCTGGTCTGCCCGGATTCAAGGGAGAGTCGGGTACGCCCGGATATCCCGGAGCACCCGGAACCCCCGGACTTAGCGGAGCTCCTGTAAGTATAATTTTGGAGCTCTACTTTTGAGCTCTAGAAACCATAATTTCACAACCATATAATATAGGGAGAGATCGGAGCGGCAGGAGTGCCCGGATACGCTGGAGAGCCTGGCTACGCCGGCAGACCCGGAGCTCCCGGACTCAAGGGAGACCGCGGACTCGATGGCGCCCCTGGTTATGATGGACGCGACGGCGCCCCAGGCATGCCCGGAGCACCAGGAGACGCAGGACTCCCGGGAGCACCTGGACAAGTAAGATAATCATTTTTACCCTAATAATCTTCTAAAACCATAGATATATATTAAAATTAAATTTTAAAAATATATTTTAAATCCAGGACATCTTCGGTCCCCCAGGACCCGATGGAGATGCTGGATACCCTGGAGTGCCCGGAACCCCCGGACTTGAAGGAGACTGTGGAGAGGAAGGAGCCAACGGATTCCCCGGTGCTCCCGGTGTTCCCGGTAAGTTTTCTCATTTTCTCTATAAATAATTCGTAGCTGTGCGCATAAATCGTTCCGAAACATTGCTAACAATAAGTAAATGTTTTTGCGTAATATTTCAAAGAGTGATCTTTGATCGTATAGGCATAAACACCATAGAGATTATAGTTCGACATTATGATGCATGCATGTTCCTTAATGTAAATTTTAATAAATAATTAATCTACAGGACAACCCGGAGAGCCCGGTCTTCCCGGTCTGCCTGGAGAGCCTGGACTCGTCGGAATCGATGGAAAGAGAGGTATGATTTCAGTTTTTGATCAATAACCGATGCTCATTTCAGGACACGATGGTGCCCCCGGTCTACCCGGACCCGACGGACGTAACGGCGAACCCGGACTCCAAGGAGCTCCTGGTGACTCTGGATACCCTGGACCAGCCGGTCTTGAGGGATCTCATGGATATCCCGGAGAAAGAGTACGCTTGATCTTCATATCTGACGATATAAATACAAATAATAATTAATACAAATGATGAGAACATTTAAGTGTAAATTCAACCAATTTTTGAACAGTTAAATTAGTTGTTTTCTCAATATAAACCCAATATTTGTATTATTGTTGAAAACGCAACTCTCGATTGTTCAGGGAATGCCCGGACTCAACGGCAACGCTGGAGCTCGTGGAGATGACGGTTACCCCGGAGCTCCCGGAGCTCCCGGACCCAAGGGAGAGCGCGGTAACGACGGATTCCCTGGCACCGACGGAAGACGTGGAGCTGACGGACACCCTGGTATGCTTTAGAGCACTGTAATCGTTCGAAAATCTGGTTTAAATTGCAGGAGCTGCAGGAGCGCCCGGTCTTGGCGTTCTCAACCATGTTCAGCCCAATGGAGAGCCCGGTATGCCCGGTTTCCCCGGAGAGAAGGGCGTCGCTGGAATGCCCGGAGACAATGGTACGATACGTTACATTTTATGTACCCTAAAATAGAGAAATTACTGTATGTAAATATATAACTACACGTAAATAATTAAGAAGCCATTTAAAACAGAAGAAAAATTAAAATAATTGTCGTCCGTAACAGCGAATTTCTTCGAAATTACTTTAAGAGCAATGCCGTGATAAGATAAAATGAAATCAATTGAACGGCCTTTCTGTGCCACAAGCTATGGTACCATAACCACGGACTGAAGATGAAAAATTCCGCTTCAGGACGCGCTGGCCAGCGTGGAAACGATGGTCTGCCCGGTCCTCCCGGTCTCAGTGGACTTCCTGGCCAACCCGGTCTACCCGGACCAAGAGCCGAGAACGGTGTTCCCGGTGCCAATGGACTCTCCGGACGGTAAGAGGACACTTCACGGTTACGGCTTTCGAAAATTCGATTTCACGATTACGGTTTTTGAAAATCCGGTTTTACAGCTCTGGTCCAGCCGGACAGAACGGAGCTCCTGGCTACCCTGGTCCTCCTGGAGGTTGGGCTCCTAGCCGCGGTTTCACCTACACCAAGCACTCACAGACTACCAACGTGAGTTAACATAGACTGAGTATCATATCTTTTTGGCTGTGTAGATGATATGCCGCCACCGACTGAGTATCATGCCAATTACTTGTAGATTCCCCAATGTATCAACGGCGCTCCTCCACTCTGGACTGGATACTCGCTCCTCTACGTGCAAGGCAACGGCAAGAGTTCCGGACAGGATCTCGGTAAGAGAGAATTTGGCTGCGTAAAATGACTGCGTATCATTGTGTATCACAAAATAGATTTAACTGCGTAGACTGACTGAGTATCATGATGGTTCACGAAATCAATTCTCCTGCGTAGACCGACTGAGTACCATGATGAATCACAAAATCGATTTGGCTGCGTGTCTATCATGATGGATCAAGAAAACGTTTTGGCTGCGTAGACTGAGTATCATGATGTCGTATTTCAGGCCAGCCAGGTTCATGTCTGCCCAAGTTCAACACGATGCCATTCATGTTCTGCAACGTGAACAACGTGTGCAACGTCGCCTCCCGATCCGACTACTCCTTCTGGTTGAGTACTGACGAGCAGATGACGCCGATGATGAACCCGGTGAGTGATATTTTAGCTGCGTAGCTTGCCTGAGCATCATAATTTGACTGCGTATACTGAGTATAGTAATGCACTTCAGGTCACCGGAACCGCCATCCGACCATACATCTCAAGATGCGCCGTGTGCGAAGTGCCCACACAGATCATGGCTGTTCACTCGCAGGTATAATTGGCTGCGTAGATTAGACTGAGTATCTTGTTCACACTGAGTATCATTCTCATTGTAGGATACTTCCATTCCCGCGTGCCCAGCTGGCTGGACCGGCTCATGGACCGGATACTCGTTCGTCATGGTAAGTCTATGTTTCATGGCAATTCTAATTTGGCTGCGTAGCTGACTGAGTATCGTACATTTGCAGCATACTGCCGCCGGTGGAGAGGGCACGGGTCAGTCTCTCCAGTCGCCTGGTTCTTGTATGGAGGAGTTCCGCGCCGTGCCTTTCATTGAGTGTCACGGCAGAGGAACGTGCAACTACTACGCCACCAACCACGGTTTCTGGCTTGCCATCGTCGGAAGGGTACGGTATCTTGGGATTACGGTAGATATGGGTAACATAGGTACTACGGTATTTGTGGTTACGGTAGATATGAGGACCATGAGTAGTACGGTAATTGGGGGTTACGGTAGATATGAGGAACATGGGTACTACGGTAATTGGGGTTGCGGTAGATATGGGCAACACAAGAACTGGTAATTGGAGTTACGGTAGATATGAGGACCATGAGTAGTACGGTAATTGGGGTTGCGGTAGATATGAGGAATATAGGTACAATAGTATATTAGGGTTACGGTAGATATGGAGTACTACAGCTGTTGTTGTCGTTTGATGTTTTCACTCATGAATAGGGTTAAGATATTCATGTATTGATTGATTAGTAGTGATTAATCATGGCTGTAACAGAAAAATTACGATTACCGTAATCCATACCGTTGTAGGACCAACAATTCCGCAAGCCCATGCCGCAGACGCTGAAGGCCGGCGGTCTCAAGGACCGTGTGTCCAGGTGCCAAGTGTGCATCAAGAACCGTTAAATGGTAGATGGCTGCTAACCAGCACAAGTACTGCCTATCGTAATCCACAATCACAAGTGGAGTAATCATTGTTTTCTTCACTATTTTGTGTATCTCTACTAACATTCATTTATTCTGTAGTTGTCTCGCATAAAGATGTCGTAGTCCATTATTATATTCACCACCAAGTGCCTTATGGTGCGCCGAGTGCACCAATCACTGCCTTAATTTTCCTAAACGTCGCCTGCCATGACTTGTCGCTTTCTTCGTATTAATACTTTCACGCAATTCACACAAACGACTGCCATCTCACCATCCACACTAAATTAATCCTTTTTCTTGCCACGATAAACTGTTATTCAATACAACTTGAGTTACCGTACAATTTTACAATACACTCGATATCAAGAACGCGAAAAGAAAAGAAAATGAGAGAAAACCCTCATCTTTTCACATACTCTCTGGCCTCTTTTGATTACCACATAACAATAACCACTGACCATTTCGACTTTTTCATACGAAATCTGTCTCGATAAAAATATTAGGATCACTTATAGTTAGAGTCTTTATTCTACCAAAATTATAATTCTCTGCCCATTGATCTCCTCTGATCATCTAACCACTCTACCACTGATCTGGTACTGAAACGGAACCACTTCCTATCTTGTAATCAATACTATAGTCATTTGTGCAGACATAGAGATGGAGACGGAGTGATAGATCAGTCATATCGTCTCTCATACATCGATCGATGAATCGTTTTACAATGTCTCTTTCTCTTGTTATGTCTCTTTCTCTGGCTGACTGCTCCCTGCCTTCTCTGTCTGATTTTCCCGCCATTTTCGGTTATCGTCACGTTTCACTATGTTTTTGTGTTACTTTCGCCATCCCCTTCTCCCTCTTTAAGTACCTCTCTGTCTTTCCCTACTCTCCTATCTCCCTCCATCACTCTTCCTTTATCTCTTGTAATTATGAAAATATCTAGCCTTGTCACCAATCAATTTTGGATTTGTCTTTGTTTATTTGCATATGTTATCGTTGTTGTTGTCTAGACCTTCTATTGTATTCCCATTTGCATATGATCCAATGTCTTATGCATACTTCGTGTCCTCACTTTCTTTCCTTCATTTGCAGTTTTCGGTCATCCTTTCAATCTCTCGTTTTCAAAGTTCAAAGTTCATTTTTGTATGGATTTTCTGTAGTTCGTTTATCATCAGTCATTCTTCCTTTCCATCTCTTCCTCTCTATTTCTCTTACCCTCATTATCATACCAATCGATAACTAAGGAAGAGAGTAGGCCATCAATCGATAATGTTTATGAGAGATATCGAAAGAAGAGAAGTGATTTAATGTATACCACTTCCCATCTTGTAATCAATACTATAGTCATTTCTGCAGACATGAGTGAGAGTGATAGAGATGGCGACGGAGTGGTAGATCAGTCATATCGTCTCTCATACATCGATCGATGAATGTCTCTTCTTATGTCTCTTTCTCTGGCTGACTGTTCCCTGCCTTCTCTGTCTGATTTTCCGTCCATTCTCAGTTATCATCACGTTTCACTATGCATGTTATTTTCGTAGTTAATTCGCCCTATCCATCTTCCTCTTTGAGTGCCTATCTCTGTCTTTCAACCAATCAATTTTGGATTTGTCTTTGTTTATTTGCATATGTTATCGTTGGTGTTGTCTAGACATTCTATTGTATTCCCATTTGCATATGGTGCAATGTCATATGCATACTACGTGTGCTCACTTTCTTTCCTTCATTTGCAGTTTTCGTTCATTCGTGCAATCTCTCCCTTTCAAAGTTCAAAGTTCATCCATGTATGGATCTTCTGTCGTTCATTTATAATCAGTCATTCTTCCTTCCTTCTCTTCCTCTCTATATCTTTTTCATCTATTATCATGCCAATCGATCACTAAGGAAGAGAGTAGACCATCAATCGATAATGTTTATGAGACAGATGGAATTCCATGGAAGGAAGGGAAGTGATCTACCTGTCTATGCCTACCACCCTTTTGTGCCTCTATATCTTGATATATTGCATCTTTCTGTTTATGTTGAATTTCTTTCTCTTATAACCATCTCTCAACTTTATTCATATTCTTCTGATTTAAATAATAATTCTGAGGCTGTATCCATGATGCGTTACAAACAATTTGTCGATAAAGGTGACGTCACGAGAGTTTACGCAGACGTTATATCGACTTTTACGCCTTACGATATGGATACGGTCTCAGACGATGTGCGCAATGTGTCCTTGCTATCCTTAATTGTACTTACAACACAACGGCCATGACTGTCCTTTGGACCACGAGAGGCCAGTGTGGAGCGTGGTCTCAATGTGTTTGCATAACCATTTAAATCATTTCAAATCCTTTTCAGAGCCAGCAGTCGTGTCCATGAGATGTCTTCAATGACGTCCCCTGCTCATCGACTAAGATGACGACGTCGGTCTTCTGCAGATCTGAAAAAGGTACGGTGCTTGAATTGGTTCTCTTCTCTGAATCATGATGACCTTTGACGGGATGATCAAACCTTTCAATTTATCATTCTACAGGTCGAATCGTCGCTTCCCATCATCATGACCGAGGGGCACGATCGTCTAGAAACCCATCGTCGCTGCCTAGATGACATCAGATAGTGGACGCGGGGACCTGCAGCTTCCTTGAAGGTACGAGCCTTCTTTGGATTCTCTTTCCTGTTATGTTCAAGTCGCGAAAAGACGAAAATTGTGTGGAGATTTTGCCAATCTTTTTTTTTCATGACTTTTGAACAGAACCTCTGTTAGAATATATACTTCATCTTCGTTACGTTATTGTTTTTGCCTTTGCCAACATCCTCTTCACTGCTATCCGATCTGTTTCGTTGACAAAACCAATGTTCAAATCGTTGAATCTCGTAATTTGCTGTTTTGCAGGGCAAATCTTCACTGACGTCTTCGAAGCTCGTCCTCCTCGTCGTCCTCGTCGTTGATCGTCTACACGATGTGTTCTTCAGAAGTGGTACGCCGCCAAGCTCCGACGTCCGCGTTCTCTCGACGTATTCCAGCACTGGCTGGAACTCGTTTTCCGAAAAAATAAAGAATTTGGGGTTGCAAGTGTTTGAAATCTGTGTCTAAGCCCGCGAAGTTAAATGGGCGGGGTCAGCATCGCTATATAAATAAGGTTCGCCAAAAATGGGCGGAGTCATGCATCGCTTTATAAGTACGGGGTCGGATGAGTATATGTATTTCGTTTGATATGCCTTTCAATAGGGACCCATGGTCTAGTGGATAGTGGATAGAACTGTCAATCCGATCGGTTGGTCGAAAGGGAAGTTCGATCCCCCGAGGAGGATAAGCAAAAGAACACATCGCCCAACATATCCCATCCCTTTTTGCCATTTTTTCTTGATGCATTTATGCTCTCCTTATGCTAACGTGGAGGGTATGTCAGAGGTCCCACAGTATGATCACGAATCGCAAACTAACTTTTTCCCCTAAAATTGTAAAAATATTCTGAAATGCTATTTATGTATTTGTATTGAATGCACTATCAATGATTTTCAATGTTTATTGATACAGAAACAGAAAGAGCGTATACAAAACCAATAACACACGATTACTGTAACATGTAAAACTCCAAACATTAAGCGTATAGCTCCTATACATGTTAGAGATGTTCGCAAACGTTGTTACTCTATTACTGAAGTTTGATCTTTGATCTTTTACAGAGATGTGCATGCAATATCGCTCTTTTCACAAAACAAATTTTATGATCATGGTAGATTCTATAACTAAATCAGATCGCAGTGACCGTATGCTTAAAATTGCTAATATTAGTGTTAATTTTTCAATGCGTATTATTTTAAGACCATCAACTTTATTCCATTTTGACTGCAAATACTATCTTGTGAGATTCATTGTATCAAGAATAGATGATTATGCATGTACTATTTCTGTCACTGCATCAATAAACACTGAAAATCAGAGATAGTAGTCCACACAATTGCTGAAGGCGTTGTCATGTCCCTATTCCCATGTAGAAATATTAAACACAAGATTAGTTATTCACAGAAGCTTTACTCAAATATCATCATTCTCAAAATAATAAATACAACAAAGCGAATAGGTGGGTGGGCAAGGAGTTGTATTGATTGATCATGGCCTTGACGGAAAAAAATTGTGATTACCGTAATCTGTATCGTTGTAGGACCAACAATTCCGCAAGCCCATGCCGCAGACGCTGAAGGCCGGCGGTCTCAAGGACCGTGTGTCCAGGTGCCAAGTGTGCATCAAGAACCGTTAAATGGTAGATGGCTGCTAACCAGCACAAGTACTGCCTATCGTAATCCACAATCACAAGTGGAGTAATCATTGTTTTCTTCACTATTTTGTGTATCTCTACTAACATTCATTTATTCTGTAGTTGTCTCGCATAAAGATATCGTAGTCCAGTATTATATTCACCACCAAGTGCCTTATGGTGCGCCGAGTGCACCAATCACTGCCTTAATTTTCCTAAACGTCGCCTGCCATGACTTGTCGCTTTCTTCGTATTCATACTTTCACACAATTCACCCACAAACGACTGCCATCTCACCATCCACACTAAATTAATCCTTTTTCTTGCCACGATAAACTGTTATTCAATACGACTTGGGTTACCGTACAATTCTACAATACACTCGATATCAAGAACGCGAAAACAAATGAAAATGAGAGAAAGCTCTCCTCTTTTCACATACTCTCTCGCCTCTTGATTACCACATAACAATAACCACTGACCATTTCGACTTTTTCGTACGAAATCGGAGCCGATAAAATTATAGGAGCCATTGAGAGTTTCTATTTTATCAAAATTGTAATTCTCTGCCCATCGATCTCATCTGATCATCTAACCACTCTATCACTGATCTAGCACTGAAAGAGAACCACTTCCTATCTTGTAATCAATACTATAGTCATCTCTGCAGACATAGAGATGGAGACGGAGTGGTAGATCAGTCAAATCGTCTCTCATACATCGATCGATGAATCGTTTTACAATGTCTCTTTTTCTTGTTATGTCTCTTTCTCTGGCTGACTGCTCCCTGCCTTCTCTGTCTGATTTTCCCGCAATTTTCGGTTATCGTCACGTTTCACTATGTTTTTTGTGTTACTTTCGCCATCCCCTTCTCCCTCTTTAAGTACCTCTCTGTCTTTCCCTACTCTCCTATCTCCCTCCATCACTCTTCCTTTATCTCTTGTAATTATGGAAATATCTAGCCTTGTCACCAATCAATTTTGGATTTGTCTTTGTTTATTTGCATATGTTATCGTTGTTGTTGTCTAGACCTTCTATTGTATTCCCATTTGCATATGATCCAATGTCATATGCATACTTCGTGTCCTCACTTTCTTTCCTTCATTTGCAGTTTTCGCTCATCCTTTCAATCTCTCGTTTTCAAAGTTCAACGTTCATTTTGTATGGATTTTCTGTAGTTTGTATATCATCAGTCATTCTTCCTTTCCATCTCTTCCTCTCTATTTCTCTTACCCTCATTATCATACCAATCGATCGCTAAGGAAGAGAGTAGGCCATCAATCGATAATGTTTATGAGAGAGATCGAAAGAAGAGAAGTGATTTAATGTATACCACTTCCCATCTTGTAATCAATACTATAGTCATTTCTGCAGACATGAGTGAGAGTGATAGAGATGGCGACGGAGTGGTAGATCAGTCATATCGTCTCTCATACATCGATCGATGAATGTCTCTTCTTATGTCTCTTTCTCTGACTGACTGTTCCCTGCCTTCTCTGTCTGATTTTCCCTCCATTTTCAGTTATCATCACGTTTCACTATGCTTTTTGATGTTATTTTCGTAGTTAATTCGCCCTATCCTTCTTCCTCTTTGAGTGCCTATCTCTGTCTTTCCCTCGCTCCTATCTCCCACCATCACTCTACCTTTATCTCTAATAATTATGGATATATCTAGCCTCGTCACCAATCAATTTTGGATTTGTCTTTGTTTATTTGCATATGTTATCGTTGTTGTTGTCTAGACCTTCCATTTGCATATGATCCAATGTCATATGCATACTACGTGTGCTCACTTTCTTTCCTTCATTTGCAGTTTTCGTTCATCCTTGCAATCTCTCCCTTTCAAAGTTCAAGTTCATCCATGTATGGATCTTCTGTCGTTCACTTATAATCAGTCATTCTTCCTTCCTTCTCTTCCTCTCTATATCTTTTACATCTATTATCATGCCAATCGATCACTAAGGAAGAGAGTAGACCATCAATCGATAATGTTTATGAGAGAGATGGAAGGAAGGGAAGTGATCTACCTGTCGATGCCTATCATCCTTTTGAGCCTCTAAATCTTGATATATTGCATCTTTCTGTTTATGTTGAATTTCTTTCTATTATATCCATCTCTCAACTTTATTCATATTCTTCTGATTTAAATAATAATTCTGAGGCTGTATCCATGATGCGTTACAAACAATTTGTCGATAAAGGTGACGTCACGAGTTTTTACGCAGACGTTATATCAACTTTTACGCCTTACGATATGGATACGGTCTCAGACGATGTGCGCAATGTGTCCTTCCTATCCTTAATTGTATTTACAACACAACGGCCATGACTGTCCTTTGGACCACGAGAGGCCAGTGTGGAGCGTGGTCTCAATGTGTTTGCATAATCATTTAAATCATTTCAAATCCATTTCAGAGCCAGCAGTCGTGTCCATGAGATGTCTTCAATGACGTCCCCTGCTCATCGACTAAGATGACGACTACGTCGGTCTTCTGCAGATCTGAAAAAGGTACGGTGCTTGAATTGGTTCTCTTCTCTGAATCATGACCTTTGACGGGAAGATCAAACCTTTCAATTTATCATTCTACAGGTCGAATCGTCGCTTCCCATCGTCATGACCGAGGAGCATCTAGAAACCCATCGTCGCTTCCTAGATGACATCAGATAGTGGACGCGGGGACCTGCAGCTTCCTTGAAGGTACGAGCCTTCCTTGGATTCTCTTTCCTGTTATGTTCAAGTCGCGAAAAGACGAAAATTGTGTGGAGATTTTGCCAATCTTTTTTTTCATGACTTTTGAACATAACCTCTGATAGAATATGCTTCATCTTCGTTACGTTATTGTTTTTGCCTTTGCCAACATCCTCTTCACTGCTAACCGATCTGTTTCGTTGACAAAACCAAAGTTTTATGCAGTGATTGTTCACAAAGCTCAAATCGTTGAATCTCTTAATTTGCTGTTTTGCAGGGCGAATCTTCACTGTCGTCTTCGAAGCTCGTCCTCCTCGTCGTCCTCGTCGTTGATGGTCTGCACGATGTGTTCTTCAGAAGAGTGACGACGCCAAGCTCGGACGTCCGCGTTCTCTCGGCGTATTCCAGCACTGGCTGGAACTCGTTTTCCGAAAAAAAATAAAGAATTTGGGGTTGAAATGTTTGAAATCTGTGTCTAAGCCCGCGAAGTTAAATGGGCGGGGTCAGCATCGCTATATAAATAAGGTTCGCAAAAAATGGGCGGAGTCATGCATCACTTTATAAGTACGGGACCAGATGAGTATATGTAGTTCGTTTGATATGCCTTTCAATAGGTACCCATGGTCTAGTGGATAGTGGATAGAACTGTCAATCCGATCGGTTGGTCGACAGGGAAGTTCGATTCCCCGAGAGGGATCAGCAGCAAAAGAACATCTCGCCCAACAGAAGTCATCCCTTTTTGCTTATTTTTTCTTGATACGTGTATGCTTTCCCTATGCGGTGGAGTGTATGTCAGAGGTTCCACAGAATGATCATGAATCGCTAACTAACTTTTTCCACCTAAAACTGTAAAAATATTCTAAAATGCTATTTATGCATTTTTTATTGACCATCAATGATTTTCAATGTTTAGTGATGCAGAAAGAGTGCATTCAAAGTCAATAACTGCCGATTACAGTAAAATGTCAAAGATGCAAAAATTAAGAGTACAGCTCCTATAAATGTTAGAGATGTTCGCAAAAATTGTTACTCTATTGCTGAAGTTTGATCTTTGATCTTTTACAGAGATGTGCATGGAATATCGCTTTTTTCGCAAAACAAATTTTATGATCATGGTAGATTCTATAACTACAGTAATATCTCAATCTCAGTGACCGCATACTTGAAATTACTGATATTAGGGTTACTTTTTCAATGCGTATTATTTTAGACCATTAACTTTATTCCATTTTGACTATTAACTTGAATCAAGAAAAGATGTCATCAGGGATAGGGCAGTATTATATATTAGTATTTTTTTCTAAATAGCAGTGCTAAATCGAGTATAACAAGCGAGAAAACTGTCGAAAAACGTAATTGTTCGATAAATTGTGGACAAAGATTAAACTTCAGCAATAGAGCACAACTTTTGCGGACATCTCTACCATGTGTACGAGCTATACGCTTATTTATTGCAGCTTTGACATGTCACAGTAATCAATCAGTGATAGCAGTTCACACAATTGCTGAAGGCGTTGTCATGTCCCTATTCCCATGTAGAAATATTAAACACAAGATTAGTTATTCACAGAAGCTTTACTCAAATATCATCATTCTCAAAATAATAAATACAACAAAGCGAATAGGTGGGTGGGCAAGGAGATGTACAGAGTACGGTAGTCAATTCATAATCAACACCGCACTCACACCACTGTCGATTAGTCTATTTTACAGATATTAATGATTGGAGAATCAATCAATGATGAGTAGGAATGGCTTGTAGTGGGATGTTATATGAAGAATACAATTTATTTAGTTGCCTCCTCTAAGACGGAGTACAAGGTGGAGGGTGGACTCCTTCTGGATGTTGTAGTCGGAGAGGGTGCGACCGTCCTCAAGCTGCTTTCCTGAACAAATATCGATTAGAATCAGTGCAAACATTCAAACTATTGATAAAACACAAATCACTACTTACCAGCGAAGATAAGACGCTGCTGGTCAGGGGGAATTCCTTCCTTGTCCTGGATCTTGGCCTTGACGTTCTCGATGGTGTCGGAGGCCTCAACCTCAAGGGTGATGGTCTTTCCAGTCAGGGTCTTGACGAAGATCTGCATTCCTCCTCTGAGACGGAGAACGAGATGGAGGGTAGACTCCTTCTGGATGTTGTAGTCGGAGAGGGTGCGGCCATCCTCAAGCTGCTTTCCTGAACAATTATCGATTAGTAATTGAATGAACCAAGTATGAATTGATTATAATCATTACACCTATTTATAATAAAAATATGAACATAAATCAGAACATACCAGCGAAGATAAGACGCTGCTGATCAGGGGGGATTCCTTCCTTGTCCTGGATCTTGGCCTTGACGTTCTCGATGGTGTCGGAAGCCTCGACCTCGAGGGTGATGGTCTTTCCGGTCAGGGTCTTGACGAAGATCTGCATTCCTCCTCTGAGCCGGAGAACGAGATGGAGGGTGGACTCCTTCTGGATGTTGTAGTCGGAGAGGGTGCGGCCATCCTCAAGCTGCTTTCCTGAACAAATATCGATTAGAGTAGTATTATTTATTTGTCAGAATAAATGTTTGATATAAATCGATAATAGTAATGTGCTTGGTCAACAATACTTACCGGCGAAGATGAGACGCTGCTGATCGGGGGGAATTCCTTCCTTGTCCTGGATCTTGGCCTTGACGTTCTCGATAGTGTCGGAAGCCTCGACCTCGAGGGTGATAGTCTTTCCAGTCAGGGTCTTGACGAAGATCTGCATTCCTCCTCTGAGACGGAGAACGAGATGGAGGGTGGACTCCTTCTGGATGTTGTAGTCGGAGAGGGTGCGGCCATCCTCAAGCTGCTTTCCTGAACAAATATCGATTAGAATAGTATTATTGATTTGTCAGAATAAATTTTTGATATAAATCGATAATGGTAATGTGCTTGGTCAACAATACTTACCGGCGAAGATGAGACGCTGCTGATCGGGGGGAATTCCTTCCTTGTCCTGGATCTTGGCCTTGACGTTCTCGATGGTGTCGGAAGCCTCGACCTCGAGGGTGATGGTCTTTCCAGTCAGGGTCTTGACGAAGATCTGCATTCCTCCTCTGAGACGGAGAACGAGATGGAGGGTAGACTCCTTCTGGATGTTGTAGTCGGAGAGGGTGCGACCATCCTCAAGCTGCTTTCCTGAACAAATATTGATTGGAATAGTGTTGTTATAAGAATAAATGAATGTTGATATGAATCGATAACAACAATGTAGGTGGTCAACAATACTTACCGGCGAAGATGAGACGCTGCTGATCGGGGGGAATTCCTTCCTTGTCCTGGATCTTGGCCTTGACGTTCTCGATGGTGTCGGAAGCCTCGACCTCGAGGGTGATGGTCTTTCCAGTCAGGGTCTTGACGAAGATCTGCATTCCTCCTCTGAGACGGAGAACGAGATGGAGGGTAGACTCCTTCTGGATGTTGTAGTCGGAGAGGGTGCGACCATCCTCAAGCTGCTTTCCTGAACAAATATTGATTGGAATAGTGTTGTTATAAGAATAAATGAATGTTGATATGAATCGATAACAACAATGTAGGTGGTCAACAATACTTACCGGCGAAGATGAGACGCTGCTGATCGGGGGGAATTCCTTCCTTGTCCTGGATCTTGGCCTTGACGTTCTCGATGGTGTCGGAAGCCTCGACCTCGAGGGTGATGGTCTTTCCAGTCAGGGTCTTGACGAAGATCTGCATTCCTCCTCTGAGACGGAGAACGAGATGGAGGGTAGACTCCTTCTGGATGTTGTAGTCGGAGAGGGTGCGACCATCCTCAAGCTGCTTTCCTGAACAAATATTGATTGGAATAGTGTTGTTATAAGAATAAATGAATGTTGATATGAATCGATAACAACAATGTAGGTGGTCAACAATACTTACCGGCGAAGATGAGACGCTGCTGATCGGGGGGAATTCCTTCCTTGTCCTGGATCTTGGCCTTGACGTTCTCGATGGTGTCGGAAGCCTCGACCTCGAGGGTGATGGTCTTTCCAGTCAGGGTCTTGACGAAGATCTGCATTCCTCCTCTGAGACGGAGAACGAGATGGAGGGTAGACTCCTTCTGGATGTTGTAGTCGGAGAGGGTGCGGCCATCCTCAAGCTGCTTTCCTGAACAAATATCGATTAGTATTGAATCATAGATACATTATCGAGAAACTGAACCCAAAGACTTATAAAATGCTTACCAGCGAAGATCAATCTCTGCTGATCTGGAGGGATTCCTTCTTTGTCTTGAATCTTGGCCTTTACATTCTCGATAGTGTCGGAGGCCTCGACTTCAAGAGTGATAGTCTTGCCGGTGAGAGTCTTGACGAAAATTTGCATTCTGGAAAGGAGAAATCAATGAGGAAAATCGATGGAAGTCACGAGAGGAGTGATGACATATGACGAAATGTGGGCACTGTTTACTTATGACGAAACATTACTAAACGCTAAGTCATACCTACGACCGTAACTATCAAGGGAATAGGAAATTCGCCAACAACAATTGCTAAGAAACAAGCCAACAATAGCCTATTGTTTCGAGAAAAATCGAAAGAAATATTCCGGTAAAGCAGCGTACGTAAATGACAGGAGATTCGATGAATGATGGTAACTAGAGATTGGCAAGGCTCAGTACTAATTAGCGAAGTAAGATAGGATGCGAGTAAAGTTAAAGTTAAAGGAGAGGACCAGCACGGACTGTGAAATCGAATCGAAATGAGAAGAGGGGCGCGCGAGGAGAGGGCGGAGCCAAACAAAGAATGGATGTGGCGCGCGTCGTTCGGACGCGTCGCGGTCGTTAGAGACTGTACGATTGTGAGAGAGCGGTCAGACAATGAACAGAGTCCTTGTTCAAATGCACTCTCTCTGTCCTCCATGCACTCTCGCCGAGTGTGGCACTGTCCCAGAGGTCAACCTAAGGACAACTGCTTTGCAAACCTAATCTGTCGACGATGCCCTTTTCTTCCTCTATCCATTTGAGGCTCGAGGTCTTGCATTTTAAAACTTGAATAATTAGAATAAGTTGCCAACTACGTTGTAGTTTCTTGTGATTAATGAGAACTCGCGCGATATTTTGACAAACTAGTATATGAATGTATCATGAGAGTTGAGAGGTTGGAGAGAGAAGGGAGACAGCAGTGTAATGGCCACTAGGCATATGCCACGTCTCACAGACAGAGACAACTATTGTGTATAACAGCGCCTGACCAAGGGACCGAGACAGAATCTCCACGTATTACTATTATTGATAAACGAGTGATAAGGAAGAGTGATCCTGACTGATTTGATGGGCGTTTAAATACCCCCGCTGAATGACTAATCGATTATGCAATGTTGGTTGGAAATCGGGGGTGATTGCGAAATTTAGGGGTAGCTAGGGGAAACGAGATATTCATCGATTGCAATCGATGGTGTTGTTTGTACTCCCTACTCGTTCCATCTAGAGATAGATAGAGAGGAAGGTTAGACAGAGTTAGGCAGTGCTGGCTCTCTTTGTTTACGGTCGAGCTAGTTGGCCCCTGAGGCGAGAGACGCATGTGAAAGTGTGTGAGGATAGAAGAAACAAAACGACTAGACGCCACTATTGCACTAGGGTACCTTTGTTTTTCGTCCAATCAATAGAGGGAACTCGTAGATGTTAGACGGACGGAGCAAAGGACGTCTGAACTTTCTATGAGAGACGTAGTTACTAGGATTACAAAGTACATACAAAGAACACTAAGATCTACCGTAGTCTCGTGAATCTGTTTAGTGCATGATTCTGTCGTGTGTCTATTTCTGCCGTTTCTCATTTCTTTGACGTCGTTAAGGGAGGAAAGGAGATTAAGGACGACGAAAATAGACGGAGAGAGTGAAACCAAACGGCTTCTTGCCTATACGTATGATTTAGCTCTTATTTTCGGGGTTTCGTTCAACGATTTTTTTTCTCGAACAATGTTGTATTACATTTCAAGGCTGACACAAAGAATAATATCGTCATCTCTGATCTGTAATACTATCAATCTGTCAGTGTACACAACCACGTAATACTTGTTTTGTCTATTACCCTTATCGATTTTCGCTCCACTTCCGCCACGACTCGCCTCATCTCTCTTTACAGATGGGCGATTACACACTTCACCTATTCTTATGATTGCTGTTTATCTTTAGTATAAGATCTTAGGAAAAACTTATATTTTTTCACATTATTGCATACATCAGGGACAAAGGACTTCTGTTATTTCAAAACTGAACGCCATTTTAAACTTCTGATTACTCGTCAAAGTCAAAAAGCTGTTGTGAAATACCGGAGAGATAGGGAGGCTCTGCAGCGATCAATACTCCCTCGTCTTCTAGGGAACAAAAGCATCAATAGGAGAAGATCATTAACAACGGTTGTGCTCCCATTAAGGGAGGTTGAAAGATGAGTGAAAGTGAACCATCTGTGCATTGAGATGGGACTATGTCTGGTATTTTCAAACTAGTAGTTTACTTATATTTCGCACTATCCGTAGACTTGCAAGTCTACGACTAGTTAAACGTAAGTTTACTAGAAGTGGTGTATAATACGGTAATGCATTTCGTCAAATGTTCTTTCACTTGTAGCAGACTAGCAGTAAACTACTATTCTGTGACGTCAAGTAAGTAAACTACTAGTTTGGAAGTACCAGAGATAATTACAAGAGTGAAACTGATTACTGTATTCTTCGAATGGTTACGGTAGATGTAATAACTACAGAGGTTTAACAATTTAAGATATTATTCTCCGAGAGCAAAGTTTGTAGTAAATGACGTAATATTGTGACGAGTAGCATGATGTGATGAAATGTTCGAAGATAAGAAAGACACATGTTATTTTGGACGGAAGTTTCGAGAATATTCAGGAAAAAATATAACAATATGATTCACATGACATTTCAGAGAGTTGGTTTGAATCATAAAGTGAATATTCAGAGATTTCTAAAGGATGGAATCATCCTAAATTTTTTTCGAAAGTTAAAAGTAGAATCACACGTTCAATCAATAGTATATGTCATATGGTGACCTTTATGTCCGTCATTTGACAGAGTTATCTATAAGTTCAAGTGACACATGTGATGCTGGTATGCCGTTGAAAACCTTTAGATATAACTTTAGCAGCAAAGTAACGAGAAATATGTAGATGAATCAGAGAAAGGTTATTTGTCCACATTCGAAAACAACTTTTGATTGTTATTAAAAATACTGATGCATGTTGACTTGATTCCTCACAGGTATACTTATTACTATCATGCTTTGTTCTACATTTGAATATTTTAAATCAAATAATTTTTCTCGATGAAAAAAAAACAAATTATCTGCTCGATGTGTTCGCTATCGTTCTAACGACTCCACTACAAAAGCGACACAAGCGACACTTATTTGAAACTCTATGCTCTGGCAATTCTCTCTCGCTTTCTTTGTCTACGAGATAGTGTTGCCAGAGCAGAGAGTAAATTAGATCGGGGTGTGCCATTAAATGTCAACATTCACGGCTGATGTAATCTTTGCATTGTTTGGACAATTTTTTCCATAACGGAATATTTGTCGAAAGAACAACTATGACTACACTGCCGTAAACAACATCTACATCCATCGTAAAGAGAATGTTTTCGAAAAAAAAATCAAACAGCTCTCTTATCTGTAAAATAGACTACTCGACAGTGGTGTGAGTGCGGTGTTGATTATGAATTGACCACCGTACTCTGTACATCTCCTTGCCCACCCACCTACTCGCTTTGTTGTATTTATTATTTTGAGAATGATGATATTTGAGTAAAGCTTCTGTGAATAACTAATCTTGTGTTTAATATTTCTACATGGGAATAGGCACGGCGGCTCAATGATAGTAACTAAGGAGCTCTTGCCGGAGAAAGAAAGTATCGCAAACTGAGTGATGATAAGCACTAAAACATCTAGGTTCTCCCAGCGCGAAAGTTGACTACGGTATTTCTGGGCGCTCGCTTCTGACTAGACCTATCATCGAGTTTTACGATTCGCGAGACATGCCGATATGGCTTAGTGGATAGAGCTTTTGTGTATCTATCCGAACCTCGTAGGTTCGAATCCCGCCCAGTGCAAATCAACTTTGCCGATTTTTCGTAATGCAAGAGGCTTCAAGCCAAAGTTAAATGTAGGGATTTCTCTTCATTGAACCGCCGTGATAGGGACATGACAACGCCTTCAGCAATTGTGTGGACTACAATCACTGATTTTCAGTGTTTATTGATGCAGTGACAGAAAGAGTACATGCATAATCATCTATTCTTGATACAATGAATCTCACAAGATAGTATTTGCAGTCAAAATGGAATAAAGTTGATGGTCTTAAAAAAATACGAATTGAAAAATTAACACTAATATTAGCAATTTTGAGCATACGGTCACTGCGATCTGATTGAGATATTGCTGTAGTTATAGAATCTACCATGATCATAAAATTTGTTTTGTGAAAAGAGCGATATTGCATGCACATTTCTGTAAAAGATCAAAGATCAAACTTCATCAAGATCAACGTTTGCGAACACCTCTAACATGTATAGGAGCTATACGCTTAATTTTTGGAGTTTTACATGTTACAGTAATCGTATGTTATTGGTTTTGTATACACTCTTTCTGTTTCTGCATCAATAAACATTGAAAATCATAGTGCATTCAATACAAATACATAAATAGCATTTTAGAATATTTTTACAGTTTTAGGTGGAAAAAGTTAGTTAGCGATTCATGATCATTCTGTGGAACCTCTGACATACACTCCACGATAGCATAATGAGAGCATAAATGCATCAAGAAAATATGGCAAAAAGGGATGGGTTCTGTTGGGCGATGTATTCTTTTGCTGATCCCTCTCGGGGAATCGAACTTCCCTGTCGACCAACCGATCTGATTGATAGTTCGAGCTACTATCCACTACACCATGGGTCCCTATTGGAAGGCACGTCAAACGAACTACATATACTCATCTGGTCCCGTACTTATAAAGTGATGCATGACTCCGCCCATTTTTTGCGAACCTTATTTATAGAGCGATGCTGACCCCGCCCATTTAACTTCGCGGGCTTAGACACAGATTTAAAACATTTACAACCCCAAATTCTTTATTTTTTCGGAAAACGAGTTCCAGCCAGTGCTGGAATACGACGAGAGAACGCGGACGTCGGAGCGTGGCGGCGTCCTTCTTCTGAAGAACACATCTTGTAGACCATCAACGACGAGGACGACGAGGACGACGAGCTTCCGAAGACGTCAGTGACGATTCGCCCTGCAAAACAGCAAATTAAACGAATTGATCTTTGTGAACAATCACTTTGTATAAAACATTGGTTTTTTCAACGAAATAGATCGGTTAGCAGTGAAGAGGATGTTAGCAAAGGTAAAAACAATAACCTAACGAAGATGAAGTATATTCTAACAGAGGTTCTGTTCAAAAGTCATGAAAAAATATTCGCAAAATCTCCACAAAATTTTCGTAATTTTGTGACTTGAACATAACATAACAGGAAAGAGAATCCAAGGAGGGCTCGTACCTTCAAGAAAGCTGCTGGTCCCCGCGTCCACGATCTGATGTCATCTAGGCAGTCACGATAGGTTTGTAGACGACCATGCCCCTTGATCATGATGATGGGAAGCGACGACCTGTAGAATGAGAAATTGAAAGGTTTGGTCTTCCCGTCAAAGGTCATGTTTCAGAGAACAGAACCAAGTTAAGCACCATACCTTGTACGGATTTGCAGAAGAATGACGTCATCTTAGTCGATGAGCAGAGGACATCAATTGAAGACATCTCATGGACACGACTGCTGGCTCTGAAATGGATTTGAAATTATTTAACTGATTATGTAAACAAATTGAAACCACCCTCCACACTGGCCACACTGTCTCGTGGGTCAATGGAAAGTCGTGCCCATATTGCGTACATCGTCTGAAACCGTATCCATGGCGTAAGGCGCAAAAGTTGACATAATTTCTACGTCTACACTTGTGACGTCACGTTTATCGAAGAATTGTTTGTAACGCTTCATGGATACGGCCTCTGAATTATTATCGAAAGCAGAAGAAAATGAATAAAATTGACAATGAGATACGGTTAGAAGAGAGAGAAGTGCAACATAAACAGAAAGATGCAATTCATCAAGATATAGAGGCACAAAAGGATGATAGGCATCGACAGGTAGATCACTTCCCTTCCTTCCATCTCTCTCATAAACATTATCGATTGATGGTCTACTCTCTTCCTTAGTGATCGATTGGCATGATAATAGATGTAAAAGATATAGAGAGGAAGAGAAGGAAGGAAGAATGACTGATTGATTATAAATGAACGACAGAAGATCCATACATGGATGAACTTTGAACTTTGAAAAGGAGAGATTGAAAGGACGACCGAAAACTGCAAATGAAGGAAACAAAGTGAGAACATGTAGTACGCAAATGGGAATACAATTGAAGGGCTAGACTACAACAACGATAACATATGCAAATGAACAAAGACAAATCCAAAATTGATTGGTGACGAGGTACCTAGATATTGATACCTAGACATATCCATTCGATAATTACGAGAGATAAAGGTAGAGCGATGGTGGGAGATAGGAGCGCAGGGAAAGACAGAGATAGGCACTCAAAGAGGAAGAAGAAGAGGGCGAATTAACTACGAAAGTAACATCAAAAAGCATAGTGAAACGTGATGATAACTGAAAATGGCGGGATAATCAGACAGATAAGGCAGGGAATAGTCAGTCTGAGGAAGAGACATAACAATAAGATGATTCATCGATCGATGTATTATAGACGATATGACTGATCTACCACTCCATCTTTATCTCTATGTCTGCACAAATGACTATAGTATTGATTACAAGATAGGAAGTAGTTCCCGATTCCATGCTAGACTCGATTTAGCACTGAACTCGATTTAGCACTGCTATTGAGAAAAATACTAATATATAATATACGGTAGGTATCCCTGATGACACCTTTTCTTAATTCAAGTTAGTAGTCAAAATAGAATAAAGTTAATGGTCTAAAAATAATACGCATTGAAAAATTAACCCTAATATCAGCAATGTTAAGTATACGGTCAATGAGATTGAGAAATTACTGTAGTTATAGAATCTACCATGATCATAAAATTAGTTTTGCGAAAAGAGCGATATTGCATGCACATCTCTGTAAAAGATCAAAGATCAAACTTCAGCAATAGAGTAACAATTTTTGCGAACATCTCTAACATTTATAGGAGCTGTACTCTTAATTTTTGCATCTTTGACATTTTACTGTACTCGGCAGTTATTGACTTTGCATGCACTCTTTCTGCATCACTAAACATTGAAAATCATTGATGGTCAATAAAAAAATGCATAAATAGCATTTTAGAATATTTTTACAGTTTTAGGTGGAAAAAGTTAGTTAGCGATTCATGATCATTCTGTGGAACGGCTGACATACACTCCATCGCATAGGGAAAGCATACACGTATCAAGAAAAATAAGCAAAAAGGGATGAGTTCTGTTGGGCGATGTGTTCTTTTGCTAATCCCTCTCGGGGAATCGAACTTCCCTGTCGACCAACCGATCGGATTGATAGTTCGAGCTACTATCCACTACACCATGGGTCCCTATTGGAAGGCACGTCAAACGAACTACATATACTCATCTGGTCCCGTACTTATAAAGTGATGCATGACTCCGCCCATTTTTTGCAAACCTTATTTATATAGCGATGCTGACCCCCCCCCCCCCATTTACCTTCGCGGGCTTAGACACTGGTTTCAAACATTAACAACCCCAAATTCTTTATTTTTTCGGAAAAAGAGTTCCAGCCAGTGCTGGAATACGCCGACAGAACGCGGGCGTTGGGGCTTGGCGGAGTCCCACTTCTGAAGAAGACATCGAGCAGACCATCAACGACGAGGAGGACGAGCTTCGAAGACGTCAGTGAAGATTCGCCCTGCAAAACAGCAAATTAAGAGAGTCAACGCTTTGAGCTTTGTGAACAATCACTTCGTATAAAACTTTGATTTTTTCAACGAAACAGATCGGATAGCAGTGAAGAGGACGTTGGCAAAGGTAAAAACAATAACGTAACAAAGATTAAGCATATTCTAACAGAGGTTCTGCTCAAATCATGAAAAAAGATAGGCAAAATCTCCACAAAATTTTCGTCTTTTTGCGACTTGAACGTAACATAACAGGAAAGAGAATCCAAGGAGGGCTCGTACCTTCAAAGAAGCTCCAGGTCCCCGCGTCCACCATCTGATGTCACGATAGGTTTGTAGACGACCTTGCCCCTCGATCATGATGATGGGAAGCGACGAATCGACCTGTAGAATGAGAAATTGAAAGGTTTGGTCTTCCCGTCAAAGGTCATGTTTCAGAGAACCAAGTCAAGCATCATACCTTGTACGAATCTGCAGAAAAAATGACGTCATCTTAGTCGATGAACAGAGGACGTCAATTGAAGACATCTCATGGACACGACGCTCTGAAATGGATTTGAAATGATTTAAATGATTATGTAAACAAATTGAGACCACTCTCCACACTGGCCACACTGTCTCGTGGGCCATAGGACAGCAATGGGCATTGTGTAGCAAGTACAATTAACGATAGGAAGGGCACATTGAGCACATCGTCTGAGACCGTATCCATGGGGGTAAAATTTGACATAATGTCTACATCTACACTTGTGACGTCACGTTTTTCGACACATTGTTTGTAACGCTTCATAGATACGACCTTCGAACGAATTACTATTGAAAGCAGAAGAATATGAATAAAGTTGAGAGATGATTAGAAGAGAAAGAAATAAAATATAAACAGAAAGATGCAATATATCAAGATATGGAGGCACAAAAGGATGATTGGCATAGACAGATAGATCACTTCCCTTCCTTCCATCTCTCTCATAAACATTATCGATTGATGGTCTACTCTCTTCCTTAGTGATCGATTGGCATGATAATAGATGTAAAAGATACAGAGAGGAAGAGAAGGAAGGAAGAATGACTGATTATAAATGAACGACAGAAGATCCATACAAGGATGAACTTTGAACTTTGAAAAGGAGAGATTAAAAGGATGACCGAAAACTGCAAATGAAGGAAACAAAGTGAGGACACGTAGTATGCAAATGGGAATACAATTGAAGGTCTAGACTACAACAACGATAACATATGCAAATGAACAAAGACAAATCCAAAATTGATTGGTGACGAGGTACCTAGATATTGATACCTAGACATATCCATTCGATAATTACGAGAGATAAAGGTAGAGCGATGGTGGGAGATAGGAGCGCAGGGAAAGAAAGAGATAGGCACTCAAAGAGGAAGAAGAAGAGGGCGAATTAACTTCGAAAGTAACATCAAAAAGCATAGTGAAACGTGATGATAACTGAAAATGGCGGGATAATCAGACAGATAAGGCAGGGAATAGTCAGTCTGAGGAAGAGACATAACAATAAGATGATTCATCGATCGATGTATGATAGACGATATGACTGATCTACCACTCCATCTTTATCTCTATGTCTGCACAAATGACTTTAGTATTGATTACAAGATAGGAAGTAGTTCCCGATTCCATGCTAGACTCGATTTAGCACTGAATTCGATTTAGCACTGCTATTGAGAAAAATACTAATATATAATATACGGTAGGTATCCCTGATGACACCTTTTCTTAATTCAAGTTAGTAGTCAAAATAGAATAAAGTTAATGGTCTAAAAATAAAACGCATTGAAAAATTAACCCTAATATCAGCAATGTTAAGTATACGGTCACTGAGATTGAGATATTACTGTAGTTATAGAATCTACCATGATCATAAAATTTGCTTTGCAAACAGAGCGATCTTGTATAAACATCTCTGTAAAAGATCGAAGATCAAACTTCAGCAATAGAGTAACAACGTTTGCGAACATCTCTAACATGTATAGCAGCTATACGCTTAATTTTTGCATCTTTGACATTTTACTGTAATCGGCAGTTATTGACTTTGCATGCACTCTTTCTGCATCACTAAACATTGAAAATCATTGATGGTCAATAAAAAATGCATAAATAGCATTTTAGAATATTTTTACAGTTTTAGGTGGAAAAAGCTAGTTAGCGATTCATGATCATTCTGTGGAACGTCTGACATACACTCCATCGCATAGGGAAAGCATACACGTATCAAGAAAAATAAGCAAAAAGGGATGAGTTCTGTTGGGCGATGTGTTCTTTTGCTAATCCCTCTCGGGGAATCGAACTTCCCTGTCGACCAACCGATCGGATTGATAGTTCGAGCTACTATCCACTACACCATGGGTCCCTATTGGAAGGCACGTCAAACGAACTACATATACTCATCTGGTCCCGTACTTATAAAGTGATGCATGACTCCGCCCATTTTTTGCAAACCTTATTTATATAGCGATGCTGACCCCGCCCATTTACCTTCGCGGGCTTAGACACTGGTTTCAAACATTAACAACCCCAAATTCTTTATTTTTTCGGAAAAAGAGTTCCAGCCAGTGCTGGAATACGCCGACAGAACGCGGGCGTTGGGGCTTGGCGGAGTCCCACTTCTGAAGAAGACATCGAGCAGACCATCAACGACGAGGAGGACGAGCTTCGAAGACGTCAGTGAAGATTCGCCCTGCAAAACAGCAAATTAAGAGAGTCAACGCTTTGAGCTTTGTGAACAATCACTTCGTATAAAACTTTGATTTTTTCAACGAAACAGATCGGATAGCAGTGAAGAGGACGTTGGCAAAGGTAAAAACAATAACGTAACAAAGATTAAGCATATTCTAACAGAGGTTCTGCTCAAATCATGAAAAAAGATAGGCAAAATCTCCACAAAATTTTCGTCTTTTTGCGACTTGAACGTAACATAACAGGAAAGAGAATCCAAGGAGGGCTCGTACCTTCAAAGAAGCTCCAGGTCCCCGCGTCCACCATCTGATGTCACGATAGGTTTGTAGACGACCTTGCCCCTCGATCATGATGATGGGAAGCGACGAATCGACCTGTAGAATGAGAAATTGAAAGGTTTGGTCTTCCCGTCAAAGGTCATGTTTCAGAGAACCAAGTCAAGCATCATACCTTGTACGAATCTGCAGAAAAAATGACGTCATCTTAGTCGATGAACAGAGGACGTCAATTGAAGACATCTCATGGACACGACGCTCTGAAATGGATTTGAAATGATTTAAATGATTATGTAAACAAATTGAGACCACTCTCCACACTGGCCACACTGTCTCGTGGGCCATAGGACAGCAATGGGCATTGTGTAGCAAGTACAATTAACGATAGGAAGGGCACATTGAGCACATCGTCTGAGACCGTATCCATGGGGGTAAAATTTGACATAATGTCTACATCTACACTTGTGACGTCACGTTTTTCGACACATTGTTTGTAACGCTTCATAGATACGACCTTCGAACGAATTACTATTGAAAGCAGAAGAATATGAATAAAGTTGAGAGATGATTAGAAGAGAAAGAAATAAAATATAAACAGAAAGATGCAATATATCAAGATATGGAGGCACAAAAGGATGATTGGCATAGACAGATAGATCACTTCCCTTCCTTCCATCTCTCTCATAAACATTATCGATTGATGGTTTACTCTCTTCCTTAGTGATCGATTGGCATGATATTAGATGTAAAAGATACAGAGAGGAAGAGAAGGAAGGAAGAATGACTGATTATAAATGAACGACAGAAGATCCATACAAGGATGAACTTTGAACTTTGAAAAGGAGAGATTAAAAGGATGACCGAAAACTGCAAATGAAGGAAACAAAGTGAGGACACGTAGTATGCAAATGGGAATACAATTGAAGGTCTAGACTACAACAACGATAACATATGCAAATAAACAAAGACAAATCCAAAATCGATTGGTGACGAGGCTAGATATATCCATAATTACGAGAGATAAAGGAAAAGTGATGGAGGGAGATAAGAGCAAGGGGAATACAGAGATAGGCACTCAAAGAGGAAGAAGAAGAGGGCGAATTAACTACGAAAGTAATCAAAAAGCATAGTGAAACGTGATGATAACTGAAAATGGCGGGATAATCAGACAGAGAAGTCAGGGAATAGTCAGTCTGAGGAAGAGACATAACAATAAGATGATTCATCGATCGATGTATGATAGACGATATGACTGATCTACCACTCCATCTTTATCTCTATGTCTGCACAAATGACTTTAGTATTGATTACAAGATAGGAAGTAGTTCCCGATTCCATGCTAGACTCGATTTAGCACTGAACTCGATTTAGCACTGCTATTGAGAAAAATACTAATATATAATATACGGTAGGTATCCCTGATGACACCTTTTCTTAATTCAAGTTAGTAGTCAAAATAGAATAAAGTTAATGGTCTAAAAATAAAACGCATTGAAAAATTAACCCTAATATCAGCAATGTTAAGTATACGGTCAATGAGATTGAGATATTACTGTAGTTATAGAATCTACCATGATCATAAAATTAGTTTTGCAAACAGAGCGATATTGCATGCACATCTCTGTAAAAGATCAAGGTCAAACTTCAGCAATAGAGTAACAACGTTTGCGAACATCTCTAACATGTATAGCAGCTATACGCTTAATTTTTGCAGTTTTACATGCTACAGTAATCGTATGTTATTGGTTTTGTATACGCTCTTTCTGTTTCTGCATCAATAAACATTGAAAATCATTAATAGTGCATTCAATACAAATACATAAATAGCATTTCAGAATATTTTCACAATTTTAGGGTAAAAAGTTAGTTTGCGATTCGTGATCATACTGTGGGACCTCTGACATACACTCCACGTTAGCATAAGGAGAGCATAAATGCATCAAGAAAAAATTGCAAAAAAGGATGGGTTCTGTTGGACGATATGTTCTTTTGCCAATCCTTCTCGGGGGATCGAACTTCCTTGCCGACCAACCGATCGGATTGACAGTTCGAGCTACTATCCACTAGACCATGGGTCCCTATTGAAAGGCATATCAAACGAAATACATATACTCATCCGACCCCGTACTTATAAAGCGATGCATGACTCCGCCCATTTCTTGCGAACCTTATTTATATAGCGATGCTGACCCCGCCCATTTAACTTCGCGGGCTTAGACACAGATTTCAAACACAAGCAACCCCAAATTCTTTATTTTTTCGGAAAACGAGTTCCAGCCAGTGCTGGAATACGCCGAGAGAACGCGGACTTCGGAGCTTGGCGGCGTCCCACTTCTGAAGAACACATCGAGAAGATCATCAACGACGAGGACGACGAGCTTCCGAAGACGACAGTGAAAATTCGTCCTGCAAAACAACAAATTAAGAGATTCAACGATTTGAGCTTTGTGAACAATCACTTTGTATAAAACATTGGTTTTTTCAACGAAACAGATCGGATAGCAGTGAAGAGGACGTTGGCAAAGGTAAAAACAATAACGTAACAAAGATTAAGCATATTCTAACAGAGGTTCTGCTCAAATCATGAAAAAAAAGATTGGCAAAATCTCCACACAATTTTCGTCTTTTCGCGACTTGAACATAACAGGAAAGAGAATCCAAGGAAGGCTCGTACCTTCAAGGAAGCTGCAGGTCCCCGCGTCCACTATCTGATGTCATCTAGGTAGCGACGATGGGTTTCTAGACGATCTTGCTCCTCGGTCATGACGATGGGAAGCGACGATTCGACCTGTAGAATGATAAATTGCAAGGTTTGATCTTCCCGTCAAAGGTCATGATTCAGAGAACCAATTCAAGCACCGTACCCTTTTCAGATCTGCAGAAGAAACACGTCGTCATCTTAGTCGATGAGCAGGGGACGTCATTGAAGACATCTCATGGACACGACTGCTGGCTCTGAAATGGATTTTAAATGATTTAAATGATTATGCAAACACATTGAGACCACGCTCCACACTGGCCCCTCGTGGTCCAAAGGACAGTCATGGCCATTGTGTTGTAAATACAATTAAGGATAGGAAGGACACATTGCGCACATCGTCTGAGACCGTATCCATGACGTAAAAGCGTAAAAATCGATAGTCTACGTCAACTCTCGTGGCGTCACCTTTATCGACAAATTGTTTGCAACGCTTCATGGATACGGCCTCTGCATTATTATTGAAAGCAGAAGAATATGAATAAAGTGGAGAGATGGTTAGAAGAGAAAGAAATAGAATATAAACAGAAAGATGCAATACATCAAGATATAGAGGCACAAAAGGATGATAGGCATCGACAGGTAGATCACTTCCCTTCTTTCCATCTCTCTCATAAACATTATCGATTGATGGTTTACTCTCTTCCTTAGTGATCGATTGGTATGATAATGGGGGTAAGAGATAGAGAGAGGAAGAGAAGGAAGAATGACTGATTGATTATAAATGAACGACAGAAGATCCATACATGAATGAACTTTGAACTTTGAAAAGGAGAGATTAAAAGGATGACCGAAAACTGCAAATGAAGGAAAGAAAGTGAGCACACGTAGTATGCATATGACATTGGATCATATGCAAATGGGAATACAATAGAAGGTCTAGACAACAACAACGATAACATATGCAAATAAACAAAGACAAATCCAAAATCGATTGGCGACGAGGCTAGATATATCCATAATTACGAGAGATAAAGGAAAAGTGATGGAGGGAGATAAGAGCGAGGGGAATACAGAGATAGGGACTCAAAGAGGAAGAAGAAGAGGGCGAATTAACTACGAAAGTAATCAAAAAGCATAGTGAAACGTGATGATAACTGAAAATGGCGGGATAATCAGACAGAGAAGTCAGGGAATAGTCAGTCTGAGGAAGAGACATAACAATAAGACGATTCATCGATCGATGTATGAGAGACGATATGACTGATCTACCACTCCATCTTTATCTCTATGTCTGCACAAATGACTATAGTATTGATTACTAGAGAGGAAGTGGTTCCGTTTCAGTGTAAGTGTTTTAGTGTTTCAGTGATCAGTGATATGGTCAGATGAGCAGACGAGATCGATGTGCTAAGAATTGTAATTTTGATAGAATAAAGACTAAATGATTCTAATAATTTTATCGACACAGATTTCATATGAAAAAGTCGAAATATCTGCGAAAGAAAAGATCACTCTTCTCTGACGGCCAGAAATACATTTAGTTGATAAAGCTCAATCTATGGTTCCTAAGTTATAAAAATACCGATACTGTATGCTTTGTGTATATTTCTATACTCCGCTCTGTTTCCTCACTTTTTTTTCAAAAATTTCATCTAAACATTTTTTACAAAAGGCACAAATTTTCGAAAAGCCCTAACTTTACAGGGGGGGGCACCCCCGTGTCGGCGCCCATGCCTGCTTTTAGGTGTTCTGCTTTGTTCATTCGAGCCTCATGAAGATGTTCTTACAATCGATGCAAAATAATATATCAAACACATTTTTATCAAAAATTCTCAATCAACCATTCAATCCTCAATCCACCCATTCCTTCGTACAATCATCCATCATCGATCAGGCCTTGATATTGAGCTGTGCTCTACCACCTCCAGCAAGTAAATCGGCCACTGATGATGGCTCGGTGCCAACCTACAAATTATCGATTAGTAGTATTTAAATAATCAATATTCAACGGTTTCTACACTTGTGGAAAAACTACAGTAATCCGCCAATCAATAATCTACCGTATACCTCTCTCATTTCAGTGTACACCCACTGCGAGATTACCATTCCGTCCTTGACGTGACTGTAAGAAATCTATTATCGATCGATTTACCCAAGCTACAGTATACCTGGTAATGGTCATCTTCTGCACGGGATACCCGCCTGATCCCTTCGATTTAGCTTGAAGCGATTTCGCGTCAGGGATAGGATCGGCCAATGGAAGACTCTGGAAATACAATCAGTTTTTGATACTATTCTACCGTTGTCTACAGTATACCTAGCAGGGTTAGGCTATTGTAGATAAAGTCATTATCATCACCTATTTATTTTTGATCATATTCATTTGCATGTGTCGTTGCATGCGTGTGCATGTAGATAACATAGAAATATATATATAAAGCTATTCACCTCAGGAGTTGCTGAATCGTCGGACTTCTTCTTCTTCTTCTCTCCAATTTTATCTTTCTTCGGAGCACTCGAAGCAGACTTCTCTTCCTTCTTCTTTTCATTCTTCTTTTTCTTTCCAGGCTCCGAATCTTTCGGTACGGGAACATCTTTAGACCCATCTTTCTTCTTCTTCTCTTTCGACTTCTCAGTCTTCTTCACAATCTTTGGTGTAGTCTTCTCTTCCGATTCAGTCGAGTCCGCCTTCTTCTCCTTATTTTTCTCCTCCTTCTTCTTCTTATCCTCCTTAGATCCACTGGATTCTGGCATCTTCTCTTTCTTTTTCTCCTCTATCTTCTTTTCTTCCTTTGCTTCTTTAGGCTTAACCTCCTTAGGCTCAACGTCAACCGAGTCTTTCGAGTTCAAGGCCTTCTGATGACTGTCTCGTTTTCGTTGAATACGAGCATCCGTGGCTTAATAAAATGGTTTATTTTAGGATTTTCAGGTTTCGCATGCTAAAGCCGACTACTGGAATTTCTTGGTTAGAGATCCGCATTCGTTCATTTGCCCGACCGGTTCGACAATGTTAGTGATGAAAAGTCATTTTGCACAATTTTGAAAAAAAAAATTCATTTTCATAAATTTTAAAGCTTGCATCGGTTGATTTTTTAAGAAAAAATATAAGAGAATGAGTCGAGTGCAGGAGTGCAGTGCAATTATTAAAAAAATCATATTAAAATCGCGCGCACGACTTCACATTCATTAATTAGTGAAAAATCAGCTTGCACGAAAGCACGTTTGCGGATCTCTAGTCTTGCTTAGGGCAACCCAGTCTTAAGGCATATCTTACAGCTCAACGAAGCAGTTGAGGATGCTGAGCTTGACTTCTCAGTAGACGATGACCGTTTCTTGTGAGATTTCTTGCGATTCTCGGATTCAGCGGGAACGCGTTGAAGAACCACTGAAATGGTTATTGTATCAACACAGTAGGCAATGGACATAGTGGATTGGGTAGTAGATTAGGATACGGTAATGGTGGATTGGGTTACGGTAACGGTGGAGTCTTGCATAATTCAAAACGATTACTTGGCTTGGAGGACTTATCACTGCTCTTATTTGAACCCGACTTAGAAGACTTAGAATCTGAATATTGATTATTTATTAAAATTTGCGGCAATTAACTTTAAAAATATTCAACCTGATTTCGGTTGATGAGGAGCACGTTTCTTCTTGAGGTCATCCGAGATCGGACCGGGAGGAACGGGCTTAGATCCTGGTGCTCCTAAAGCTCCAGGTGCTCCAATAGACCCAGGAGCTCCGGGCTGAGCGGGGCTCGGCTTGGCCAATCCGGTCTTGATCATACTGCTGCCATTTAAAGGCTTCTGAAAATTCGAAGGCGATTGTGCATCGAAAAGAGCTCGAAAATTGGAAATTTCTCAGCATAGAGCATCACTTGCAATGGTTCTATCATTAACTGCTCATAAATTTGTGTAAAAAAAGTTAAAAATCAAAAATCAATCACCTTCTTCTTAGAGCAGCAGCCCATGATGACTGTATATGGCTAGTGGTTGATTGTCGGAGCGAATTACGATCCTGAAATTTTCATGAGACTATGTCGCTCAGAACACTGCTTATTGTTAGGGTCTTAAGATCCAGGAATCAAAGTTAATTCCTTAAGATTAAGAAGATTAGGAAAATTAAGTCCATGTCTCTAGGGTTAAGCCTTAACAGTTAAGGTCAAAACCTTGTTCTTAAGGTCAAAGACTTGAAAGGAGACCTGAGAGTTGAGAGTGAACCGTCCAGTACGGAGCGGAGAGAAGAAAATGAAATGGAGAAGCGCGGAGAATAAGAATGAATTCAATGATGATGAAATATGATTTAATTATTTAGTTTTACATGCAAATGGAAATCTTGTCTCATTCCTTATTCCATGCACAGTGCACCTCGGTCGATTTGCTATAGACATTTAGAAATTAACGAAAATTAACGACTTTTTCGCAAATTTAATGACGTAACGACATGAAAAAATGTTTTTAAAGTCGTTAACAATTTTCACTAACATCAATTTATTATCACATCGTATTTAAACATTGTATATCATTGATTAAACTTGCATACCATACTTGTTTTGTTCATAATCTTGTATCGTTGACTGTTTGAATGTCTGATATTATGTCTTTCGTTGCGTAGATCGATTTCAAAAAATGAATCATTATAATTAATCAATCAATATTTATAGCTGCATATGGCTCGTTCTTTGAGCGGAGCAGATAGTGTACAGATGTGAGAGAGTACAGAGAGAGCGTAGATATGTAAGAGCGGCCACAGAATGAAATACGGAGTGATGATCTTTAAAGGCACACCCCACGGTAATTTTACTCTCCGCATTGGCAATACTCTCTCATACACAAGGAGAACGAGAGAGTGTGACCAGAGCGGAGAGATTCAAATGAGCTTGGAGAATCGCTTTAAAGAAGGGGACCCACGAGTTTTTTCGTGATTAAACTGGCCAGGCAGAACTGTAGATCACATCTCCCTGTATACAAAAACAATTTTTTCTAAAATTTTAGGTAAACAGGAATGTCGTAATCCGAGCATAAAGTTCATTGATCCCCCAGGGAAAGGCGCGAGTTTTTGAATTTGAAGGATGCATATAAAGAAAATTGCAAACGAGAATCGAACCCACGTAGCGCGGTTACTAGGGCTAACCACTAACCACTGAACTACACGCTCTATGCACCCATTCTCTCATATCTAATAGAGAACATAATGCCACTTCCTATGCCCCATGTTCTTCTTGTAAATAGTGCACTCCAAATCTCGTGGGTCCCCTTCTTTAAGGTCTCGTCGACGAATCGCATTCCTCCTATTAGTCGAAGTACGAGATGAATTGTGGAACCCTTCGTGATATTGTAGTCAAAGACGGTGCGGCCATCCTGCAGCATCTTCCCTGAACAAATATCGAATAGAATACTATTATTGATTTATAAAATAATAATAATATTTATGCGTTTTCGAGAAAACACGATATAGAAAAGAGCGTATGAAATGTGTGAATGAGACGACAAGATCGATTTGTAATGCGGTGCTACATTTTCAAAACGTGCGCATGCCGTAACCTCCGCCGTAACTGCGGAGACGTTACGAAGACGTCTCGGCGGAGGCTACGGCGTGCGCATATTTTGAAAATGTCACATCGCAGAAGATTAAATGAAAGATGTTAATCGATAACAATTCAGTGGCCTTACCACCGTATAGGAGACGCTGCTCCGAAGGGGGAACTCCTTCTTTGTCCTCGATCTTCAGCTTGAGATCCTCAATCTTCTCTAAAGCCGCCTCAACATCGATCGCGATGTTCTTGTCGGTGACGGTCCTCACGAAGATTTGTATCATTTCCCCTCTCAAACGAAGAAAAAAATCCTTCTGGATGTGGTAGTCGGAAACGGTTCGTCCATCGACAAGCTCCTTTCCTGAACAAATATTGATTTGTCTTGAACTATTGTTTTTTTTTCTCCTGTTTTGCGGGGTAATAGAGCACGAAAAGTGCCTTAGTTTTTATTTGCTTTATATTTACTATTTTTATTTGCTTTATATTTACTAGCAGCCTAACAGTACATATATTTGTATATAAAAAGTAAGTTACTTTTCGTACGCTACTTACTGTAATGTTACCATGGAGATTGCCGACCAAAGACCAAAGAAAAAAGACTTATAGATGCTTACCAGCGAAGATCAGTCTCTGCTGGTTGGCAGGGATTCCTACTTTGTCGCTGATCTTGGCTTTTACTTTCTTGATGGTCTCGGAAGCCTCGACTTCAAGAGCGACAGTCTGGCCTGCGACAGTCTTCAGGAAGATTTGCATTCTGGAAAGGACAATCAATTATAAAAATCGATAATTTGTAGAGCGTTGCCAAAGTATGGAAAAATTGTTAAATGTCCCGCTCGATCGTTTTCTCTAAAATTATGTTAATAATCACGATCGATGACATATCCAAAAAATTGTAGGTTTACTTTGGATGAAAGCCAAAAATGGCATGAAACAAATCTCGTCTGTTTTTTTTAAAATTATCACGCAGCGCACGAATTTAAAATGATGAGTATGTTTTTATGCAATGTTTCCAAAGCAGTGCATATAAACAACAGCAGAAGTTTTGAATGAGAGTAAAAACGACTAGCAACGATCAATACTAACTAAGCACGTATTACTGGTATTGACAAAAAATAATGATAAGGAAGAGCCCGAGTGATTCATGTGATATGCGTTTATCGATACCCCTATCTTTCTAAATGGCCAATCGATTGATAGTAAATGTGGATGATTTCGAAATTGAGAGAGGTTACGCTCCCTTTAGGTGTCGCCAGGGGACTGCTGGAAAGAAGTGATACAACGACATGATCAAATGCAACAGAACAAATTCTTAAAGATCCTTGATCTTTGATCTTTGATCTTTTCTGAGAGAGCTGATATAGATCGCATTAACATCGTGAATCTTGTCTCCATCTATTTATTATATTTTTCGGCAAACTCCTCCGCCTCTGGTTATCGTACTTTTCATGGTAAACGTAAAAGGTAAAGGTACAACCCGTTATTCAAGGTACACGATGTCCTAATCTCTTCTTCGGACCTACTTTACCGCGTGATCTAGTCACTACGAAATCATTTTCGAGCGCCTTGGTTGGGCGGAGGCGGTGAAACGACCGCGAATGGAACCCAGGACAGATGAAATGATGACAGGACGGACAGTTGGAATTTTTCAAGGATCATCTATAACACGGGATCCATAAACTGCCAGGTAGATTTCAGAAGGTCATTTATGTGAATGCAGAATACGTCTAGAATCCATGCTTTGTTAACATTTTCTGATTATTTTACGGAAAGCGAAAAAATGCTTTATGTCTCCTCCAACTTATGAGGTATTATCTATAAACACATATTATCCTAACATATAATAGATCATTTACTTCTCCATGGTCAATCATTAATTCAGCTTGCATATTTATCGTGTGTTGTGCATATTATTGTAACATTTGTCTAGCATTTGACCGTCTGAGTGTGCCTCGTTATGTCTTTATACAGATCGATACCAAAGGATAAATCATTACAATTATGTCAATTGGTCAATCAATATGTGTCGTTGTTGTTGTGTGATCGTTCTTTTAGCGGAGCAGAGAGCGCACATATATGAGGACCAGCAGCTAAGTGATCTTTGATCACTAGTTTCTGTCCTTTGATCTCTTTCTATGTTACAACAGTACTTTTTTTATGTTATGTAATGATTATCGATTGTTATATGCCCCTCCACTAATCTTTCAATGTATTCAGACCGACAAAACGAACAAACTTTTGGTCCCCTAGCCCCTTTGAGATTTCACATTTACAAGCTCTAGATTAGTATGTAATGTAATAGTTACTTTGTTGAGTTAGTTATGCTATTTTATTATTGTTTATTAATTCGAATGTATTCGTATCGTCCATAGTTGGATAAACAGTCATTTCACTATAACCCTCTTCTCTACAATATCACAGTGCAAGACCACGCCCACTCCCCCACTGGGGCACTAAATTTTCTCCCACTGGTCCCCCAGTGCCTCTCCCCTTCTCAGTGGTCCCCCAGTAAATCTCCCACTGGTCCCCTAGCTCCATCCCCACTGGGAAATCTACTGGGGGACCAGTGGGAAATAAAAACCAGAGTATGTGAGAGAGTAGAGAGATAGTGTGAATATCATACATGGGCGAGGTACACGGAGCTCGATTCAACAGGTCACATTCGAACAGAAAATTGTAAAAAGAAGTTAATTTCGCAAGGGGCACTCAAAAAACTTTCAAAATAACACCTAACAGTCAATTTCATAGGGAGAATTCCACAAAATTTTCGAAAAGCGACAAATTTTATAAGGGGCACCATTTACGGTGAATATGTGAGAGGTCAGAGAAAGAAAAATAGGAATTCTGATGTTCTTTTCGGTGAGGATCTTGACAGGGGTTTACATTCCTCCTCTCAGACGAAGAACGAGATGGAGGGTGCAATCCTTCTGGATGTTGTAGTCGGAGAGGGTGCGGTCATCCTCCAGCTGCTTTCCTGAACAAATATCGAATAGAATACTATTATTGATTTATCCGAACCATAAGTAACCTCTCTGCAAGAAATGATAAAATATTATTATAGTAACAATCGATAGCAATACGATACTAATAAAATATTGGTATATTATTATATTATTAATAGAATGGCCAACAATATTTACCTGCGAAGATGAGACGCTGCTGGTCAGGGGGAATTCCCTCTTTGACCTCAATCTTCTCCTTCACGACATCGATTGTGTCGGAAGTCTCTACATCGAGGGTTATGGTCTTTCCGGTGAGGGTCTTGACGAAGATTTGTATTTTTCCTCCTCTCAAGCGGAGTACAAGATGGAGTGTGGACTCCTTCTGAATATTGTAGTCGGAAAGAGTGCGGCCATCTTCGAGTTGTTTACCTGAATCAATATTGATTAGTATTGAATTATTGACTGATTGATTTATACAATGTTTACCAGCGAAGATCAATCTCTGCTGATCTGGAGGGATTCCTTCTTTGTCGTGGATCTTGGCCTTTACATTCTCGATAGTGTCGGAAGCCTCAACTTCAAGAGTGATAGTCTTGCCGGTGAGAGTCTTGACGAAAATTTGCATTCTGGAAAAGAGCAATAAATGAGGAAAATCGATAGTGAAAAAGAATGATGAACGAGAGTATCTAGCGACTGGCAAGGCTCATTACTAACTAACCAAGGGACCAAGGAATCTCAATGTATTGTTTTTATTTATAAAAGAATGATAAGAAAGAGTGATCGTGACTCGTTTAGATACCCTTATCTTTCTAAACGAAATGAGGGCTATTGAAAATTTAGGGATGGCTAGGAGATCGATGAAAAAAGTGATACAACGACATTAGGACCGCATCAACACACTAGTATACTATTTTCCGAATTTTAACTGTGTTATGCAAATTTTTTAAATGTTACTTTGCTCTGACCTGCCACTGGCGGAAACTGACGCAGCGCGTGAAGTTTTTTTAGGAATCCTCTCCCTGCGAGAAGCCATATGCTCGGCTATTTCCAAACTAGCAGTCCACTTAAATTACGCCACTGACTTGCTGCAAGTTCACTACTAGCGAAAGAACATTTGACGAAATGCATTATAGTAGTAATTTTTCTCATACCCCTTCTCTGTCTCGCCAGTGAGAGGTCGTGGCCTCACTGGCTCTTATACTGTTTAAACTGACCAAGAATTCCTCGTTGGTTTTCTGGTTTTCATTACCCCAAAGGTAATCCGGTGGGAACTAAGACCCTTACGTCAGGGTCGACACAGTCCTCCTGTCCAGGCGTATAGTTTCATTCTTCGGAGTGTTTAACTGAGGCAGGGCCGGTTATTGCACTCCCCGGGTCTTTCACAGGTTGACCAGTAGAGACAAGAAGGGCTTGGTGAGCCCAAGTACCACATGTGTAGGGTTTCGTTTCATTGATTCGCCTTGATCTTTGATCTCTGTAGTCTTTTTTCTGTAATTAGTAGTCTCTTCTCTTATTGATTGCGTCTATCTCCTTGTTGTCTTCTCTGCTCTCTCTCTCTTTCTCTCGCCTATTCCTATCTCTCACTTTATCAACTTGTTCGCTCCTAATATATCTATTAAGACTCAAGGATGGGTAAGAATCAATCATCCAAAATGGATGATTTACTTGATCTTCTGCGAGCTGAAAAAGCAAGCAGAGAGGAGGACTGTAAGTTGATTAGAGATCTCCTGAAATCTCAGGAAAGGAGATTAGACATGTTAGAATCTAAGATTACTTCAAATGATGATAAGGTTGCTATCGCCTTCAATGCATTAGCACAATCAATCAATATATTATCAGATACGGTCACTAAGAATCAATCGTTCTCTCGTTTACAATCCGCAGTGACGTCTTCTCTATCGTCCTCCCATGTCATCAACGACAAGGCCAAGCGTCTCGTCCTCGTCGGCGTGCCAGAGAAGGAAACCCCTGAGGAGACGGACACCAATGACGGTATATTGATAGCATCTATGTTCTCTCATCTCGATGACTCTACTCTAAACTCTATTCTTCCGTCCATCACGGCACATCGCCATCCTCTTGTAAAAAAACCAAACTCAAATAGAGATAGAGTCATCAAGATTCAATTTCCTACTCTTGAGTCTAGAGATCTGTTTCTCTCTCTTGGTCGTAAGGCAAGAGTTGCTGGACTGAGTGGGTCCCCTCACTGTTATCTACGGGGTGACTACACTGTCGAGCAACTTGAGCTTGACCGTTCATTGAGGAGAGAAGCAGGAACTTTGAATGCCAGTTCAGGTCAATTGGAGTATGTAGTCAGAGATCTAAAGATCGTAAAACTATCATCTCCTAGACCTCTCCCTCCTCGTTCGAAGGCAGCCATTGAAAATAGAGCTCCTTCTAACGAGTCTTTCATCTCTAATACTGGCAATCAAAGTTCGATCTCTCATCTTATTCCCAATTGGGATTCTATCAACTTTCCACCTCTTGGTCAACCGTCTCAAACCTCCGTTGGGCCACGTCCTGATCCTGTCAGAGTGTCCAATCGTGGTCGCTCACGGGGCAGACCTGGTTTCAATGGAAGATCTCTTTCACTGCCTCGTCAATCCAAGAGAAAGCCTACCCAATCTCCACCCAATAAATCTCCTTCTCTGTCTCAACCTATGGCCAAAAAGGCCAATAAGGTCATTGCATTGTCTACTATATTGGGTAGTCCTTCTCTTTCATCTCCTAATCATCCTTCATCTTCTAATCAATAGGTCCCTTCCCACTTGGCTGTCTACCAGTCTCCTCTCTATCACTCCCCTCCTATCTCTCCTTCTTTTCATATTCAATCTTTAGACACGCCTTGTATCGATTCTCTCTCCGCTATTCTGATCAACACTCGAAGTATTGGTTACAAGATTCCCCTAATTGACGACTATTTATCCACTTTCAACTACAAAATCGCAGCGCTTTGCGAAACATGGGCATCTTCAGATACAATCACAGACTCAATGTTCTCAATGGGACGCTTTTCTGTCTATAGATGCGATCGCGATTCAAAGGGCGGTGGCGTAGCATTATTGATCGATTCCTCCATCCCCTCTAATTCTTTATTCTCGCTGTCTTTTTCCTCTTATTGTCAGTCTCTTGGCGTCAGAATTCATACTGATAGCAATATGATCTTTGATCTTTTTCTCATCTACCGCAGCCCTTCGTGCGATTCTAACAGCTTCGCTTCGTGCCTGACCTACATATCCAATATCTTATACAACTCAAGCAATCCATACTTTGTTCTTGGTGATCTTAACTGCCGCGAAATTGACTGGCCTAGTAATAGCATATCTCTCAATCTATCGTCTACACATAATTCAAATCTCCTCCTTGACTTTGCGCTGTCTCATTCCCTCTCCCAATGTGTTTCTTCTCCTACAAGGGATAACAGTCTATTAGACATTGTTCTTTCTTCTCACTCTCATTTAGTGCTTAATTGCAGAGTCCTGCCGCCTCTTCCCAAGCTTGATCATTCTCTCGTCTCTTTCTCTATTCGGGCCTCAACGCCCAAGCCAAAACCACGTCTCATCCCGGATTATAGAAACACTAACTGGGTAGCAGTTCAAAGCGCAATAGCAAGTATTGATTGGTTCACTATTCTGTCTCAATGCGATCAAGACGCCGACACTCTCTATTCCTTATTTCTAAACATTATTCATTCCATTATGGATCGTTTCATTCCACTACGCAAAGCAAAAAACAGGCCTAATCAATCCTTCTCTCCTAAGGCGCAAAATATTCTTCGTCGATGTAGAAAGCTTTATCGTATCCGATCCACAATAGGCATCGCACCCTTTATGCGTCTCAGTAAAAGATTACGCCTAGAAGTTCGCAAATGTCGTAGAAAAAAAGAGCGCTCTCTATTCAAACAGCCTAACCTCAAAAGCTTTTATCAATTTGCTGGTAGTCGGCTCAAAGACACAACCAATCATATCGGTTCTTTATTAGACAATAACGGGATTGCCGCAACTTCTGACGTCGCCAAAGCCAACATTCTCGCTGATCATTTTAGTAGCTCCTTCAATACAACGATCTTTCCCACCCCACCGTCTGACACCTCCACCACAGATGCGCCTTCAATCGATTTTATAAATTTCTCCGCTCAACGCATAGAACTGGTTATCAACAAATTGCCAAATCAGCTATCATTCTCGCCCGACAAAATCAACTATGCATTTTTGAAACGAACAGCATCTCAAATCTCTGTCCCTCTGTCCATATTATTTGATCGATTTCTGTTGCACTCAATAACTCCATCTATTTGGCTAACATCATTTGTCCGTCCAATCTACAAGAAAAAGGGTGATCGCCACTGTGCATCCAACTATCGTCCTATTTCTTTGACATGCTCCACTTCTAAAGTTATGGAAAGATTGATATGTCGTGATGTTACTAACTTTCTTTCAATCAATAACCTCCAACCTGATGAACAGCATGGATTTAGAAACAAGCGATCATGTAACTCTTGCTTGTTGTCCACCTTTTCACACTGGCACACCGAACTCGACAAAAAAGGTTACATTTCATGCGCCTTTATCGACTTTAGTCGCGCCTTTGATTCCATCCCTCTAAACCTTCTGATCTACAAATGCGAAAAAATAGGTATTCGCGGATGCCTTATTAGATGGCTTAAATCGTTCCTCTTTTCGAGAACCCAAACCGTGCTAGTTGGCAATTCCAGCTCTCGGCCTTTTGAAACTCTCAGTGGTGTCCCTCAAGGGAGTTGTATTGGACCCCTATTATTCTCTCTATACATTTCTGATATTCCGTCTATTCTTCCTCCTGATGTATTTTGTTCAATATATGCTGACGATCTCAAAGTCTATTCTTTTAACAACTGTGAGACTCTTCAAACCGCCCTTGACCGTATTCATGATTGGAGCTCCTTGTGGGGCCTTACTATGTCTAGTTCTAAATCAGCTATTATGTGCATGGGCACAAACCACCCTCAAGTTGACTTCACTATTGACAATAACCGCCTCCCAATAGTATCACAATTCAAAGATCTTGGAATTACTTACAACAATTCGCTTGATTTTAGTGAGCACATTGCTAACATAGTTAGGAAAGCCAAATCAAGATGTTGCTATATTTATCGATCGTTTACTTCTCGTAGTGTATCTTTATACAGTCGTCTGTTCTGCACCTATGTCCGTCCCCTGCTCGAGTATTGTAGTGAACTTTGGTCCCCGTCGTCCTCGTCAATGCAACTGCATGTTGAATCTGTCCTTAAAACCTATTCCAGAATCGTTCTTCGTAGATGTGGTATCCCGTATATCGACTATCCTCACAGGCTGTCCCTTCTCGACCTTCAATCCCTTTCCACCCGTAGAGAAATCATTGATCTGACCACAACTTTTAAGATCATTAACGGTTTTATCGATATCGATCCCCGCAAAACGTTCCTTTTCTCCAATTCACTCCACAGAAACCGTGGACACTCCCAAAAACTACTCTTTCATAGGATTTCCAGTCGTAGATTTAGATGCTTCTTGTCTAATAGAGTTGTTAATAAATGGAATATTCTTGAACCATCTATTGTATATTCGCCAAACCCCACAGTTTTTCGTAATAGTATCAAAGCTGTGATCTAGATATTGCAGCATTCTAGTCGTTCTTCCTATTTTATTCAATATTTATTATTTACAAAATATCGTTACTTTCTCTTGTTCAAGAATCGATAAATTATTAAATTATAAATTAGTATACACCACTTGCAGTAAACTACCGTCTAACATGAAGTAGACTTGAAGTCTACTTCAAGTGGGAATGATAACTACTAGTTTTGAAATACCAGAGTGTGCGTTGCTTATATTCTTGTTTGTATCGTTAGTTTACCTTCTGACTGAGTGAGTTTTGACGGAGTTTTTAGTTTTGTCTTTTTATTTTGTAGATCGATATTGAATGATCAATCAATTTATTCATATCAATCATAATTAAATCATAATAAATCAATAATAAATAATAATAATTTATGATAAATCAGTGTAATTATTTCAATAAATTAATCAATATTTATCGCAACAGATGCGATATACTCAATATTTTGCAGTCCACCTTTCAGACGGAGAACGAGATGGAGTGTGCAGTCCTTCTGGATGTAGTAATCGGAGACTAAGCGGCCCTCCTCAAGCTGCTTTCCTAAGATATCGATTAGAATCGGTGCCTCAAATGTCCATCGATATTGATTAGAATACTGTTATTGATTGATTGATTAAATTCCATTTAAAGGGAGCGTAACCTCTCTCAATGGTCTCTTCCACGCGCAATGCTCTCTTGTTGTTAGAGAACAGAGAAATAATGTGCACAATGAACCATTGAGTGAGGTAACGCCCATTTAAACACATTTACGTATCAAGAGTAGACTCTGATAATTAAATGTGTTATTGAGTTGTGTGAATTTACTCTCATTGTGTTATTGATTGATTAGTCTGAATAACTAAATGTTTGATCCCAATCGATAACAATACATTGACCAATCAATACTACTTACCAGCGAAGATGATAAGCTGATGTTCAGGGGGAATTCCTTCTCTGTCCTCGATTTTCTTCTTGACAACGTCGATTTTGTCAGATGACGCGACCTCGAGGGTAATGGTCTTTCCCGAGACTGTCTTGACGAAGATTTGCATTCTGGAAGGGAAAATCAATGTGGAAATGCGATTGGAAAAGAGTGAGCGATGGAAAATCAGGGAGGAAATGTGTACAAACTGTTTGTTTATGACACCGTAGCATGAGAATCACCATGTGTTGTTGTTATTGATAAAGCAATGATAAGGGTCCTCGATTAGCACGAAAACAGGAAGATTTCAAAATATTGGAATAAATTGCTGAAATACCGATACAACGATGAATAAAAAAATATTCATCATGTCAGCATATAGTATTCAGAGATGGGTATTGACCGTATAAAATACACTTGTTTATTTGGTACGAGAGTAGCCAACCACTGCCACAATGAATTTCTATGTTTAGAGAGAGAGCACCGGTGAGAGAGTAGGTAGATCAGAGAGAGCGAGGAAGGAAAGGAGGAAAGAGTGGGGAGTTAATCGATAGTTCTTCCTCTGTTTAGCAGCAGTAGCAATGTAATTATGCAAGTACATTTTATACGGACAATAAGAGCAGGTTGGAATCTTCTTATCCACAAGATCTATCCTTTCGTCTCCATTCAAGAAAACGTCCGCATATGGTTAGGTATCGTAACGTGGCATATTTCAAGAACATCTTTTCAGTAAACCTTCACGTTTATTAGGGCTTGGCACGCAAGGTTGGAAGGCATAGACGTAACCGTCTCGTAGCTAATTGCGGTGAACTTGCATCGTTGTTGCCACTTTGCCTCTTAAAGGGAGCGTAACCTCACTCAATGGCCTCTTCATTGCGCACACTCTTTCTCTGTTCTCTAACAACGAGAGAGCATTGCGCGTCAAAGAGACAATTGAGTGTGGTTACGCTCCCTTTAAATGTGCGTTACAATCCCAGTGTCTGCAAAGGTTGAGATTAACATAACTCAGAGAACACTCCTTTGTACTTTAATTTAATTTTCATATTTCTCATTTCAATTAGATTACACTTCTTTCAAACACGTTGCTCCACTTCACTCGGTCCACTCTCTTCATTTTCCATTTCATTTTCTAATCTTCGCTTGGTCTCATACGGTCGTCAACTCCCAATGTCTGAGGAAATCCTCGATGACGAAAGTGGTATCTGTTATATTTACATTATCTACCGTACTAATATATCTACAGTAGCCGCTCTTGCATCAGCCCAAACTGAGGTATCGATGTCGACTCTTAGTGAAGACCCTAATACGGTAGATTGATCTTTGATCTTTGCGTTTTGTTATTTTTGATCATTTAAGAATCTACCGGACGATGGACATGAAATCCACTGTGATACGATATCGTGTTATACTCAGACTTCAGGTAATCAATCGATAATGTATACTGTAGTCTGATCATAAATCAATCAATATTATCTTTAGGTACTGTATCGTACATCACCATCAACCCGGTGCAAAGTTTCGATAGTTTCTACGCCAAGAAGAAGGTACTGTACTGATTACTGTAGTTGAGATATGATTTCTTTTTTGTTACAGAAAAAGATATTAAATGGTCATGTAATGCAATATGAACATATTCTACGAGAGGCAAAGGTTACGGTATTTATGGATACTTTATCGATTATTATAGCGTTTTTAGGAGATTTCATTCGATCCTCGACAGTTCCAGCCTCTTCGTTGTAAGGTCAATCCGAAACTTCTCAAGGTACTGTAGGTGCCCTACCGTACCCAATCTGACCTACCGTACCCCTTGTCTTACTGTACATATCTTCTTTAGATGTTGGATGCTCGTCAGAAACGTCTTCGTAAGAAACATAAACGTGGTCATAAATTCTTCAAAGTAATCGCTGTTGAATTGCCTTCTGAGACGAAAATAAGTGACTCGGAAGAGGATTTGATTGGTGTAGGAGTAGTTGAGGTGAGATTCATCAACTTGGCAAGACGCCAAGATATTGATTTTATCGATTTATAGGCTCATAAAGTTGCTCTGACTGAATTTATTTCTTCCAAGTGTTGTGCCTTTTCAACATTGACATTGAAAGCTAAATTTGATAGTGGTCAGTGATTTTAAGAGTAATCGTAGAGAATTTATTAATCATGGATTAATTTTCAAAGGAAAAAAGATCTGTGAATAAAGTATTATAAATATAATATATTTGCAGATCAGAAGTTGATCGGTTCACTCGATATTGATGTGATTGATGAAAGAGCAAGGCCAAGGAATGATGAATCCACTGAGGTGATGATTGATTGATTACTGTATATTAGATTTGTGATTGATTTTGATCTGATTTATTGATTGGTCGACCAGATTTAACTCTTCCACTTTCAGAGACTCCAAGATTCGGATGTTCGTAATGACTTCTACGCTTGTCGATCAGTCAGGACTGAGGTTGGTGTAATTGTGTGGTGTACGGTAGACGACTTTCACTAATTATCGATTTGCAGTCTCTTGCATCTGTTCTGACCGAGCCATCTACACTGTCACATGACATCCCTTCAACTCCGATGTTTGTACTTAGGTCTTAGATCTTCTCATTTTATCTTTTGATCTTTGATCTTTATAGTAATCAAAGATCGAATGGAATTTTATCTCGCATAATCCGATGTCTAACATTTGGATTCTTTGGAAAGAAGACAATCGGATCGATACTTACAGTAGATGACTTTCGGATCATCACGATAAACTCTTTTGTTTATGTTTTGTTAATATTTTTGTTGATATTTGACATTGAACAACTTTATAATGGGTGTTTCGTAGCTGGGTTGCCATGAAATTTCTCCATTAAGAACTATTGTGCCTCGCAATTTGCATGAATTGAGGACCAGCAGCCTTCACGAAATCGTCCCTCCATCTCTTGACTGGGCGTCCCTGTTTCTTCTTGCAACTGGGGGTCCAATTGAGCACACTCAGCGATCACCGATCATGTCATTTAGAAAACACATTTCGCATATTGTAGAACTCAAATATACAATACAATACAATACATTTATCTTATCACCGCTAAGTGCAGAAGAGTACGTCAGGGGCAGGGGGGAATATTCTTGCAAATTCTTATTCTTCCGTCTCTGAGAGATGTTATACTCCATTCAAGAAAAAGATCGAACCGAAACGTGTTGATTGAAGTAGAAAACACACGACAACGTTCCGTTATCGTCCATTTGGGCTTCTTGACAGTTGGAAGAACACCTACAGGCTTTGTAGGAGGAGAGTCGACTGTTGATCCTTTTCTGTTGATGGAGTAGGCGAATTCTAAGATAATTCATGAAATTTTTTGGATGTTATTCGATCACAGGGTTCTCAATACATATCAAAGTGTAATAAATTGTTTCCCAATTGTGAAGGGATTTGACTTGTGATATTGTATCCATTTTACGTATGCTCAACGACCTAAAACTGGCTGACCAATACTCACTTTGTACGTGGTTTAAAACATTATTATACAGGGTATCCAAAAAGTATTGTTACACGAATAAATCCATGTATCTTCCTCAAAAACCATCATAGACAATTCAAACAGGGCACACTATTTATCACTAACCATAGCAACATAACAATGAATGGTCACACGATCTGGCCTCCATTGGCCGCGATGACGCCTCTGAGATGATGATGGACAAAGTCGATGATGGGCCGCTGGTACTCTGGTATTTTCAAACTAGTAGTTTACTTATATTTCCCACTAGTCGTAGACTTGCAAGTCTACGGCTAGTTAAACGTAAGTTTACTAGAAGTGGTGTATAATACGGTAATGCATTTCGTCAAATGCACTTTCACTAATAGTAAACTAACAGTAAACTGCTAGTCTGTGACGTCACGTAAGTAAACTACTAGTTTGGAAATACCAGAGTACAGGATGCCGACTTTCTCCCATGTCTTTTCCAAGCCCTTCTTGAGAGACTTGCGGTATTTATGGTGGGTAGAGCAGTACTCCCTCTACAATACTAACTAGACGTTGAAGTCCAGGGGTTCAGGAAGGAGGAGTTGTTGGATCATTATGGGGTCGAGATGAAGTCGGACATATGGGTGCGGCACCATGCCTGGGCCACTTTTTCCGAATGAACAGGCGTTGAATCGTGCTAAAAGTTCCAGTGAACCCCATTGAAGTGGGAGAAGAACCATGGGAGAAGGGCCTTCTCGAAAACATTCCTGACTTAGTACACCTTATTGAGATCCACGAGCACACGGGGACTTTTGGCGGTCAAGCACACTCCAGCTAAAACCATCAATGATTGGGGGTAGACAATGCAAGAGATGGTTCCTCCACTGGCATCCGCTTACTGAGGAGACTGGGCTTTTATCCTCGTGTTATGGCTGTTGAAGACCGAAAAGTCCTTAAAAAATCATTGGAGAAAGTCGGCATCCCCTACCAGCGGCTAATCATCGACTTTGTCCATCATCATCTCAGAGGCGTCATCGCGGCCAATGGAGGCCAGATCGTGTTATCTTAGTGTGTTATGTTAGTGTTATCATTCATTGTTATCTTGCTATGGTTAGTGATAAATAGTGTGCCCTGTTTGAATTGTCTATGATGGTTTTTGAGGAAGATACATGGATTTATTCGTGTAACAATACTTTTTGGACACCCTGTAGAGATCACCAATGTTCAGTTGGCTTTTTTTTCAATTCCTTACTGCCAAATCTCTGCATAGTCCTGCAGGTCTTCCGTATCCATAATTATCGATTCCACGTTTTCTCGGATTATTTGACTGTTCTTATCAAGATTCATATGTGGACGTATTCTTGAATTGAATCGACTCCATCGACTTCCCTTTGGAACACTGATTTTCAACCATACCCCAGATGGATGAAAAAAAAACAAATCAGTAGATAAACATCGAATGGTTTATTAAGATCTTTTAATAAATCAATGGATGAAATGTATATTCTAATAGCGATGGTGAGACGGAAAACCGCCTCTGTATCCTATCTGACGCGATTACATTCGTTTATCCGCTTTGTCCCCGAGCTTCTGTTAGGTTTTTAAGGGTAGTGTTGATCATATTTTATTTATACGAGGCCGTTTGCGTAAGAGTCGAACAAGGGTTGGCACAGGCCAAAAATTTTGATACCCTTAAAGCCACACCCCCCGCTATTAATTCGAGTGATAATTAAGATTTGAAAGCGCGGTTTTTGGATAAGGCAGACACACTCCGGCAGCTGAAATAATTATGGTGCAACCATCTCTGACCAACGACAACTTCATAGAAAGCTTGCATAAATCGAGAACAGGGTAGAGAACCCGAACCCACGTGGAAACGACTGCTACGTAACAGTCGAATCACTGAGCCAAGAAGGCGATGATACCAAAAGAGTATTTCATATTGGAAGTACTGCACACTCTTCATCATCATAGCTCTACTACACTCACGGCAAATTCTCTTAGATATAGGTTGTCTAACTGTTCAGCTATAGAGAAAGGTTAGCTTACTCCAAACTCTCTCAAAAAGACACGTTGGATAATACTCTCTCGCTCGAGATTGTAACGGGGACTGGAGTAAGCTAACTAAGTTATCTCACATATGAGACAACGTTTCTCTAATTGTCGTACCTTAGATAACCTATGTCTCAAATATGAGACAGTTTGCCGTCAGTGTAATCAACTTGAAACATATTTCATTACATCTTTCATGCATTTGACATTAGCATATCAATTGCTCGATTTTGCATACTACAAGCCAGATATAATGAGGATCAGTTGTCATACCCGGGAAATAGTATTCGGAAAATTCACTCTCTGCCGGAGTGTATTCGGAAAATTCACTCTCTGCCGGAGTGTGCCTGCCAACTCATTCTCAGTCAGTTCAAACATTAATATAGGGAGAACTCCTTTTTTTAGCTGGGGGTCTTCCTTTAAAACGTGTGTATAGGGGGTTATCGACCCCGCTCATTTTGTCTCCAGTGGTACCGCAAAGACTGGGCGGAATTACGGTAAAAACACGTTTTCGAGCCTTTCTCTTTCAATGGTTGAGCTAGAGGGATGAAAATTGGGCCTTTGGGGCAGGATTCGATGGTAATGATGGCTGTCTACTTCATTTCTTTTGAAATCATTCCAAAAATTCGGAAAATGCAACTTTTGATGGAGAGGTTTCCCCGAAAAATGTTTAACATGTTATGTTAGAGGAATCTCTCAATTAAGTACGCTCTCTCACACTCTTGAGAGTGGCGTAAACAACTCCTCGTGATGAAGCAGATCACTATACCAAGGCTAGATTAGGATAGTGATCGCCAGTAGGACTTCGTGTGCCTTGAACAACGGGTTGTACCTTTACCTTTACCATTTCCGTACAAGGTCTAGACTTCCGTACAGGATCTATTACAGAAAGAACATAATTATGATATAACAAGAAAGAGTATTGAGGTCTAGAATTAACACAAGGATCGAGAGAACAACATCTCCTCTCCCTCTCCTTTAGAAATATCAGAGTTAGATGATAGAGGAGAAAGAGAGCAAGAGAGCGAGATAGTGAGTTAGAGAGTGTGTTGCAGCGAGAGATTGCGTACGCGAGGTTTGTAGTTTGTACCCCATAAATAGCGCTTGCCCTCATCATTCTTCGCTTTTGATGAAACAGTTGCGCCACTCTCCTTCGAGATACTTGTTGTTAGGGTATAGACTTTAGCGATGAAGGCCTTTCCCTGCCCCGGACTTCTCCGGACTTATCCAGGAGCGTTACCTTTCTCAATGGTCTCTACATTGTGCACACTAATTCACTGTTCTCTAAGAACGAGAAAGCATTGCGCGTCGAAGAGACCATTGAGAGAGGTTACGCTCCTTTTGAGTAGATAACTATAAAATACTTAAAAGAAAAAAAAATAAATTAAATTAAAACGAGGTCAACTATTTTGTGGCATATTCAATCAATAGAATCGTCGTCTGTGATGCGTGGTATGTACATACTACTGTGCAGGGAACGTCTCATGCAGGCTTACATCATTTAGCGAATTTCCATTCCTTGGTTATTATTTCCTGCTTAACCATTCATAATTATTTTTTTCATAAATTGAAATGAATCAAATAGAAAAAAATAAGTTTATGTCATTTTTTCGTTGCACTCTCCACATTTGTAATTTATCATCGATCCACTCGTGACTAATTTTCTATAGATTTTCCTCATGATTGCTCTTTTCCAGAATGCAAATTTTCGTGAATACTTTGACCGGCAAGATTATCACTCTTGAAGTCGACCACTACGATACTATCGAAAATGTAAAGGCCAAGATCCAAGACAAAGAAAGAATTCCATCATGTCATCAGAGTTTGGTCTACGCTGGTAAATATCTATGACTCCAGTTTAGCCGCAATCAATCAATAATTCAATACTAATCAATATTTTTTCAGGAAAGATTCTCAATGAACACCACACCCTTTTCGACTACAACATCGAGAAGGAAGTCACCCTCCACCTCCATTTTCGTATGGGAGGAGGAATGCAGATCTTCATCAAGATCCACCCCGGAAAGACTGTCACTCTCATGGTCGATTTAGACGATACCATCGGGAAAGTCAAGGAAAGTTTGTACGAGCAGCAAGGAATCCCCCCTTTCCAGCAGAATCTCTTCTTCGCTGGTAAGTACTTTTTTACTAGAGATAAGTTTAATTGACTAATATTTTGCTATAGAATAAATTTAATTTTATTCTGTGATAAGTTAATAATTCTAATTTGCATTTTAGGAGAGAAACTCGAAAATGACCGTAGACTCAGCGACTACAAAGTCAAGAACCGATCCACCCTCCTTCTGGTTAGTCTTTATAACCTGCTTCACGACACAGACGAGATTTCCGATCTGCATTATGCTAACTTCATCGAAAAGCAAAGGAACGTTATATAGTTTTTTTTCTGTATTGTACATTATTTACTATCGTGGATATCATCAAAACATCAAATTTCAAGCCCCTCTGAAAAGTTGATGTGGCAATTAGGTTGCTCCCAATGAATGGCGCAGACCCAGGTTGTGATGAAGAAAGTTTTGGGAAAATTTTGGAAAAAGGAAAATTTCGTAATTAATTTCTTGGAAAATTCAGAATATTCGGAAAATTTGGGAAAAATCGTTATTGTGTTATCGAGGTACAGAAAATCACAGCGACAACAGATCATAACCGAGGAAGTTAATGGCAAGGAAAATTTTCCTACCATTTATAGGAAAATCGGAAAATTTGGAAATTAGAAAACGGAAAATGTACAGCTTGGAGCAGACTGTAGATTTTTAAGGACGCGGTTCCCCTTTAATCGATTGTAGTCAAAATGTTGAATTTAATGATTTTCAAAACACCCCCAGTTCATTATGGTCGATTTAGTTCACATTTTTTTCAGAAGAAGCCCTCTTCGAAAGCTGTAAAAGAAAATGCGATGAATTCTGAAATAGAAGATTTACAAAGCTGTGAAATATGTGCTGAAAAATTCGGTAAGCTAATTCTCAAAATATTGAGTTATATCCGTTTATTGCTCGATCACATTTTTTATTTTTAATTATTTTTGTATTACAGATTCGAAAATTCGAGTTCCCCACACTCTTCACTGTGGGCATACATTCTGTTTTAAATGCATTGAAGCGATCAAGAAAGAAGAAAGGTTCATTTTAATCATTAAGTATTTATTTAAAAATAATTTTCATAGCTATCCATGTCCAAATTGTCGAAGAGAAAATAAAATTGTAAATGGACAATTTTTTGCGATCAATCGACTTGCTCTCAGTGAGTTTTTTTTAAAATTTAATTTTATATCAACTTAATTTTTTAAACCAGAACTGGCTGAACTGACCGAGAATTCAAAAGATATTAAACATCTATCCACAATTGATTGTTTTCATTGCAATGACGTAAGTATACAGGAATAACTCCCATTCTTCCACTTTTTCTCCTTCCTTAAATTTTGAACTAATTTTCAGAATATTCAAGCTTCCAAAATTAGAATTTGTACTGAAATAAATTGCATTGAGGTAAGAAAATGCCCCATTCATTTTAATTCATCTCAGAATTGCATTTAATTGTTTTAGTTAATAGTGAAATAATATTATCTTATTTTTTTCAATTTCTTCGATTCGATATTTTTCAGTACAATCAACCAATTTGTAGTGATTGCTGCTGCGAAGAGCCCCATGTTGGGCATTCAACAGTTAGATATAATGAGAAGGTTTGATTTAAAAACAGATCAACAACTTGGCCGATTTCGCAGAAACAATTAGTTCTATTCAGCTTCGAACAGAGTCGCGGGACTATGTGAGAGTAAAAAAAGAAGAAATGGAATCGAAAAAAGAAGAAATTCTATCAAAGCACAAATTATTGATTGATTTGCAGAAGGAACTTCAAATTGTAATCAATATTCCTATATATTCATTTCGTTTACAATGTTCATGATTTTATCTTTCAGAAACTTCCAAATATTCAGCTCCGGGAACAAATTTCTGCTGCTGCTGATTCTATTTTCACACCGGAGGTAAAAATGTAAAATGAATATTTTAAGGATAAACAACTAAATTTAGGAAGTTAACGAATTGAGATCGACAGTAGATGAATTTAGTGATACATTCATTCAATCTGCTAATATTATCATTGAATCAATCGATACAGCAATTCGAAGAATTCGTGTAAGTTAAATATAAAGTTGAAGAAATGCGCCAAAAATTCCTTTTCAGCTTTTCGTTTTCAGGAACAATTATCCACATTCTAATGGTTCAATTGTTATTATTGGTCGTACAGTAACGGCAAAAAGAATGCAACATAATAATAGAACATCATGTTTTTTAATGTAACTTTTTCCACATTTGATAAATCGTTCTCAAAATTGTTCTGGAACCGTACCATGAGTGAACTATTGATTGAAAAATTACCAATTTTACCGACTTCAGTCAGCATACCAAAGGATGAATTTGATAAAGTTACAATGTTCACAAATGTATATTCTCATTATTATTTTCATTGTAATTAATATCATTATTAAATACTTTTTAATACTTTTATATTAACATTTTCCATGTTTTTGTTCATTTTTTTGCGCGTTCTGAGCTTGAAAATTATTTGAAATTAGCTGCTGAATCGAGCTCCATCCAACTCGCCTTTGTATTCACTCACTCTCTGACCTCTCTCACATCTTTACGCTCTCCGTTCATCTCAAAGAACGATCACATAACACCAACGACAAATATTGATTGACTAATTGATATAATTTTAATGATTTATCATTTGATATTGATCTGCATAAAGACATAACGACGAACACTCAGACAGTCAAATGCTAGACAAATGTTACAATAATATGCACAACACACGATATTCTCTGTGGCCGTATGCAAGAACAACGGGAAAACCGTTTTCCGGGAAAATGTGACGTCATTAGCGGAGGCGGAGGATTTTTGGAAAACGCCTCCGCCTCTCCTAATGACGTCACATTTTCCCGGAAAACTGTTCTTGCATACGGCCACTGGTGTTGAAATCCATGCATGATCACAGATACGACATTCCATGCATGATAATGCATGGAATATTCGTGGTTCGTGGTCATGCATGGATCTTCCGTGATCATGCATGGATCTTCCGTGATCATGCATGGATCTTCCGTGATCATGCATGGATCTTCCGTGATCATGCATGGATCTTCCGTGATCATGCATGGATCTTCCGTGATCATGCATGGATCTTCCGTGATCATGCAACATTTTCCATGTTTTTGTTCATTTGTTCATTTTTTTCCTTTTTTTGCGTGTTCTGAGCTTGGAAATTATTTGAAATTAACTGCTGAATCGAGCTCCATACACCTCGCCTTTGTATGATATTCACTCACTCTCTGTACTCTCTCACATCTCTCTCGGTTTCTCTCATAGCGACGACACAACAATAGCGACAAATATTGATTGACTAATTGATAGAATTTTAATGATTTATCATTTGATATTGATCTGCATAAAGACATAACGACGAACACTCAGACAGTCAAAAGCTAGACAAATATTACAATTATACACACGATAAACTCTGGTGTTGAAATCCATGCATGATCACAGATACAAGTATTGTCCGTATAAAATGTACTTGCATAATTGCATTGCTATTGCTGCTAAACAGAGGAAGAACTATCGATTAACTCCCCACTCTTTCCTCCTTTCCTTCCTCGCTCTCTCTGATCTACCTACTCTTTCACCGGTGCTCTCTCTCTAAACACAGAAATTCATTGTGGCAGCGGTTGGCTACTCTCGTACCAAATAAACAAGTGTATTTTATACGGTCAATATAATCATGCATGATTCGACATTCCCTGCATGATCATGAATGGATCTTCCGTGATCATGCACGAATCTTCCGTGATCATGCATGTAAAGACAGAATCCTTGCATGATCTCGGATAATCACAGCATGATTCGAGTATTTTTCATGTTGGATCATTCCATTAATTGCACGAATTTTACTTGAATCATGCATGGATTCAAACACCTGAGAATATGTAAGCTGAATTAATGATTAACTATGATCAATCGCAGTGTCTGCAGATGGTGAGATTAACATAATTCAGAGATCACTCTTTTGTACTTTAATGTTATTTCCATATTTCTCATTTTAATTTGATTTCACTTCTCCCAAACACGTTGCTCCACTTCACTCGGTCCATTCTCCTCATTTTCCATTTCATTTTTCAATCTTCGCTTGCTCTTGTACGGTCGTCAACTCATAATGTCTGAGGAAATCCTCGATGACGATAGTGGTATTTGTTATTTTTATATTTTCTACCGTACTAATATATCTACAGTAGCCGCTCTTGCATCAGCCCAAACTGAGGTATCGATGTCGACTCTTAGTGAAGACCCTAATACGGTAGATTGATCTTTGATCTTTGCGTTTTGTTATATTTGATCATTTAAGAATCTTCCAGACGATGGTCACGAAGTTCACTGTGATACGTTATCATGTTACACTCAGACTTCAGGTAATCAATCGATAATGTAGACTGTAGACTGATGATGAATCAATATTATCTTTAGGAACTGTATCGTACATCACCATCAACCCGGTGCAAGGTTTTGATAGTTTCTACGCCAAGAAGAAGGTACTGTACTGATTGATGTAGTTGAGAGATGACTTTTGTTACAGAAAAAGATTGTAAATGGACATGTAATGCAGTACGAACATATTCTGCGAGAGGCAAAGGTTACCGTATTTATGGATACTTTATCGATTATTATTGCGTTTTAGGAGATTTCATTCGATCCTCGTCAGTTCCAACCTCTTCGTTGTAAGGTCAATCCGAAACTACTCAAGGTACTGTAAGAGCTCAAATCTACCGTATTCAATCTGACCTACCGTACCCACTCCTTGTCGTACTGTACATATCTTCTTTAGATGTTGGATGCTCGTCAGAAACGTCTTCGTAAGAAACATAAACGTGCTCATAAATTCTTCAAAGTAATCGCTGTTGAATTGCCTTCTGAGACGAAAAGAAGTGACTCGGAAGAGGATTTGATTGGTGTAGGAGTTGTTGAGGTGAGTTTCATTCACTTGGCACAATGCCAAGATATTGATTTTATCGATTTATAGGCTCATAAAGCTGCTCTGACTGAATTTATTTCTTCCAAGTGTTGTGCCTTTTCAACATTGACATTGAAAGCTAAATTTGATAGTGGTCAGTGATTTTAAGAAATATATCGATCATTGATTTATGAAAATAGATTTTTAAATATAGTATTATAATATAAATAATTTTTATAAATATATTTATAGATCAGAAGTTGATCGGTTCACTCGATATTGATGTGATTGATGAACGAGAAAGGCCAAGGAATGATGAATCCATTGAGGTGATGATTGATTGATTACTGTAAATTATATATGTGATTGATGTTGATCTGATTTATTGATTGGTAGATTAAACTCTTCCACATTCAGAGACTCGAAGATTCGGATGTTCGTAATGACTTCTACGCTTGTCGATCAGTCAGGACAGAGGTTGGTGTAACTGTGTGGTGTACGGTAGACGACTTTCACTAATTATCGATTTCCAGTCTCTTGCATCTGTTCTGACCGAGCCATCTACACTGTCACATGACATCCCTTCAACTCCGATGTTTGTACCTACTGTTCTTTGATCTTCTGACTTTAACATTTGATCTATGATCTTTACAGAAATCAACGATCAAATGGAATTTTATCTCGCATAATCCGACGTCTAACATTCGGATTCTTTGGTTAAGAAAAGAAGACAATCGGATCGATACTTAAAGTAGATGACTTTCGGATCATCACGATAAACTCTTTTGTTTATGTTTTGTTAATATTTTTTTGACATTTGACATTGAACAACTTTATCAGATAATGGGTGTTTCGTAGCTGGGTTGCCATGAAATTTCTCCATTCCGAACGATTGTGCCTCGCTATTTGCATAAATTGAGGACCAGCAGCCTTCATGAAATCGTCCCTCCATCTCTTGACTGGGCGTCCCTGTTTCCTCTTGCAACTGGGGGTCCAATTGAGCACACTCAGCGACCATCGATCATGTCATTTAGAAAACACATTTCGCATATTGTAGAACTCAAAGATACAATACAATACAATACATTTATCTTATCACCACTAAGTGCAGAAGAGTAAGTCAGGGGCAGGGGGAATTTCTTGCAAATTCTTATTCTTCCGTCTCTGAGAGATGTTATAGTGCATTCAAGAAAAAGATCCAATCCAAACGTGTTGATTGAAGTAGAAAACCCACGACAACGTTCCGTTATCGTCCATTTGGGCTTCTTGACAGTTGGAAGAACACCTACAGGCTTTGTAGGAGGAGAGTCGACTGTTGATCCTTTTCTGTTGATGGAGTAGGAGAATTCTAAGATAATTCATGAAATTTTTTGGATGTTATTCGATCACAGGCTTCTCAATACATATCAAAGTGTAATAAATTGTTTCCCAATTGTGAAGGGATTTGACTTGTGATATTGTATCCATTTTACGTATGCTCAACGACCTAAAACTGGCTGACCCAATACTCACTTTGTACGTGGTTTAAAACATTATTATACAGAGTGTCCAAAAAGTATTGTTACACGAATAAATCCATGAATCTTCCTCAAAAATCATCATAGACAATTCAAACAGGGCACACTATTTATCACTAACCATAGCAACATAACAATGAATGGTCACACGATCTGGCCTCCATTGGCCGCGATGACGCCTCTGAGATGATGATGGACAAAGTCGATGATGGGCCGCTGGTACTCTGGTATTTTCAAACTAGTAGTTTACTTATATTTCCCACTAGTCGTAGACTTGCAAGTCAACGGCTAGTTAAACGTAAGTTTACTAGAAGTGGTGTATAATACGGTAATGTATTTCGTCAAATGCACTTTCATTAATAGTAAACTAACAGTAAACTGCTAGTCTGTGACGTCACGTAAGTAAACTACTAGTTTGGAAATACCAGAGTACAGGATGCCGACTTTCTCCCATGTCTTTTCCAAGCCCTTCTTGAGAGACTTGCGGTATTTATGGTGGGTAGAACAGTACTCCCTCTACAATACTAACGTCCAGGGGTTCAGGAAGGAGGAGTTGTAAGATCATTATGGAGTCGAGATGAAGTCGGACATATGGGTGCGGCACCATGCCTGGGTCACTTTTTCCGAATGAACAGGCGTTGAATCCTGCTAGAAGTTCCAGTGAACCCCATTGAAGTGGGAGAAGAACCATGGGAGAAGGGCCTTCTCGAAAATAATCCTGACTTAGTACACCTTATTGATATCCACGAGCACACGGGGACTCTTGGCCGTCAAGCACACTCCAGCTAAAACCATCCCTGATTGGGGGTAGACAATGCAAGAGATGGTTCCTCCACTGGCATCCGCTTACTGAGGAGACTGGGCTATCATCCTCGTGTTATGGCTGTTGAAGACCGAAAAGTCCTTAAAAAATCATTGGAAAAAGTCGGCATCCCCTACCAGCGGCTAATCATCGACTTTGTCCATCATCATCTCAGAGGTGTCATCGCGGCCAATGGAGGCAGGATCGTGTTATCTTAGTGTTTTATGTTAGTGTTATCATTCATTGTTATCTTGCTATGGTTAGTGATAAATAGTGTGCCCTGTTTGAATTGTCTATGATGGTTTTTGAGGAAGATACATGGATTTATTCGTGTAACAATACTTTTTGGACACCCTGTAGAGATCACCAATGTTCATTTGGCTTTTTTCAATTCCTTACTGCCAAATCTCTGCATAGTCCCGCAGATCTTCCGTATCCATAATTATCGATTCCACGTTTTCGCGAATTATTTGACTGTAATTATCAAGATTCATATGTGAACTTTTTCTTGAATTGAATTGAATCGACTCCATCCCTTTGGAACACTGATTTTCAACCATACCCCAGATGGATGAAAAAAACAAATCAGTAGATAAACATCGAATGGTTTATTAAGACCTTTTAATAAATCAATGGATGAAATGTATATTCTAATAGCGATGGTGAGACGGAAAACCGCATCTGTATCCTATCTGACGCGATTACATTCGTTTATCCGCTTTGTCCCCGAGCTTCTGTTAGGTTTTTAAGGGTAGTGTTGATCATATTTTATTTATACGAGGCCGTTTGCGTAAGAGTCGAACAAGGGTTGGCACAGGCCAAAAATTTTGATACCCTTAAAACGTGTGTATAGGGGGTTATCGACCCCGCTCATTTTGGCCCCATTGGTACCGCAAAGACTGGGCGGGATTACGGTAAAAACACGTTTTCGAGCCTTTGTCGGTCCATGGTTGAGCTAGAGGGATGAGAATTGGGCCTTTGGGGCAGGATTTGATGGTAATGATGACTGTCTACTAAATTTCTTTTGAAATCATTCCAAAAATTCGGAAAATGCAACTTTTGATGGAGAGGTTTCCCCGAAAAATGTTTAACATGTTATGTTAGAGGAATCTCTCAATTAAGTACGCTCTCTCACACTCTTGAGAGTGGCGTAAACAACTCCTCGTGATGAAGCAGATCACTATACCAAGGCTAGATTAGGATAGTGATCGCCAGTAGGACTTCGTGTGCCTTGAACAACGGGTTGTACCTTTACCTTTACCATTACCGTACAAGGTCTAGACTTCCGTACAGGATCTATTACAGAAAGAACATAATTATGATATAACAAGAAAGAGTATTGAGGTCTAGAATTAACACAAGGATCGAGAGAACAACATCTGAGAGAACAACACTCTTCTGGTAAAGTAATTCTGAAAATCCTCGAAAAAGTTCAGAATTACTTTACCAGAAGAGTATTCGCACGTTGCTATGGTTATACATGGGAGAATATGCCTGGAGCACCTGAGCGTAATACAAAACTTAAACTGGAAACGCTAGAAAAACGTAGACTAAATATAGACGTTAGAACTTCCCTCAAACTTCTCAGAGGCAAGTTCAAAATTTCGAACAAGAAACCCCATTATTTCAATACCTATATAACCAGAAATGGGATAAATTTCAATAATCCCGGGTCACGGTTCCAATATAGGCACTACAGTTTCTTCGCTAGGGCGGCACGTTTACTATCACTACCCGAAAATAGGATCGACTTCTCGATCCCAGACTGATCTATCTTTCCCTTGTAACGATTTATTTAACTCTTGCATCATTATCATTTACTGTCGTTCCCACTTGATTCAATGTTTGATCTCACGCATCATTCCATAATATTGTTTTACTTTCTTTTTCACCTCTCTGTTTATCGTTAAAGATAAATAAATTATTATTATTATCTCCTCTCCCTCTCCTTCCATCTTCTCTCGCTCTCCCTCTCCTTTAGAAATATCAGTGTTAGATGAGAGAGGAGAGAGAGAGAACTAGAGAGTGAGATTGTGAGTTAGAGTGTGTTGCAGCGAGAGAGTGCGCACGCGAGGTATGTAGTTTGTAGTGTTCCCTATAAACAGCACTCGGCCTCATGATTCTTCGCTTTTGATGAATCAGTTGCAGAGAATTTGGGTTTGGGTATGGACTTTCGCGATGAAGGCCCTTCCCTGCACCGGACTTCTCCATCTTCTTTTACAGGGGCGTTTAGAGAGAGAGAGAGCGCACAAGTGAGATAGTACGTAGATCAGAGAGAGAGAGAGAGAGAGAGAGAGAGAGAGAGAGAGAGAGAGAGAGAGAGAGAGAGAGAGAGAGAGAGAGAGAGAGAGAGAGAGAGAGAGAGAGAGAGAGAGAGAGAGAGCGAGGAAGGAAGGGGGAAAGTGTGGAGTTGATCGATAGTTTTTTCTCTGTTTTGCAGCCAAAGCAAGGCAATTACACAAGTACATTTTATACGGATAATATTAATGTTTCGTTATGAGTAAACGCTTTGCCCACATTTGTAATTTATCATCGATCCACTCGTGACTAATTTTCCATAGATTTTCCTCATTGATTGGTCTTTTCCAGAATGCAAATTTTCGTGAAGACTCTCAGAGGCAAGACTATCACTCTTGAAGTCGCGCGCTACGATACTATCGAGAATGTAAAGACCAAGATCCAAGACAAAGAAAGAATCCCGTCATGCCATCAGAACTTGGTCTACGCTGGTAAATATCTATGCCTCTTCGGTCCAGCTTAGCAATGAATCAATAATTCAATACAAATCAATATTTTTTTAGGAAAGGTTCTCAATGAACCCCTCACCCTTTTCGACTACAACATCGAGAAGGAAGCCACCCTTCATCTTCTTTTTCGTATCGGAGGAGGAATGCAGATCTTCATCAAGATCCACGACGGAAAGACCGTCACCCTCATGGTCGATTTTTACGATTCTATCTGGAAAGTCAAGGAAAGTTTGTACGAACAGGAAAAAATCCCCCCTTTCCAGCAGAATCTCTTCTTCGCTGGTAAGTATGTTTTACTGTATACTAGAGAAAAGTTTAATTGACTAATATTTTGCTGTAGAATAAATTTAATTTCATTCTGTGATATGTTAATAATTCTAATTTTCATTTTAGGAGAGCAACTCGAAAATGACCGTACGCTCAGCGACTACAAAGTCAAGAACAGATCCACCCTCCTTCTGATTAGTCTTTATAACCTGCTCCACGACACAGACGAGATTTCCGAACTGCATTATGCTAACTCCATCGAAAAGCTAAAAAAAAGGATCATTATATAGTTTTATTCTGTATTGTATATTCTTTACTATCGTGGTTATAAAATCATCAAAACATCTAATTTCAAGCCACCTCCGAATAGTTGATGTGGCAATTAGGAAAGGCTCCCAATGAATGGCGCAGACCCAGGTTGTGCGGAAAAAAAAGTTTTGGGAATATTTTGGAAAACGGAAAATTTCGTAATTTATTTCTTGGAAAATTCAGAATATTCGGAAAATTTGGGAAAATCGTTATTGTGTTATCCACTAATACAGGGTGCGGCAGAATTGTGGACACGATCTTTGACCTCCCCTGATCACATGTATTGAGCAAATCGGTTCAACATATAATATTTTATCAACATCTATTATATCAACAACAATCTGTGTTAATTTCTGAATTCTCCTCCCTTCGCGTCAATAACTTGCTCAAAACGGTTTTGGTGCGAAGGACGGTGGCAGAATGGTATTGTAGGCCGATTCTTTCCCATTCCCGGAGAAGTGCCTTTTTGAGCGACTACAGATTCGAGTTCGGATGCGCACAGGTATTGCTCTCAAGAACTTATCACACAAAATGGTCGAGGGTGTTGAAATCGGGAGAGCAGGAAGCCATCCCGAGGAGCGGGTGGAGGAGGGTCTGCGCGTCTCGAGCCAGGCCTGCGCAATCTTTGCTTTGTAAGCCAGTGCAGAATCTTTATTTAGGCACCTATGCTTGTTTCCGAAGTGGCACTTGGCCCAGGGATTCAGACAGTCCATCTGGATCTCTTACAGGTGATAATCATAGTTCACCTTGACTCCAGAATCGACGAAAACATGCGAGTCATGACCGAGACAGAAAAGTCAGCCTCGACCATGACTTTCCGAGGAAGAGAGCCTCGATTAAACTCTTATCCGCTTCTTAGGAGTCATATACCAATATCCTATCGTTTTGGGGGTTGTACGCTTGTTCCACTGTGAACAGCGTCTCATCAAAGAAATCGTCGCCTTGTGTTCTGCTGACGCAGTGCGAGCCAGACGGACATGCATCTATTCTAGGGCGTGCCATATCACCGAATGGAAAGCAATCAGCGTCAAACTCAGATACGAGATGTTCATAATGGTGAATTTCAATGAAATTATTTTGAAAGCGCCGGGGAAACGCTAAAAACGATGAAAAAACCACTGCTAAATGCAGGAAGTCGTGTTTCCATAATTCTGCCGCACCCTGTAGAAAATCACAGCAACAACAGATCATAACCGAGGATGGAATGTTAGTGGCCAGACAAATTTTCCGAACTTTTTTCGGAAAACGGAAAATGTACAGCCCTGAAGCTGATTGTAGATTTTTAAGGACGCAGTTCACCTTAAATCGATTTTAAATGTTGAATTTAATGATTTTCAATACATCCCAATTCAGTATGGTCGATTTAGTTCACATTTTTTTCAGAAGAAGTCCTCTTCGAAAGCTGTAAAAGAAAATGCTATGAATTCTGAAATAGAAGATTTACAAAGCTGTGAAATATGTGTTGAAAAATTCGGTAAGCTAATTCTCAAAATATTGTGTTTTAAAAAAATTCAGTGCTTTTGTTGTCTATTATCAACTAATCAATAACCGTTTATTGCTCGATCACATTTTTTTATGGAAAAATTTTTTATTACAGATTCGAACTTTCGAGTTCCCCACACTCTTCTCTGTGGACATACATTCTGTTTAAAATGCATTGAAGCAATCAAAAAAGAAGAAAGGTTCATTTTAATCATTAAGTATTTATTTTAAACTAATTTTCATAGCTATCCCTGCCCAAATTGTCGAAGAGAAAATAAAATTGTAAATGGACAATTTTTTGCGATCAATAGACATGTTCTCAGTGAGTTTTTTTTTAAATTAAATCTTATATCAACTTTATTTTTTTAATCAGAACTGGCCGAATTGACCGAGAATTCAAAAGATATTAAACACCCACCCACAATTGATTGTTTTCATTGCAATGACGTAAGCTAACAGGATTAACTCTTTTTTTTTCTTTTTTATTCTTCCACTTTTCATTTTTCCCTATATTTTGAACTAATTTTCAGAATATTCAAGCATCTAAAATTAGAATTTGTACTGAATTAAGTTGCATTGAGGTAAGAAAATGAGCAATTTGTTTAATTCATTTCTCAATTATCCAATTTTCGATTAACTTTTTTGCATCAGTAAAAAATATTACTATCCTGTATTTTTTTAAAATTTCTCTGATCCAACTTTTTTCAGTACAATCTACCGATTTGTGGTAATTGCTGTTGCGAAGAGCCCCACGTTGGACATTCAACAGTTAGATATAATGAGAAGGTTTGATTGTCCGATCTCACGGAAACAACTAATTCTATTCAGCTTCGAACAGACTCGCGAGACTATGTGAGAGCAAAAAAAGAAGAAATGGAATCGAAAAAAGAAGAAATATTATCCAAGCACAAATTATTGATTGATTTGCAGAAGGAACTTGAAATTGTAATCAATAATCCTATAGATTCATTTCGGTTACAATGTTCATGATTTTATTTTTCAGAAACTGCCCTGTATTCAACTCCCGGAACAAATTTCTGCTGCTGCTGATTCTATTTTCACACCTGAGGTAATACTGTAAAATGAATATATTAAGGGGAAAAAACTAAATTTAGGAAGCAAATGAATTGAGATCGACAGTAGATGAATTCAGTGATACATTCATTCAATCGGCTAATATTATCATTAAATCAATCAATATAGCAATTCGAAGAATTCGTGTAAGTTAAATATAAAGTTGAAGAAATGCGCCAAAAATTCCTTTTCAGCTTTTCGTTTTCAGGAACAATTATCCACATTCTAATGGTTCAATTGTTATTATTGGTCGTACAGTAACGGCAAAAAAGAATGCAATATAATAATAGAACATCATGTTTTTTAATGTAACTTTTTCCACATTTGAGAAATCGTTCTCAAAAATGTTCTGGAACCGTGCCATGAGTGAACTATTGATTGAAAAATTACCAATTTTACCGATCTCAGTCAGCATACCAAAGGATGAATTTGATAAAGTGTGTTACAATGTTCACAAATGTATATTCTCATTATTATTTTCATTGTAATTAATATCATTATTAAATACTTTTTAATAATTTTATATTAACATTGTCCATGTTTTTGTTCATTTGTTCATTTTTTTCCTTTTTTTGCGTGTTCTGAGCTTGAAAATTATTTGAAATTAACTGTTGAATCGAGCTCCATGCACCTCGCCTTTGTATGATATTCACTCACACTCTGACCTCTCTCACATCTGTGCGCTCTCTGTTCCTCTCAAAGATCGATCACATAACAACAACGACAAATATTGATTGACCAATTGGCATAATTATGATGATTTATCATTTGATATTGATCTGCATAAAGACATAACGACGAACACTCAGACAGTCAAATGCTAGACAAATGTTACAATAATATGCTCAACACACGATAAAATCTAGTGTTGAAATCCATGCATGATCGATCACAGATACAAGTATAATCATGCATGATTCGACATTCCCTACATGATCATGCATGGATCTTCCGTGATCATGCATGGAGTGACAGAATCCATGCATGATCACAAATAATCAATGCATGATTCGAGTATATTCCATGCATGATCATGCCATTAATTGCACGAATTTTACTTGAATCATGCATGAATATGCAAGCTGAATTAATGATCAACTATGATCAATCGCAGTGTCTGCAGGTGGTGAGATTAACATAATTCAGAGATCACTCTTTTGTACTTAAATTTAATTTTCATATTTCTCATTTTAATTTGATTTCACTTCTCTCAAACACGTTTCTCCACTTCATTCGGTCGATTCTCTTCATTCTCCATTTCATTTTCCAATCTTCGCTTGCTCTTGTACGGTCGTCAACTCGTAATGTCTGATGAAATTCTCGATGACGATAGCGGTATTTGTTATACTTACATTACCTACCGTACTAATATATCTACAGTATCCGCTCTTTTATCAGCCCAAACTGCGGTATCGATGTCGACTCTTAGTGAAGATCCTAATACGGTAGATTGATCTTTGATCTTTGCGTTTTTGTTATGTTTGATAATTTAAGAATCTACCGGACGATGGACATGAAATTCACTGTGATACGCTATCGTGTTATACTCAGACATCAGGTAATCAAACGATAATGTAGACTGTAGACTGATGATGAATCAATATTATCTTTAGGAACTGTATCGTACATCACCATCAACCCGGTGCAAAGTTTTGATAGTTTCTACGCCAAGAAGAAGGTACTGTACTGATTACTGTAGTTGAGAAAGCTGTTATTTTTTGTTACAGAAAAAGATAGTAGATGGACGTGTATTGCAATATGAAAATATTCTGCGAGAGGCAAAGGTTACGGTATTTATGGACACTTTATCGATTATTTTGACGTTTTTAGGAGATTTCATTTGATCCTCGTCAGTTCCAACCTCTTCGTTGCAAGGCCAATCCGAAACTACTCAAGGTACTGTAGGATCCCAGATATACCGTATTCAATCTTACCTACCGTACCCACCCTGTCTTACTGTAAATATCTTCTTAAGATGTTGGATGCTCGTCAGAAACGTCTTCGTAAGAAACATAAACGTGCTCATAAATTCTTCAAAGTAATCGCTGTTGAATTGCCTTCTGAGATGAAAAGAAGTGATTCTGAAGAGGATTTGATTGGTGTAGGAGTAGTTGAGGTGAGATTCATCAACTTGGCAAGACGCCAAGATATTGATTTTATCGATTTATAGGCTCATAAAGCTGCTCTGACTGAATTTATTTCTTCCCAGTGTTGTACCTTTTCAAGATTAACATTGAAAGCTAAATTTGATAGTGGTCAGTGATTTTAAGAAATATATCGATCATTGATTAATTAAAATAGATATTTTAATAGAGTATTATAATATAAATATTTTTTTAAATATATTTATAGATCATAAATTGATCGGTTCACTCGATATTGATGTGATTGATGAAAGAGCAAGATCAAGGAATGATGAATCCATTGAAGTACGGTACAGTAGATTATTGATTGATTACTGTTAATTAGATCTGTGATTGATTTTGATTTGATTAATTGATTGGTAGAATAGATTTACCTCTTCCACTTCCAGAGACTGAAAGATTCGGATGTTCGTAATGACTTCTACGCTTGTCGATCAGTCAGGACTGAGGTTGGTGTAATTGTGTGGTGTACGGTAGACGACTTTCACTAATTATCGATTTCCAGTCTCTTGCATCTATTCTTACTGAGTCATCCACACTGTCACATGACATCCCTACAACACCCATGTTTGTACTTTGGTCATTGAACTTCTGATTATATCGTTTAATCTTTGATCTTTACAGTAATCCTCGATCGAATGGAATTTTATCTCGCATATTTCATCGCTTAACATTTGGATTCTTTGGTTAAGAAAAGAAAACCATCGGATCGATATCTACAGTAGATCAAAGACGTTTCCGATCATCACGATAAACTCTTTTGTTTATGATTTGTCAACATTTTGAAAACATTTCACATGTTTTAGAACTCAAAGATGGTGCATGAAATTGTTCTGGTTTTGATCGATAACAGAATGCTCAATAAATATCAAAGTATAATGAATTGTTTTCAAATTATGAAGGGATCTGACTTGTGATATTATATCCATTTTACATATGATCAATGACTTATCACTGACTGAGTCAATGGATTAATTGTACGTGCTTTTACACGGTGTGGCTTTAAAGGGGTCGCAAAGTTTCATATGGCCTTTTCAATCCCTAACTACCTACTCTCTGCCCAGTTCCGCAGATCTTCCGTATCCCAATTATAGGCTACTCGACTCTACGTTTTCGACTGTTCCTATCAAGTTTCATATTTGGACGTTTACTTGAATTGAATTGAATCGACTCCTTTGGAACACTGATTTTCAACCATACCCATGGATAAAAAAACAAATCAGTAGATAAACATCGAATGGTTTATCAAGATTTTTTAATAATCTCAAATCAATCGAAGAAATATATATTCTAATTGCGATGGTGAGACGGAAAACCGCCACTGTATCCTCGCTGACGCAATTCCATTGTTTATCTGCTTCGTCTGTTAGTTTTGTAAGGGTAGTGTTGATCATATTTTATTTATATACATCTTTTTTTATTTTAACAACAAGCATTTTGTTTTTAAAGGCTTAAAATTCAGCAAGAAATGGATAGATTAAAGAGGGATAATGAGTTGAGAAAACAGCAACTCAAATCGGAGAAACAATACATAGTATTACAACAGACTTCACAGAACATTATATAATGGAATGTTTAGAAAAGGATTCAAACATGTTTTGGATCCTAATAAAACATTGTGCAAACTAACCCCGAATCATTTTCTATATAACCAATGTTACTTGTCTTGTTGTGTTCCATATGCGTAGATAAAATTTTTATTTATTAATTTTTAATTTTTATTCACATATTGCATTATGCCATTGTGCAGACAATCTACTGTCTCCATACATCATATCATTTAGTAATTTGAAATCGTTTATTTTCCTTCGTTATGCGATAACTATTACAGAAAGATCAGAGTATTGGGGGTCTAGAATCAGCCCAAGGATTGAGATAATATCTCTTCTCCCTCTCCTTCCCTCTCCTCTCCCTCTCCCTCTTCTTCCAACTCCCCTCCTTCCCTCTCCTTCTCTTAGTGACCTAGCTAGGCCATATTACTGTATTAAACCTCTGGCAGGACGCCATACAATTCATTCAAAATGTTAATGCAATAGTCTCATTCCCCATTTTTTTCTCCAAAATTTCTTTGCTTTGTCTAATTCTTTTTTTATTCATGACGCATCCAAATTCTAGTGAACGTATTTTGTCTAATTTTATAATAATTCATTATACGCATTGTGTTTCGAGTTCTCCAATATCTCAATATCATAGTTATGGTTTTTTTTAAAATTTCAGCCGTATCATGGAATTTGTTAAGCGTGATGAATACTCGGCATACCGAAACGGATATTTCTATCAAATTTCTAACGGTATGATTAAACTATGAATACTGTTGTTATTATAATGATCAATATACTTATAATAATTTTGATATTTTGCTGTTCAACACATTTTATTTGCGCTCGAAGATTTTGTATTTGATATAACACCCTTGTGGTATACGATAAATAAATAAATAAATAAATAAATATAGATGAGTTTGTTCATCATTCGTTTGAAGAAAATGATACACAATTCATCACATGGATTAGAGGGTTCGTTATCTTTTTATTTATGTTTATATTATTTATATTTTATAATGATAGAAATTACAAAATATAAATGGGACCTACAGCACTAATATTGTGCGTATAAAATGAACTTGCATAAGAAAATGACAAATGGTGCTAACGAACGGAAGTCACAATCTAGAGGCGAGCGAGATGTAGCCTTCTACATCTCGCCCCGCCTCTCGATTGTCTCTCCGCTGCCTCTCTCTAACCCGGCTGACCTTCGCCGCGCGCTATATTATATATATAAAAGAGATCGGCATAGTTTCTGAACCATGCAAAACAAGAAAGTCGCTTGTGGGAGTGGTTGGCTACTCTCGTACCAAATATACAAGTGTATTTTATACGGTCAATATTTAGCTTTTAGAGCGATGCGTGCAGAAAAAAAATTTGATTGTTATGAGCCCTACGAAAACTTCGGAATTATTGATAATGTTTACTTCTTCCAAAACGTATGTTTACTGCCATCCATTTTATTTGTTTATTTGTTATTTATTAATTAATTAATTAATTAATTATTTATTTAGTTATTTATTTATGAGGCCGTTTGTGTACGAGTCGGGCAAATCTGGGAGAGGGTTGGCACATGCCAAAAATTTTGATACCCTCAAAACGTTTAGGGGTTATCGACCATGCAAGATAGGGGTAGTCATTTGGGCTCCAGTGATCCCGCAACGCCTGGGCGGGATTACGGTAAGATCACGTTTTCATGCCATTCTCGATCCATGGTAGAGCAAGAGGTATGAAAATTGGGCTCTTAGGATAGAATTCGATGGCGATGATGGCTGTCTACTTCATTAGTTTTGAAAATTTTCCAAAAGGTCGACAAGGGGAAATTTTGATGGAGACATTTGCGCCCCAGACGTATGACATTTCGAACCGGCGTGACGAGAGGATCACAGCGATTTATTATGAGCCATTATCTCCGTCGGGAAAGGTTTCATTGTCTCGATATAGTGATGAGCGCCTTGCAAGAGGACTCTCCCAATTCCGCACGCTATCTCGCACTCTCCAGAGTGGCGAGAGAGCGTGAGGAAATGAGAGAGTGGCGAGGGAGCGCGGCATTGAGACGTGAACAACTCCTGATGCTGACGCAGATCACTGTAACGAGACAATGAAAGCTTTCCCGACGGAGATAATGGCCCATAATACATCGTTGTGATCCTCTCGTCACGCCGGTTCGAACTGTCATACTCGTCTGGGGCGCAAACGTCTCCATCAAAATTTCCACTTGTCGACCTTTTGGAAAATTTTCAAAACTAATGAAGTAGAAAACCATCATCGCCATCGAATTCTCTCCTAGGAGCCCAATTTTCATACCTCTAAATCTACCATGGACCGAAAATGGCCTGAAAACGTGATCATACCGTAATCCCGCCGTGGCGTTGCGGGACCACTGGAGCCAAAATGACTATGTCTATCTTTATCAGCATGTCGATAACCCCTATACACAAGTTTTGTGGGTATCCTGTGCCAACCCTTGTTCGACCCTTACACAAACGGCCTCTTATTGTTTTTATTTATTTATTGTTTTTATGTATTTATTTATTTATCCATCTGATAAATAATGAATAATTAAGGGGAAAGGTAATTTCTAGCATTTTCTCGTTTTTAATTAATTAAACTACAGCACGGTATAATAAAAAAAGCTGAACTAATAAACGAAAGGATCGTGATCACGGATTCGACACAAGTAAAGATGGTAGCTGTTAGTACAATGTAATTTTCGAAGATACAACAAATACATTTTACAGAATGGGAATGCATTGAAATCACTTTTCAAAGCTAACTGTTCGACCTATTTTGTTGAAAGAGTTGGGCATCCGAATGTATCATTTGCTTTTTCGTTCAATGAAGATTATCGATCGAGTATGGGAATGGAGTTTATTTCTATTCAAGATCTAAAGCAATTTGATTCAATTCATGTATACCAGTAAGTTATATTTATTATGTTAGATAAGAATAATTCGAAATATAATATTAAATACATGTATATCACTTCATCCTCAATCCCCGTATTTTCAAAAACCGACTTGTTAATCACCCCATCATTCACGAATTAACCCCAAACCCCAACCCCTCAGACTGCAGAGCCGACTATTATATTATGTTCTCTTATCCCTTTAAATTATCACATGTCTCGTTGCGTCTCGGGCGTAGATAAATAAATAAATAAATAATTTCAAGGAACTTGTTATTTGGTATAATAAATAATTACGCTAGCGATGAAGCTTCCGTACGTCGCTACCAAACGAAGTCAGATATGTATATCGAGAAGAGGGGATTACCAGGGGTGAGGCATGATCACAGCGCTATTTATATTAGAATGTCTCCAGGCCTATTCAAGATCAGTGATTTTCAATCAGTGGATTTTTTATATGTCCTACTTTAACCAACTTGTATCAGTGAATATAAATGATTTATCTTATGAAATTGTACGAACAAAGTAAGTGGAAGTGATTATAACGAAAAAAAATTAAACGTGATTATTCAGTTTCGAGAAAAAGCTGACAATTGTTGGAATTGACACGAATGGCGTTTTGAATCTGCAGATACGCAATTCAAAAATGCATCGTAGCAGTGTCGAATGGTCTACTGACATTTATTCCGCCCACTTACCTGAAAAATATATTGTAAGTCTATTGTATTTTTCTTGACCTTCGTCTCTGAACCCTTTGACATTTATGCTACCTTAAAGATAAAACCCGATGGCATAATAATTGAAAGTTCTCTGTATTCCGAGCTTGAAGACTTCCAATGCTGTCAAATATGTACGAAAAAGTTTGGTCAGTTTTTTCTTGTATCAAAAAATTAACGTTGCTCAACTTCTTGGCTATTATCAATTATTTTTTAAAGATGCACATATCCGAGTTCCTCATACTCTTCACTGTGGTCATACATTCTGCAAAAAATGCATTGAAGCAATCAAAAAATATGATTGGTATGTTTCATGAATCAAATTTACAATTCAAACAATATTAATTATAGCTACTCTTGCCCATATTGCCGAAGAGTAAATAAAATTGTTAATGGGCAATATTTCGCAATCAATCAACTTGCGCTCAGTGAGTTGGAGACATTTTTCAAATGTGGAAAACTTTGTTTATAGAATTTGCTGAACTGAAGAATAATGAAAATATCATCTTTTCTGAATGCTTCCACTGTAAGGAGGTATCTAACTTCTATGTGACTCCTAATCTTAATTTCTTATGCATCGTTACATTTGCCTGACGCGCCTACGCCGTCACAGAAAATATCGTTACATTTGCCTTACGCACGCGTCGACGTATATTTTGGAGTGTGTTGGGTCTCAAGTGAAAAACCCTGATTGTCATTAGGTTGTCATTGTCGTATATTATTTCCGTGCCGACGAAGGCGCGTCAGGCAAATGTAACGATGCATTACAAATAGTTCATCTTTTCAATCGAGATTGTGAAATTTCCAGAATATTCAAACTTCCCAAATTAGAATTTGTACGAAGATCAATTGTACAGAGGTAAAAAAGTGTAATATTCAGTTTGTTATCACTTTGGGTAAGGGCAAATTATTTCAGTACGATAAACCTATTTGTGGCAGTTGCTCTTATGAAGAGCCTCATATTGGTCATTCAACTGTTAAATATAATCAAAAGGTACATCTTAATTGTGGCTATCTTTCTGTCTTTTGCATGAATTTAACCAAAATCAATAAACAACTAGCTTAGGTGTACCCCACACAGTTCCCCTCCAACCATTACTTGGATAAATTTAAAGTCAGAAATTATATTATAAAATAGCAGAATGGTCAGAATGACATGGTGACGTCGTTTGAGTTGCGCTTCTCGTGTAGGAAAGCGATCAATTTGATCCATCTTCTTAAATGCCAGCCACGCTTGGATCATCCACATCCACTATTTCACTACAATTAAAGATGGAGGCCCTCGAATGTCTATGCAAATATATAACATATCGGCTATTCAAGGGCTAAATGATATGCAAGAAATTAGAACTTCCATTCGTGCATCCCTTGGTGTAGTGGTGAAGGCGCTGTCTAGTAAGCGCAACGTCGCGGGTTCGAAACCTATTGCCGAACTTTCTTATTTTCAAAATTTCGCGCCTTTGCATGTACATCAAGCATGATTCATTCACGATTCTAACGATCAATAAGCTAAATTAGCATAAACTAATTTATGTAAGGTATGCAGAATAACTTTTGCTATCTTTCTGTCTTCACAGTTTGTTCACGAAAACATTGCTCGGACACCACCTTTAAGGAGGCTTGAAAAACTCAAAAAAGTTGTGCAGACGAACAGTGGTCATTTGACATGAAAATGAATCTTATCTTGCTTAACACGGATCTCCTGTAAGAAAGAAACCATGCGACTGTTTTAATATTTTCTCCCCGATTTGGATGACACTTGTTTCATAAATCACAATGAGGGAAAGGAGAAGGCCTAACCACTTGTTTTCGCCAAATTTGCATTTTAACGATTTTTTGATCTACAACTTGGGTGGGCATACCTCACTCAAATTTTGACCTACAGCGAGAAATTTTTTTCAATCGACTTGATAAAATAAACTAATCTTGAAGTTCCTCAACAAAATGTATGTCCGAAAACGCCATTGTCTACCTGTTTTCTTCGAAAAACTGATTTTTTGGGTACAATATGATAATGTTCTCAAAATTTTACCATAAAGGGTACGATTTTATCCGTGATTCTGATTCCACATCCTCTAATTGAATTACCCACATATTTCTTAGGTTATAATTCGCGGCACCCAATATCGATCCTCAGAGGGAACCCGAACTTTGCGTTATTTTCATTCAAATATAGATTTCGTATCTCCTCTCTCTTCATTTTCATGCAAATTCGCAATCAAAGTATAACAAGTTATTAACAACCGAAAGCTCTCGACGAGCTCTACAAAAATTACCTACAAAAATGATCGACGAGCTCTACAAAAATGACCCGTAGTAGTACAAGTCATGCAATTTGATCGTTTTCAAGATATGCCAGTAAATCCGTTTTTCTCTCCACTATTTGCTGTACATTGCAATTGATTCATGATGATATTTGCTATCTAGAACGTGTTTTGCTTATATTATTTGTTATTAGTGTTATAGAAAAGGAAAAGCAAAAAAATAGCAAAGATATAAATAAGTTGATCTTAGATATAATAAGCATTTTCAAATACGAAACCATTCATCTAAAAATTTGCAAAAATTAAAAAAAAACGGTCAAAATTTGCGTGAGATATGGCCCCCAAAGTTGTAGATCAAAAAATCGATAAAATGTAAATTTAGCGAAAACAAGTGGTTAGGCCTTCTCTTTTCCCTCATTATGATTAATCAAACAAGTATCATCCGAAGCGGTGAGATAAAATTTATAACGGTCGCAAAATGGTCTCATTTTCCTACACGAGATCCGTGTCAAAGATGTCAAAGCCCCTATGCTAATTTTACTCTCCGCTCCCGCGACGCTCTCTCGTAGACAAAGAAAGCGAGAGAACACTGACACATGGCATCATACTTACAACACCGATCTTTGTACTTTGGTTTTTGAACTTCTTATTATATTATTTGATCTTTGATCTTTACAGTAATCAACGATCGAATCGAATTTTATCTCGTATTTTCCATCGTCTAACATTTGGATTCTTTGGTTAATAAACAAGACTATCGGATCGATAACTACAGTAGTGGCGTTTCCGATCATCACGATAAACTCTTTTGTTTATGTTTTGTCAACATTTAAAAAACACATTTCTTATGTTGAAGAACTCAAAGATAATTCATGGAATTCTTTGCGTTATTCGATACACAGGCTTCACAATAAATATCAAAGTGTAATAAATTGTTTTCAAATTGTGAAGGGATCTGACTTGTGATATTATATTCATTTTACGTATGCTCAATGACTTATAACTGACTGAATCAATGGATTACTTTGCACGTGCTTTTACATCTTTAAAGAGTCCATAACCCCCGCTATTTTTTCGTTCTGTATCGATCTAAACAAACCAGAGGTCATGAAAGTGCTTCCGAACAGCGCTAAACTCTAGGCCAAATAACTCAAAACCTGTCGATTCGGCGCGGACGAGCCTGAAATATGTTAACTTTCGAGGGCTACAAAATGAGTGGTTAACGAAAAAAATATCCCTCGGAAATTTCCTGATCATTTGAAGTCATTTTCGCTACGCACAATCTCTCGTTTCACACACACTCTCGTATATTCCTTTTCATTCCATTCCATAGCATTCCACACCGCACGGTCTTTCCGAATTGCCTAGCCGAAATTCAAAATCGATTTTCTCAAAGCTCAGCTTGATTGGGCAGCGTTTGAAAACGGATTCGTAATCAGCATCGAAAACTGAGTCATGCTATTGCCATCTCATATCGCCAGGACGAGTTGGCACAGTATTCTGGTTCAAGCCATTTTGTTTCCATAGCCAGACAAGCGAAAGACGATTGCATTTGAGAGAGTTTCTATGTTGAGCGGTCGTTTTGGCTTTCACAGTCTATAGAACATTGTGTTGGGAACATTCCCTTGTTAGATCCTGCAAAATTAGATGTGTCGTTTTCTTTCATTTTGACAGTATCGATTGCTAGAGCACAGGCAGTCAGACCGGATCAGACGCACTGAGGACTCTGGTAATTTATAACTAGTAATGTACTTATTGCTATGTAGTCCACCAAGTTATTGTAGTTTTACCTAGCGTACAAGACCTATTTGAATAATGCATTTCCCTATTATATGTATGTAAATGCCGCCAACACATTGTAAGAATCATTCTGATTCATTCTGGTTCTATTCTATTCCCTTAGTTCGGTCTATTCTCTCTCTCCCTAATAAAGTTTTCGTAAAGGCACAACACTTATCATTATCATTCCCATTTGAAGTAGACTTGCAAGTCTACTTCTAGTTAGACGTAAGTTTACTGCAAGTGGTACTGTAAAGCATTTCGTCAAATGTTCTCTGACTTGTGGGAAACTCGCAGTAAACTTCTAGTAAGTGACTTAATTTAAGTCTACTGCTAGTTTAGAAATATCAGAGGGAGATGGGAGAGGAGAGAGAGAGAGCTAGAGAGTGAGATAGTGAGTTAGAGAGAGTGTGTTGCAGCTGTAGAGTGCGTTCGCGAGATTTGTAGTTTGTACTGTTCCCTATAATCATTCTTCGCTTTTGATGAATCAGTTGGACTTTCGCGATGAAGGCCTTTCCCTGCCCCGGACTTCTCCATCTTCTTGGAGAAATCGCTGAGCAGGGTCGTTTAGAGAGAGAGAGAGAGCACAAGTGAGATAGTACGTAGATCAGAGAGAGAGAGCGAGGAAGGAAGGGGGAAAGAGGGGAGTTGATCGATAGTTTTTTCTCTGTTTTGCAGCCAAAGCAAGGCAATTACACAAGTACATTTTATACGGATATTAGTAATGTTTCGTTATGAGTAAACGCTTTGCCCACATTTGTAATTTATCATCGATCCACTCGTGACTAATTTTCCATAGATTTTCCTCATTGATTGCTCTTTTCCAGAATGCAAATTTTCGTGAAGACTATCAGAGGCAAGACTATCACTCTTGAAGTCGAGCGCTACGATACTATCGAGAATGTAAAGGCCAAGATCCAAGACAGAGAAAGAATCCCGTCATGTCATCAGAACTTGGTCTACGGTGGTAAATATCTATCCCTCTTCAGTCCACTTTAGCCGCAATCAATCAATAATTCAATACTAATCAATATTTTTTTTTCAGGAAAGATTCTCAATGAACCCCACACCCTTTTCGACTACAACATCGGGAAGGAATCCACCCTCCATCTACATTTTTTTATCGGAGGAGGAATGCAAATCTTCGTCAAGACCCTGACCGGAAAGACCATCACTCTCGAGGTCGAGGCTTCCGACACCATCGAGAACGTCAAGGCCAAGATCCAGGACAAGGAAGGAATTCCCCCTGATCAGCAGAGATTGATCTTCGCTGGTAAGTATTTTTTTACTGTTTATAGGGAGCGTTACCTCTCTCAATGGTCTCTACATTGTGCACACTATTTCTCTGTTCTCTAACAACGAGAAAGCATTGCGCATCGAAGAGGCCATTGAGAGAGGTTACGCTCCCTTTATTAGAGATAAGTTTAAAGGGAGAGTTTCCCATAAATTTATTGATTAAAATTGCGAAAAAATTCGTAGTTGAAATTTCGTCCTACCACGAATAGACGAACTAGCATACTGTAGTTCAATGAGAGCGCGATTGATTACCGCGTCTGAGCTATGCCGGAGAGTGTTGCACCTTTTTTTCCATATTCTTTTATGTTTATTGTGTAAACTATTGTTCTTTTCTCGTTTTATATATCATTGTCATTCGTGTATACTACTCTGAGACTCTTTTGATCGTGTTTCACGCCTTATTTCTCAACAATCTTTATTAACAACATTTCAATATACGTATTTATCATTTGTTTCTCTTATTTTCTTCAATCGTAAGCTTCTTCTATTTGATGATACTGGTGCCAATGCACCATTATCATCCTTCTGTTCCTGGTTCGACACTGTTTTCGTTCCAACTCCCTTCATTTTTACCTTCTTCCTCTCGTTTCTGTCCTTTTCCTCTTCTTCCTTGTCTCCATCCTCTTCATCCTCTTCATCTTCTTCATCTTCCTCTTCCTCTTCATCGTCTTCTTCTTCCTCTCCATCACTATCTTCTTCGGAATCAATCATACCATCTATCCAATTGCCCTTCTGCTCACTCTGGTCTTCATCTTCGCTGTTCTCGCTCTCTATCTCCTCTGTTATTGCTAACTCATCTTCTGTATCACTATCCTCCTCATCTGCTTCGGTGTTATCGATCGGAGAATCATCCACGTTATTATCCTCTTCTCCAATATCGATGAATTGACCTGCTCTTCTTTCCTCTTGAATCATTTCTCTTGCTCGTTGTAGTATAGCCTCTCTCCATGTATGTTCTTCTCCGCCAACGAACACCTGTAATCCCTCTATTACTTTATCAGAATGATCATATGTTCACCTTCTTTGTAACCAATCCTCGTCCTTTCCTCATCACTTTGCTTGAAGATCTCAAATATCGATCGCCCGTTATCTTTGCCATATTCAATGAATTATAGTGCAACTGGACGAGTGCACAACGAGCAAAGTATTTATACTTCTCACTCAAGGGTACGATTATTATTATTTATTTTTATTTTTACTTTATTTACCAGAATATCCGTTTGGGGAGATAAGCTAGTGACACTGAGTGAAGGTTCTCATTAGAAGACGTAGTCTTATTAATTTGCACACGTGCCATTGCCTGCTAAAACAGTAACACTGACAATGATTGAATTGTACTGTTGCTGAATCATTATTTAATTATTATTTTATTATTTAGGACCTGGAATCTCGAGGAAAGGAGGATCTCCGAGAGGGCAATAAATGCTGGACTAGTCTTTGTGAGTATTACAACATTCTCTCTATCTTTGTTCACTTTACCATGGAGACATTTGTGAATCTTCTTGAATCTTTTATCCTGTATAGGATTATATTGAATTGAGGCTTATTATTATTGACTACCTTCTCAAATGAATGTCTATTTAAGACATGGTATAATAGTGACAACATTATTTCGACAGCCTTCTTTGGATCACTTTCACCATGCTCTAGTGCTATGAAGAATAGTTTGCTAAACTTGGGAATAATACGATTCAAATCTCGATATATTTTCTTCTTTCCCAGCTGTAATTTTGTCAATTACATGTTTAGAAAAGTAATTGCCGTTATACTTTAGCCATAGCCTTTATAGTACTCTTTCGAAGGTGCCAAGGGTCAGACAGATGTATGATTGAAGGGAAAATATCTCTCATGAATTTCTAGAATATACATTAGTTTTAATAGTATGTTATTGTTAATAGTGTTGGACTACCTGTAGGCTTGCGCATCGATCAGTTACTACTTCCTTTAGTTTTAGTCCGTACTTCTGTAGTAAAGGAATGATAGTATTGATCGATCTCTCTACTCCTACTTTCTCCATCCGTACTGAATTATTCTCTATAATCATTAATTATTATTATTTATTATTATTGTGCTTTATTCCATACCCGTCTCTTCTTTTGATAACACCTGAATATCAATGCAAAGTCCTGTTTTACAATCTATTCCATCTGTTTTCATAATTGTGGCACATCTCCCTGGTGAATCATATTGTGAATCATATGAAACACACACGTTTCCGTCCTAGAGTAGCTATTATATTAGTCATAGTCAATTCTAATCATATCTACTTCATTCTTCTCTTTTATTACTCTCATCCATTCTTCCATTCTCTCATCTCTCTCATTCGTTCCCGCTGGGCACGAATATCGTTTCAATGTGGTGTGGTAGCTCTTCTTGGATATGAACCGTACACCAGCTAACTTCATACATTTGTTCAATCCCTGTAGTGTATTGCTCTTATAATATATAAGTTATAACAATAACAATCTCCTTACAGTATATTTTTGACCTGTGACATGCATTGCATTCACGAAATCAAAATTGACTTCATATCTTCTTGTGCCTTCTATTCTCTTTTGTCCTTCCCATTTCTTCTTCCCGCACTTAGTACATTCCCATTTCACGATTGGGCATGTGCCTATCGTACTCAACTGAGCCTTGCCTATGATGTCACTACCACAATTGAAGCACTTGTCAAATTGATGTTTCATAGTGGACATATCAACTATCACTTTTTGATTCCAATCATCATTTGAATTGTGCTTTTGTGATGAATCAATAGTAGGCGTAGCAATCGAATTGATTGGGAGATGAAGCTATGAATGAATTCAATATCAAATGCTAACTTTTATAAAAGTGTTACCTTTCTACGTGCGTATTTCTGCAGAACAGTTGACTTTAGATCTTTAGCACGTACAACAGGGGGTACCGAAGTATACTTTTTAGTTGGAGAAGGAGTCTCAATCTTTAAAAAAAATAACGCTCAAATTTTTAAAATTAAATAAAATATCATTTACAGGGTGCACAGCCTTACGACGAGCCGATCCACGCATCGACGACGATGGAGGCGTGAGAATGGAAGAAGAATCGATAGGAGTACTGGGAGGAAGAACAAACTGGGATACGGTAGGTGGTACGGTAGGTTCTGGGTAGAATACGGTAGAAATAGAAAAGTTTAAGAATGACTTACGCTTGTATACAGTAGTTGATGGATGATTCGGGGTATAGGTATGATCATGGATCGTATCAGATATTTGTGCATAGCTCACTAGAATTGTATTTTTAAAATAAATATTTGTAGCAAGCTAATTAGTGTACCATAGTTAGTGGGTATGAACGGTATAATAGGCATTGATCGATATACCGTATTCATTCCATCTACCGTATTCAATCCATTTATAGATCCCTGCTGTTGTTTTTCAATTAGTTCACCCATATTTTTACTACTTATCTTTTATATATGTATCATCACTACCTCATGTGGTGTTACATTTTCAAAACCTGCGCACGCCGTCATTCGAAATAGTGTTTCATTCGGAAACGTAAACGTCAACTTTGATTTTGAAGTATTTTGGGTCCCAAGTGGAAAACCCTTATTGTCAATTGGGATACGGTAAGAAGTTACCGTAACCATGGATCAATAATGGCTGACAACCGTAACCTTTTACAGTAATTTCATGATCAATCAGGGTTTTCGACTCGAGACCGAAATCAAAGTTGACGTTTTCGTTTTCCGAAACGTATATAAGGCGTGCACACGTTTTGAAAATGTAACACCACATCAGTATATTATCGTATTTTCATCAAAGATTGTCTATTTCCAATCTACCGTATGATTATTGTATCATTACTGTACTCACATTATCGATTGTTCCTCCAGTGATAAAGTGGTCTTTACATATATACAGTCTTCCTGTGCCGTATGAACATAGTCCTTCGACTCGTTGCTCATCAATCAATAAAGATCCTATCACTACTTCCGTTCGTAATACATTAGGCGATATCGATCGATAGTTAGAGGTTTTTATAGCACACAAGTTACACCTCCTCTGTTGTTGAGGAGGCATCTGTAGATGAACACAATTAACGAAAATATACAATGTAAACATTTAAACACACAGAAATAATGCGAAAAATAAAAGAAATGAGAAAAGATGGACTGGATAGGAAGCGATACGCATTCTATCCAATCGATAGTGTATGCAAATCGATATTTGATTTGCATAAGGAATACCTGTGCTACCACTTATGTTTTATAACATGTCTTCAAATGTATCGCACCTTGAACATTCATACCACTTTCCAACATACTCCTAACATCTCTAGATGGCCGAGTGGTCTATGGCGCTCTCTTTCGCCATGCCATAAGGTTCGAATCCCAGCTCGGGTCGCGACTTTTGCTGATTTCTTTGAAATATTCTAGTTCGACTTTTCCGTATGGGGATCTCTCCCGCGAATTTGAACGTGTAATTCTCCAAGGGATACCGTCCCTTTAATTGACTAATATTTTGCTAAAGAATACATTTAATTTTAGTATGTGATAAGTTAATAATTCTAATTTACATTTTAGGAGAGCAACTCGAAAATGACTGTAGGCTCAGCGACTACAAAGTCAAGAACCGATCCACCCTCCTTCTGGTTAGTCTTTATAACCTGCTCCACGACACAGGCGAGATTTCCGATCTGCATTATGCTAACTTCATCGAAAAGCTTAAAAAAGGATCATTGTATAGTTTTATTTTGTATTATACATTATTTACTACCGTGGTTCATCAAAATCATCAAAACATTAAATTTCAAGCAGCCTCCAAATAGTTGATGTGACAATTAGGAAAAGCTCCCAATGAATGGCGCAGACCCAGGTTATGATGAAAAAAGTTTTGGGAATATTATGGAAAACGGAAAATTTCGGAAAAATCGTTATTGTATTATCGACTAACAGAAAATCACAGCAACAACAGATCATAAGCGAGGATGGGAATGTTTTTTTTGTTAAGGAAAATTTTCCGACCTCTTCTCGGAAAATCGGAAAATTTTGAAATTCGGTAAACGGAAAATGTACAGCAGCCCTTTAGCAGACTGTAGATTTTTAAAGACGCAGTTCGCCTTTAATCGATTTAAGTCGAAATGTTGAATTTAATGATTTTCAATACACCCCAGTTCAGTGGTCGATTTAGTTCACATTTTTTTCAGAAGAAGTCCTCTTCGAAAGCTGTAAAAGAAAATGCGATGAATTCTGAAATAGAAGATTTACAAAGCTGTGAAATATGTGTTGAAAAATTCGGTAAGCTAATTCTCAAAATATTGTGTTTAAAAAAATTCAGTGCTTTTGTTGTCTATTATCAACTAATCAATAACCGTTTTTCGCTCGATCACATTTTTTTATTTTAAATTATTTTTTGTATTACAGATTCGAAGATTCGAGTTCCCCACACTCTTCACTGTGGTCATACATTCTGTATAAAATGCATTAGAGCAATCAAGAAAGAAGAAAGGTTCATTTTAATCATTAACTATTTATTTTAAAATAATTTACATAGCCGCATTGTATACACATATCGATGTCCTCATTGTCGAAGAGAAAATAAAATTGTAAATGGACAATTTTTTGCAATCAATAGACATGTTCTCAGTGAGTTTGTTTCAAAATTAAATTTTTTTTTTCAAAATTAAAATTAAATATCAACTTTATTTTAACCAGAACTGGCTGAACTGACCGAGAATTCAAAAGATATTAAATGTCAACCCTCAATTGATTGTTTTCATTGTAATGACGTAAGCTAACGGGAGTAACTCTTATTCTTCTACTTTTCCTTTTTCCTTATAATTTGAACTAATTTTCAGAATATTCAAGCTTCTAAGATTAGAATTTGTACTGAATTAAGTTGCATTGAGGTAAGAAAATGATCAATTTATTTGATTCATTTCTCAATTATCCAATTTTCGATTAACTTTTTTTTGTAGCAGTAAAAAAATATTATCATTCTTTTTGAAAAATTTCTCCGATCCTACTTTTTCAGTACAATCTACCAATTTGTGGTAATTGCTGTTGCGAAGAGCCCCACGTTGGGCATTCAACAGTTAGATATAATGAGAAGGTTTAAACTTTGTAAAATCAACAACTTGCCCGATTACTTATAAACAATTATGTAGCTCTATTCAGCTCCGTGCAGACTCGCGAGAGTATGTGAGAATAAACAAAGAAGAAATGGAATCGAAAAAGGAAGAAATATTATCCAAGCACAAAATATTGATTGATTTGCAGAAAGAACTTGAAAGGGTAATCAATAATCGTATTCAATTGATTCACTTCGTTTACAATAATTTTATCTTTCAGAAATTACCAAATATTCAACTCCGGGAGCAAATTTCTACTGCTGCTGATTCTATTTTCTCACCTGAGGTAATACTGTGAAATGATTATTCTAAAGGGAAAAAAACTAAATTTAGGAAGCTAATGAATTGAGATCAACAGTAGATGAATTCAGTGATACATTCATTCAATCTGCTAATATTATCATTGAATCAATCGATACAGCAATTAGAAACATTCGTGTAAGTTAAATATATTTGCTGAACAAATGCGCCAAAATTCATTTTTTCGTTTTCAGGAACAATTATCTGCATTCTAATGGATCTCTTTTTTTCTATGTTTCTGAGCCAAATAAAGTAATGAAAAATATTGTAGTATTTGATTATATAAATATATATTATTTTTCAATATTGTGATCTTCGCGTTTGTTTCGATTGTGAGCTTTTTGTCTTTTCTTCTCTCAGTGAATAAATATAAACAACGTAAGAAGGAAACTGCTGATGAAACTACCTAATTACATTCTTCCAAACTACTACTGTAGACGCTCTTCGAGCTCAAGAACAGCGCCGCGAGACTATACTAGTCGAACGGATAATGAGATCGATTAAAGAATCTACTACGAAACATCGCAGAGGAAGAGATAGCTCTAAATCTCCTCCAAGACAGATAATGAACTTACAATTCTTATTATCACTTGCCCTTGTTCTTTTTTTTCAAAATGTTGCTATTGTCCGTATAAAATTTACTTGCATGTGTTGCTAAATGCAGAAATATTCCATCGATCAACCCCCTTACCCTCCATTCCCTTCTCGCTCTCTCTCTGATCTACGTACTATCTCGCTTCGACTCTCACTCTCTAAACATAGAAATTCATTGTGGCTGTGGCTGGCTACTCTCGTACCAAATAAACAACTGTATTTTATATGGTCAATATAAACTATCTTATCCATCGTTGCCACATTCCTAACACATTTCCTCTAAAGAAATTCAGCACATTGATGGGTGGACCATATCTTTATAGAGAACTTTCATCATTGAATATTTTGTTTATTTTATCAATTAGAAGTTTTAAAAAAAGTAATATAAATCGATTTATATGGATTGCAAGGAAAATTGTTTCTGAACAATTGAATTCTTTATGTTATGATGTGTTCACTTTTCCTATATTGGATGAAAAACCTATAGAAAATATTTTATCTCTGAAATATCTCTATTATCTGTCTCTTAATGAATTTCAGTCATGGTTCTCAATCCTATTTAAAGTGAAAGTGTAAGTACACTTCAAGTTTTGAAATACCAGAGTAACCGTTTCGAAACAATTTGTGGTCAACTTGCATTGTTGCGGCAAAGTTGCACTCGTGTCTGCAAAGGTTGACATTAACATAATTCAGAGAACTCTATTTTGTACTTTAATTTAATTTTCATATTTCTCATTTCAATTAGATTACACTTCTTTCAAACACGTTGCTCCACTTCACTCGGTCCATTCTCTTCATTTTCCATTTCATTTTTCAATCGTCGCTTGCTCTTGTACGGTCGTCAACTCCCAATGTCTGAGGAAATCCTCGATGACGAAAGTGGTATTTGTTATATTTACATTATCTACCGTACTAATATATCTACAGTAGCCGCTCTTGCATCAGCCCAAACTGCGGTATCGATGTCGACTCTTAGTGAAGACCCTAATACGGTAGATTGATCTTTGATCTTTTCGTTCTTGTTATATTTGAACATTTAAGAATCTACCGGACGATCGGCACGAAATTCACTGTGACACACTATCATGTTACACTCAAACTTCAGGTAATCAATCGATAATGTATACTGTAGCCTGATCATAAATCAATCAATATTATCTTTAGGTACTGTATCGTACATTACCATCAACCCTGTAGAAAGTTTTGATAGTTTCTACGCCAAGAAGAAGGTACTGTATTGATTACTGTAGTTGAGATGTGTTTTTTGTTACAGAGGAAGATTGTAAATGGACGTGTTATGCAATATGAGCACATTCTACGAGAGGCAAAGGTTACAGTATTTATAAATATTTTATCGATTATTTTAGCTTTTTTAGGAGATTGCATTCGATCCTCGTCAGTTCCAGCCTCTTCGTTGTAAGGTCAATCCGAAACTACTCAAGGTACTGTAGGTGCCCTACCGTACCCAATCTGACCTACCGTACCCCTTGTCTTACTGTACATATCTTCTTTAGATGTTGGATGCTCGTCAGAAACGTCTTCGTAAGAAACATAAACGTGGTCATAAATTCTTCAAAGTAATCGCTGTTGAATTGCCTTCTGAGATGAAAACAAGTGATTCTGAAGAGGATTTGATTGGTGTAGGAGTAGTTGAAGTGAGATTCATTTGGTATGATGCCAAGATATTTATTTTATCGATTTTTAGGCTCATAAAGCTGCTCTGACTGAATTTATTGCTTCCAAGTGTTGTGCATTTTCAACATTAACATTGAAAGCTAAATTTGATAGTGGTTAGTGATTTTAAGAGTACATGTAGAGGATTTCTTAATCACGGATTTAAGGAAATAGATCTGCGAATAAAGTACTATAATATATATAAAATATATATAAATATATAAAATATATTTTATATATAAAATAGCGCGCGGCGAAGGTCAACCGGGTTAGAGAGAGGCAGCGGAGAGACAATCGAGAGGCGAGGCGAGATGTAGAAGGCTACATCTCGATCGCCTCTCGATTATGACTTCCGTTCGTTAGCACCATTTGTCATCTTCTTATGCAAGTACATTTTATACGCACAATATAAATATTTTTTGCAAATATATTTATAGATCAGAAATTGATCGGTTCACTCGATATTGATGTGATTGATGAACGAGCAAGGTCAAGGAATGATGAATCCATTGAAGTACGGTAGAGTAGATTATTGATTGATTACTGTAAATTAGATTTGTGATTGATTTTGATCTGATTTATTGATTGGTGGACCAGATTTAACTCTCCCACGTTCAGAGACTCCAAGATTCGGATGTTCGTAATGACTTCTATGCGTGTCGATCAGTCAGTACAGAGGTTGGTGTAACTGTGTGGTGTACCTTAGACGACTTTTACTAATTATCGATCTCCAGTCTCTTGCATCTGTTCTGACCGAGTCATCCACACTGTCACATGACATCCTTACAACACCGATGTTTGTACTTTGATCTTTGAACTTCTAATTTTACATATGATCTTTGCTCTTTACAGAAATCAACGATCAAATGGAATTTTATCTCGCATAATCCGACGTCTAACATTTGGATTCTTTGGTTAAGAAAGGAAGGCAATCGGATCGATAACAACAGTAGATCAAAGACATTTCCGATCATCGCGATAAACTCTTGTAGTTTTGTTTCTGTTTTGTCAACACGTAAGGCAACTGTTTTCCGTGAAGGAGTAGACCACTAGGGCAAAAGAAAAGACCCATAAGGATTGTATAGTAGTAGTGCGCACGATAATTTAATATGATGATTTGTTTTAAATTCGAGTCAACTTTTGCATTCGTCTCCTGCTCTTTCATTTTCATTGAAGAAGCTTTTTTTTCCATTTTTTTGTGAGGCGGTGTTACGACCCGGAATCGAGCCCAGGCGAGATGGAATGATGGATTTCAGGAAAACGGCAAATAAAAATAACTTGGAAACCCTTTCTGCCCACCCACATCTATTCCACGATACAAGATTATGAACAACACACATATCATATGAAAGTTTAATTAATGATCTACAATTTAGAAGTAAATGATTCATGTAAATGCGATATGATAATAAATAGATGAAGATAAGAATCATGATTTAAGATACTCATAAATTTCGAAATAACATAAATTTCCTACAAATTGATTAGCCTTTTTGAAAGAAAGGGGTATATAAACAGCCATCATATCAGTAACAGCAATACGTGGAGATTCTGTCTTGGTACTTAGTTAGTTAGTACTGAGCCTTGCCAGTCGCTAATTAGTCTCATTCATCGATTCCGCTATAGTTTATCTGCGAGTTATAATCAAAGAATTTCCCGCATTTCGTCATTTGTCATAACTCCACTCGTGAATCATTTCCTATCGATTTTCCTCATTGGCAGATCTTTTTCAGAATGCAGATCTTCGTCAAGACCCTGACCGGAAAGACCATCACCCTCGAGGTCGAGGCTTCCGACACCGTCGACGTCGTCAAGAAGAAAATCGAGGACAAGGAAGGAATTCCCCCCGATCACCAGCGTCTCATCTTCGCTGGTAAGTATAGATTTGTTTTGTTATCGATTGAGTTCTTAATACAATCAATGATTCTAATCATTATTTCTTCAGGAAAGCAGCTTCAGAATGGCCACACTCTCTCCGAGTATAACATCCAGAAGGAGTGCACCTTCCATCTCGTTCTCAGTATGCTCGGAGGAACGTAAACCTCTGTCAAGATGCTACCGGAAAGACCATCACGCGTATTTCTTTCTCCGACCTCTCACATATCCTCGCTCCCCCTGTACTCTCTCACATCTTCACGTTCTCTGCCCCGCTCAAAGAACGATCATATCTGCAATGACAAATATTGATTGATTCATTCACATAATTATTACCACCCAGACAGTCAAAAGCTAACAAGGGAAGTATTTTATGTCTCAGTGAGACTTTTGAATAAGAGTATTTTTCCTCGATAGGTAAAGGTTAAATATGATGGGAGCCAAAAAATTAGCTGCTGCCATGCACTTTCAGATTTTTTATAATTAATTTTAATTTTGTGAAAATGCAATTTTCAAATGCGCATACATTATTTTTGACGCCGCTAAGTTTTCAAGGCTCTTTCAGGGGCTACTTATTTCATATACTGCTTGTCGCCTACGTTTTGTGATTTTTTCAACATTTTTTTAAAAAATTACAAAATTAAAATTAATTATATAAAATCTGAAAGTGTATGACAGCAGCTAATTTTTTGGCTCCTATCATATTTTACCTACCTATCGAAGAGAAATACTTTTATTCAAAAGTCTCACTGAGACTAAAAAGACTTCCCTTGTAAGCTAACGATGCAAGTATATGAAGAATGCACATACTGCCTCTCGAGGGGCGAGAATTGATAAAAAAATTCAGTATTTAGGGCCGTGGCCATCCGCTAGTGCCAGCCCAAACATAGTAAAAATTCGCAAAATAATTTAATAGTTCGAATGATGCAGTTTTCTTCGTATTTGTTAATCATAATCAAGCAGGGTTATAGCATATGAAAGTTGAAAGTGTATGAAATATATACAGTGTAGGCAAGAAGACTCCGGGCACTTTTTCATTGTTTTATAACTTTTGATCCAGGAAAGCAATCAAGCCTTTTTGAGACAATGTAAAGAATAAAAAAAGGAATACAACCATGATGAGTTGATGTAATGAAATCATTTCATTGTTGCGTAGTGATGATGCAATCGAAGTACACTTTTTTGAAATTTTTTTATTTCTTTGATCAAAAGTCCTGTTCTTCTGAAACACTGTGAGAGTGGAGAACCCCACTAGGGCTGCACAGTCAAACAATCCGGAATGGCTCCGACACCGATTTCAAGCTGTAGCTAGGTTGCAACTTTGACCACCAAAATATACAACTCAGCTTCTAGATGTGCGAACAACACGTTCAAAGCGCCAAAGTGATGCTAGTGGAAAGTGATGTTTATTCCCAGATTATATAGCTCTTTATTCGCCCTCAGGGTTGAAAAGGGGTCTTTTCGGACGGACTGATTTTGAGACCCCTTATTTTGGTTACAATTAAGTGCCATGTCTGCTCTAAAGTCTATTAGCATAATCAGACTGCACCATAGCTTATACATTTGCGTATGACCCATTTCCCTATTCTATGTCAATGACACGTCACCCTAGTTGACGTGCTGTCTATATTGGTCATTCCTTCATTCTTATCTAGTTCGTTCCTTTGTACCGGTGGTACTGTTTCTCTCTCTCAATAAAGCCTCTACATTATTACTACTTGTTGTGCCTAAGGACATAACATTATTGGCGACCAGGATTGTTTGACGAGCTAACGCGTAAGTGAATTCTTATTATTTCTTGTTTCTTTTGTTGTTTCTTGTTGTTCACTTTCTCTGTATTTGGTAATACAGAGTTAGGCAGATCTGTATTTGGTAATACAGATATTACTATACTTTGGCAAGTATAGGCAGACTTGTATTTGGCAATACAAGTAGGAAGTTTTCGTACAAGTACGCCGAAGGCTATACTCAAATAATTCGTAGTAAGGATGCCTGAAGTGGAGAAACCTGAAGTGGAGAAGCCAGAAGCTGAAGCTGAAGCAACTACGTTAGCATCGGTAGTGGAGATGATAGCGAAGATGCAACAACAGTATATGAAGATGCAGAATGAACAGAACAAGAAGAACAATGAGATACTTGAGAAGTTAGCAAGTAAAGAGAATGTTGTTAGAGAAGACAGCAAAAGTTCCTTGACTAATGGACCATCTATTGATGCAATGGAAGCTCGCATTGTGAATTTCGATTATGATGCTGAAGAATGTACATTCGAGAATTGGTATGAACAATATCGAGATTTCTTCGAGTATGATGCGAAACATTTGGATGATGGCAACAAGGTTCGAATACTATTGCGTCATTTGAGTGTGAAGTGCAATGTATTGTATCGAGACCACAAAGCACCAGAAGATGTGATGAAGATATCCTTCGAGGATACGATAAAGGCACTCAAGGCTCTTTTTGGCAAGAAAGAGACGGATTTTGAAATTCGTATTCGATTCTTCAAACTGAGCATGGCTATGAATGGGAGCACGGATGTGATGCAGTTCGCATCTGAAGTGAATCGTCTGTATCAGAAAGGAAATCTGAAGGATGTTAAGGAAGATCAAATGAAGATCACGATATTCCTGGCTGGATTGGATTTGCCTCTACAGAAGACGATACGTATTCAACTATTCAATGCCGTCAGCCAGAAGCCTGATATCACATACAAGGAGCTTCTAGAAAGATATTCGTCGTTGAGAGCACTTGAACGTGAAGTATCAGCAGTTCAGACGAATGCAGCCAATATGGTGAGAGTACCTGAAGATGACAATGAAAAGAATCGTAAGAAGCCAAAGACCGAGAGATCAAAGACCAATGTGAAATGTACACATTGTGGCAAGAATGGTCATACTGATGAGAGATGCTGGTTGAAGCATCCAGAAATGAGACCGAAGAAGAACTTCCGGAACAATTTAGTACAAGTTAAGGATTGCAATCTGATTGAAGGCAATCGCGTGTATGTGAATGTATCCATGGATGGAACACAGATGGAGTGTCAACTTGACACAGGATCTGATCTGACGCTCATCTCGGAGGTTGACTGGAAGGAGATGAAGAACCCTAAGTTGGTTCCTGCTCCATGTACCGTATCATGTGCAAATGGACAAGGTATGAAGATCCTCGGCAAGTTCCGCAGTAGAATGGAATACTGTGGTACAGAATGTGACGCATGGATCCACGTCACCCCAAGACCGATTCGACTAGTCGGCAATGATGTATTCTTCAAGCTAGACTTGAAGCGAGCATTCTCAGATGAGAATGATGAAACGGTGATTGCACACATCAAGTCAGGAGACTACACAACCTGGGTAAAGAATGTCTTCCCAGAAGTTTGTGAGCCTGGACTGGGGAAGTACAACAAGTCTGCAGCTAAGTTGTATCTGAAGCCGGGCGTAAAGCCGGTATTCCGTAACAAGCGGCCAGTGGCGTATGCCAGCCAGCAGGTGTGTGAGAAAGAAATCGATCGATTATGTGATATGGGAGTGATTTCCAAGGTGGAACACTCGGAGTGGGCGGCTCCGTTCTTGCTAGTCGCAAAGAAGAATGGTGCAAAGAGATTGTGTGCTGATTTCAAGACAGGTCTGAATGACTGTCTGGAGGATTGTACTCATCCGCTCAAGCTGCCGGAAGACATATTCGCCTCATTGAATGGTGGAACAGTTTTCTCCATGATCGATTTCTCGGATGCGTATCTCCAAGTTGAAGTCGACGAGGAAGCTAAGAAGCTGCTCGTGATCAATACGCATCATGGACTGTATCAGTACCACAGATTACCGTTCGGTGTTAAGCCTGCTCCAGGTATATTCCAGTCGATAATGGACCAGATGTTGACAGGAATGAGCAGGACAGTGGCATACTTGGATGATGTCATTGTAAGTGGAAGGACGAAGGAAGAGCACGACGAGAACCTGATGAGAGTTCTCGAGAAGATTCGCGAGTCTGGATTCAGAATCCGACCAGAGAAATGTGCATTCGGACAGAATGAAGTCCACTTCCTTAGATTCATCGTGAATGAATCTGGACGTCTCCCTGATCCAAAGAAGGTGCATGTACTCAAGAAGATGCAAGTACCCAAGGATGAAACTCAACCGAGATCGTTTCTCGTTGGAGTTAACTATGAAACTTTCGATCAGAATATCGAGAGCCAAGTAAGATGTTATGAAGGTTGTGAAAGTGTTGCCAAGAATCCTTCGAAAGCTGAACCAATCAAGTGGCCAGAGTCGAGTCGACCAATGGAGCGAGTCCATATGGATTTCGCCGGTCCAATGAATGGTCGATACTACTTGATCATTGTGGATGTTCATAGTACATGGCCAGAGGTCGTGACGATGGAGAGGATTACGGCTGATGCAACCGTCAAAGCATTGAGAGACTTCGTATCAAGATACGGTAGTCCGGAGACCATAGTGTCTGATAAAGGAACTCAGTTCAAATCTGAGAAGATGAGAGCATTCTGTATGGAGTATGGAATCAACCACATGTTCTCGCCGCCATATCATCAACAGAGCAATGGACAGGCTGAACGCTTCGAGGATACGTTCAAGCGGTCACTGTTGAAGATGAGAGGAGAAGGTCCTGAGGATGAGAATGTGCAGAAGTTCTTGATGATGTACAGATGCACTCCTAACAATCAACTGAAGATGTGTACTCCAGTTGAGATCTTCCTCGGAAGGAAGATGCGATGTTGTCTCACTCTCATGTCTCCCAGGGAGGGAGAGGAGAGAGTAGTGAATGATAAGGTGACACAAGAGTTCGCCGAAGGAGACACTGTATACTATCGTGATCGGGATGGTCCGAATCACGAGAAGTGGTCTGAAGCAGTAGTGCTCAGAAAGAAAGGAAATGTGATGTATGAAGTCCAGAGATTGGATGGTAGTTTGGTAACTGCCCATACGAATCAATTGAAGAAAAGATGGACTGAGGATTGTGATCCTCTGAGTGTATTACTGGAGAGCTTCAATGTTCCCGCCGACAACGTCGTCGAATGCAACGTCCAGATCGAGCCCGCCAAGTGCAACGTCTCGCCGTCTACTGCCGATTCCGTCGTCATTGATGTTGATGTTGATGCTGTCGTCGTGCCCACAAATAACGTGGTGAACAACAAGAAGTCTAAACCTGAGCTTACCGTAACCGGTTCTACAAGGCCAGCCCGTAATAGACAACCACCCTCTCGTTTGAATATCTCATCCACTAGAGGTCAAACCTACCATTGATTCGTATCGCCATGATTATTGATTCCTTATTATTGATCGTAATTCCTATTGTCATTACATCACATTATTTATCCTGTACTATATGATTATGTACATATTTATTGTTTGTCAGATATGCCCTAGTTCATATCTTGGTGCGGAGGTGCCATGTCTGCTCTAAAGTCTATTAGCATAATCAGACTGCACCATAGCTTATACATTTGCGTATGACCCATTTCCCTATTCTATGTCAATGACACGTCACCCTAGTTGACGTGCTGTCTATATTGGTCATTCCTTCATTCTTATCTAGTTCGTTCCTTTGTACCGGTGGTACTGTTTCTCTCTCTCAATAAAGCCTCTACATTATTACTACTTGTTGTGCCTAAGGACATAACACAAAGCACCTTTGTATGTATGTTAAAGTTGTCAACAAAAGTTTTAACACGATTGCTGAACTTCTATCTTTGATCTTTGTATTTTGATCTTTGATCGCTCAAACCGAATAGACAGGATATCAAATGACTTTCCGATCATCGAGATATACTTTTGTCCTTATGTTTCTGTTTTGTAAACATTTAGAAAGCACATTTGGCATGTTCTATAGCCATACGTGGGCATGCTGGGGAAAGTCTGTTCGCAAATCAGAATCGACTGGAAGATGTAACAAGATATGGATAAGTTGCAAAAAAGCATAAATTTTTAAGTAATTTCAATTTTTTTTGCAATTTTTGCAAGGCTATGCGACACGCCCCTTGGGGAAGGCATGGCTGTGCGACAAAAAATCGTTTTCAGACGTTCACTTATAATTAGATAATTCTCGTGTCCCTGTAGTTTTTTTTGAATAAATTCTGCATTTGTAGAACTGCTCTCCTGCCAGGGGGGGGCTCACAAAAGTGGTCGCCTTTTATTATTAGGTAGGACAGTCCAAGGGGGCGGGGCTCACAGTCCTCTCCTCGAAATTGAAGAGCACCGACGCAGTGTTCATAAAATATCCCGACCACTTTATTCTTTACACTCTGTTCCATGGTCTACATATTTTTAACGCACGGAATTGTAAAGCTACAGTATCGTCCAAAAGTAATGGGACACTTTTTCACTTTCTTATAACTTTTGAACCAGAAAAGCAATCAAGCTGATCTTTTGAGTCAATATAGAGAATTTATCAAGGAATATTACCATGATGTGTTGGTATAATTAACTTAGTTAATTTTTGCGTAGTGATGAAGCTACCGAAGTACCTTTTTTTGAAAATTCCCATTTCTTTAGTGAAAAGCCCTGTTCTTCGGGAACACTGTGAGAGTGGAGACCCCCACTAGGGCTGTACAGTCAAACAATCCGGAAAGGCTCCGACTCCGATTTCAAGCTGTGGCAGGGTTGCAACTTTGACCTAAAAAAAATATAACTCGGCTTCTAAATGTGAATACGACCCGTTCTAAGCTCCAAAATGATGTTAGTGGCGAGTAATGTTTTCCTCCAGATTATGGTAGTCATAGCTCGTCATTTGCCCTCAGGGCATGAAAATCAATTTTTTCGAAAGGACTGATTTTGTGACCCTACCGTTCAGAGGGCTTGTCTTCTAAAATTATGGTTCCTCCGCAGGCAGCTTTGCAATGTATAAAATAAGTATTTCCCTTATTTTGATAAAGTTCCGATTCCTTTCAGACCCGCAGCAAACGTTATGCTGAGGTCTACTCGATGCGCGCTCTTGCGCTTTCTCTCTTACTGCTCTCGCCCCTGGGCCTCTATTGATGAAATCTCTTAGTTTCAAAGTACCAATGCATGTTAGAGATGTTCACAAAAGATTTTACACTATTGCTAAACTTTGATCTTTGATCTTTGTATTTTGATCTTTACTCGCTACAACCGAGTGGACCTCAGCATAACGTTTGCTGCGGGTCTGAAAGGAATCGGAACTAAATCAAAATAAGGGAAATTAATATATGATATATTGCAAAGCTGCTTGCGCAGGAACCATAATTTTAGAACACCCGCCCTCTGAATGGTAGGGTCTCAAAATCGGTCCTCCCCAAAAAAAATTATTTTATGCCCTGAGGGCAAATGACGAGCTACGACTACCATAATCTGGGGATTAACATTACTCGCCACTAGCATCATTTCAGCACTTAGAACGGGATGTTAGCACATCTAGAAGCTGAGTTATAAATTTTGGGTGTCAAAGTTGCGACCCAGCTACAACTTGAAATCGGAGTCGGAGCCATTCCGGATTGTTTGACTGTACAGCCCTAGTGGGGTTCTCCACTCTCACAGTGTTCCCGAAGAACAGGGCTTTTCACTAAAGAAATGGGAATTTTCAAAAAAAGTGCACTTCGGTTGCGTCATCACTACGCAAAAATTAACTAAGTTAATTACACCAACACATCATGTTAATATTCCTTGATAAATTCTCTACATTGACTCAAAAGATCAGCTTGATTACTTTCCTGGTTCAAAAGTTATAAAAAAATGAAAAAGTGTCCCATTACTTTTGGACGATACTGTATGACGAAAAAAGCAAAACTTGATAACCTTTTGCACGGTAGACTCAGCATATTTCGAAACTACTTTTGGTATCCCTCACAACCCGTACATGACGATATGGGTCGATTTCAGAATCTCCTCCGTATAGTTTGGTGCTTTGCTTATCAGGGAGTCAAGTTTAATTAATGATCTACAATTTAGAAGTAAATGATTCATGTAAATGCGATATGATAATAAATAGATGTAGATAAGAATCACGATGTAAGATATTCATAAATTTCGAAATAAATACATAAATTTCCTACAAATTGATTAGCTTTTTTGAAAGATAGGGGTATTTAAACAGCCATCATATCAGTAACAGCAATACGTGGGGATTCTGTCTTGGTACTTAGTTAGTTAGTACTGAGCCTTGTCAGTTGCTAATTTCTCTCATTCGGGAAGGGCTGGGGCTGATTATCGTGTACGTTCTGGATAATGGCTCGATCTTTGAAGCTCTGCCCATTGAGGAAGTGATGGGGCGCCTACAAAAGGTGACAATGCAAGGGGGGCAAGATCGGGTGAGTACTTGGGGAATACAATCCTGTCATAACCCTTGGTCGCTCTTATGGTATGGGGTCGAGCGTTATCATGTTGGAATTAGATCTGATCCTCCTTCTCACGTGATTGTTCGAGGTGGAGTCTTAGCTTCCCCAGCTGTAGATTATAGACATGTAATAACAGTGGTATCGGGGTACGGATCAGCTACTAGATATTGGAACAATCGATCGAGGACCGGCTCCACAGAGCGACCGGGTTGGTCTTCATCTGTTTATCTATGGAAAAGCCCTGTTTTGCGAATTTGACAACCCACTTTCTCATCGCTGTTATATGTATATGAGGTATGTGAGAGGTACACCTCTGATACGCGATGTTGGATGTCGAGGAGTTTGAAGACAGAGAGGAAGAGGAACATAATCATGATGCGAGTGTGAATTCTCTCGAAAACAAAATTGTGCGAAATTCTCGTTAGGAGGACAAGTGGGAACTGAATCGAAAACAACTGCAGGATACTTGAGCCCCCCCCCCCTCTCTAGTGCAAACAGGATGGAGGCTGGCAATAACAGCAGTGCAAGAACGAGGCGACTGAAGTTGAGACAAAAAAACGAGCGTTACTTATGTCACCTAATACTATCTGGTGTGACCTAGCGTACCACCCTTTGACCTTTTTGAATTCCCATGTTCACAGTGTAGTGAAACGTGTGATGTTGGTCATCTTTAGTATCGATCTATCAAGGTGTCCGGAAAGTCTTTGCACTATTTTCTGCACTTACTTTGAACCCCTCTAACTCGGACGAGAGCGAGCGCTATGCCTTGTGACATTTTACCTACATGGGGGACCTATTCATCACCAAATGTGATAAGTTTCGTTTGCCAACTCTCTTTCCTTGACTACATTTTATTTTTTTTAGCTATGTCACAGTTGCCGAGTGTTTGACATATCCTTCTTCATTTGTACCGTACGGGGCGGACTGCATTAGCCGAATAAGAGTTAGAGATACATGGAGCAGGCAACTGGTCCTCGTTCGGTCTTCACTTGTCCCAGAGTGTATTAAGTATTTCCCCATGTCATCTCCACCCTGCTTCCCAGAAACCGAGTCGACATCTCCACTTCAAATCTCGGCCGTTCTCCATCCACTGGTTGGGTGATGTATGTTGTCTGCCAAGATGATAAGTGGGTGTCGTACAACAACCCCGGTATAATCATGGTATGGCTGCCCGCTTTGAAGGATGCTAAAACCGTCCCGAGACGCTAACCGAATGGAAGAAATGAGTCGCTCTTTTTCTTCTTCTACTCTCTTGGTGGGGTGCATCTCGAACTATTACCTGAGGGGTAGAATGTTAACATCAATGTCTTCTACGAGCCACCGGAGGAGATGGATTGCCGAGTCCTTCTCAGACACTTTATGTGATTAAAAGTATTGTTTTTAATGAGCAACGACCGGACATATCACACTAACAAGACGCAGAAAAACCTTATGCACTGTTACATTTGCGTTACGTGCCTACGCCGTAACCCCCTCCGCCGCGTCGGAGAGGTGACGGAGGGGGTTACGGCGTAGGCACGTAACGCAAATGTAACAATGCATTAGGAATTTAGATATCGACTGACTTCCCCATACACCTGGAAGTATGGTGTTCTGCAGTTGCTTACGAGATTACATTTTTCAAAACGTGCGCACGCCGTAACGGCGGAGGGGGTTATGGCGTGCGCCCGTTTTGAAAATGTAACACCACCTAATACTCTTTATCAAGATTAACAAAGTAGTGTTTCACTGAATGCCAAGTGATATAAAATGTGATCTTCTTTCTTTAATTATTCTTCTTTCATCTCCTTATGATCCGCTATTGATGGGAAATTGCCGAAAATTGTCAAAAGTGCCGTATTTGCCGAAAATACTTGTTTTCGGCAATTTCCGGAATTACCGAAAATATACCTTGCAGCACAGCCCTGGTATTATTGTATCAATAAATAGATGCAGAGAAGATTCACGATGTAGATGCGATCTATATAAGCTCTCTCCTAGTCAGAAAGATCAAAGATCAAGGATCTTTAACAATTTGTTCTGATGTGCTTGATCCTGTCGTTGTATGACTTATATCGAGCCCCTAGCTACCCCCTCAATTTCGAAATAACCATGATTTCTTTCCAATAGATTAGCCATTTAGAAAGATTGGGGTATATAAACGCCCAACAAACGAGTCATGATCTCTCTTTCTTATCATTCTTTTATCAATAACAACAATACATTGAGATTCCTTGGTCCCTTCGTTAGTTTGTACTGAGCCTTTCCAGTCGCTTGTTATTCATCGAGTTTTCAGGCGTTTTTTTTGTGCGTTGCTTTGCCGGATTTATCTTGATACAATAGGCTATTGTCGGATTGTTTCTCACATTTAGCAACTGTTGTTGGCGAGTTTCCTATGCTCTTCACACAGAGAAATAAGTGTAACCCACAGAACATAAGACCTTATACAGTGGCGCACACTCTACAGGCGTGTCCCCTGATGTCCCCTGGGCGATTACTCTATGAATAAATTTCGGAAAAATGTGTTCGTAGTATCAATTACTTAGTTTATCTGAGTGCTGCTAAACGTCATGCAAATGAAATATGTTGCTTGACTCTGTACAGTATTTCAGGAAAATCAAATTACGCGATCTCTGTTTATTTTACAAACTATTTCTTCTAAATTTACTACCTTTCCCTTTGATTGATCTAATAAACGTGGTTTCTGTTTATTTGCTTTATGTATGATCGAAATTCGGTTGGTATTCAATATCAATTTTTTTAATATATTTTAATAATATTTTTTTAAATTTTTTTAAAAATGTAAAAATATTTTCAAAAAACCATCGCCCCACGAACTTATTTCACTATAAAACTATCCAGAGTCAATTAATATTTTTCTTTTACATGGCGTTTAGCTGCACTCAGATACAGTGTAGCCTAAAAGTCATGGGACACTTTTTCATTTTTTTATAACTTTTGATCCAGAAGAGCAGTCAATCTGATCTTTTCGGTCAATGTAGAGAATTTATCAGGGAATTTTACCATGATGTGTTGGTATAATTAGATTGTTTTACTGATGCGTAGTGATGACGCTATCGAAATACACTTTTTTTGAAAATTTACATTTCTTTAGTGAAAGGTCCTGTTCTTCTGAAACATTGTGAGAGTGGAGATCCTCACTAGGGCTGCACAGTCACACAATGCGGAATGGCTTCGATTCCGATTTCAAGCTGTAGCAGGGCCGCAACTTTGACCCCCAAAATTTATAACTCAGCTTCTAGATGTGCTAACGACCCGTTCTATGTGCTGAAATGATGCTAGTGGCCAGTAATGTTTATCCCTAGATTACGGTAGTCATAGCTCGCCATTAGCCCTCAGGGATAAAAAGCATTTTTATTGGAAGGACTGATTTTACGACCCTACCGTTCGGAGGACGGGTCTTCTAAAATTATGGATCGTGCGCAAGAAGCTTTGCAATATATCATATATTTATTTCCCTTATTTTGGTTTAGTTCCGACTCCTTTCAGACCCGCTGCAAAAGTTATGCTGAGGTCTGCTCGGTTGTAGTGAGTGAAAAACAAAATACAAAGATCAAAGATCAAAGTTTAGCAATAGTGTAAAAACTTTTGTGAACATCTCTAACATACATTGGTACTTTGCAACTAAGAGATTTCTTCAATAGAAGCCCAGGGGCGAGCGCAGTAAGAGAGAAAGCGCAAGAGTGCGGACCGAGTAGACCTCCGCACAACGTTTGCTGCGGGTCTGAAAGGTATCGGAACTAAATCAAAATAAGGGAAATTAATATATGATATATTGCAAAGCTTCTTGCGCAGGAACCATAATTTTAGATAACCCGCCCTCTGAACGGTAGGGTCTCAAAATCGGTCCTCCGCAAAAAAAATTATTTTATGCCCTGAGGGCAAATGACGAGCTATGACTACCATATTCTGTGGATAAACATTACAGGCCACTAGCATCATTTCAGCTCTTAGAACGGGTTGTTAGCACATCTAGAAGCTGAGTTATAAATTTTGGGCTCCAAAGTTGCGACCCTGCTACAGCTTGGAATCGGAGTCATTCCGGATTGTGTGACTGTGCAGCCCTAGTGAGGATCTCCACTCTCACAATGTTTCAGAAGAACAGGACCTTTCACTAAAGAAATGTAAATTTTCAAAAAAGTGTATTTCGATAGCGTCGTCACTACGCATCAGTGAAACAATCTAATTATACCAAAACATCATGGTAATATTCCCTGATAAATTCTCTACATTGACCGAAAAGATCAGATTGACTGCTTTTCTGGATCAAAAGTTATAAAAAAATGAAAAAGTGTCCCATGACTTTTAGGCTACACTGTAGAAGTAATCGATAATACGAACATTTTTTTCAGAAATTGATAGATAGAGAAATCGAACAGAGGACATCAGGGGGGCATGCGGGGACACGCCTGTAGGAAAGGAGAGAGTGCACTACGTCATTGATTGCTCTTTTCCAGAGGCGGCAAACGTGACGTCACAACTGTAGGCGGATGCGTTTACCAGGAATCCTCCGCCTACACTTGTAACGTCATGTTTGCCGGCAAACGTTTTGCCAAAGTTCATGGATACCTATGCAGAATGCAAATTCACGTCAAAAACCTCATGGGCAAGGTTATCACTCTTGAAGTCGAGGCCTCCGACACTATCGACAATGTAAAGGCCAAGATCCAAGACAAAGAAGGAATCCCTCCAGAGCAGCAGAGATTGATCTTCAATGGTAATCATCTATAACTGTACTCCAGTTTAGCCGATAATCCATCAATAATTCAATACTAATCAATATTGATTCAGGAAAACAACTCGAACATGGCGGCCCCACTCTTTCCGACTTCAACATCCAGGATAAGTCGACAATACACCAAGTTCTCCGCTTAGGATCAGGAATGAATATCTTCGTCAAGACCGAAACCGGAAAGACCATCACCGTCGGGGCCTGTTGTTGCAACTCCATCTTGTTTGTCAAGGAATGCGTGTATGAGAAAGAAGGAATTCCCCCTGAGCAACAGTGCTTGTTTTTCGATGGTAAGTATTTAATACTATTTACTAGAGACAAGCATTATTGACTAATATTTTTTGCTATAAGAAATTCTGTGATCAAACAATAATTCGAATTTACATTTTTAGGAAAGAAACTTGAAAATAACCATGCTCTCGACCAGGGCTGGGATTTTGTGTTTTGTGTTTTGTGTTTTTTTGTGTTTTTCATGGTTTTGGGCACAAAAATTTTTGTGTTAAAATTTTGTGTAAAAATGACACAAAATAACACAAAAAATTTGTATAAATTTTCCGATTTTCATGAAGAAAATCGATGATATTTTTCGAAACGTATGATATAATTTTATCAGCAACATTGTAGATTATGCAATAATGGGACAATTTTGATCTAAAATTTCGTATTATCGGTAATTCGAAGCTTGCTATCTCCGTTTTCGTTCAGCACAAGACCAAACTCGTGGTTTCTGAGTCGTAGTTCTGTTTTGAATTGCTATTGCATGTTTTTTGCTCATATAAAAGTTCTATATCGAAAAATACCCTTTTATTAGCTGTAGATCTAGTGTAAAATTTTTTTGTGTTTTTTTGTGTTTTGTGTACACAAAAAAATATTTTTGTGTTTTTTGTGTACACAAAATTTTTGTGTCAAGAAAACGTTTTGTGTCCCAGCCCTGCTCTCGACCACTACAACGTACGGCCGGAATCCACCCTCGTTCTGGTTCGTTATAATTAGAGACAAGTTTGTCTTCTTCTACTAATCGCAATACTGTTCGGGTAGCCAAGAAAAAAGGTCTAGTATTGATAAAAGGGCATCCTAAATTTTCCATTCAAAATAGTAAAAATAGTAAAAATAGTTTTGTTAAGTTCGAAAAGGTGATCGGAAATATGTATTTCAAAGTTTGAAACAACGCGCTGGTAAGAAGGTGGATTACTGTAACCTGCTGCACACCACAGGTGAGATTTCCGATGTCGTATGCACGAGAAAGACATGTTTCCATCTCCATTCTCTCGCTTTTATGTGATATTCATGAATATATTTCATGGAATAAATAAATAAATAGGAAATGTATAGCTGGACGTTTTCATCATATACAGTCCCGCACGATCGCCCTGTCAAAAGGCGGGCCTCCGCGACAAGAATCTTGTCGCCTCATGTCGCATCTTTCTAAAAGAATTTTAAAATATATCATTAGTTGTGATCATTGCATCATCCGATAAGATTAAGATCACCGTTGAAACGAATAAAATTGGTTAACTCTGGACAGAGTTATTGAAGGATCATAAATGACAGGGGTGCTACCGTAATCCCTACAAATTTGAATTTCCCGCACTTTTCATTGACCCTGCGAAATCGATTTTCTCACGAACGTGCTTTAGAACGCTTTTTTCTCGTATTGGAAGTATTTTATTTGGAACTTTTGTAATTATTTCACAAAATACATGAAAAAATACAGTACAGCCCGGTCGTGTTTTGTACACATTCTGCGCTGCGCGCCACTGCGGGGCGCATTTGGACGCATCACTTATTTCCTTTGCGTATGAATATTTTTGAATTCTCAAAGTCTTAATCATGAGTTTCCGTGATAAAAAGTTCTTTTAATGACTAAAGAAACTGAAACAAAATTTTTATTAATGAGAAAAAACAATTAAAAGGCAAATCACACTGGTCCGAAAATGATCACTATTAATTTACTGGAAAGGTATACTGTAATATTGCGTATCGATCGCACGATCGCCGTAAGACCTATTTTAAAATTTACAGTACCCATCATTTTCGGACCAGTGTGATTTGCCTTTTAATTGTTTTTTCTAATTAATAAAAATTTTGTTTCATTTTCTTTAGTCATTAAAAGAACTTTTTATCACGGAAACTCATGATTAAGACTTTGAGAATTCAAAAATATTCATACGCAAAGGAAATAAGTGATGCGTCCAAATGCGCCCCACAGCGGCGCGCAGCGCAGAATGTGTACAAAACACGACCGGGCTGTACTGTACAAAAGAAAATCCGCCAAAAGCGTTAGAAAACATGTTCGTTAGAAAATCGATTTCGCAGGGTCAATCAAAAGTACGGGAAATTCAAATTTGAAGGGATTACGGTAACACCCCCGTCAGCCATGATCCTTCAATAACTCTGTCCAGAGTTAACCAATTTTATTCGTTTCAACGGTGATCTTAATCTTATCTGATGATGCAATGATCACAACTAATGAAATGTCTTAAAATTCTTTTAGAAAGATGCGACATGAGGCGACAAGATTCTTGTCGCGGAGGCCCGCCTTTTGACAGGGCGATCGTGCGGGACTGTATATCAGTTTTGTCAACACAGAGTAAAAGGTGTAGCCCAGAGCACATGGAACCTTTGTGGTGTTATATTTAACACTTTTCGTGTTATTTTTATCAACAAAAGAGAATACATGTAATACATCACATGTCTTGGGGGGTTGCACTTTTTTATATGTTTGTGTCAAAAATGTCTCGATGGAGTCAAATAGTCTCACTTGTAATTGCCATCCATCCAGGGCTGTGCGGAAAAAAATTTCGAAAAAAAAAACAAAATTTTTTAAAAAAATAAAAAAAATTCGAAAAATTTTGAAAAAAAAACGAAAATGTTGTACAAAAATTTCTAAATGCTTTTTCTTTTGATTTCTCGCGACTTCGTTGGATTACACCAGTCCCCGTTACTATATCAAGCTAAAGAGTACTATCTAACGTGTCTGTTTGAGAGAGTTTGGATTAATCTATGGTAGTTGAGTTAGACAACCAATCCCTAAGAGAATTTTCCAGACAAAATATGACAATTACAGTGTCAGAAAATGATTAAATTATTGAGAACGTTGCCTGGAATACAACTAAAGAACTTTCAAATAGCACCGAATCGATAAAATAATCAATTTTGAGTGTTATTTTCTGTTCTAATTTTTTCGATTTTTTGAGAAAAAAGTCGAAAAATTTTTCGTCGAGAAAATTGTTTGAAAAAAGTCGAAAAATTCGAAAAATCGAAAAACGAAAAATGCACAGCCCTGCTTCCATCCCAAATGCCAGTTCTCAGCAGTTTTTTCAGAGGTACCCTTCAAAAGCCGTTAAAGAAAATGCGATGAATTCTGAAATAGAAGATTTACAAAGCTGTGAAATATGTACTGAAAAATTCGGTAAGCAGATCATTCTCAAAATATTGTGTTTACAAAAAAATCAGTACTTTTGCTGTGGATTCTCAACTAATCAATAAACATTTATTGCTCGATCACATTTTTCGATTTTAAATTTTTTTGTATTACAGATTCGAATTTTCGAGTTCCCCATACTCTTCACTGTGGACATACATTCTGTTTAAAATGTATTGAAGCAATCAAAAAATATGAAAGGTTCATTTTAATCATTAATTATATATTTCAAACTAATTTTCATAGCTATCCATGTCCAAATTGTCGAAGAGAAAATAAAATTGTAAATGGACAATTTTTTGCGATCAATCGACTTGCTCTTAGTGAGTTTTTTTCGCTTTTCATCTTATTTCAAGTTTTTTTATTAAACAGAACTGGCTGAACTGAAGAATTGAATCAATCGATATTGCAATTCGAAGAATTCGTGTAAGCTAAATATATTTGTTGAAGAAATGCGCCAAAATTCCTTTTCATCTTTTCGTTTTCAGGAACAATTATCCACATTCTAATGGTTCAATTGTTATTATTGGTCGTACAGTAACGGCAAAAAAGAATGCAATATAATAATAGAACATCATGTTTTTTAATGTAACTTTTTCCACATTTGATAAATCGTTCTCAAAATTGTTCTGGAACCGTACCATGAGTGAACTATTGATTGAAAAATTACCAATTTTACCGATCTCAGTCAGCATACCAAATTTGATAAAGTGTGTTACAATGTTCACAAATGTATATTCGCATTATTATTTTCATTGTAATTAATATCATTATTAAATACTTTTTAATAATTTTATATTAACATTTTCCATGTTTTGTTCATTTTTCATTTTTTTTCCTTTTCTTGTGTGTTCTGAGCTTGAAAATTATTTGAAATTAACTGCTGAATCTCTCAAACACGTTGCTCCACTTCACTCGGTCCATCCTTTTCATTTTCCATTTCATTTTTCAATCTTCGCTTGCTTTTGTACGGTCGTCCACTCACAATGTCTGATGAAATTATCGATGACGATAGTGGTATTTGTTATACTTACATTACCTACCGTACTAATATATCTACAGTAGCCGCTCTTGCATCAGCCCAAACTGCGGTATCGATGTCGACTCTTAGTGAAGATCCTAATACGGTAGATTGATCTTTGATCTTTGCGTTTTTGTTATATTTGATCATTTAAGAATCTACCGGACGATCGGCACGAAATTCACTGTGATACGCTATCATGTTACACTCAGACATCAGGTAATCAATCGATAATGTATACTGTAGTCTGATCATAAATCAATCAATATTATCTTTAGGTACTGTATCGTACATAACCATCAATCCTGTTCAAAGTTTTGAAAGCTTTTACGCCAAGAAGAAGGTACTGTACTGACAAGGGGATGGTCGCAACTTGTCTTGGCCATATGAGCTGGCAATAGCATGACTAGAATCAGTTTTCGATGCTTATTATGAATCCGTATTCAGAAAGTGCCTAATCGACCTCTGTTTCGAGAAAATCGTTATTGAATTTTGGCTTGTTAATTCGAAAATTCGTGTAGTTTTCCTCACAAACTATGTGGATTGCATCGAATAGATCCGGTGATGAAAGGTAGACTACTGCGAGAGTTTATAGGTGAGTTCACCAGCACACCCGGACGATTTGCGCAGAAAAACACACGAATTTCCGAATCAAAATCTCGATTTCCTCGAAACTCAGGTCGATTAGGCACTTTCTGAAAACGGATTCGTAATCAGCATCGAAAACTGATCCCAGTAATGCTATTGCCATCACATATGGCCAAGACAAGTTGCGAGCATCCCCTTGTGATTACTGTAGTTGAGATATGATTTCTTTTTTGTTACAGAAACAGATAGTAAATGGACATGTAATGCAATATGATCATATTCTGCGAGAGGCAAAGGTTACGGTATTTATGGATACTTTATTGATTATTATAGGGTTTTTAGGAGATTTCATTCGATCCTCGTCAGTTCCAACCTCTTCGTTGTAAGGTCAATCCGAAACTACTCAAGGTACTGTAGGTGCCCTACCGTATTCAATCTGACCTGCCGTAGCCACTCTGTCTTACTGTACATATATTCTTTAGATGTTGGATGCTCGTCAGAAACGTCTTCGTAAGAAACATAAACGTGGTCATAAATTCTTCAAAGTAATCGCTGTTGAATTGCCTTCTGAGACGAAAAGAAGTGACTCGGAAGAGGATTTGATTAGTGTAGGAGTTGTTGAGGTGTTTCATTCACTTGGCACAATGCCAAGATATTGATTTTATCGATTTATAGGCTCATAGAGCTGCTCTGACTGAATTTATTTCTTCCAAGTGTTGTGCATTTTCAACATTGACATTGAAAGCTAAATTTGATAGTGGTGAGTGTTTTTAAGAGTACATGTAGAGAATTTATTAATCATGGATTAATTTTCAAAGGAAAAAGATCTGTGAATAAAGTATTATAAATATTATATATTTGTAGATCAGAAGTTGATCGGTTCACTCGATATTGATGTGATTGATGAACGAGAAAGGCGAAGAAATGATGAATCCACTGAGGTGATGATTGATTGAGTACCGTACACTAGATTCATGATTGATTTGATTTATTGATCGGCAGACCAGATTTAACTCTCGCACGTTCAGAGACTCCAAGATTCGGATGTTCGTAATGACTTCTATGCTTGTCGTTCAGTCACGACAGAGGTTGGTGTAACTGTGTGGTGTACGGTAGACGACTTTCACTAATTATTGATTTTCAGTCTCTTGCATCTGTTCTGACTGAGTCATCCACACTATCACATGACATACCTGCAACAACGATGTTTGTACTTTGGACCTTGAACTTGCAATTTTACATTTGATCTTTGATCTTTACAGAAATCAGCGATCAAATGGAATAATATCTCGTATTTTCCACCGCTTATCATTCGGATTCTTTGGTTAAGAAAAGAAGACAATCAGATCGATAACTACATTAGATCAAAGACGTTTCCGATCATCGCGATAAACTCTTGTAGTTTTATTTCTGTTTTGTCAACACATAAGGCAACTGTTTTCCGTGAAGGAGTAGACCACTAGGGCAAAAGTAAAGACGCATTAGGATTGCTTGCAAGCAAACTTTATATCAGTATATGAATTACCCGATTGCATTATTCAACGCAAAAAACGTTATGAAGTACACCGTATCCGCCCATTTTTCGCAAGTTAATCAGTTTATAAAACTAAAAGCTTCATGGGTAAAATAGAGCATAGCTTCGAGTGAACACTCTGGTGTCGAAATCCATGATCACGAATACACGTATAATCATGCATGATTCGATTTTTTCATGCATGAAATATTCGTGGTTTGTGATCATGTACGAATTTTCACTGATCTTGGATGTAATCCAGAAAAAAATCTAGAATCCATGCATGATTCGAGTATATCCCATGCTAGATCATGCCATTAATTGTGCGAATTTTACTTGAATCATGCATGGATTCAAACACCTAGCGGTGCATCTATCGATTTCTTGGATCTGGTAGGTTGACTCAGCAACTTTAGAAACTACATATGTGGATCACTAACCATCCGTACATGCAAATTTGGGACGATTTCAGAATCTCTTCCGTTTAGTTTGGTGCTTCCCTTGTCAGTAAAAAAGGTCCTTGTAGAGTAGGTCTGAAGAAGATATTAGGCCCTCCAGACTGAATTGGCGTTGAATCGCGATTACTAACAGTATTCTAAACTGACCTAGCAGTGATCACCCGCAGGACTTGGTGTGCCTTGAATAACGGGTTGTACCGTTACCTTTTACCTTGTCAGTGTGTCAAAAACGAGACTAACGATACAATATGAACGACACAAATATGATATGCAAGTTTAATCAATGATCCACAATAGAAAAGTAAATAATTTATCGATTTGAGTAAATGTGATATGATAATAAATAGTCGTAGACAAGAATCATCCATTATATTCCACATCACACAGAAAAAGATAAAATTAAAGACAATTTTTTGGCTAATTCCGCACACAAAGTCAGATCGTCAATTCCCTCACAATCAGATAGTATCTCATAATTGAGAACAATTGGACCATTACAATTTGGATAATTGTTCCTGAAAATAAAATTAGTAATCATTTTTCAAAGAGCTTACAGTGATCGATAGAAATTGAATAAACTCACTCTAGTCACTCTAATAGCTGTGTCTATCGAATCAATGATAACATTAGCAGATTGAATGAGGGTATCACTCAATTCATCAACTGTCGATTTCAGTTCGTTAGCTTGCTAAATTAAGTTTTTTTTAAATATTTAAAATAAGCATGTTAGTCACATACTTCTTGTGTGAAAATAGCATCCGGTGCAGTGAAAAGCTGCTCACGAAGTTGCACGTTTGACAGTTTCTGAACCTCTGGTAAATGTGATGTAACCTATCTTATTTAATAGATTACCTTTGTAAGTTCCTTTTGTAAATCAATCAATATTTTATATTTCGACAATATTTCTTCTTTTTTCGATTCCATTTCATCTTTCTTCATTCTCACATATTCTCGTGATTTAGTACGGATCTAATAATAATAATTATAAGTAAATACAGTTTTCACAAGTTTTCCGTCATCCGCTTATCTTTTTTTTTGTTGCTGATATTCAATGCAGATAGCTTTCGTATATTGTCCCTTGTATTTTATTATTTTAATGCAAAATTTTAAAAAAAAAACAATTAAGTTGTACCTTTTGATTATATTTAACAGTTGAATGGCCAACATGAGGTTCTTCATAAGAACAACTACCACAAATAGGTTTGTTGTACTGAAATATTTTTCCATTACTCGATGCAGCATTAAAACGAATATTACACTTGTTTACCTCTGCACAATTGACCTCCGTACAAATTCTAATTTGAGAAGTTTGAACATTCTGGAAATTTTAAAACATCGATTGAAAATATTTTTTGAAAGAAAGGAAGATATTAAGTCATATAGAAGTTGTATACCTCTTTACAATGGAAGCATTCAGAAAAGGTAAGATACTTAAATTCATTTGTCTCCAGTTCAGCAAATTCTATAAACAAACTTTTTCATATTTTTTTTATTTTTTAAGTCTACTCACTGAGCGCAAGTCGGCTGATTACGAAATATTGCCCATCAACAATTTTACTTATTCTTCGGCAATTTGGGCAAGAGTAGCTGCAATCGATACTGTTCAAAATGGGATTTTCATTTTTTAATTTTTTAAAAATTTTAAATGTAACATACCAATCATCTTTTTTGATTGCTTCAATGCATTTTTTGCAGAATGTATGACCACAATGAAGAGTATGAGGAACTCGGATATGTGCATCTTTTAAAAATATCGATAATAAACAAGTAGTTGAGCAATGGTAATTTGAGTCAAATGGAAGAAAAACTAACCAAACTTTTCCGTACATATTTGACAGCATTGGAAGTCCTCAAGCTCGGAATACAGAGAACTTTCGCATTTACTTATGATATCGCGTTTGATCTTTAAGGTTGATTTTTTTTAAAGTTAACGGGTTCATAGATGAAGGTCAAGAAAAATACAATAGACTTACGATATATTTATCAGGTAAGTGAGTGGAATAAATGTGAGTAGACCATTCGGCTCTGGTAGGAAGAAGTTTTGCAGTGTGTGTCTGCAAATTCAAAACGCCATTCGGGTCGATTCCAATAAGTGTCGGATTGTTCTCAAAACTGAATAATCGCGTTTAAATTTTATCATTATAATAATTTCGGCTTACTTGGTTTCTACAATTTCATATGATAGATCATTTATATTCACTGATACAAGTTGGTTAAAGAAGGACATATAAAAAATCCAATGATTGAAAATCACTGAACTTGAATAGACCTGTAGACATTCTAATATAACTAGCGCAGTGATTAAGCCTCACCCCTGGTATTCCCTTCCTCTCTATATACATATCTGACTTCGTTTGGTAGCGACGAATAGAAGCTTTATTATCATCGTTATTATTTGTTATACCAAATAACAAGTTGCTTGAAAACATATATTTAATAATATATTTCGAATTATCCTTATCAAAAAAATTAAATATAACTTACTTATATGCATGAATTGAATCAAAATGCTTCAGATCTTCAATAGAAATAAACTCAATTCCTTTACTTGATCGATAATCTTCATTGAACGAAAAAGCAAATGATACATTCGGATGTCCAACTCTTTCAACAAAATAGTTCGAACAGTAAGCTTTGAAAAGTGATTTCAATGCATTCCGATCCTGTAAAATGTATTTGTTGTATCTTCGAAAATAACTTTATACTAATAGTCACCTTCTTTACTTGTGTCGAATCCGTGATCACGATCCTTTCGTTTATTAGTTCAGCTTTTTTTATTATACCGTTCTGTAATTTAATTAATTAGAAATGACAAAATAAAAATAAATAAATAAATACATAAATAAATAAATAAAATGGATGGCAGTAAACATACGTTTCGGAAGAAGTAAGCATTATCAATAATTCCGAATCTTTCGCAGGGCTCACAACAATCAATATTTTTTTCTGCACGCATTGTTCTAGAAGATAAATATTATCGCTACAGGTCACGTATAGATTTTGTAATTTCTATCATTACAAAATATAAATAATATAAACATTAAAAAAGATAACGAACCCTCTAATCCATGTGATGAATTTTTTATCATTTCGTCCACGCGAATGGTGAACAAACTCATCTATATTTATTTATTTATTTATTTATTTATCGTATACCACAAGGGTGTTATATCAAATACAAAATCTTCGAGCGCAAATAAAATGTGTTGAACAGCAAAATATCAAAATTATTATAAGCATATTGATCATTATAATAACAACAGTATTCAAAGTTTACTCATACCGTTAGAAATTTGACAGAAATATCCGTTTCGGTCTACCGAATATTCATCACGCTTAACAAATTCCATGATACGGCTGAAATTAAAGAAATAAACCATAACTATATATTTATTTATATTTTGTTGAAGGAAACGTGAAAAATGAGCGAGAAATTTGTTCCGAAAATGGGCACACTCGACCCTTCCAGTCAGAGGGCCTGGAGTGGGGACATAACTCGAAGCACCTCTGGTATTTCAAAACTTAAAGTCTACTTAAAATACGTCACTGTCTTTAAGTTTACTTTAAGAAAACTTCAAGTGAGTGACGTCACTTTTTCACTAGACTTGTAGACTTGCGTCTCACTTTCAGCAGACTTACAAGTGAGTACTACTTAAAGTTAAAGTGTAAGTAGACTTTAAGTTTTGAAATACCTGAGATAATGAGTAATGAATTAATATAAAATTAGACAAAATACGTTCACTAGAATTTGGATATGTCATGAATAAAAAAATTTGACAATTAGACAAATTAGCGAAATAATGTTGGAGAAAAAATGGAGGAATGAGAATATAGCATTATCATTATTAATGAATGGTATGGCGTCCTGCCAGAGGTTTAATACAGCTATATGGCCTAGCTAGGTCATTAAGAGAAGGAGGGGGAGAGGAAGAGAAGATGGAAGGAGAGGGAGAGGAGATGGAAGGAGAGGGAGAAGAGATGGAAGTCGAGGGAGAGGAGATGGAAGGAAAGGGAGAGGAGATGTTCTCTCAATCCTTGTGATGATTCTAGACCTCAATACTATTTCGTGTTATATCATAACTATCTACTTGCTGTAATAGATATGGCTAAAAATCTGTACCTTGTACGGTAATTCAACCTAAGTATGATCTCTGGTACAGTACCATCTATGTGGAAACACTCATTGATTACTCCTCTTGCTAAACCTGGCAAAGATCAACGTTCTCCCTCCTCATATCGTCCTATCTCTATCACTTCACCTGCCTCAAAAACAATGGAAAGGTTGATAAAGCACCATCTAGTTAATCATCTTGAATCGTTTAATATCATTCCTACCCATCAACATGGCTTTAGATCAGGCGCATCAGTAGTTACCAACCTTCTTGAATGCGAAAATGATTGGACTAAAGCATTATCATCTGGACTCTCAACTGATATAATATATCTTGACTTTAGCCGTGCATTTGACACAGTCCCATTCTCCAAACTTCTATTCAAATGTTCATATTATGGTCTGTCTGATAACATGCTTAATTGGTTACACTCATTTTTATCAGATCGGGTTTTCTCTGTAAGATTGAATCATACTCTTTCTTCGCCTTTCCCAGTTTTATCTGGTGTTCCCCAAGGTAGTGTACTAGGTCCACTCCTGTTTACGTTGTACATTGCTGATTTATCTAGACATATTGCAAAATTCCCTAATCTCCGCATTCAGGCATATGCTGATGACGTCAAACTTTACATTTCTTATAATAAAGATTCATACCTTTCACGTTCATCTGAAATGCAATCTGCTCTTGATGCCCTCTTTCTTTGGACAACACAAAATCAGCTATCTTTATCAACACCCAAGTGCACTCATTTACATATCGGTTCTCGCTCGTTGTTACCCTCGTATTCTATCAATTCATGTCAACTCTCAAATGTCTCACAAATGCGCGACCTAGGAGTACAAGTACATTCTAATTTCAAAAAATCTGTATCTATTGAAGATCGTATCAATAAGGCAATGTTTGCGATGCGCACTTTACTTAAAGCTGTCTCTGTAAATTGTCCCCATATTTTACTTAAATGCTACCGAACATATGTATTACCACATCTAGATTTTGCTTCACAATTTTGGAATCCCCATTACAAATCCGATATAATCAAAATTGAAAAAGTTCAGAAAACCTTCACTCGTATTCTTTACTATAGATGCTACCCTTCTCCATCCTACCCTCTTTCCCTTCCTTGTTATTCAACGCGTTTATCATTTCTTGGTCTAATTTCTCTTTCAGATAGAAGAATAGTTTCAGATCTTTCTCTAGCACGATTGATAATGAATCGATCGACTATTATCGATCCATCGAAGTTCTTTAGATATAGATACACACGTGATAGACACACTTCTTTTGGAATACATCTGGAATTTACTAGAAATGCGGCTAGATATAATAGTTTCTCAGTCAGAGTCTCTCGATGGCTGAGTAAGTTACCTCGTGAGGTAATCCTTTCAGAAACTATAAGTGCTTTCAAAAGACAGCTCACACCCAACATTCTTAATTCTCTGAAAGAATAAATTTTGCGATGCCTATCACCTTATTGTGATGACATCTTCCATAATCTGACTTTACAATCAACTTTTTTTTTTTTTTTTTTTCAGCACTAATTAGAGATTTTGCAGCAACTACTATGAATGTTGTACAATTGTACTAACATAGTGAGAGAGTCTGTATTTTCTTATCATCTTCTTTTTGTTGATATTCCAAAAAAGGCTAATAAAAGTGAAAGGTGTGAACTATTCTCTCTCCTTTTCTCTCTCTGTCTCTATTCTTCTCTCTTTATATATCTTTCCCTTTCTTATATCCTTTCATCTCGCCTTGTCCGCCCCCCATGCGAGTAGTTCACAGATATATACTTGTTCCTTTATCCTTTCTGGTAGGTCCCACCATCACCCCTTCTGTAGTCGTCGATATCTCTCATAGTCGATCTTTGGTCCTGGTCATTCTCACTGAAGATGCTGTTGCCTCCGCAAGTTCTCATGGTCCACAACTGAGTTCACCACCACACAGTCCTCGCTCACTCGCACTGTCATCCTCTATCTTCGTCCAAGAGAGGGACCACTGTATCCTATGAGAGATCCCCCTTTCCACCCCGAGATATCAAACCCTGACTCCCCAATATATCACATTTAAATTTCATGAATTTTCACTAGTCACTTTTATGTGTTTCGTTTCGTGCATACGCACGTTGATAAAATATAAATATAAAGGTACAACCCGGTATTCAAGGCACATAAAGCCCTGCCTGTGATCACTGCTAGGCCAGTGGTGATTCCAGGCAAATTCAGTCCGGAGGGCCTAATCTCCTGAGACCTACTTTACAAGGACTTTTTTCACTAAGAAAATGGGGGGTTTACTAAATCGACTACGCCAATTCCGAATGTGCTTTAAAAACCTGCAAAAAAACTAGTTATAGACCGAGGCTGTGAACTTCTTTCACTGATTCATGGGTGGTCAATTTTTGAATGACTAAATATTCCTTCGTGATACCAGCCAAACATCGTAATACTTGACCACGCTGCAGCTTGGAATGGAGAGAGAAGAGCATGCCCATACTCTGGTATTTCGAAACTTAAAATCTACTTGAAGTTTACACTTGAAGTAGACTAGTAAGTCTACTTAAAATGGTATGGTATACTGTAATGGATTTCGTCAAATGTTCTTTCACTTTAAAGGGACAGTAACCCCTTCACTTTTCAGTGTTTGAATTCCCGCAATTGTTCCCCAACGCGAAAACTCTGCCACAGATATATGAAATAATGAGCAAAATTTAGCGGCTGGGTGAGGAATTGAACCTGTGAGGGCGCGAGTAGAATGAGAGCCCTTACCACTACGCTATGCATGACACTGAAAGAGTGGATGAAGAGATAATAGATAAACAACTTGGTTTGATCTACCTTATGCGCAATGATTGATCCATATGGGGCATCGATGAACCCCTTTCCTAGCCTCTCTCCCTCTCTTCCTATCCCTTTGGATTTACGTAGAGTCAAATCAATCTTGCTTTATTGATCACTTTCCAGGCTATTATCGTATGGTGTGGCAGAGTTCCCGTGTTGGGAAGCGCCGTCTCCAAAAATTCATTAAGGCGGGAATTCAAAACAGAATTTCCGGACTTTGTTTTTTTCAAAGGGGTTACTCTCCCTTTAAGTAGACTTAAAGTCTTCTTCAAGTCTGTGACGCAGTTTAAGTAGACTTTAAGTTTCAAAATACCAGAGTACCGCGTGGGTAGATCAATTGAGCATTCACTTGAAAAAAGAGAGAAAAAAATCGTCGGGCTATCAATCGCTTCGGAAAAACAATCGCTGGTTTTAAGGCAGATTCTGAATGAGCGTAGTCGATTTAGTTAGCCCTTCAACTTTCGTGAAAATTGGGATATGTAAGCTCTAACCATTCCCATGTTAGACAAAGTTTAAGCATTATTTGGCAATTTACAATCAATAAGACAATGCCATATTGTAGTAAAAGCAATTTCACTGTTAAAGAGAATGGATTAAAGGGACTGGGAAACGAACAAAGTTGATTTCATATAAAAGAGCTTGAAATTCTGTTTCGAAATATATACATCTTATACCTTAATTATTCTCTGGTAAGGAGAACGGCGCAGTTAAAAAACTACAGTCTGCTCCAGATAGCGGGAGCCTTTTCCTAATTGCCACACCAACTCTTTGGATACGACTTGAAATTGAATATTTTGATGATAATTCTATCCGCAGTGGGGAATTATGAAGAAAAAAACTCAATAATGGGCTATTTTGAGCTTTTCGATGGAGTTAGCATACTGTAGTTCGGAAACCTCGCCCGTGGTGTGGAGCAGGCTACAGTAATCCAACTTCTTACCAGAGCGTCTTTTCAAACTTTCAAATACATATTTCTGAATAGTTCTTTGAGCTTATCAACATGAGATCAACCATTGTAACTATTTCGAATCGAAATTTTTGGATGCCAGCTGCCTTTAAGCAAGTCTTTCAATGGAAGTTTGAATCTATTTTGATTTTTTTTCAAAATATTATAGTTTTTCTCGCCTGATTTGGACATGCTCATACCGGCCGTGCATTTGCACGAATGCGTTGTATGACTACTGTCAATGTAAAACAATCAAACTTTTAAAGTACTAAAAATATCAGAGTATTTCAGGAAAATGGCAAATAAAAATAACGTGGCTGCCCATTTTGTTCTCCCTCATCTATTTTACTACACACAATCAGCCACGTGCACGGGTTGTAGTTATTCAAAGCACATTTGTACCTTTTACCTTGTCAGTGAGTCAAAAGCGAGACTAACGATACAATAATACACATATAATATACAAGGTTAATCAATGATCCTCAATAGAGAAGTAAGTGATTTATCGATTTGAGCAAATGTGATAAATAGTTGTAGACAAGAATCACTAGTACCATTATATTACACATCACACATAGAAAATAAAATTAAAAAAAATTTTTTTTGCAAATTCCGCACACAAAGTCAGATCGTCAATTCCCTCAGACAGTATCTCATAATTGAGAACAATTGGACCATTAGAATTTGGATAATTGTTCCTGGAAATAAATATTAGTAATTATTTTTCAAAGAGCTTACAGTGATCGATAGAAATTGAATAAACTCACTCTAGTCACTCTAATAGCAGTGTCTATCGAATCAATGATAACATTAGCAGATTGAATGCATGTATCACTCAATTCATCAACTGTCGATTTCAGTTCGTTAGCTTCCTAAATTAAGTTTTTTTTTAATATTTAAAATAAGCATGTTAGTCACATACTTCTTGTGTGAAAATAGCATCCGGTGCAGTGAAAAGTTGCTCACGAAGATGCACGTTTGACAGTTTCTGAACCTCTGGTAAATGTGATGTAACCTATCTTATTTAATAGATTACCTTTGTAAGTTCCTTTTGTAAATCAATCAATATTTTATATTTCGACAATATTTCTTCTTTTTTCGATTCTACTTCTTCTTTCTTCATTCTCACATATTCTCGTGATTTAGTACGGATCTAATAATAATAATTATAAGTAAATACAGTTTTCACAAGTTTTCCGTCATCCGCTTATCTTTTTTTTTGTTGCTGATATTCAATGCAGATAGCTTTCGTATATTGTCCCTTGTATTTTATTATTTTAATGCAAAATTAAAAACAATTATGTTGCACCTTTGGATTATATTTAACAGTTGAATGGCCAACATGAGGTTCTTCATAAGAACAACTGCCACAAATAGGTTTATCGTACTGAAATAATTTTCCATTACTCCATGCACATTAAAACGAATATTACACTTGTTTACCTCTGCACAATTGACCTCCGTACAAATTCTAATTTGAGAAGTTTGAACATTCTGGAAATTTTAAAATATAGATTGAAAAGATTAAATTGTTTGTAAGAAATCAGGATATGGAGTCATAAAGAAGTTACATACCTCCTTACAGTGGAAACATTCAGAAGAGATGATCTTTTTATGTTCATTATTCTTCAGTTCAGCAAATTCTTTAAACAAACTTTTTCATATTTTTTTAAAGTCTACTCACTGAGCGCAAGTCGGCTAATGACGAAATATTGCCCATCAACAATTTTACTTATTCTTCGGCAATTTGGGCAAGAGTAGCTGTAATCGATACAATTCAAAATGGGATTTTGATTTTTTTTAAATTTTTTAAATTTCACATGAAACATACCAATCATCTTTTTTGATTGTTTCAATGCATTTTATGCAGAATGTATGACCACAGTGAAGAGTATGAGGAACTCGGATATGTGCATCTTTAAAAAACATAATAATCGATAATAAACAAGTAGTTGAAAAAAAACAAACTTTTTCATATTTTTTTTTATTTTTTAAGTCTACTCACTGAGCGCAAGTCGGCTGATTACGAAATATTGCCCATCAACAATTTTACTTATTCTTCGGCAATTTGGGCAAGAGTAGGTGTAATCGATACTGTTGAAATTGAGATTTTGATTTTTTAATTTTTTAAAAATTTTGAATGTAACATACCAATCATCTTTTTTGATTGCTTCAATGCATTTTTTGCAGAATGTATGACCACAATGAAGAGTATGAGGAACTCGGATATGTGCATCTTTAAAAAACATAATAACCGATAATAAACAAGTTGTTGAGCAATGGTAATTTGACTTAAATGGAAGAAAAACTAACCAAACTTTTCCGTACATATTTGACAGCATTGGAAGTCCTCAAGCTCGGAATACAGAGAACTTTCGCATTTACTTATGATATCGCGTTTGATCTTTAAGGTTGATTTTTTAAAAGTTAACGGGTTCATAGATGAAGGTCAAGAAAAATACAATAGACTTACGATATATTTATCAGGTAAGTGAGTGGAATAAATGTGAGTAGACCATTCGGCTCTGGTAGGAAGAAGTTTTGCAGTGTGTGTCTGCAAATTCAAAACGCCGTTCGAGTCGATTCCAACAATTGTCGGATTGTTCTCAAAACTGAATAATCACGTTTAAATTTTATCATTATAATAATTTCGGCTTACTTGGTTTCTACAATTTCATATGATAGATCATTTATATTCACTGATACAAGTTGGTTAAAGTAGGACATATAAAAAATCCAATGATTGAAAATCACTGATCTTGAATAGACCTGTAGACATTCTAATATAACTAGCGCAGTGATTAAGCCTCACCCCTGGTATTCCCTTCCTCTCTATATACATATCTGACTTCGTTTGGTAGCGACGAATAGAAGCTTTATTATCATCGTTATTATTTGCTATACCAAATAACAAGTTCCTTGAAAAACATTTAATATTATATTTCGAATTATCCTTATCAAAAATTAAATATAACTTACTTATATGCATGAATTGAATCAAATTGCTTTAGATCTTCAATAGAAATAAACTCAATTCCTTTACTTGATCGATAATCTTCATTTAACGAAAAAGCAAATGATACATTCGGATGTCCAACTCTTTCAACAAAATAGGTCGAACAGTTAGCTTTGAAAAGTGATTTCAATGCATTCCCATTCTGTAAAATGTATTTGTTTTATCTTCGAAAATAACTTTACTACCATCTTTACTTTTGTCGAATCCGTGATCATGATCCTTTCGTTTATTAGTTCAGCTTTTTTTATTATACTGTGCTGTGATTTAATTAATTAGAAATGACAAAATAAAAATAAATAAATAAATACATAAATAAATAAATAAAATGGATGGCCGTAAACATACGTTTCGGAAGAAGTAAGCATTATCAATAATTCCGAATCTTTGGCAGGGCTCACAACAATCAATATTTTTTTCTGTACGCATCATTCGAAAAATTAAATATTAGCACCGCAAGTCCCGTATAGATTTCGTAATTTCTATCATTATAAAATATAAATAATATAAACATAAAAAAATATAACGAACCCTCTAATCCATGTGATGTATTTTGTACCATTTCGTCCATGCGAATGGTGAACAAATTCATCTATATTGTTCATTGCAATAAAAACAGTATTCAAAATTTACTCATTCCGTTAGAAATTTGATAGAAATATCCGTTTCGGTCTACCGAATATTCATCTCGCTTTACAAATTTCATCATATTACTGAAATTAAAGAAATAAACCATAACTATATATTTATTTATATTTTGTTGAAGGAAACGTGAAAAATGAGCGAGAAATTTGTTCCGAAAATGTGCACACTCGACCCTTCCCGTCATAGGGCCTGGAGGGGGGACAGAACTCGAAGCACCTCTGGTATTTCAAAACTTAAAGTCTACTTAAAATACGTCACTGTCTTTAAGTTTACTTTAAGAAAACTTCAAGTGAGTGACGTCACTTTTTCACTAGACTTGTAGACTTGCGTCTCACTTTCAGTAGACTTACAAGTGAGTACTACTTAAAGTTAAAGTGTAAGAAGACTTTAAGTTTTGAAATACCTGAGACAATGCGTAATGAATTAATATTAAATTAGACAAAATACGTTCACTAGAATTTGGATATGTCATGAATAAAAAAAAGGAAACAATTAGACAAATTAGCGAAATAATGTTGGAGGAAAAATGGAGGAATGAGACTATTGCATTAACATTTTGCATGAAGTGTATGGCGTCCTGCCAGAGGTTTAATACGGTAATATGGCCTAGCTAGGTCATTAAGAGAAGGAGAGGGAGAGGAAGAGAAGATGGAAGTAGAGGGAGAGGAGATGGAAGGAAAGGGAGAGGAGATGTTCTCTCAATCCTTGTGTTAATTCTAGACCTCAATATTCTTTCATGTTATATCATAATTATGTTCTTTCTGTAATAGATATGGCTAAAAATCTAGACCTTGTACGGTAAAGGTACAACCCGATATTCCAGGCACATGAAGCCCTGCTGGTGATCACTGCTAGGCCAGTGATGATTCCAGGCAAATTCAGTCCGGAGGGCCTAATCTCATCCTCGGATCTACTTTACAAGGACCTTTTTTCACTAAGAAAATGGGGGGTTTACTAAATCGACTACGCCAATTCCGAATGTGCTTTAAAAACCTGCAAAAAAACTAGTTATAGACCGAGGCTGTGAACTTCTTTCGCTGATTCATGGGTGGTCAATTTTTAAATGACTAAATATTCCTTCGTGATACCAGCCAAACATCGTAATACTTGACCACGCTGCAGCTTGGAATGGAGAGAGAAGACCATGCTCATACTCTGGTATTTCGAAACTTAAAATCTACTTGAAGTTTACACTTGAAGTAGACTTGTAAGTCTACTTAAAGTTAAACGTAACTCTACTTAAAATGGTATGGTATACTGAAATGGATTTCGTCAAATGTTCTTTCACTTCAAGTAGACTTAAAGTCTTCTTCAAGTCTGTGACGTAGTTTAAGTAGACTTTAAGTTTCAAAATACCAGAGTACCGCGTGGGTAGATCAATTGAGCATTCACTTGAAAAAGAGAGAAAAAAATCGTCGGGCTATCAATCGCTTCGGAAAAAAAATCGCTGGTTTTAAGGCAAATTCTGAATGAGCGTAGTCGATTTAGTTAGCCCTTCAACTTTCGTGAAAATTGGGATATGAAAGCTCTAACCATTCCCATGTTAGACAAAGTTTAAGCATTATTTGGCAATTTACAATCAATAAGACAATGCCATATTGTAGTAAAAGCAATTTCACTGTTAAAGAGAATGGATTAAAGGGACTGGGAAACGAACAAAGTTGATTTCATATAAAAGAGCTTGAAATTCTGTTTCGAAATATATACATCTTATACCTTAATTATTCTCTGGTAAGGAGAACGGCGCAGTTAAAAAACTACAGTCTGCTCCAGATAGCGGGAGCCTTTTCCTAATTGCCACACCAACTCTTTGGATACGACTTGAAATTGAATATTTTGATGATAATTCTATCCGCAGTGGGGAATTATGAAGAAAAAAACTCAATAATGGGCTATTTTGAGCTTTTCGATGGAGTTAGCATACTGTAGTTCGGAAACCTCGCCCGTGGTGTGGAGCAGGCTACAGTAATCCAACTTCTTACCAGAGCGTCTTTTCAAACTTTCAAATACATATTTCTGAATAGTTCTTTGAGCTTATCAACATGAGATCAACCATTGTAACTATTTCGAATCGAAATTTTTGGATGCCAGCTGCCTTTAAGCAAGTCTTTCAATGGAAGTTTGAATCTATTTTGATTTTTTTTCAAAATATTATAGTTTTTCTCGCCTGATTTGGACATGCTCATACCGGCCGTGCATTTGCACGAATGCGTTGTATGACTACTGTCAATGTAAAACAATCCAACTTTTAAAGTACTAAAAATATCAGAGTATTTCAGGAAAATGGCAAATAAAAATAACGTGGCTGCCCATTTTGTTCTCCCTCACCTATTTTACCACACACAATCAGCCACGTGCACGAGTTGTAGTTATTCAAAACACATTTGTACCTTTTTTCTTTTGTCAGCGAGTCAAAAGCGAGACTAACGATACAATAATACACATATAATATACAAGGTTAATCAATGATCCTCAATAGAGAAGTAAGTGATTTATCGATTTGAGTAAATGTGATAAATAGTTGTAGACAAGAATCACTAGTACCATTATATTACACATCACACAGAGATAATAAAATTTAAAAATTTTTTTTGCTAATTCCGCACAGTCAGATCGTCAATTCCCTCGGAGAGTATCTCATAATTGAGAACAATTGGACCATTAGAATTTGGACAATTGTTCCTGAAAAAAAAATATTAGTTAGTTTTTTTTCAAAGAGCTTACAATGATCAGTAAAAATAAGCTCACTCTAGTCACTCTAATGGCCGTGTCTATCGAATCAATGATAACATTAGCAGATTGAATGAAGGTATCACTGAATTCATCAACTGTCGATTTCAGTTCGTTAGCTTCCTAAATTAGGTTATTAATATTTAAAATACATTTTATTTACATACTTCCTGTGTGAAAATACCATCCGGTACAGTGAAAAGCTGTTCACGAAGTTGCGCGTTCGACATTTTCTGAACCTCGCATAATTGTGATGTAACCTATTTTAATAACAGATTACCTTTGTAAGCTCCTTTTGTAAATCAATCAATATTTTATATTTCGATAATATCTCTTCTTTTTTCGATTTCATTTCTTCTTTCTTCATTCTCACATATTCTCGTGATTTAGTACGGATCTAAGTAAATTTAGTTTTCACAAGTTTTCCGTCACACGTTTATCAAAAGTTGTTTTTTGTTGTTGATATTCAAGGCAAATAGCTTTCGTATATTGTCCCTTGTATATTATTATTGTAATGCAAAATTAAAAAAACAATTAAGTTGTACCTTTTGATTATATTTAACAGTTGAATGGCCAATATGAGGTTCTTCATAAGAACAACTACCACAAATAGGTTCATCGTACTGAAATAATTTTCCATCACTCTATGCTACCATAAAACGAATATTATACTTGTTTACCTCTGTACAATTAAGCTCCGTGCAAATTCTAATTTGAGAAGTTTGAACATTCTGGAAATTTCAAAACATCGATTGAAAATTTTTTTTGTATTGACCGTATAAAATACACTTGTTTATTTGGTACGAGAGTAGCCAACCACTACCACAAGAGACTTCCTTGTTTTGCATGGTTCAGAAACTATGCCGATCTCTTTTATATATAATATAACGCGCGGCGAAGGTCAGCCGGGTTAGAGAGAGGCAGCGGAGAGACAATCGAGAGGCGGGGCGAGATGTAGAAGGCTACATCTCGCTCGCCTCTCGATTGTGACTTACGTTCGTTAGCACCATTTGCCATTTTCTTATGCAAGTACATTTTATACGCACAATAAGAAAGGAAGATATTAAGTCATATAGAAGTTGCATACCTCTTTACAATGGAAGCATTCAGAAAAGGTAATATACTTAAATTCATTTGTCTCCAGTTCAGCAAATTCTATAAACAAACTCCTTCATATTTTTTTAAAGTCTACTCACTGAGCGCAAGTCGGCTGATTACGAAATATTGTCCATCAACAATTTTACTTATTCTTCGGCAATTTGGGCAAGAGTAGCTGTAATCGATACTGTTGAAATTAAGATTTTGATTTTTAATTTTTTTAAAAATTTATACCTTATAATTAAAATTTATAATGTAACATACCAATCATCTTTTTTTATTGCTTCAATGCATTTTTTGCAGAATGTATGACCACAATGAAGAGTATGAGGAACTCGGATATGTGCATCTTTAAACAAAATAATAATCGATAATAAACAAGTAGTTGAGCAATTTGAATCAAATGGAAGAAAAACTAACCAAACTTTTCCGTACATATTTGACAGCTTTGGAAGTCCTCAAGCTCAGAATACAGAGAACTTTCAATTCTATTTATGCAATCGGGTTTTATCTTTAAGGTTGCATAAAAGTTAAAGGGCTCAGAGATGAAGGTCAAGAAAATTGCGATGGACTTACAATATATTTTTGAGGTAAACGAGTGGAATAAATGTGAGTAGAATATTCTAGTCTCTTATGATGAACTTTTGCAGTGCATTTCTGCGCATTCAAAACGCCATTCGTGTCAATTCCAACAATTGTCAGCTTTTTTTCGAAACTGAATAATCACGTTTAATTTTTTTTTCATTATAATAACTTCCACTTACTTTGTTTCTACAATTTCGTATGATAGATCATTTATATTCACTGATACAAGTTGTTTATAGTAGGACATATAAAAGATCCACTGATTGAAAATCACTGATCTTGAATAGGCCTGTAGACATTCTAATATGAATAATGATGTAATTAAGCCGCACCCCTGGTAATCCCTTCCTCTCTATATACATCCCTGACTTAGTTTGGTAGCGACGTATGGAGGCTTTACAATGAGCGTTTGTTATACCAAATAACAAATTCCTTGAAATGCACATATTTATTATTATATTTCGAATCATCCTTATCAAAAAAAAATTAAATATAACTTACTTATATACATGAATTGCATCAAATTGCTTTAGATCTTCAACAGAAATAAACTCAATTCCCATAGTTGATCGATAATCTTCATTGAACGAAAAAGCAAATGATACATTCGGATGTCCAACTCTTTCGATAAAATAGTTCGAACAGTCATCTTTGAATATTGATTTATTTTTCACACTCTGTAAAATGTATTTTTTGCAGCATCGAAAACGACATTAATATAGGTAAATACTAACAGTTTCCATCTTTACTTGTGTTGAATCCGTGATCACGATCCTTCCGTTTATTAGTTCAGCTTTTTTTATTATACCGTGCTGTAGTTAATAAATACATAATAATAAAACATGTATACGTATATAAATAAAATGAATGTCAGTAAAACATACGTTTCGGAAGAAATAAACATTATCAATAATTCCGAATCTTTCGCAGGGCTCAAAACAATCAAAATTCTTTTCTGCACGCATCGTTCTAGAAGCTAAATATTAGCGCTGCAGGTCCGATATAAATTTTATAATTTCAATCATTAAAAAATCTAAACAATACAAACATAAAAAAGATAACGAACCCTCTGATCCATGTGATGAATTTTGTATAATTTTCTTCAAACGAATGGTGAACAAACTCATCTATATATATTTATTTATCGTATACCACAAGGGTGTTATATCAAATACAAAATCTTCGAGCGCAAATAAAATGTATTGAATAGCAAAATATCAAAATTATTATAAGTATATTGATTTTTTTTTCATTACAATAACAACAGTATTCATATTTTAGTCATACCGTTAGAAATTTGATAGAAATATCCGTCTCGGTCTACCGAGAATTCATCACGCTTTACAAATTCCATGATACGGCTGAAATTAAAGAAATAAACCGTAACTATATATTTATATTTTATTGAAGGAAACGTGAAAAATGAGCGAGAAATTTGTTCCGAAAATGTGCACACTCGACCCCCCTTCCCGCCTCTTCCAGGCATACTCACGATTACTTATATTTCTACTAGCCGTTCTTTCACTTGTAGTAAGCTAACAGCAAACTGCTAGTCTGCTACGTAACGTAAGTAAACTACTAGTTTGGAAATGCCATAGTAGGGCCTGGAGGGGGGGGGACAGAACTCGAAGCACAATCCGTATAATGAATTAATATAAGATTAGACAAAATACGTTATCTAGAATTTGGAAATGTAATAAATAAAAAAATCAAAGAATTAGCAAAGTAATGTAGGAGAAACGATGGGGGAATGAGACTATTGCAATAATATTTTTGAATGAATTGTATGGCGTCCTGCCAGAGGTTTTATACAGTAATATGGCCTAGCTAGGTCATTAAGAGAAGGAGAGTGAGAGGGAGAGAAGATGGAAGGAGAGGGAGAGGAGATGGAAGGAGAGGGAGGGAAGATGTTCTCTCAATGCTTGTGTTAATTCTAGACCTCAATACTCTTTCATGTTATTTCATAACTATGTTCTTTCTGTGAAAAAAGTGAAGAATTAGTCTGACATTTTTTTGCTTGAAAAGAATTGCAAAAAACTTCAAATACTCTGTCCTATATATTATGACAGACTTCATAAATTTCGTTATATGGAATGTTTATTATTAGAAAAAAGATTCAAACATGTTTTGGATCCTAATAAAATATTGTGCAAACTAATCTCGAATCATTATCTATATAATCGATTCAGGTTGAAGTATATTATATAAAAAATGCGTCCGTACTCTAGTGAACTATGTAACATGCAAAAAGTTAAGGCCCGCTGTTTCGGCCACGGGGATGTCAGTTGTCTTGTTGTGCACCATTTTCGTAGATAATATTTTTTATTTATTAATTTTAAATTTTATTTATATTTGCGTCATACTGTCTCCATACATCATCTCATTTTGTAATTTTATATCATTTATTTTCCTTCATAATTCCATAACTACTACAGAAAGGTAAGAGTATTGAGGTCTAGAATCAACACAAGGACTGAGACAACATCTCCTCTCCCTCTTCTTCTCTGTATGTCCTAGCTAGGTCATGCTACGATATCCTCTGGCAGAATGCCATACAATTCATTCATAATAATAATAATGCAATAGTCCCATTCCCCCCATTGTTTCTCTAACATTATTTCGCTAATTTGTATAATTCTTTCCTTTTTTTCTGAAAATTTGTTGTATCCTTTTTTTCTTTAATTTTGACGGTATCTGTTACTAGAGCACAGGCAGTCAGACCGGGTCATAAACACAGAGAATTACGTCAAATGTTTTCTGACATGTGGGAAACTCGCAGTAAACTAGTCGGTGACTTAATTTAAGTATACTGCTAGTTTAGAAGTATCAGAGGGAGATGGGAGAGGAGAGAGAGAGCTAGAGAGTGAGATAATGAGTTATGTTGTGTATGTTGTTAAAAAAGTAATATAAATACAACAATCGATTTATATGGATTTCAAGGAAAATTGTCGAAACCTATATCCCTCACATGTTATACTTCTAAAGTATTCGAGCGCCTAATCGTATCCGCCTTATCAAAGTACTTAGAAGACAATAATCTTCATTGTCCGCAGCAACATGGCTATCGTCCTTTTCGCTCTTGCAACTCTGCTCTACTTTCATCTTTTTCTCACTGGTATCCTGCTCTCGACAAAAATCACTTTATTTCCGTCGCGTTCATCGATTTTTCAAAAGCTTTCGATTCAATTCCAATCGACCTACTCCTATACAAATGCTCGCGTCTAGGAATTCAGGGGTCACTTCTTAATTGGATTCGTTCGTTTCTATCCAACCGTTCTCAAGCTGTTGTTGTAGGTGATTCTCTCTCTGATCCCTTTTATGCTCTATCAGGTGTCCCATAAGGTAGCTGTTTGGGTCCACTTCTCTTCTCCATCTATATCTCTGATCTTCCTCTCATTCTTCCTCACAACGTACGATGCACTATATATGCCGATGATGTCAAGCTCTATTCCTTTAATGACCCTTCTTCACTTCAAACCGCATTAGACTCTCTCCATCAGTGGTCTCTAGACTGGGGTCTATCAATCTCTTCATCCAAAACTGTAGTAATGCATTTAGGCAACAGACATCCCGACGTCGATCTTCATATTAATAGTATCAAACTTCCTGTAGTTAAAGAATTCACTGATCTCGGTATATCATACGATAATCGACTATCTTTCTCATCTCATATACAATCTATTGTAGCCAGAGCAAATTCCAGATGTGCTTATATTTATCGCATTTTTCACACCTCTAATCTCAAGCTTTATTCACGTCTTTTCATCACTTATGTAAGACCTATACTTGAATATGCGTCTGAACTGTGGTCACCCACGAAGACCATCTAATAAAGCTCATTGAAAAAGTACAAAGGACTTACACTCGTCGCGTTTTCTATAAATGCAAGCTACCGTATGCTTCATATCCTGATAGATTATCACTACTCCAACTAGAGCCTCTTGAATTGCGCCGCAAACTGTCTGATCTTTGTTTTACCTATAAAGCTACACATGGACTTATTGATCTTGACAATCCTTCTTTCTTTATTCCCTCTATAAATACTAAATCTTCCCGCAGACATCCATTCCAATATCGTAAACACAATGCTAAATCTACTCGCTTCTCGAACTTTATATAAAATCGTGTTGCTAGTAATTGGAATAAACTTAGTAATAATTCTATTATCTGCCCCTCAGTCAAATCTTTCCGGAAATGTATTAATTTGTCGTTACTCGAAATGAAATATAATTAATTGTTATTTCTTTGCTACCTACGTTGTGGCATCGTATTTTTATGTAATTCATCACGCTATCAATTATTCGCTATTATAAGTTATTCTTGTAATGCATAAATTATTATTATTATTATTACCTAATTACATTCTTCCAAACTACTACTGTAGACACTCTTCGAGCTCAAGAACAGCGCCGCGAGACTATACTAGTCGAACGGATAATGAAATCGATTAAAGAATCAACTACGAAACATCACAGAGGAAGAGATAGCTCTAAATCTCATCCAAAACAGATAATGAACTTACAATTCTTATTATCACTTGTCCTTCTTCTTTTTTTCAAACTGTTGCTATTGTCCGTATAAAATTTACTTGCATAATTTCCTTTTTATTGTTGCTAAACGCAGAAATATTCCATCGATCAACTCCCTTTCCCTTCATTCATTTCTCGCTCTCTCTCTCTCTCTCTCTGATCTACGCACTATCTCGCTGCGACTATCTCTTTCTCTAAACATAGAAATTCATTGTGGCTGTGGTTGGCTTCTCTCGTACCAAATAAACAAGTGTTTTTATACGGTCAATACTGCCTCTTCCCCTTCCCCCCAACATTTCACCTATTCGCCTTGGCAACGGACATCCTTCACAAGAATATCTAACAGTTATTCCCGATCCCATCCCCGATGCGTTCATTTGAAGGAAGAAAATATTATTATTATTATTAAATATGAACGACACAAATATGATATGCAAGGTTAATCAATGATCCACAATAGAGAAGTAAATGATTTATTGATTTGAGTAAATGTTATATGATAATAAATAGTTGTAGTCAAGAATCATCCATTATACATCACGCAGAGAAAAAAATAAAATTAAAGACAATTTTTTTTTGCTAATTCCGCACCCCCTCACTCTGGTATTTTGCCACTTAAAGTCTACTTAAACTTTCCCACTTTAAGTATACTTTAAGTAAACTTAAAGTGAGACGTAAGTCTACTTAAAGTGGTGTGGTATACTGTAATGCATTTCGTCAAATGTTCTTTCACTTAAAGTTTACTTAAAGTCTACTTAAAGTGGGAAAGTTTAAGTAGACTTTAAGTGGCAAAATACCATAGCAGAACGTCAATTCCCTCCGACGAACAATGGGCCATTAGAATTTGGATAATTGTTCCTGAAAAAATATTTTAATTTATTTTCCAGAGCTTGAAATGATCAGTAAAAAAACGGAACTCACGCTAGTCAATCTGTTAGCAGTGTCTATCGAATCAATGATACCATTAGCAGATTGAATGCATGTGTCACTCAATTCATCAATTCTCGATTTCAGTTCGTTAGCTTCCTAAATAAGGCTGTTTATATTTAAAATAACCATTTTATTTAAATACTTCCTGTGTGAAAATAGCATCCGGTGAAGTGAAAAGTTGCTCACGAAGTTGCACGTTCGACAGTTTCTGAACCTCTGACAATTGTGATGTAACCTATTTTATTTAATAGATTACCTTTTTAAGTTCCTTTTGAAATTCAATAAATAGTTTATATTTCAATAATATCTCTTCATTTTTCGATTCAATTTCTTCTTTCTTCATTCTCACATATTCTTGTGATTTATTGAGCTGAGTAAACATTTTTCACAAATTTTCCATCACCCGTTTATCAAAAAAATTTTTTTTTGCTGAGGGCAGATAGCTTTCTTATATTGTCCCTTGTATTTTATTATTTTAATGTAAAATTAATAACAATTAAATTGTACCTTTTGATTATATTTAACAGTTGAATGGCCAACATGAGGTTCTTCATAAGAACAACTACCACAAATAGGTTTATCGTACTGAAATAATTTCCCATTACTCTATGCAACATTAAAACGAATATTACACTTGTTTACCTCTGTACAATTGATCTCCGTGCAAATTCTAATTTGAGAAGTTTGAACATTCTGAAAATTTAAAAATCAAAAAGTTAGATTTGTTGTAATGCCGTGTTAATTTTCCGAAATATCACTCGGAAAAAGCAAAAGGGTGTTAATTTTGACCTCATGTAAATAGACTTGCTTTTTACAATTTTATTTACAAGAGAACAAAATTAACACCCTTTTGCTTTTTCCCAGTGCTATTTCCGGAAAATTAACTCCACATAAGAAATTAAGATATGAATATAGAAGTTGCATACCCCCTTACAGTGGAAGCATTCAGAAAAGGTGATATACTTAAATGTATTACTCTCCAGTTCAGCAAATTCTGTAAACAGACTTTTTCACATTTTATTTTTATTTTTTCGAATTCTACTCACTGAGCGCAAGTCGGCTGATGGGGAAATATAGCCCATCAACTATTATACTTATTCTTCGGCAATTTGGGCAAGAGTAGCTATAATTGATATAGTTTAAATTGAGAATGAGGTTCATGAAACGTACCAATCATCTGTTTTGATTGCTTCAATGCATTTTTTGCAGAATGTATGACCACAGTGAAGAGTGTGAGGAACTCGGATATGTGCATCTTTTAAAAAACCGATAATAAACAAGTAGTTGAGCAATGGTAATTTAAGTCAAATGGAAGAAAAACTAACCAAACTTTTCCGTACATATTTGACAGTATTGGAAGTCCTCAAGCTCGGAATACAGAGATCTTGCGCTTTTACTTATGACATTGCTTTTGATCTTTAAGGTTGCATAAAATAACAATTACAGAATATTAGAATTATAGAATTGTTTTTCATGCACCACGCAAATGCCGAACTTTAGTAAACTTCTCCATCGTTGAAAAAAAATGAAAATACCACACGCAAAACGCACTCCAAAATTTTCGCAAAAATTTTTTTCCGGTTAAATGTATATAATTTGGCTCTGTTCTGGTTAATTGGTCCCAACCGAATAGATTGGTCCCAAGAAAATAGATTGGTCCCATGAAAATAGATTGGTCTCTTGAAAAGTTTTTTTTCGTGAATATGGTGTATCTAATGAAATGATACGCGAAAAATGAAATATTTAGGTTGCGCCGGAGTGCGTTCGGGTTGCACTGGGTTTTGTCCGGGTTGCAGTGGGTTTCTTTCAGGTTGGAGGAGCCGGGTGCATAACGGGTTGAAGCTTTCCAGTGGGCTTCGCTGTGGATTGGCAGGAAGAGCAGGCGAAGAAGCAGCGTTGTCATCTAAGTCATCATCATCATCCGTGTTATCAGAATCAGATGACTGTTCAGCGGCAACATGGACGACCGGGAAGGAGGCGCCTGGGGCTGCCTGGCCAGGGACCGGAGCGGCAAATCAATCCTCCAGTCAGCACGATTAAACACACTTTCACCTTACACAATATGTTTATGTCTTGGGACCAATCAATTTTCTTTGGACCAATCTATTTTCATGGGACCAATCTATTTTCTTGGGACCAATCTATTCGGTTGGGACCAATTAACCAGAACAGAGCCTATAATAATTTTACTTTTGCCGAAAGCCCAAATAAATGACGAGAAAACGTCATAAAATTCGACAAAATAAGAGAAAATGCAATGTAGCGCGAAGAAGTGGGCGGAGTCAGAGTACTACGCGGCAAAGGAGCCGAATTTGTATTGTTCGGACAGTTTCAATTCCATAATAAAAGTTAACGGGTTCACAGATGAAGGTCAAGAAAAATACAATAGACTTACAGAAGTTTTGTTGAAATGCGTGTCTGCACATTCAAAACGCCATTCGTGTCAATTCCAACCATTGTCGGGTGCTCCTCGAAACTGAATAATCATGTTGAAATGTTTATCATTATAATAACTTCCACTTACTTTGTTTCTACAATTTCAAATGATAGATCATTTATATTCACTGATACAATTTGGTTGTAGTAGGACATATAAAAGATCCAATTATTGAATATCACAGATCTTGAGTAGGCCTGTAGACATTCTAATATAACTAGCGCTGTGATCATGCCTCACCCCTGGTAATCCCTTCTTCTCTATATACATATCTGACTTAGTTTGGTAGCGACGTACGGAAGCTTCATCACTAGCGTAATTATTTATAATACCAAATAACAAGTTCCTTGAAATAAGTTATTTATATATGTATTTATCTACGCCCGAGGCGCAACAAGTCATGTGATAATTTAAAGGGATGATAACATGATATAATAATTGGCCTTCCAGACTGAGGGGTTGGGGCTTTGGGGTTAATTCATGAATGATGGGGGTGACTATCAAGTCGGTTTTTGAAAATACGAGTATAGGGGATGAAGTGATATACCTATTTTTAATATTATATTTCGAATTATTCTTATCAAACATAATAAAAATAACTTACTGATATACATGAATTGCATCAAATTGCTTTAGATCTTCAATAGAAATAAACTCAATTCCTTTACTTAATCGATAATCTTCATTTAACGAAAAAGCAAATGATACATTCGGATGCCCAACTCTTTCAACAAAATAGGTCGAACAGTTAGCTTTGAAAAGTGATTTCAATGCATTCCCGTTCTGCAAAATTTATTTGTTGTATCTTCGAAAATTACATTGTACTAACAGTTTCCATCTTTACTTGTGTTGAATCCGTGATCACGATCCTTTCGTTTATTAGTTCAGCTTTTTTTATTATACCGTGCTGTAGTTTAATTAATTAAAAATGAGAAAATGTTAGAAATTACCTTTCCCCTTAATTATTCATTATGTATCAGATGGATAAATAAATAAATAAATAAATAAATAAATAAATAAATAAATAAATAAATAAATAAAATGAATGTCAGCAAAACATCCGTTTCGGAAGAAGTAAACATTATCAATAATTCCGAAGCTTTCGTAGGGCTCAAAACAATCAATTTTTTTTTCTGCACGCATCGTTCTAAAAGCTAAATATTAGCTGCAGGTCCCGTATATCACGCCTGTCACGAGAGAATCGAGCTAAAATGGCAATTCTTCGGAATGGACCGAAAATCATGAAATGAGTTAGCATCAGTTTTCGGTACCTCTAGGCATGCCCTACCATCCCCCAAAGTCCTATTGTGTAAATATCATTCTGGAGCTCCCTACACCGGGTCGGTCATCCGGGAACCCAACTTTGAACTCAAATATCTCGGTTCAGGTGCATTTCTGTGAAAAACTACCACGAGGGAAACCCCCGCTATTTTTCCGTGCTCTATCGATCTAACAAGGGAACCCTCCCAACTTAATGTGGCCATATGCCATGGGAATAATTGACCTGAATCAGTTTTCGATGCTGATTACGAATCCGTTTTCAAACGTTGCCCAATCGAGCTGAGATTCGAGAAAATCGATATTGAAATTCGCTAGTTTATTCGGAAATTCGTGAGGATTCCTATATAAACCATCCCAATGCGTTCATAAACTCATCTAACAATTATCCAAACACCTCCTGCTGTAATTTAGTGGATATTGTAGGTAAGTTGTGAATTTTCGAATCAAATAGTCGAATTTCCGATTATCTCGAATCTCAGCTCGATTGGGCAACGTTTGAAAACGGATTCATAATGAGCATCGAAAACTGATTCAGGTCAATTATTCCCATGTCATATGGCCACATTAAGTTGGGAGAGTTCCCTTGTAAACAAACCAGAGGTCATGAAAGTGCTTCCGAACAGCGCTACACTATGGGCCAAATAACTCAAAACCTGTCGATTCGGCGCGGCAAAGCCTGAAATATGTTATGTAACTTTTCGAGGGCTACAAAATGAGTGGTTTACGAAAAAAATACGTCCATGGAGACGTGTGGATCATCCCCTTTGAAATTTCCTGATGATTTGAAGTCATTTTTGCACAACCACAATCTCTCGTTTCACACACTCTCTCGCATATTCCTTTTCATTCCATTCCATTCCATTCTACACCGCACGGTCTCGAGCGCCCGGTGCGGAATGAAACATATCGTTTTCTCCCTTTCTCTTCCCTGTATTTCTTTCACTCTCCGGCGAGAGAGTGTGTGAAACGAGAGATTGTGGTTGGGCGAAAATGACTTCAAATCATCAGGAAATTTCAAAGCGGATGATCCACACGTCTCCATCGATGTATTTTTTTCGTAAACCACTCCTTTTGTAGCCCTCGAAAAGTTACATAACATATTTCAGGCTTTGCCGCGCCGAATCGGCAGGTTTTGAGTTATTTGGCCCATAGTGTAGCGTTGTTCGGAAGCACTTTCATGATCTCTGGTTTGTTTAGATCGATAGAGCACGGAAAAATAGCGGGGGTTTCCCTCTTAGTAGTTTTTCATAGAAATGCACCAGAACCGAGATATTTGCGTTCAAAGTTGGGTTCCCGGATGACCGACCCGGTGTAGGGAGCCCCAGAATGATATTTACACAATGGGACTTTGGGGTGTGGTAGGGCATGCCTATACAAGAATAAAACCGGGGAGAACTCGTTTTGTGATTTTTCTCCATTCCGGTCTTTAGCTCGATTCTCTCGTGACAGGCGTGATATATGGTACAGTATCGCCAGAAAGTAATCGGACACTTTTTCATTTTTCTATAACTTTTGATCCAGGAAAGCAATCAAGCTGATCTTTTCAGCCAATGTACCGAATTTATCAGGGAATATTACCATGATGTGTTGGTGTAATTAACTTGGTTAATTTTTGCGTAGTGATGACGCTACCGAAGTGCACTTTTTTGAAAATTCCCATTTCTTTAGTGAAAAGCCCTGTTCTTCGGGAACACTGTGAGAGTGTTGACCCCCACCAGGGCTGTACAGTCAAACAATCCGGAATGGCTCCGACTTCGATTTCAAGCTGTGGCAGGGTTGCAACTTTGACCTCCAAAATTTATAACTCGGCTTCTGGATGTGATAGCGACCCGTTCTAAGCGCCAAAATGATGATAGAGGCGAGTGATGTTTATCCCCGGAATATGGTAGTCATAGCTCGTCATTTGCCCTCAGGGCATAAAATAAGTTTTTGTTGGGAGGACGATTTTGAGACCCTACCGTTCAGAGGTCAGGTCTTCTAAAATTATGGTTTCAATGCATGCAGCTTTGCAATGTATCATATATTTATTTCCCTTATTTTGGTTTGGTTCCGATTCCTTTCAGACCCGTAGCAAACGTTATGCTGAGGTCTACTCGGTGCGCACTCTTGCGCTTTCTCTCTTACTGCTCTCGCCCTTGGTCCTCTATTGATTAAATCTCTTAGTTTCAAAGTACCAATGCATGTTAGAGATGTCCACAAAAGTTTTTACACTATTGCTGAACTTTGATTTTTGGTCTTTGTATTTTGATCGTTACTCGCTGAATCCGAGTAGACCTCATCATAACTTTTGCTACGGGTCTGATAGGAATCGGAACCAAACCAAAAAAAGGGAAAGAAATATATGATACATTGCAAAGCTGCAGGCGCTGAAACCATAATTTTAGAAGACCTGCCCTCTGAACGGTAGGGTCTCAAAATCGGTCCTCCCAACAAAAAATTATTTTATGCCCTGAGGGCAAATGACGAGCTATGACTACCATATTCCGGGGATAAACATCTCTCGCCACTAGCATCATTTTGGCGCTTAGAACGGGTCGTTATCACATCTAGAAGCCGAGTTATAAATTTTGGAGGTCAAAGTTGTAAGCCTGCCACAGCTTGAAATCGGAGTCGGAGCCATTCCGGATTGTTTGACTGTACAGCCCTAGTGGGGGTCTACACTCTCACAGTGTTCCCGAAGAACGGGGCTTTTCACTAAAGAAATGGGAATTTTCGAAAAAGTGCACTTCGGTAGCGTCATCACTACGCAAAAATTAACCAAGTTAATTACACCAACACATCATGTTAATATTCCTTGATAAATTCTGTACATTGGCTGAAAAGATCAGCTTGATTGCTTTCCTGGATCATAAGTTATTAAAAAATGAAAAAGTGTCCGATTACTTTCTGGCGATACTGTATAATTCCTATCATTAGAAAATCTAAATAATATAGACATTTAAAAAAATAACGAACCCTCTGACCCATGTGATGAATTGTGTATCATTTTCTTCAAACGAATGATGAACAAACTCATCTATATATTGTTAATTACAATAATAACAGTATCCATTGTTTAGTCATACCATTAGAAATTTGATAGAAATATCCGTTTCGGTCTACCGAATATTCATCACTCTTTACAAATTCCATGGTACGGCTGAAATTAAAGAAATAAACCATAACTGTATGGTATTAAGATATTGGAGAACTCGAAACACAATGCGTACAATGAATTAAAATTAGAAAACAATTTTTTTTAAATTAGACAAAATATATTCTCTTGAATTTGGATGAATCCTGAATAAAAAAGGAAAGAATTAGACAAATCAGAAATAATATTGAAGAGACAATGGGGGAATGAGACTATTGCATAGTCATTATGAATGAATTGTATGGCGTCCTGCCAGAGGTTTAATATCGTAGCATGACCTAGCTAGGTCATTAAGCGAAGGAGAGGGGGGGGGGAGGGAGAGGAGATGTTCTCTCAATCCTAGTGTTGATTGTAGACCTCAATACTATTTCGTGTTATATCATAATTATGTTCTTTCTGTAATAGATATGGCTAAAAATCTGTACCTTGTACTGTAATGATAAAGGTACAACCCGTTATTCAAGGCTCACGAAGTCCTGCTGGTGATCACTGCTAGGCCAGTGATGATTCAAATCCAATTCAGTCGGTATGGCCTATTCTCATCCTCGGACCTACTTTTCCGCATGATCTACTCACTACCAATTGCGCTTTCGGGCGCCTTGGTGGGGCAGAGGCGGTATCACGACCGAGAAACGAACTCAGGAGAGATGGAATGGAGGGGAGAGCCATATACCACTAATACCCAACTTCGCTTCACTACGGTAACCTTGTACGGTAACAGAAAATAAAGAATAAAGATATTGGAATAATTTATGAACACTGCAGTGTAGTCGGAAAATAAACGTCACGATTTTACTGAATTAGAAAAGGTTCTAAAGGAAAGGATCGGTAAAAATTTGATAAAGACTCCTGACGAATCATTCAATGGTAGAGACTTCAAGAGATGGATAATATAATATAGTTATAGTAGTTATAATATAGTATAATATAAAGGATAATATAGTTATAGTAAATTTTACAGTTCTTAGTAGTATCCAAACTTTGATTAACTTTTCGAAGTTTCCATGGAATAGATGTACAAGCATTAGATACATTAATTTATCATTGATTTATTTGGAAAAAGGGGAAAAGGAAAAATGAACAAATGCATGGAAAAAGCTAATATAATAATATGCAAATAGTACTTAATAATGATAATAATTACAATGATAACGATAATGAATAAATATTTGTGAACAATAGGAATATTAGAATGTGGATAATTGTTCCTGAAAACGAAAAGATGAAAACGAATTTTGGCGCATTTCTTCAACAAATATATTTAACTTACACGGACTTTTCGAATAGCTATATCGATTGATTCAATGATAATATTAGCAGATTGAATGAATGTATCACTGTATTCATCTACTGTTGATCTCAGTTCATTTGCTTCCTAAAATTACTTTATCCCTTAGAATATTCATTTTACAGTATTACCTCCGGTGTGAAAATAGAATCAGCAGTGGAAATTTGTTCCCGGAGTTGAATATTAGGAAGTTTCTGAAAGATAAAATCTTGAAAATTGCAATCGAAATGAATCTATAGGATTATTTATTACCCTTTCAAGTTCTTTCTGCAAATCAATCAATATTTTGTGCTTGGATAATATTTCTTCTTTTTTCGATTCCATTTCTTCTTTTTTTGCTCTCACATGCTGAATACACGGAGCACGGAGCTGAATAGAACTAATTGTTTCTGTGAAATCGGCCAAGTTGTTGATCTGTTTTTAAATCAAACCTTCTCAATATATCTAACTGTCGAATGCCAAACATGAGGTTCTTCGCAGCAACAATTACCACAAATTGGTTGATTGTACTGAAAATATCGGATCGGAGAAATTGGAAAAAATAAGATAATATGATTTCCCTATTAATTAAAAACAATTAAATACAATTCTGAGATGAATTAAAACGAATAGAAAATATTCGTACCTCAATGCAACTTAGTTCAGTACAAATTCTAATTTTAGAAGCTGGAATATTCTGAAAATTAGTTCAAAATTTAAGGAAGAAGGAAAAGTGGAAGAATAAGAGTTGCTCCCGCTTGCTTACCTCATTACAATGAAAACAATCAATTGTGGGTTGATGTTTAATATCCTTTGAATTCTCGGTCAGTTCAGCCAGTTCTGGTTAAAATAAAGTTGATATAAAATTAAATTTTTTTTTAAACTCACTGAGAGCAAGTCGATTGATCACGAAATATTGTCCTTTTATAACTTTATTTTCTCTTCGGCAATGTGGGCATCGATATGTGTATACAATGCGGCTATGTAAATTATTTTAGAATAGATACTTAATGATTAAAATGAACCTTTTATCTTTTTTGATTGCTTCAATGCATTTACAACAGAATGTATGCCCACAGTGAAGAGTGTGGGGTACTCGAATTTTCGAATCTGTAATACAAAAATAATTTAAAATTGAAAAAAAATGTGATCGAGCAATAAATGGTTATTGATTAGATGATAATCCACAACAAAACTACAGTGGCCGTATGCAAGGACCGTTTTCCCGGAAAATGTGACGTCATTAGCGTAGGCGGAGGCGTTTTCCAAAAATCCTCCGCCTACGCTAATGACGTCACATTTTCCCGGAAAACGGTTTACCCGTTGTTCTTGCATACGGCCACTGATTTTTTTGTAAACACAATACATTGAGAATGATCATTTTACCGAATTTTTCAGTACATATTTCACAGCTTTGTAAATCTTCTATTTCAGAATTCATCGTATTTTCCTTAACAGCTTTTGTAGAGGGCTTCTTCTGAAAAAAAAAAAGATGAACTAAATCGACCATACTTAACTCATTGAATTCAACATTTCGACTAAAATCGATTAAAGGCGAACTGCGTCTTTAAAAATCTACAGTCTGCTAAAGGGCTCAATCTCTGGTATTTCGAAACTTAAAATCTGCACTTGAAGTAGACTTGTAAGTCTACTGCAAGTTAAACGCAAGTCTACTTAAAGTGGTGTGGTATACTGTAATACATTTCGTCAAATGTTATTTAACTTGAAGCAGACTACTTAAAGTCTGTGACGTAGTTTAAGTAGACTTTAAGTTTCGAAATACGAGAGATATTACACATTTCTGATCAGTCTTTCGAGCTTATCAATATGAAAAAAATATTTTAACTATTCCAATCGAAATTTTTGGATGCCAGCTCCCTTTAAAGGCACACCCCAAGCTAACCTTACTCTCCGCATTGACAATACTCTCTCGTAGACAAAGAAAGCGAGAGAGTGTGGCCAGAGCGGCGAGTTTCAAATCAGGTTGGGGTGTCGCTTTGATATCTACAACACTAGACCGTATCTCTTGACTACACGAAGAATCTGTCATAATTGTGATTAGCATAAGAAAACAAACTTGTCTTTCCATAAGGAGGGTGGATAAGTTGTGGATGTTGTAGTCGCTGAGTCTACGGTCACTTTCGAGTCGCTCTCCTAAAATGTAAATGAGAATTATTAACTTATCACCGATTAAAGATATGTTTTTTCGTGTTTTTTTTCGTAATATGACTGTTGGGACAGAATGATAAAGATTCATCACACGAACCGAATGTCATATCTGATATTGATTCCCGATATGTTTAAAGCTCACTGTTAGCATTGAAAGTACATGCCAACTCAAGGGTCTCCTTCTTTAAAATTCAATTTATTCTCTAGCAAAATATTAGTCAATTAAACTTCTCTCTAGCAAACAGTAAAAAATTCTTACCAGCGAAGAACAGACTCTTGTAACGAGGAACACCTTCATGCTCGTACAAACTTTCCTCGACTTTCCCGATGGTATCGTCTAAATCGACCATGAGGGTGACGGTCTTTCCGGTGTGAATCTGGACGAAAATCTGCATTCCTCCTCCGATACGAAAATGGAGATGGAGGGTGGATTCCTTCTCGATGTTGTAGTCGAAAAGGGTGTGGTGTTCATTGAGAATCTTTCCTAAAAAAACATTGATTAGTATTGAATTATTGATTGAGTGCAGCTAAACTGGACCGAAGAGTCATAGATATTTACCAGCGTAGACCAAGCTCTGATGACATGACCGGATTCCCACTTTGTCTTCGATCTTGGATTTTACACTATCGATGCAATCGGAGTCCTCGACCTCGAGGGTAATAGTCTTGCCGGTGGGAGTCCTGACGAAAATTTGCATTCTGCAAGAGATAATCAATGTGGACGATCGATAGAAAATGAGTCACGAGGGGATCGATGACAAATTACAAATGTGGGCAAAGTGATATGGATTTCTATGTGAGACCAGTAAGGCAATGAAAGATTAAGTAAATTCTTTATTCGCAAACGTTTCGAGACTACTGTCTCATCGTCAGTGCAGGGATTACATTTAAAGGAAAAACCACGGAACAGAAAAACAGGAGGCAACATATATCAAAAATGAGTGAGTGAATGAATGAATAGAAAGAGGGAATAAGAGTGAGAGGGTTGTTGGGTTCAAGATTGGCTAGAGGGAAAGGTTGAGTAGAGACAATTGGGAGAGTTCAGAGGCTAACTCCGAGCGAATATTGATTGGTGAATCTTGTTGTTGGATCAATAAGGCTTCAGCGAAATTACGACGAATAATGTTAGGTTCAAAGGCAAGTATGTGACTGGATAGAGGAAAGGGTTCAGAGTTATGATGTGAAGATAATACAGTTCTCAAGATTCATTTGGGCAAACTGTTTACTTATAACGAAACATCACTAAACATTAAGTCCATTAAGAACATTAAGTCCACGAATATGGACATCGAGAGCATAGGAGACTCGCCTGCCACAGTTGCTAATGTTTCACAATGTATACCGAGGCATTGGGCCGGTTTTTCAATTTGAACGCTTCCAGGTTACAGTATCCCAAAATGACCGTATGGCTCATTTTGAGAAAGTTACTTCTCCGATTAATTTTAAACGTATTGTGACCGACTAGAAGTTTACTGCAAGTGTACCTGAGAACATTTGACGAATTTTTTTACAGTATAATTAATACACCTCTTGCAGTAAACTTACGTCTAACTTGAATTAGACTTGCAAGTCTACTTCAAGTGGGACTGATAAGTAAACTACTAGTTTTGAATTCTCAGAGTCCTCTGTGTGTCTGATCTGGTTATGTGTTCTAGTAGCAGATACCGTCAAAATTAAAGAAAAAAATATTTATTTATTTATTCCATCACACATAATCAGAAGGAGTGAAAATATACAACAAATTTTCAGAAAAAGGAAAGAATTAGACAAATTAGCGAAATAACGTTAGAGAAACAATGGGGGGGGGGGAATGAGACTATTGCATTAACATTTTGAATGAATTGTATGGCGTCCTGCCAGAGGTTAATACAGTAATATGGCCTAGCTAGGTCATTAAGAGAAGGAGAGGGAGAGGAAGAGAAGATGGAAGTAGAGGGAGAGGAGATGGAAGGAAAGGGAGAGATGTTCTCTTGTGTTAATTCTATACCTCAATACACTTTCATGTTATATCCTAACTATCTTCTTTCTGTAATATATGGATAAAAATCTAGACCTTGTACTGTAAAGGTACAACCCGATATTCCAGGCACATGAAGCCCTGCTGGTGATCACTGCTAGGACAGTGATAATTCCAGGCAAATTCAGTCCGGAGGGCCTAATCTCATCCTCGGATCTACTTTACAAGGACCTTTTTCACTAAAAATGGGGGGGGGGTTACTAAATCGACTACACCAATTCCGAATCTGTCATATATTTGATAGCTATTGCAATTTCTAGTTAATATGACTTCATTCGGGTTCATTGTTGTTTCGTTTGTATCTTTTAAACGTTTATTGCATTTATTTTCATTTATTTGTAAACAACATTTCTTCAGTTGTCTATTGGTAAAATAAAAGATTAATGTCAAGAATTGCTATGTAAGATCTACATAAGAGCTTAAAGGCACACCCAAAGCTTATTTGACTCTCCGCATTGGCAATACTCTCTCGCAGACAAAGAAAGCGAGAGGACAAAGAAAGAGAGTTTCAAATCAGCTTGGGGTGTCGCTTTAAAGGTGGACTCCCGCGAATATTTTCGTGAACAAACTGTGAAGACAGAATGATAGCAAAAGTTATTCTACATACCGTACACTATTTATTTTATGCTAATTCAGCATATTGATCGCTAGAATCATGAATGAATCATGCTATCAAACTCAGGCAAAGGCGCGCTTTTTGAAAATAAGAAAGTTTGGCAATAGGATTCGAACCCGCGACCATGCGCTTTCTAGTTAGAAGTTTTATCACTACGCTAAGGGGACAATGGGTAGTCTCCCTATCTTCTTGCATATCACTAGACACTTGCATAAGCGAGATATAAGAGATTTGCATGATCATTCGCGGGTCTCCACCTTTAATGACATGTAATCTAGTAAATTCTTATCCATTTCATCTTAAATGAATCGCGAACCTTTGTTATATTCGCACGGCTCATTCTATCATTCATTCAATGCACCTCGAGTCCATTCATCCGTCTTTTGATCACTTCGATAAATTAAATAAATATTTCGTCTTGTGTGTAGTCGCACAATAATTAAACAGTACTCATCCCAAATCCTTCACTTTCATTGAAAAAGAGGTTTAAAAATCAACCAACACAACGCTACACAAAACATTAAAATGATGACCAAATGCACGGCTTTGTTCGAAAAAAGGAGTTAAATTCGAGCAGCACGATCGTTTTAACTTCGTTCATGCTCGTACCGGCCGTGCATTTGCACGAATGCGGACCACTAAATAACACACTGCATTGCATGACTACTGTCAATGTAGAACAACCAGACTTTTAAAGTACTGAAATATCAGAGTATTTCAGGAAAATGGCAAATAAAATAACATGGCTGCCCATTTTGTTCTCCCTAATCTATTTTACTACACACAATCAGTCACGTGCACGGGTTGTAGTTATTCAAAGCACATTTGTACCTTTTACCTTGTCAGTGAGTCAAAAGCGAGATTAACGATACAGTAATACACATATAATATGCAAGTTTAATCAATGATCCACAATAGAGAAGTAAATGATTTATTGATTTGAGTAAATGTGATATGATAATAAATAGTTGTAGACAAGAATCACTAGTACTATTATATTCAACATCACACAGAAAAAATAAAATGTACACATTTTTTTGCTAATTCCGCACCCCCTCAGAACGTCAATTGCCTCAGACAGTCTCTCATATTTGCTAACAATGGGCCATTAGAATTTGGATAATTGTTCCTGGAAAAAAATATTAGAAATTATTTTTCAAAGAGCTTACAGTGATCGATAGAAATTGAATAAACTCACTCTAGTCACTCTAATAGCAGTGTCTATCGAATCAATGATACCATTAGCAGATTGAATGAAGGTGTCACTCAATTCATCAACTGTCGATTTCAGTTCGTTAGCTTCCTAAATTAAGTTTTTTTTAGATTTAAAATAAGCATGTTAGTCACATACTTCCTGTGTGAAAATAACATCCGGTACAGTGAAAAGCTGCTCACGAACTTGCACGTTCGACATTTTCTGAACCTCGCATAATTGTCATGTAACCTATTTTATTAATAGATTACCTTTGTAAGTTCCTTTTGTAACTCAATAAATAGTTTATACTTCGATAATATCTCTTCTTTTTTCGATTCTACTTCATCTTTCTTCATTCTCACATATTCTCGTGATTTAGTACGGATCTAATAATAATAATTATAAGTAAATACAGTTTTCACAAGTTTTCCGTCATCCGTTTATCAAAAATTCTTTTTTTCTGATATTCAAGGCAGATAGCTTTCTTATATTGTCCCTTGTATTTTATTATTTTAATGTAAAATTAATAACAATTAAGTTGTACCTTTTGATTATATTTAACGGTTGAATGGCCAACATGAGGTTCTTCATAAGAACAACTACCACAAATAGGTTTATCGTACTGAAATAATTTTCCATTACTCGATGCAGCATTAAAACGAATATTACACTTGTTTACCTCTGCACAATTGACCTCCGTACAAATTCTAATTTGAGAAGTTTGAACATTCTGGAAATTTCAAAACATCGATTGAAAAGATTTTTTTGTAAGAAAGGAAGATATTAAGTCATATAGAAGTTGCATACCTCTTTACAATGGAAGCATTCGGAAAAGGTAATATACTTAAATTCATTTGTCTCCAGTTCAACAAATTCTATAAACAAACTTTTTCATATTTTTTTTATTTTTTGAAGTCTACTCACTGAGCGCAAGTCGGCTGATTACGAAATATTGCCCATCAACAATTTTACTTATTCTTCGGCAATTTGGGCAAGAGTAGCTGTAATCGATACTGTTGAAATTGAGATTTTGATTTTTTAATTTTTTAAAAATTTTGAATGTAACATACCAATCATCTTTTTTGATTGCTTCAATGCATTTTTTGCAGAATGTATGACCACAATGAAGAGTATGAGGAACTCGGATATGTGCATCTTTAAAAAACATAATAATCGATAATAAACAAGTAGTTGAGCAATGGTAATTTGAGTCAAATGGAAGAAAAACTAACCAAACTTTTCCGTACATATTTGACAGTATTGGAAGTCCTCAAGCTCGGAATACAGAGAACTTTCGCTTTTACTTATGCTATCGAGATTTATCTTTAAGGTTGCATAAATGTTAAAGGGCTCAGAGATGAAGGACAAGAAAATTGCGATGGACTTACAATATATTTTTGAGGTAAACGAGTGGAATAAATGTGAGTAGAATATTCTCTTCTCTTAAGATGAACTTTTGCAGTGCATTTCTGCGCATTCAAAATGCCATTCGGGTCAATTCCAACAATTGTCAGATTTTTCTCGAAACTGAATAATCACGTTTAATTTTTTTAACATTATAATAACTTCCACTTACTTTGTTCCTACAATTTCAATTGATAGATCATTTATATTCACTGATACAAGTTGGTTATAGTAGGACATATAAAAGATCCATTGATTGAATAGCACTGAACTTGAATAGACCTGTAGACATTCTTATATGAATAATGATGTAATTAAGCCGCACCCCTGGTAATCCCTTCCTCTCTATATACATCCCTGACTTAGTTTGGTAGCGACGTATGGAAGCTTTACAATGAGCGTTTGTTATACCAAATAACAAATTCCTTGAAATGCACATATCTTTTATTATATTTCGAATTATCCTTATCAAAAAAAAATTAAATATAACTTACTTATATACATGAATTGCATCAAATTGCTTTAGATCTTCAACAGAAATAAACTCAATTCCCATAGTTGATCGATAATCTTCATTGAACGAAAAAGCAAATGATGCATTCGGATGTCCAACTTTTTCGATAAAATAGTTCGAACAGTCATCTTTGAATATTGATTTATTTTTCACACTCTGTAAAACGTATTTATTGCAGCATTGAAAATAGCATTGCTATTGGTAAATACTCACAGTTTCCATCTTTACTTGTGTCGACTCCGTGATCACGATCTTTTCGTTTATTAGTTCAGCCTTTTTTATTATGCCGTGCTATAGTTTATTTAATTAGAAATGAGAAAATTTTAGAAATTGACTTTCCCTTCTGTATTTATGTTTTATATGATGGATAAATAGATAAATAAATAAATAAAAATGAATGTCAGTAAAACATACGTTTCGGAAGAAGTAAACATTATCAATAATTCCAAATCTTTCGTAGGGCTCACCACAATCAAAAAAATTTTCTGCACGCATCGTTCTAGAAGCTAAATATCAGGTCCGGTATAAATTTTATAATTTCTATCATTAGAAAATCTTAATAATATAAACATTAAAAAAAGATAACTAACCCTCTGATCCATGTGATGAATTTTGTATCATTTTCTTCAAACGAATGGTGAACAAATTCATCTATATATTGTTCATTATAATAACAACAGTATTCATAGTTTAGTCATACCGTTAGAAATTTGATAGAAATATCCGTCTCGGTCGACCGAGTATTCATCACGCTTTACAAATTTCATCATACTACTGAAATTAAAGAAAAAACCATAACTATATGAGAGGAATCGCCAGAGGTTCGACCACCCCCCGGACATAGAAAATTCGACCCCCTGAAAAATTCAGAATAAGTACTTTGAACGATGCTCTATCGAACTGCGTTGGCCGAATTTGCATATCTGCTCTCATTTTCGAATAGCGGTAGGTCAAAGTTGGCAGGTACGGTTTTTTTGGCTCGAGTGTGCGTCAGAAAAATGATCATAACTCCGTTCAAAATAATGATAGACACTTTTTCAAAAAAGCATCGAAAGAGGAGATCTTGCGCAACATTTACCATTTGATGACGTCATTTTTCGACCATGCGCCGGTGCTGGGCGGTCGGTTTTATGAAAAAGTGACGTAACTTTCCTAATCGGAAAAAGTGCACTTTTCTTCTATGCGCGTTTTGTTGCACCCATATGTGTCTAAAAATGACCCAAGTTTCAGAGGATTTCCGAATTGGAAAAAAAAAAGCGTTGATTTTAGTGACGCGACCTCGGCTTATTCCTTTATTTAGTGACGCGACCTCGGCTTATTCCTTTATCAAGAAACAGCAAAGGAGCTAAAATGACTCAAAAACATCCGAAAAAACATTACGAGCTCAAAATACCCATATATGACAGTTATATGAAACACAAAATCACCAAGCTCCGAAAAATTTGAAAAAAACCGTATTTTGCTTTTCCACGTGGAAAAAACGTTTCAGTAATGTTAATTAATCTTTATAATATTTCTTATAATGTTTTTGAACATTTATATTTTTGGAAGTGAAGGCCTACCTGCTCTTAGAGCCGAGATATCCGCCATCGAAATTACACGCGCGCGCCCCAACTCCGCGCGACTGCTCATCATCCGCTCTCTCACTCCCACACGCTCTTTCGTGAACAGACAGGGAGAGAAAAAAAGGAGAAGGGAGACTAACATCTGACAACTACACGAAATGGAGATGTTAGAAAACTCTGAGCGAACTACGATAAATAAATAAATAAAATAAGCAAAATCATTCGAGACGTCGAGGTAAAGAGGTACCACTCTAAAAACACCGAGCGGGTTCGAACCCCGGTTCGATCCAAATCTTTTGCTGATTTTTACAGACACAAAAAACGTGTTCCACGGTATTTTTCGTGCTAAGAATGATGAAACAAGTTGTTTTGAGTCATTCTGAGCTGGAAAACGTTCATTTTATGGCAACACATCTCTTCTCTCTTCATCTCTTCATTCACGTTCATTTTCTTCATCGCGAACGGTCGGTAAGCTCACTCTCTCCCACCGCCCCTTGGAACAGAAGTTCGTGGATCCTTCTCCTAGCAGGAATGACACCCAGGAGAAGTAGTGTCACAATGAGTGGAACCACAACCATGTTGAAGAATGGAAGTAAGGCAGGTCAACGATCAATCAGGATTGGTACGATGAAAAAAAACATCTCTTCTCAAAGGGTAATAGAGGCGGATGGGCGCGCAAGCGAAATGCTCTTCCCGCACATAAGTATAAAACGCTCGCAAGTAAAACAATTTATGGATCCCCCTAGCACTGCTAGGAATCTACTATAAATTATTGTTAATCCACCACACATATAATTTGTCTCTGTCTCATTCGATCACTAAACTAAAAACATCCTTAAAACATCCGATTGTCATCCATTTCTCTTTGTAATATGTTATTTCAATGTTAATTGTTTTCAATTATGACTGATTTCTCTAATAAATGTATCTTATCTAACATTAGTTTTGACATTGTACTTCATCATTCCTTGAAGAGAGAGAGAGAGAGAGAGAGAGAGAGAGAGAGAGAGAGCGAGGAAGGTTTGGGGGGGGGGGGGGGGGCTCACGCTCGTTCTTTGTTGTTCAAATGCAACTCTGTTCGCTCAGAGTTTTCTAACATCTCCATTTCGTGTAGTTGTCAGATGTTAGTCTCCCTTCTCCTTTTTTTCTCTCCCTGTCTGTTCACGAAAGAGCGTGTGGGAGTGAGAGAGCGGATGATGAGCAGTCGCGCGGAGTTGGGGCGCGCGCGTGTAATTTCGATGGCGGATATCTCGGCTCTAAGAGCAGGTAGGCCTTCACTTCCAAAAATATAAATGTTCAAAAACATTATAAGAAATATTATAAAGATTAATTAACATTACTGAAACGTTTTTTCCACGTGGAAAAGCAAAATACGGTTTTTTTCAAATTTTTCGGAGCTTGGTGATTTTGTGTTTCATATAACTGTCATATATGGGTATTTTGAGCTCGTAATGTTTTTTCGGATGTTTTTGAGTCATTTTAGCTCCTTTGCTGTTTCTTGATAAAGGAATAAGCCGAGGTCGCGTCACTAAATAAAGGAATAAGCCGAGGTCGCGTCACTAAAATCAACGCTTTTTTTTTTCCAATTCGGAAATCCTCTGAAACTTGGGTCATTTTTAGACACATATGGGTGCAACAAAACGCGCATAGAAGAAAAGTGCACTTTTTCCGATTAGGAAAGTTACGTCACTTTTTCATAAAACCGACCGCCCAGCACCGGCGCATGGTCGAAAAATGACGTCATCAAATGGTAAATGTTGCGCAAGATCTCCTCTTTCGATGCTTTTTTGAAAAAGTGTCTATCATTATTTTGAACGGAGTTATGATCATTTTTCTGACGCACACTCGAGCCAAAAAAACCGTACCTGCCAACTTTGACCTACCGCTATTCGAAAATGAGAGCAGATATGCAAATTCGGCCAACGCAGTTCGATAGAGCATCGTTCAAAGTACTTATTCTGAATTTTTCAGGGGGTCGAATTTTCTATGTCCGCGGACCCTCCGAAACGGTCGATTTTCTCGCGATTCCTCTCATATAATATGCAAGGTCAATCAATGATCCTCAATAGAGAAGTAAGTGATTTATCGATTTGAGCAAATGTGATAAATAGTTGTAGACAAGAATCACTAGTACCATTATATTACACATCACACAGAGAAAATAAAATTTACAAAAATTTTTTTTTGCAAATTCCGCACACAAAGTCAGATCGTCAATTCCCTCAGACAGTATCTCATAATTGAGAACAATTGGACCATTAGAATTTGGATAATTGTTCCTGGAAATAAATATTAGTAATTATTTTTCAAAGAGCTTACAGTGATCGATAGAAATTGAATAAACTCACTCTAGTCACTCTAATAGCAGTGTCTATCGAATCAATGATAACATTAGCAGATTGAATGAAGGTATCACTCAATTCATCAACTGTCGATTTCAGTTCGTTAGCTTCCTAAATTAAGTTTTTTTTAATATTTAAAATGAGCATGTTAGTCACATACTTCCTGTGTGAAAATAGCATCCGCTACAGTGAAAAGCTGCTCACGAACTTGCACGTTCGACATTTTCTGAACCTCGCATAATTGTCATGTAACCTATTTTAATAACAGATTACCTTTGTAAGTTCCTTTTGTAAATCAATCAATATTTTATATTTCGATAATATTTCTTCTTTTTTCGATTCTACTTCATCTTTCTTCATTCTCACATATTCTCGTGATTTAGTACGGTTCTAATAATAATAATTATAAGTAAATACAGTTTTCACAAGTTTTCCGTCATCCGTTTATCAAAAATTCTTTTTTTCTGATATTCATAGCTTTCGTATATTGTCCCTTGTATTTTATTATTTTAATGCAAAATTAAAAACAATTATGTTGCACCTTTGGATTATATTTAACAGTTGAATGGCCAATATGAGGTTCTTCATAAGAACAACTGCCACAAATAGGTTTATCGTACTGAAATAATTTTCCATTACTCCATACACATTAAAACGAATATTACACTTGTTTACCTCTGCACAATTGACCTCCGTACAAATTCTAATTTGAGAAGTTTGAACATTCTGGAAATTTTAAAATATAGATTGAAAAGATTAAATTGTTTGTAAGAAATCAGGATATGGAGTCATAAAGAAGTTACATACCTCCTTACAGTGGAAACATTCAGAAGAGATGATCTTTTTATGTTCATTATTCTTCAGTTCAGCAAATTCTTTAAACAAACTTTTCCATATTTTTTTAAAGTCTACTCACTGAGCGCAAGTCGGCTAATGACGAAATATTGCCCATCAACAATTTTACTTATTCTTCGGCAATTTGGGCAAGAGTAGCTGTAATCGATACAATTCAAAATGGGATTTTGATTTTTTTAAAATTTTTTAAATTTCACATGAAACATACCAATCATCTTTTTTGATTGTTTCAATGCATTTTATGCAGAATGTATGACCACAGTGAAGAGTATGAGGAACTCGGATATGTGCATCTTTAAAAAACATAATAATCGATAATAAACAAGTTGTTGAGCAATGGTAATTTACGTCAAATGGAAGAAAAACTAACCAAACTTTTCCGTACATATTTGACAGCATTGGAAGTCCTCAAGCTCGGAATACAGAGAACTTTCGCTTTTACTTATGCTATCGAGATTTATCTTTAAGGTTGCATAAATGTTAAAGGGCTCATAGATGAAGGACAAGAAAATTGCGATGGACTTACAATATATTTTTGAGGTAAACGAGTGGAATAAATGTGAGTAGAATATTCTCTTCTCTTAAGATGAACTTTTGCAGTGCATTTCTGCGCATTCAAAATGCCATTCGGGTCAATTCCAACAATTGTCAGGTTTTTCTCGAACCTGAATAATCACGTTTAATTTTTTTAACATTATAATAACTTCCACTTACTTTGTTCCTACAATTTCAATTGATAGATCATTTATATTCACTGATACAATTTGGTTATAGTAGGACATATAAAAGATCCATTGATTGAATAGCACTGAACTTGAATAGACCTGTAGACATTCTAATATGAATAATGATGTAATTAAGCCGCACCCCTGGTAATCCCTTCCTCTCTATATACATCCCTGACTTAGTTTGGTAGCGACGTATGGAAGCTTTACAATGAGCGTTTGTTATACCAAATAACAAATTCCTTGAAATGCACATATTTATTATTATATTTCGAATTATCCTTATCAAAAAAAAATTAAATATAACTTACTTATATACATGAATTGCATCAAATTGCTTTAGATCTTCAACAGAAATAAACTCAATTCCCATAGTTGATCGATAATCTTCATTGAACGAAAAAGGAAATGATACATTCGGATGTCCAACTCTTTCAATAAAATAGTTCGAACAGTCATCTTTGAATATTGATTTATTTTTCATACTCTGTAAAACGTATTTATTGCAGCATTGAAAATAGCATTGCTATTGGTAAATACTAACATTTTCCATCTTTATTTGTGTTGAATCCGTGATCACGATCCTTTCGTTTATTAGTTCAGCCTTTTTTATTATACCGTGCTATAGTTTATTTAATTAGAAATGAGAAAATTTTAGAAATTGACTTTCCCTTCTGTATTTATGTTTTATATGATGGATAAATAGATAAATAAATAAATAAAAATGAATGTCAGTAAAACATACGTTTCGGAAGAAGTAAACATTATCAATAATTCCAAATCTTTCGTAGGGCTCACCACAATCAAAAAAATTTTCTGCACGCATCGTTCTAAAAGCTAAATATCAGGTCCGGTATAAATTTTATAATTTCTATCATTAGAAAATCTTAATAATATAAACATTAAAAAAAGATAACTAACCCTCTGATCCATGTGATGAATTTTGTATCATTTTCTTCAAACGAATGGTGAACAAATTCATCTATATATTGTTCATTATAATAACAACAGTATTCATAGTTTAGTCATACCGTTAGAAATTTGATAGAAATATCCGTCTCGGTCTACCGAGTATTCATCACGCTTTACAAATTTCATCATACTACTGAAATTAAAGAAAAAACCATAACTATATATTTATATTTTATTGAAGGAAACGTGAAAAATGAGCGAGAAATTTGTTGCGTAAATGTACACACTCGACCCACCCCTTCCCGCCTCTTCCAGTCATAGGGCATGGAGGGGGACAGAACTCGAAGCACCTCTGGTATTTCAAAACTTAAAGTGTACTTAAAATACGTCACTGTCATTAAGTTTACTTTAAGGAAACTTCAAGTGAGTGACGTCACTTTTTCACTTTAAGTAGACTTGCGCCTCACTTTAAGGAGACTTACAAGTCTACTTAAAGTGTAAGTATACTTTAAGTTTTGAAATACCAGAGACAATGCGTAATGAATTAATATAAAATTAGACAAAATACGTTCTCTAGAATTTGGATGTGTCTTAAAGCGATACCCCAAGCTAATTTGAAACTCTCCTCTCTGGTCACACTCTCTCGCTTTCTTTGTCTGCGAGAGAGTATTGCCAATTCGGAGAGTGAAATTAGTTTGAGGTGTGCCTTTAAAAAATCAAAGAATTAGACAAAGCAAATTAAATTAGTAATGTAATGTACTATTATTGGTTTTACTTGCACGTTAAAAAATAAATTATAAAACGAATATATCAGTTAATAATATGCCTTATGGTGTTTCGGCCGCTGAGTCTAAAAGAAATGTTGGAGACACAATGGGGAATGAGACTGTTGCATTAACATTTTGAATGAATTGTATGGCGTCCTGCCAGAGGTTAATACAGTAATATGGCCTAGCTAGGTCATTAAGAGAAGGAGGAAGAGAGGGAGAGGAGATGGAAGGAAAGGGAGAGATGTTCTCTTGTGTTAATTCTATACCTCAATACACTTTCATGTTATATCCTAACTATCTTCTTTCTGTAATATATGGATAAAAATCTAGACCTTGTACTGTAAAGGTACAACCCGATATTCCAGGCACATGAAGCCCTGCTGGTGATCACTGCTAGGACAGTGATAATTCCAGGCAAATTCAGTCCGGAGGGCCTAATCTCATCCTGAGACCTACTTTACAAGGACTTTTTTCACTAAGAAAATGGGGGGTTTACTAAATCGACTACGCCAATTCCGAATGTGCTTTTAAAACCTGCAAAAAAACTAGTTATAGACCGAGGCTGTGAACTTCTTTCGCTGATTCATGGGTGGTCAATTTTTAAATGACTAAATATTCCTTCGTGATACCAGCCAAACATCGTAATACTTGACCACGCTGCAGCTTGGAATGGAGAGAGAATTGCATGCTCATACTCTGGTATTTCGAAACTTAAAATCTACTTGAAGTTTACACTTGAAGTAGACTTGTAAGTCTACTTAAAGTTAAACGTAAGTCTACTTAAAATGGTATGGTATACTGAAATGGATTTCGTCAAATGTTCTTTCACTTTAAGTAGACTTAAAGTCTTCTTCAAGTCTGTGACGTAGTTTAAGTAGACTTTAAGTTTCAAAATACCAGAGTACCGCGTGGGTAGATCAATTGAGCATTCACTTGAAAAAGAGAGAAAAAAATCGTCGGGCTATCAATCGCTTCGGAAAAAAATCGCTGGTTTTAAGGCAGATTCTGAATGAGCGAAGTCGATTTAGTTAGCCCTTCAACTTTCGTGAAAATTGGGATATGTAAGCTCTAACCATTCCCATGTTAGACAAACTTTAAGCATTATTTGGCAATTTACAATCAATGAGACAATGCCATATTGTAGTAAAAGCAATTTTACTGTTAAAGAGAATGGATTAAAGGGACCGGGAAACGAACAAAGTTGATTTCATATAAAAGAGCTTGAAATTCTGTTTCGAAATATATACATCTTATACCTTAATTATTCTCTGGTAAGGAGAACGGCGCAGTTAAAAAACTACAGTCTGCTCCAGATAGCGGGAGCCTTTTCCTAATTGCCACACCAACTCTTTGGATACGACTTGAAATTGAATATTTTGATGATAATTCTATCCGCAGTGGGGAATTATGAAGAAAAAAACTCAATAATGGGCTATTATGAGCTTTTCAATGGAGTTAGCATACTGTAGTTCGGAAAACTCGCCCGTGGTGTGGAGCAGGCTACAGTAATCCAACTTCCTACCAGAGCGTCTTTTCAAACTTTCAAATACATATTTCTGAATAGTTCTTTGAGCTTATCAACATGAGATCAACCATTGTAACTATTTCGAATCGAAATTTTTGGATGCCAGCTGCCTTTAAGCAAGTCTTTCAATGGAAGTTTGAATCTATTTTGATTTTTTCAAAATATTATAGTTTTTCTCGCCTGATTTGGACATGCTCATACCGGCCGTGCATTTGCACGAATGCGGAGCACTACTGTATACGCGTTTTTTATAAAATTTTAAAATTTTGGAACAAAAAATACAATTTCATTTGAGCCCCTTCAATTAAGAATCACACGGTTGCAATTCTTGTATGCATTGCATGACTACTGTCAATGTAGAACAACCAAACTTTTAAAGTACGAAAAATATCAGAGTATTTCAGGAAAATGGCAAATAAAAATAACATGGCTGCCCATTTTGTTCTCCCTCATCTATTTTACTACACACAATCAGCCACGTGCACGGGTTGTAGTTATTCAGGGCACATTTGTACCTTTTACCTTGTCAGTGAGTCAAAAGCGAGATTAACGATACAGTAATACACATATAATATGCAAGTTTAATCAATGATCCACAATAGAGAAGTAAATGATTTATTGATTTGAGTAAATGTGACATGATAATAAATAGTTGTAGTCAAGAATCATCCATTATATTCCGCATCACACAGAGAAAAAATAAAATTAAAGGCATTTTTTTTGTTTTTTCCGCACCCCCCCCCCTCCCCTCAGAACTTCAATTCCCTCCGACGAACAATGGGCCATTAGAATTTGGATAATTGTTCCTGAAAAAATACTAGTAATTATTTTTCAAAGAGCTTACAGCGATCGATAGAAATTGAATAAACTCACTCTAGTCAATCTAATAGCTGTATCTATCGAATTAATGATAACATTAGCAGATTGAATGAAGGTATCACTCAATTCATCAACTGTCGATTTCAGTTCGTTAGCTTCCTAAATTAAGTTTTTTTATATTTAAAATAAGCATGTTAGTCACATACTTCCTGTGTGAAAATAGCATCCGGTGCAGTGAAAAGTTGCTCACGAAGTTGCACGTTTGACAGATTCTGAACCTCTGGTAAATGTGATGTAACCTATCTTATTTAAAGATGGAGGCCCTCGAATGTCTATGCAAATGTATAACATATCTATTATGCAAGAGACAACTTATATGCTAGAAATTAGCACGACCATTCATCAATCCCATAGCGCAGTGGTAACAGTGCTCACTAGTAAGCGTAACGTCGCGGGTTCGAAACCTATTGCTGAACTTTCCTATTTTCAAAATTTCGCGCCTTTGCCTGTACATCAAGCATGGATTCATTTTATGATTCTAGCGATTAGCATAAACTAATTTATGTGAGGTAAGCAGAATATCTTTTGCTATCTTTCTGTCTTCACAGTTTGTTCACGAAAATATTGCCCGGACACCACCTTTAATAGATTACCTTTGTAAGTTCCTTTTGTAAATCAATAAATAGTTTATACTTCGATAATATCTCTTCTTTTTTCGATTCCATTTCTTCTTTCTTTATTCTCACATATTCTCGTGATTTATTGAACTGAGTAAACATTTTTCACAAATTTTCCATCACCCGTTCATCAGAAAAAAAATTTTTTGCTGAGGGCAGATAGCTTTCTTTATATATTATATATATATATATATATATATATATATATATATATATATATATATATATATATTACGCCTGTTTGGGGCCACCATTTTTGGGGAAAAAAGCAAAAATGGTGAAATGAGTTAGGACCATCTTTGGACATCTCTATCCATGCCCTACCAGCCCCCAAAGTCTCATTATTTTCATTTTGGGGCTCAATACACCGGTTCGGTAAGGCGAAGTCCCGACTTTGAGCTCGAATTTCTCGCTTCAGGTGCGTTTTAGCGCAAAAGTGTCACAAGAGTGACCCCCGCTCTTTTTTCTTGCTCTATGGATCTAAACAAACTCATTTCACCATTTTCGCTTTTTTCCCATTCTCAGCTCGAATTTCTCGTGACAGACGTGATATATATATATATATATATATATATATATATATATATATATATATATATATATATATATATATATATATATATATGAACAATAAATATTAAGCAAATGGATGAAGTAAAAAATTTTTCGGCTCTGTTCTATTTTTCGGCTCTGGTCCCATGGAAGTTTACCGGTCCCAAGAAAGTTTACGGGTCCCATGGAAGTTTACCGGTCCCATGGAAGTTCACCGGTCCCAAGAAATTTTAACGATCCCAAGAAATTTTAACGGTCCCAAGAAATTTTAACGGTCCCAAGAAATTTTAACGGTCCCAAGAAATTTTAACAGTCCCATAAAACTTTTCCGTTAACATACGAGTAGAAAATTCAGGAAAAGTAAGTGCTCTAAGATTTTCATAACTTCATTCACTACGCTGTGCCAGTAATAGGATGAATGAGTACGTTTATACGCCTATATCAGCATTGGTCATGTAATCGAGAGATTGAAGATGCAATGTGTTGGTCAGAAGAAGATATAGCACCCCACCTCACTCGATCAATTAGCCGTTATCTCCTTTATTGCACGATAAACTCTAATGAGTAATTGAGTTGTTGCTATCAAAATGCAATGAAAAAATAGTATACAGAAAAAAAACTAATTATTTCCGATTCATTTGACCGGTAAACTTTCAAGGGACCGGTAAAGTTTTATGGGACCGTTAAAAATTCTTGGGACCGGTGAACTTCCATGGGACCAGCAAACTTTCATGGGACCCGTAAACTTTCTTGGGACCGGTAAACTTCCATGGGACCCGTAAAGTAGAACAGAGCCATTTTTTCTTATATTGTTCCTTGTATTTTATTATTTAAATGTAAAATTAAAAACAATTAAGTTGTACCTTCTGATTATATTTAACAGTTGAATGGAAAATATGAGGTTCTTCATAAGAACAACTACCACAAATAAGTTTATCGTACTGAAATAATTTAAAAATAATTAATAATTTACACTTATCCTAAGTGACAATAAAATGAATATTACACTTTCTTACCTCTGTACAATTGAGCTCCGTACAAATTCTAATTTGAGAAGTTTGAACATTCTGAAAATTTCAAAATCGTTGGATTTTTTTAAATGCCGTGTTCATTTTCCGAACATAGCACTCGGAAAAAAAAGCAAAAGGCTTTTAATTTTGTCCTCTTGTAAATAGCCTTGTAAAATGCAAATATCTCGGTTCCCTCATTAGTTAGAGACTTGAAACTTAGTTTTTGGGATAGAAACCACAAAAAAAACTTATAAACGAAGTTTCAGTTCTCTAGCTCTACTAAGAACGGAGATATTTGCTTTTTACACGATTTTTCCGGAAAACCTCGAACATACATGTAAACGTCGTTTATAATTTTTTTTCGTGGTTTCTAACCCAAAAACCTAGTTTCAAGTCTCTAACTAGTCAGGGAACCGAGATATTTGCTTTTCCAATGCTAATTACAAGAGGAGAAAATTAACATCCTTTTGCTTTTTCCGAGTGCTATTTCCGGAAAAATAACTCCACATAAGACATTGAAATATGGAGTCTTATTGTAGTCACATACCTCCTTACAGTGGAAGCATTCAGAAAAGATGATCTTTTTATATTCATTACTTTTCAGTTCAGCAAATTCTGTAAACAAACTTTTTCATATTTTTAAAAAAAAATTTGAAGCCTACTCACTGAGCGCAAGTCGGCTGATTACGAAATATTGCCCATCAACAATTTTACTTATTCTTCGGCAATTTGGGCAAGAGTAGCTGTAATCGATACTGTTGAAATTAAGATTTTGATTTTTAAATTTTTTTTTTAAATTTCACATGAAACATACCAATCATCTTTTTTGATTGCTTCAATGCATTTTTTGCAGAATGTATGACCACAATGAAGAGTGTGAGGAACTCGGATATGTGCATCTTTAAAAATCATAATAATCGACAATAAACAAGTAGTTGAGCAATGGTAATTTGAGTTAAATGGAAGAAAAACTAACCAAACTTTTCCGTACATATTTGACAGCATTGGAAGTCCTGAAGCTCGGAATACAGAGAACTTTCGCTATTACTTATGCTATCGAGATTGATCTTTAAGGTTGCATAAAAGTTAAAGGGCTCAGAGCCGAAGATCAAGAAAATTGTGATGGACTTACAATATATTTTTGAGGTAAACGAGTGGAATAAATGTGAGTAGAATATTCTCTTCTCTTAAGATGAACTTTTGCAGTGCATTTCTGCGCATTCAAAACGCCATTCGGGTCAATTCCAACAATTGTCAGGTTTTTCTCGAAACTGAATAATCGCGTTTAAATTTTTTTTCATTTAATAACTTCCACTTACTTTGTTCCTACAATTTCAATTGATAGATCATTTATATTCACTGATACAAGTTGGTTATAGTAGGATATATAAAAGATCCATTGATTGAATAGCACTGATCTTGAATAGGCCTGTAGACATTCTAATATGAATAATGATGTAATTAAGCCGCACCCCTGGTAATCCCTTCCTCTCTATATACATCCCTGACTTAGTTTGGTAGCGACGTATGGAAGCTTTACAATGAGCGTTTGTTATACCAAATAACAAGTTCCTTGAAATGCACATTTATTATTATATTTCGAATTATTCTTATCAAACATGATAAATATAACTTACTGATATACATGAATTGCATCAAATTGCTTTAGATCTTCAACAGAAATAAACTCAATTCCCAAAGTTGATCGATAATCTTCATTGAACGAAAAAGCAAATGATACATTCGGATGTCCAACTCTTTCAATAAAATAGTTCGAACAGTCATCTTTGAATATTGATTTATTTTTCACACTCTGTAAAATGTATTTTTTGCAGCATCGAAAACGACATTGCTATTGGTAAATACTCACAGTTTCCATCTTTACTTGTGTCGAATCCGTGATCACGATCTTTTCGTTTATTAGTTCAGCCTTTTTTATTATACCGTGCTGTAGTTAGTTAATTTGAAGTGAGAAAATTCTTTCTCTTCAGTATTCATGTTTCATATGATGGATAAATAGATAAAAAGATAAATAAATTAATTAATTAATTAATTAATTAATTAATCAATTAATAACTAACTAACTAACTAACTAACTAAATAAATAAATAAATAAATAAATAAATTAATAAAATGAATGTCAGTAAAACATACGTTTCGGAAGAAGTAAACATTATCAATAATTCCGAATCTTTCGCAGGGCTCAAAACTATCAAAAAAATTTTCTGCACGCATCGTTCTAAAAGCTAAATATCAGGTCCGGTATAAATTTTATAATTTCTATCATTAGAAAATCTTAATAATATAAACATAAAAAAGATAACTAACCCTCTGATCCATGTGATGAATTTTGTATCATTTTCTTCAAACGAATGGTGAACAAACTCATCTATATTGATCATTACAATAATAACCGTATTCATAGTTTAGTCATACCGTTAGAAATTTGATAAAAATATCCGTCTCGGTCTACCGAGTATTCGTCACGCTTTACAAATTTCATCATACTACTGAAATTAAAGAAAGAAACCATAACTATATATTTACATTTTATTGAAGGAAACGAGAAAAATGAGCGAGAAATTTGTTCTGCAAATGTGCATACTCACCCCTTCCAGGTAGAGGTCCTGGAGGGGGCAGAACTTGAAGCACAATGCGTAATGAATTAATATAAAATTAGACAAAATACGTTCACTAGAATTTGGATGTGTCATGAATAAAAAAAAGGAGACAATTAGACAAAACAAAGAAATGTTGGAGAAACAATCGGGAATGAGACTATTGCATTATCGTTATGAATGAATTATATGACCTAGCTAGGTCATTAAGAAAAGGAGAGGGACAGGGAGAGAAGATGGAAGGAGAGGGAGAGGAGATGGAACGAGAGGGAGAGGAAAGGGAAGGAGAGGGAGAGGAAAGGGAAGGAGAGGGAGAGGAAAGGGAAGGAGAGGGAAAGGAGATGGAAGAAGATGGAGAGGTCATCTTCTCCCAATCCTTGTGTTAATTCTAGACCTCAATACACTTTCATTTAGAATGTATTATCACATTTCCAATAAATCCGGAGAGTGAAATTCATTCCGTGCTGCCGTATTGCCTTTTGATCTAACACGGACAGGGAATAGCATTTTTGTTTGAAACAATATTTGTGCTCACTAAAGATCAGACGTCCAAAGATCAAAGATCAACCTTTCCAAAAAAATCAATAATGGGAGGATTCAGATGATCTTTCTACTTCCACAATGATATACCATTACTACACGTATAAACGATTACAGTAGCTGCGAAAAGATTTTAAAAAATCAAATATTTCCATATCACTGCGTTGAAACTCCTCTCAAATTGTTGTATGTTGTTTCATATAATTTGAATAGTATAATAATAGTGTATAATTTCTAAAGTGCCGCTATTCACAACTCGAAGGTTTTAATCATGGCTCTCAAAATGTTCCAAGTCCCATGCAAACCAATCAATATCTCCATAATTCTCAATACTTTATGCATTATCAGTATTGATACAACCAAGAAAGAAATCAAGAAACAAAACGAATGATTATCGATTAAGAAGAATGATAATAAGTTGGATAATTGAAATGGAAAGTGATCACGAATTTACAAAATGAATGAGAGAGAGAGAAGAGAAGAGAATATTCTACTCACATTTAAAAAGACATAAGGAAATTCATTTCTTATTTTTTCAAATGCAAGAATGTCAAGATAACAACAGGTATTAGAAGTAGATAGGTGTTCGTTTGTAGGTATGCCTGGTTATTCTCAATCAGCTTTCTCAGGTTCACTTGTTCAATCAACAATTGGTCTTGATTATGAAGGATCATTTTCTGGATGAGAAGGAGACGGACCAGAGATACGTCGTCCTCTCGTGAGATCTCCTGCAATTAAAGGTAGTATTATATAAATACAAAAAAAGGAGTTTGCAATAGAAAATGTAGTTCCAATAATTGACTTGGCGTCTAATGGACATGAGATGGAGAGTCATCACAATAACATTGAAAAATTCCCAGTTTTCCCCATATTACGGCATGTCCCAAAATTGATGAATGACTACCACCCCTGTATAGTAATTTTTATTTAAGTACCTATTATACTGAGAATAACTACAATACTAGAATTTCTCTATTGGCTACACGATGCATTTGCCATTATTGAGATTAGTATAAGAAGGCTCTTCTTATAAAGACGAACCATAATGAGAGTACATCCAGCTCGAATTCCTTGTTGTGATACTGTTCTTCCTGTTAGAACTTCCTTGCCTAAAATGTAAATTAGAATTATTGATTGATCACATAATAAATTGAACTTTATTCTTAAAGTGAGCTTTGTTCTACAGCAAGATTTTAGTCAATATGACTTATCTCTAGAAAATAGTAATAAATGCTTACCTGCGAAGATTAATCTTTGCTGATCAGGAGGGATACCTTCCTTATCCTGGATCTTGGCCTTCACATTCTCAATAGTGTCGGATGCTTCGACCTCGAGGGTGATGGTCTTTCCGGTGAGGGTCTTGACGAAGATCTGCATTCCTCCTCTGATGAGAAGAGCGATGCGAGGATTCGTGTGAATGTTGTAGTCGGAGAGGGTGCGACCATCCTCAAGCTGCTTTCCTGAACAAATATCGATTAGAAATTGAATGAACCAACAATGTATTGATTCTAATCATTATACATATATAACTAACGCAAAAATCAATACTTACCATCGAAGATTAGACACTGGTTGTCTCTAGTTACTCCTTCTTTCACTAGTATTTTCCCCTTGAGGACAGCGATGGTCTCCCAAGGTTCAGCATTAATCTCGAAATATGTCCCATATTCAGTCGTAACAAATACAGTTATTTGAGTAATTAGAGCCAAAAAAATGGTGTGCTCGTTCTCTATTCCATATGATTTGAGAGAATGAGTATCTGCCAGCTGCCTGCCTAAAGAAATAAGGATTACTAATTGAAAGAACCACCCATACATTTATTATAATTATTGTACTTATCTATTCATAATAAAACATAAAATAAATCAATACTTACCAGCGTACATTAGTCGCTGATTAGAACGAAACATGCCCTCCTGAGCATGGATCGTGGTTTTGACGTATTCAATAGTGTCGGTAGCCTTGGCCTCGATGGCAAACGTTTTCCCAAGAAAAATCTTAACAAAGATCCGCATTCGTCCTCTTAAATGGAGAACCAGAGTAAGGGTGCTCTCCTGGGCGATGAAGTCGGATAGAGAGCAACTATCCTCGAGCTGCTTTCCTGAACAAATATCGATTAGTAATTGAATGAACCAGCTATGCATTTATTATAATCATTGTACAGTATCGGCAAAAAATGGACACTTTCTTTTTTTTTAATAAATTTTGATCCAGGAATACAATCAAGCCTATCTTTTGAGTCAACAAACAGAATTTATCAAGGAATACAACCGTGATGTTTTGGTGTAATTAAACTTTTTACCTATGGCTCAAATATGAGAGATTTTGCCGTGTACCCTCGTCCCTACACCTTTTTTATGAAATCTCTTATTTTCAAAGCTCCTATGTATATATGCTAGATGTTCACAAAAGTTTTTGCAATATTTTTGAACTTTGATCTTTGATCTTAAAATTGTCATCTTTTATCTTTGTCCAGATTTTTTTCAAACCATGAGCGAAAATAAGTTTTTCTCTGTTATTGAATTACATATATTATTTTCAGCTAAAAGAAGATAAATCGCACATTTAAAAACTTAAACTGATGATTTTTGGCAATTGTTTGAAAATTTGTGGTCAAAGATCAAAGATCAAAGTTCAGCAATATAGTGAAATCTTTTGTGAACATCTGTGAACACTAGACAATCAGAGATTTCATCGGAATAGTCGTACGACGAGAGCAATGAGAGGGAGAAAGCGCAAGACTTACAATAGGCCTACGCGCTGAAACTGAATAGACCTGATTGCCAGCAGAACATTTGCTACGGGTCTAAAAAGAATCAAAAATAAACCAAAATAAGGGGAATAAATTTAGAATACTTTGCAAAGCTGCCTGCGTAGGAATCAAAATTTTAGAAGATCTGCCATCTGAACGTTAGTTTCTCAAAATCAGTCCTTCCAGAAAAATTGTTTTTCAAGCACAGATGGCGAATGAAGAGCTATGACTACCGTAATCACGGGATAAACATCACTCTCCACTAGCATCATTTTAATGCCTTGAACTGGTCGTTAGCACATCTAGAAGTTGAGTTCAAATGAAATGTTCTATGGCTTTTGCCACCACTGTACCTATCTATTTATAATTTAAAAAAATGAAACAAATCAATACTTACCGGCGAAGATGAGACACTGTTCTTCAGGGGGAATTCCTTCCTTGTCCTGGATCTTGGCCTTGACGTTCTCGATGGTGTCGGAAGCTTCCACCTCGAGGGTGATAGTCTTTCCAGTCAGGGTCTTGACGAAGATCTGCATTCCTCCTCTGAGACGGAGAACGAGATGGAGGGTAGACTCCTTCTGGATGTTGTAGTCGGAGAGGGTGCGGCCATCCTCAAGCTGCTTTCCTGAACAATTATCGATTAGTATTGAATGAACCAAGTATGAATTGATTATAATCATTACACCTATTTATAATAAAAATATGAACATAAATCAGAACATACCAGCGAAGATAAGACGCTGCTGATCAGGGGGAATTCCTTCCTTGTCCTGGATCTTGGCCTTCACGTTGTCAATAGTGTCGGAGGCCTCAACCTCAAGGGTGATGGTCTTTCCAGTCAGGGTCTTGACGAAGATTTGAATTCCTCCTCTGAGACGGAGAACGAGGGGAGTGGACTCCTTCTGGATGTTGTAGTCGGAGAGGGTGCGGCCATCCTCAAGCTGCTTTCCTGAACAATTATCGATTAGTATTGAATGAACCAAGTATGAATTGATTATAATCATTACACCTATTTATAATAAAAATATGAACATAAATCAGAACATACCAGCGAAGATAAGACGCTGCTGATCAGGGGGAATTCCTTCTTTGTCCTGGATCTTGGCCTTCACGTTGTCAATAGTGTCGGAGGCCTCAACCTCAAGGGTGATGGTCTTTCCAGTCAGGGTCTTGACGAAGATTTGAATTCCTCCTCTGAGACGGAGAACGAGGAGAGTGGACTCCTTCTGGATGTTGTAGTCGGAGAGGGTGCGGCCATCCTCAAGCTGCTTTCCTGAACAATTATCGATTAGTATTGAATGAACCAAGTATGAATTGATTATAATCATTACACCTATTTATAATAAAAATATGAACATAAATCAGAACATACCAGCGAAGATAAGACGCTGCTGATCAGGGGGAATTCCTTCCTTGTCCTGGATCTTGGCCTTCACGTTGTCAATAGTGTCGGAGGCCTCATCCTCAAGGGTGATGGTCTTTCCAGTCAGGGTCTTGACGAAGATTTGAATTCCTCCTCTGAGACGGAGAACGAGGAGAGTGGACTCCTTCTGGATGTTGTAGTCGGAGAGGGTGCGGCCATCCTCGAGCAGCTTTCCTGAACAAATATCGATTAGTATTGAATGAACCAAGTATGAATTGATTATAATCATTACACCTATTTATAATAAAAATATGAACATAAATCAGAACATACCAGCGAAGATAAGACGCTGCTGATCAGGGGGAATTCCTTCCTTGTCCTGGATCTTGGCCTTGACGTTCTCGATGGTGTCGGAAGCTTCCACCTCGAGGGTGATAGTCTTTCCAGTCAGGGTCTTGACGAAGATCTGCATTCCTCCTCTGAGACGGAGAACGAGGAGAGTGGACTCCTTCTGGATGTTGTAGTCGGAGAGGGTGCGGCCATCCTCAAGCTGCTTTCCTGAACAATTATCGATTAGTATTGAATGAACCAAGTATGAATTGATTATAATCATTACACCTATTTATAATAAAAATATGAACATAAATCAGAACATACCAGCGAAGATAAGACGCTGCTGATCAGGGGGAATTCCTTCCTTGTCCTGGATCTTGGCCTTCACGTTGTCAATAGTGTCGGAGGCCTCATCCTCAAGGGTGATGGTCTTTCCAGTCAGGGTCTTGACGAAGATTTGAATTCCTCCTCTGAGACGGAGAACGAGGAGAGTGGACTCCTTCTGGATGTTGTAGTCGGAGAGGGTGCGGCCATCCTCGAGCTGCTTTCCTGAACAAATATCGATTAGTATTGAATGAACCAAGTATGAATTGATTATAATCATTACACCTATTTATAATAAAAATATGAACATAAATCAGAACATACCAGCGAAGATAAGACGCTGCTGATCAGGGGGAATTCCTTCCTTGTCCTGGATCTTGGCCTTCACGTTGTCAATAGTGTCGGAGGCCTCAACCTCAAGGGTGATGGTCTTTCCAGTCAGGGTCTTGACGAAGATTTGAATTCCTCCTCTGAGACGGAGAACGAGGGGAGTGGACTCCTTCTGGATGTTGTAGTCGGAGAGGGTGCGGCCATCCTCAAGCTGCTTTCCTGAACAATTATCGATTAGTATTGAATGAACCAAGTATGAATTGATTATAATCATTACACCTATTTATAATAAAAATATGAACATAAATCAGAACATACCAGCGAAGATAAGACGCTGCTGATCAGGGGGAATTTCTTCCTTGTCCTGGATCTTGGCCTTCACGTTGTCAATAGTGTCGGAGGCCTCATCCTCAAGGGTGATGGTCTTTCCAGTCAGGGTCTTGACGAAGATTTGAATTCCTCCTCTGAGACGGAGAACGAGGAGAGTGGACTCCTTCTGGATGTTGTAGTCGGAGAGGGTGCGGCCATCCTCAAGCTGCTTTCCTGAACAATTATCGATTAGTATTGAATGAACCAAGTATGAATTGATTATAATCATTACACCTATTTATAATAAAAATATGAACATAAATCAGAACATACCAGCGAAGATAAGACGCTGCTGATCAGGGGGAATTCCTTCCTTGTCCTGGATCTTGGCCTTCACGTTGTCAATAGTGTCGGAGGCCTCAACCTCAAGGGTGATGGTCTTTCCAGTCAGGGTCTTGACGAAGATTTGAATTCCTCCTCTGAGACGGAGAACGAGGAGAGTGGACTCCTTCTGGATGTTGTAGTCGGAGAGGGTGCGGCCATCCTCAAGCTGCTTTCCTGAACAATTATCGATTAGTATTGAATGAACCAAGTATGAATTGATTATAATCATTACACCTATTTATAATAAAAATATGAACATAAATCAGAACATACCAGCGAAGATAAGACGCTGCTGATCAGGGGGAATTCCTTCCTTGTCCTGGATCTTGGCCTTCACGTTGTCAATAGTGTCGGAGGCCTCATCCTCAAGGGTGATGGTCTTTCCAGTCAGGGTCTTGACGAAGATTTGAATTCCTCCTCTGAGACGGAGAACGAGGAGAGTGGACTCCTTCTGGATGTTGTAGTCGGAGAGGGTGCGGCCATCCTCGAGCAGCTTTCCTGAACAAATATCGATTAGTATTGAATGAACCAAGTATGAATTGATTATAATCATTACACCTATTTATAATAAAAATATGAACATAAATCAGAACATACCAGCGAAGATAAGACGCTGCTGATCAGGGGGAATTCCTTCCTTGTCCTGGATCTTGGCCTTCACGTTGTCAATAGTGTCGGAGGCCTCATCCTCAAGGGTGATGGTCTTTCCAGTCAGGGTCTTGACGAAGATTTGAATTCCTCCTCTGAGACGGAGAACGAGGAGAGTGGACTCCTTCTGGATGTTGTAGTCGGAAAGGGTGCGGCCATCCTCGAGCTGCTTTCCTGAACAAATATCGATTAGTATTGAATGAACCAAGTATGAATTGATTATAATCATTACACCTATTTATAATAAAAATATGAACATAAATCAGAACATACCAGCGAAGATAAGAAGCTGCTGATCAGGGGGAATTCCTTCCTTGTCCTGGATCTTGGCCTTCACGTTGTCAATAGTGTCGGAGGCCTCAACCTCAAGGGTGATGGTCTTTCCAGTCAGGGTCTTGACGAAGATTTGAATTCCTCCTCTGAGACGGAGAACGGGGGGAGTGGACTCCTTCTGGATGTTGTAGTCGGAGAGGGTGCGGCCATCCTCAAGCTGCTTTCCTGAACAATTATCGATTAGTATTGAATGAACCAAGTATGAATTGATTATAATCATTACACCTATTTATAATAAAAATATGAACATAAATCAGAACATACCAGCGAAGATAAGACGCTGCTGATCAGGGGGAATTCCTTCCTTGTCCTGGATCTTGGCCTTCACGTTGTCAATAGTGTCGGAGGCCTCATCCTCAAGGGTGATGGTCTTTCCAGTCAGGGTCTTGACGAAGATTTGAATTCCTCCTCTGAGACGGAGAACGAGGAGAGTGGACTCCTTCTGGATGTTGTAGTCGGAGAGGGTGCGGCCATCCTCGAGCTGCTTTCCTGAACAAATATCGATTAGTATTGAATGAACCAAGTATGAATTGATTATAATCATTACACCTATTTATAATAAAAATATGAACATAAATCAGAACATACCAGCGAAGATAAGACGCTGCTGATCAGGGGGAATTCCTTCCTTGTCCTGGATCTTGGCCTTCACGTTGTCAATAGTGTCGGAGGCCTCAACCTCAAGGGTGATGGTCTTTCCAGTCAGGGTCTTGACGAAGATTTGAATTCCTCCTCTGAGACGGAGAACGAGGGGAGTGGACTCCTTCTGGATGTTGTAGTCGGAGAGGGTGCGGCCATCCTCAAGCTGCTTTCCTGAACAATTATCGATTAGTATTGAATGAACCAAGTATGAATTGATTATAATCATTACATCTATTTATAATAAAAATATGAACATAAATCAGAACATACCAGCGAAGATAAGACGTTGCTGATCAGGGGGAATTCCTTCCTTGTCCTGGATCTTGGCCTTCACGTTGTCAATAGTGTCGGAGGCCTCATCCTCAAGGGTGATGGTCTTTCCAGTCAGGGTCTTGACGAAGATTTGAATTCCTCCTCTGAGACGGAGAACGAGGAGAGTGGACTCCTTCTGGATGTTGTAGTCGGAGAGGGTGCGGCCATCCTCGAGCTGCTTTCCTGAACAAATATCGATTAGTATTGAATGAACCAAGTATGAATTGATTATAATCATTACACCTATTTATAATAAAAATATGAACATAAATCAGAACATACCAGCGAAGATAAGACGCTGCTGATCAGGGGGAATTCCTTCCTTGTCCTGGATCTTGGCCTTCACGTTGTCAATAGTGTCGGAGGCCTCAACCTCAAGGGTGATGGTCTTTCCAGTCAGGGTCTTGACGAAGATTTGAATTCCTCCTCTGAGACGGAGAACGAGGGGAGTGGACTCCTTCTGGATGTTGTAGTCGGAGAGGGTGCGGCCATCCTCAAGCTGCTTTCCTGAACAAATATCGATTAGTATTGAATCATAGACACATTATCGAGAAACTGAACCCAAAGACTTATAAAATGCTTACCAGCGAAAATCAATCTCTGCTGATCTGGAGGGATTCCTTCTTTGTCTTGAATCTTGGCCTTTATATTCTCGATAGTGTCGAATGCGTCGACTTCAAGAGTGATAGTCTTGCCGGTGAGAGTCGTGACGAAAATTTGCATTCTGGAAAAGAACAATAAATGAGGGAAAATGATAGAAAATGAGTCACGAGTGAAGTGATTACAAAAGACGAAATCTGGGATAACTGTTTACTTATGACAAAACATTACAAATAATTAAGTCATACCAATAACTATCAAAATCATTGGAAACTCTTAAAACAAAAAAAAGTGATATCAAGTAGTAAGTAATAAATGGTAATAATTATGTCAAATAATTAATCAATATTCACTCGAAATTGTTAGGGCATGAGATATAGAAGTTCTTAGAGTGCCACCTGTCTCAATAGTGTTCTCAATTCCGATTGTAGACGCGCGATGACTCTCTGCGTCTCTAACCATCGACCTATTCTCGTTGTCTGTCCGCTCTATCACTGATCTAGCATTGAAATGGAGTCGCTTCCTATCTCAGAGTCAATTCTGAGCTTTATCTCTTTGTGTATCATATTCAACCATCCTTAATCCTTCGCACTGGTCTCACATAAATATTAATAAATAAATAAATTTAAAAAAATTCAATCTGCAAAGTGAATATAGTTCTTTTGATTCTTAGTTTATCCTAACAATCATTATTAGGTAAAGGTAAAGGTACAACCCGTTATTCAAGGCACACGAAGTCCTGCGGGTTATCACTGCTAGGCACAGCGTTCTCATGACTTTCAAAGCAAGAACGACCGCTCAACATACAAACTCTCTCGAATACAATGGTCTCTCCTTTGTCTTGCTTTGGAAGAAAAATGGCTTGGACCAGAATACTGTGTAGGCCAGTGATATTTCAAGGCCAATTCAGTCAGGAGGGCCTAATCTCTTCTTCGGACCTACTTTACCGCATGATCTAGTCACTACCAATTCCCCTTTCGGGCGCCTTGGTGAGGCGGAGGCGGTGAAACGACCGGGAATCGAACCCAGGACAGATGGAATGATGGGGCGCGCCATAGACCACTACACCACTTCGCCTCATTCTTTGCGTTTGTCTCGGTTGTGAGCGGTCCATCTCTCGTTCGTCTGTTCTACTCTTACCGAATTATCATCAACAACGTAAAAGGATCCCCTCCTAGAAGACTATAGGCAAGTCAGGAGTGGTATGCCTATCATCAAGCAATTGTTGACGAAGTATTGAGCGAGGACTTCGTGGGTTATCTCTATCTATTTTTTCTCAATTCCGTGTCATGATTCACTATTCGAAAAGGATCAAGTGTAGCGGCTTTGATTCTGAAGAACGTCTTAATTGCTGATCAGAAGATGAAGAAGATGAAGATAATTATGCCCCTTGTATGGAACCTCAGTACGCCCAGACTAATCTGTCGTTTAGCCGCAACCATTCCCTCCCTAATGGTTATGTGCTTGATAAAGGTTAATAAACTGTTAAAATGTTAATCATTATTAATATATTATAAAATCTGATTATGAGAATAGACAAATTAATCTTTCAAGCGATGGCAATTTGGCGAGAAACTATTTAAAGTTTTTTTTTTATCATTTATGTCATATATTTTGCAAATAATTCGTTTAATGCTTCGAGGTTCCTGGAATATTTGCGGTACTTTGATTGTTTCTATTATAGAATTACAAAAGTTTTTCATACACCACGCAAATTCCGTACTTGTAAAATTCTGCTCCATTGAAAATAATGTATCGCGAGGCTTCGCAACGGAATTTGCATTTTTTCGGACAGTTTTAATTCTATAATATCTTAGTTGAAAGGGCGAAAAAAAAGTTGTCAGATATGCGGTATCTTTATTCACGACGACATTCAATGTATGGGATATGAAACAACTATTGATTTCTGTAGTCGTTACAAGAGTACAGACTGTTATACTCTGCTTGCAACGGAATGTTTTACCAAAGCATTGTAAAAAGAATAGATAACGGGACTACGGTAGGATGCGGTTATTGTCAAAAACACAGCGATATTCTGCTAGCAAATCTTTATGTCAAAGAGCTACAGTAATCTGTAAATACTGTAATACGATATAATCGATAAAAGCAAACGAACGATCTGAGGTTATGGTACAAGAAGAGATCAAATCCAGTTTACATATGAGAGACAACGATGACACAATTATTAGTAAAATAGTGTAAACTACTATTAGAAGACTAACAGCAAGAGTATATCGATTAGAAAACAAAGTACAGTACATACAATCTACCGTAATCTCTTTAACACTCCTCCAGTTCACGATCGCACAACGAACTCTGCATGACCGACTCCACCCTGAATCACGGATTGGAGATTTGCTGATGGACGGAAAATATTACCGATTGATACCGTAACTTACCGTAACGCGGTGAGTGACTTTCTCTGTACGAGAAGGCCTATCGATAGATGGTTGATTCGTCTCATTCAAGCACCGAGTAAACAGTAGCCGGCGTAGTGTAACAGTAGTGTAGCCGGCGGGGGTCGTTGTTCTAGCCCAAGCGCCCACATGGCACCGATAGGTCCGAATGAGGAAACGCGAGATGGCGCTGAGGATGATGGCTTGGCGCCGAGTCCACGAACGGTTGATGAATGGACAATCGAAAGGTCGGCCTTACCGCCCATGGTAGAGAAGTTGGCGTAATAAAAAACAATTATAACTTTAAAACACAACTAATGTACCCTGAGAACAATACCTACAAAATAGGCCAGTGTAACGCAGTCCTATCAAACAATATACTAAAGTACCCCAATCAAGGTATTCCAAATCTTTCTCAGAATCTCAAGAGAAAGCAAGATCTGTTCAGGATAAATCCAAATTTGTTGTTGGCATGATCAGATTGCATCTGATAGGATTCAAAAGCGGCCAAACTCCTGATCAGATACTTGAGATCAATCAATATTCTGATCAGTTACTTGAGATCAATCAATCAATACTCACTATTCATTCGTGATTGCAATGGCTCCTGTGGGAGCGATGGTATCTTGACTGCTCGCGGATTGCGTCGACTTAATACTTCGGTATGACCACGTGAAGCATAAATAAAATGCTCTTTGATCTTAACGATATTTTCCTTTTATACCTTATTTTAGCTTTTTTCACTCTTCACGTGAATGGAGTTTGATCTTTGATCTTTGGGATCTTTCATGTTAGAGCTGCTGTAAGTTGATGTTTTGATCTCTATACCTCCTCTAGTCGAGCCAAGGGTTTGGAATAGGCGGGACGAGAGATATTGTGAAGACGACAGAGAGAGAGCAGAGATACAAAGAAAAAAACAGATGATAGAGAAGAAAAGAGAGTGGAATAGGAAGTGGAATGAATGGAAGTTGGGTCAGGCAGGACGAGAGGAGTAGTGATAGAATAGAGAAAAGGAGCTGTGTTATTATAAGGGAGGGACTGATGAGGGATATAATGGTAATAGAAATAGAGGGGGAGAATCACAAACGGTATATTTATTCTCTGCGAGACAAATTCAATTGCATAAGGCAGGACTTTGTCCAATTTTAATGGAACACCCAGAGATAATTTTACTCTCCGCTCTGGCAATGCTCTCTCGTAGATAATGAAAGCGAGAGAGTATTTCCAGAGAAGAGATTTTTAAGTTAGCCGCCTACTTCTGCTTTTCTCTGTCTACTCTGGTTTTTATTTCCCACTGGTCCCCCAGTAGATTTCCCAGTGGGGATGGAGCTAGGGGACCAGTGGGAGATTTACTGGGGGACCACTGGGGAGGAGATAGGCACTGGGGGACCAGTGGGAGAAAATTTAGTGCCCCAGTGGGGGAGTGGGCGTGGTCTTGCACTGTGATATTGTAGAGAAGACTTATAATGAAATGACTGTTTATCCAAGTATGGACGATACGAATACATTTAGAATAATATACAATAAATAAAATAGCATAACAAACTCAACAAAGTAACTATTCTAGAGCTTGTAAATGCCAAATCTCAAAGGGTTTAGGGGACCAAAAGTTTGTTCGTTTTGCCGGTCTGAATATATTGAAAGATTAGAGGCGTCCAATGAATAGCACACTTTGCCAAATGTATGACGAGCGCGCAGTTTCATACTCGTGGTCGCATGGTTTTGTCTGGGGGACCAGTGGGAGATTTACTGGGGGACCAGTGAGAAGAAATCTGCATGATCCGCCATCTTTAGAGCACTCTCTTGTCCTGGGAAACCACTGGGGGAGCAAAACCACGCCCACTTTTGCTGGGGCCCCACTGGGAGAAAAAAACCAGAGTATCACACATGTGCGAATTGCACATGTGTGATCAATTCACCGTTCCGGAATTGATTCCACTCTCGTTCTCATTTTCGCTCATTGCAATTGGCACAAGCGGTGGCAAATCGTTTGCCTACAAACATGATGTCGCAAGCATAGGGAACTTTGGCAGAGACCTCTTATGGTTGCGACGTCACTTTTGTCAGTCAACGGCTTTGTCAGTCAAAGGCTTTGTCATTTCTTTTTCACTGTATTCTGATAATTTTTTTTTAAATCAATTCATTTTTCCTTGAAACCATATAGACGAGAGCTTTCTAAATGAGAGATTTTGTTCAATGAAGATATTGTCGTTTGATCCTTTTCTTTGAGCTTTGACCAGTTGATATTGTAGTTGGATATTTGAGCTTTAACTAGTTAATACTGTAGTTTAAGAGAGATGGCTGTTAAGACTCGACCACCCCCCGGACGCGTGCGCTAGCAATGAGAACTTCATACTGAATGCATGAGAATGAATAGAAGTTCATACTTGGGTGTTAGGAGGGTCACCAGCCCTTATTACACAAAACAGTAGAAATTTCCTGTTTGTACCCTCAGGCTATAAGAAAAATTAATTTAAGAAAATACTTTCACGGCAAACTTCTGAAATATTGCAGTTTGTCGACTCGAATGCTGCGACATTGAGCAAATGACAATGACAATGTAACGTTTCATAATAAGTAAAACATAGTAGAACTGAAATCCCGGCATTCGGCTCACTTTTGAAAAATCGATGTTCATGACCCCGGGACATGGCAAAAAAATGAAAGTAAGTTGGACTCGTATTTTTTGAATCTGTAATAAACTGAATAACACGGAGAAATCATAAAGGATCAACTCACCAAACAAATTTGGCAGCATAAACGCAGAGAACTGAAATATTCTGTTAACGAATTTTATGAGTTTACTAGAATATAAAAGTTTCTAAAGAAAAGAATCGATAACAATTTGAAAAGGACTCCTGGCGAAGTCATTCAAAGATAGAGACTTCGAGAGATGGAGAAAGGAAGTTTTGCAATTCCAATGTGGTGTAAAAATTTTGGATAAGTAGATGGAAAAGTGAAAAGTAGTGTTAATTTTGTGATTGTAAAAGTACTTGGGAAAATAGCACAGCTTCGTAATTAACAAACTATTGCAATAAGAAGTTTTGCCATTTTTTCGAACTCCTTTTACAATCACAAAAATTAACACTACTTTTGACTTTTCCATCTATTTTTCCAAGACCACATTAGAAGTATCTAAACATTAATTCACTTTTCAATGTTCCCGGGCAATAGTATCCAAGTATTACAATATTATTTTCAGTTTCAATTCAATTACCTTTATCACGCACAGAACTATTTGAGAGGGAATGGTTGCCACTAAACGAATGATAGTCAGGGAATGGGGTCTATCTCGAATAATTCTTCGTGCACTTCTTCTGATCAGATATTGAAGACGTTCTTCAGAATTACACTTGTTCCTTTTCGAATAGTGAATCATGAAACAGAATTCATAAAAAAATGGACTGACATAACCAACGAAGTCCCTGTTCAATACTAGCAATTGATTGATCGAAGCGATACAACTCCTAACTTGCCTCTCGTCTTCGAAGAGAGGATCCGTTTACGTCGTTGATATTTATAGGGAGCTCAACATCTTTATTGAGCACACTATTTCTTTGTTCTCTAACAACGAGAAAGCATTGCGCGTCGAAGAGACCATTGAGAGAGGTTACGCTCCCCTTGAGTAGATAACTATAAAATACTTAAAAACGAAAAAAATTAATTAAATTAAAACGAGGCCAACTATTTTTGGCATATTTAAGAGACCGGCTCGGTAAGACTCGAGCATGGTCCGGACATTGGCGAGGACTTTCGATCTGAACCTCAATACTTTCATCATAGACACATACCGGGGGGAGACCGATGAAAGTTATAGTTAAAATGCCCTTAGGCTCAAACCCGGCTCAAATATGTCACATTAATTAAAAAATTGAAAAATTCATATCTTTTCAATCGTGATAGCTAGGACTTTTATTTCTTTTTGCTAGTCAATAACATGTCATGCACTCTTACAAACACTGCTGAACATTAATATCATATCGTTCTGAATATGTTTTTTCGTGTCTGATTTTCAGATTTTTCTTCTTCTATCCTCGTTGAACAGATAGCGCAAGTAATGACATAGTGCATATTGTAGCCCTGACGATTATGTACATGGTGGTCACATTCCCTTGGCCGGCCAACATTTCGCAGGCATCGAGAATTGCAACTGAATGTGAGAAATGTGTAAATTGCAAAAATCGAAAATTAAATTTCTTGAAATTCGCAAAAGTAAAAGCAATCTTTATTATGTCATTTTACTCGTAGCGATGCGCGTACATAGGAAAAATATACAAATCAACTTGGACTACATTTTAAAAAAATTTAGAAAAATAATTATTTTATTTTTATTTTTCAACTCCCACATTTAGTCGACCGTCAAGGCAAGTTGATTCATAGGGCGGATGGTGGCTGATGCATGTGTGTTTGCAGTAACGACTGCCACGTAAAGAATCGCCGTTTCGCAGATCTCGAATTTATTTTTTAAATTATCAAACTTGAATATTTAGAGGTTTCTTTCATATAAATCGTTTGGAAGGTAGAGTACTACATCCAAAGCTGTACCATTTTTATCAGTAGGAGAGTACGCTATTGTGCTATCGTAATCGCCTGGAATCGCGAACTGATTTTTTTTCAGTCGACCCCAGATTCTCAACCATGACCCGGGGTTCATGGTTGAGAATGGCTGAGGTCGAAAAATTCATGATGATCCCAGACCAAATACTATTTGGCATTATATCAACAGTGGGCCAACTTTTATTTTTATGGATACCATAGCTCGAATTACCGTAAACTAGCTACCGTATGCAAACCACATGTAGATGCAAACCACATGTAGAACATATGGGGCATCCTGGTTAGTCGTGTGCACAACAACACCAAAAGTATGCATCCGTTGCCGAGTTGAAGGCTGCCATCAAAAAGGAGTGGGGGCGACATCGAGCATGAAGTGATTTCTGTCCTCTATGGGAGGATGCCCAATCGCATCTTCGGTCCATTCTCGAGGAAGGGCCATAAGATTGATTACTAACCTGTTGTTGATCCGTTGCTGTTATGCAGAAGTTTGTAAAAAATAATAATTCATCGAAAAAATCAGGGTGTCCTATCATTATGTCACGGTCAAATTTCGAAATATTCCTATTTTCTCGTTGACTGGGAAATTGAATATTCTTATACGTGGGCTACCTTAGTTATCCAAGGAGGGGATACAAATGGTATATACATCTTTTGATTTCCATTCACTGTTCGGCCGGAATCACAAAATTTTAGGGGTGTCCTATCATTATGTCGCGCACTGTATAATCATTCATGATTCGACATTCCCTGCATGATCATGCATGGATCTTCCGTGATCATGCATGTAATGACAGAATCCTTGCATGATCACGGATAATCACAGCATGATTCGAGTATATCCCATACTAGATTATGCCATTAATTGCACGAATTTTACTTGAATCATGCATGGATTCAAACATCTGAGAATATACAAGCTGAATTAATGATTAACTATGAACAATCGCTGTGTCTGCAGATTTCTTCAAAGTGTTGTGCATTTTCAACATTGACATTGAAAGCTAAATTTGATAGTGGTGAGTGATTTTAAGAGTACACGTAGAGGATTTCTTAAGCATGGATTTAAGGAAATAGATCTGCGAATAAAGTACTATAATATAAATATTCTTACAAATATATTTATAGATCAGAAGTTGATAGGTTCACTCGATATTGATGTGATTGATGAAAGAGCAAGGCCAAGGAATGATGATCCCATCGAGGTACGGTAGAGTAGATTATTGATTTATTACTGTAAATTAGATTTATGATTGATTTTAATTTGACTTATTGATTAGTAGACCACATTTGACTCTTCCACTGTCAGGGACTCCAAGATTCGGATGTTCGTAACGACTTCTACGCTTGTCGATCAGTCAGGACAGAGGTTGGTGTAATTGTGTAGACCTTAGACGACTTTTACTAATTATCGTTTTCCAGTCTCTTGATTCTGTGCTGACTGAGACTTCTACACTGTCACATGACATCCCTACAACACCGATGTTTGTACTTTCTCCGGTATTTTTTACTCGCGGGGCACACCGTTCAATCCCGTGGTGTACGCCGCGAGGTACACCGCGGGGTAGAACACTTAGACGGGGTACCTCGCGAGCTGCAGCCTCTAGACGGGGAGCCCCGCGAGGTGGACGACGGCGTGCCTCGCGGGGCAGGAGGGACGGTGTGCCGAAGATAATTCATGGAATTGTTTTGGATGTTCGATCACATTGTTCTTCTCATTAAATATCAAAGTATAATAACTTCTCTTCAAATTGTGAAGGGATCTGACTTGTGATATTGTTTCCAATTTACATATGATCAATGACTTATGACTGACTGAGTCAATGGATTACTTTGTACGTGCTTTTACATATTTAGAGGTCACCATGGTTCGTTTGGCCTTTTCAATCCATAACTGCCCAATCTCACAGGAGTCTCTTACGTCTTAAGTTGGCGAAAAGTAACGATTTATAGCTTATTAGAAAGCCCTTTCTCTGCAGAGTAAGAATGTGTTTTTAAAAACTCCTGCGAGGCTCTGAGCACGGAGTTAATAAATCCAAAGTTTGAGTAATTTCTGACTTGAAATTCCCGTCTAATGGCCGTGAAATTGCCCTGCAATGATGGGGTAGTTCTGCGCGCTACCTCGCAGGATTTTTTAAACACACATTCTTACTCTACAGAGAAAGGGCTTTCTAATAAGCTATAAATCGTTACTTTTCGCCAACTTAAGACGTAAGAGACTCTTTGTCAGCATAGTCCCGCAGATCTTCCGTATCTTCAGCCGTACTTACTTAGTAGATCCATCTTCAGCGGGCGGGGCCGCGTGGTCTTTAGCCTAATCGAATCTAATTCACGGATTCCTTTTGCTACATCGATTTTCAACCATGCCACAGATGGATGGAACAAATCAGTAGAGAAACATGGAATGGTTTATCAAGATCTTTTTTATAATCTCAAATCGACCGATGAAATAAATATTGATCTAATTGTGATGGTGGGCGCGGTCATCCGCCTCTGTGTCCTCGCTGACGCGACTGCATTCGTTTATCCGCATCCTCCGCGAGCTTCTGTTACGCACTGTTACATTTGCCTTACGTGCGTACGCCGTAACCCCCTCTCTCCGACGCGGCGGAGGGAGTTACGGCGTAGGCACGTAATTCAAATGTAACGGTGCATTAGTTCGATATAACAAGAAAGAGTATTGAGGTCTAGAATTAACACAAGGATCGAGAGAACAACATCTCCTCTCCCTATCCTTCCATCTACTCTCCCTCTCCTTTAGAAATATCAGAGTTAGATGATAGAGGAGAAAGAGAGCAAGAGAGCGAGATAGTGAGTTAGAGAGTGTGTTGCAGCGAGAGATTGCGTACGCGAGGTTTGTAGTAGGGTTGGCAATAACGGACACGCATTGCGAGCCCGCAATGCTTGTTAAATCATTGCGGGCCCGCAATAGCATTGCGGCCCGCAATGACTACTTTATTCCTATCTGGCCACTTTTTGTGATCGGTCGTTCTTTTGTTCTCTTCACTTTCCTTCGCTCTCTCGTTTGCTTGAGAGAACAAAATCATTGCGGGCCCGCAATGGCATTGCGGGCCCGCAATGGCATTGCGGGCCCGCAATGGCATTGCGGGCCCGCAATGGCATTGCGGGCCCGCAATGATTTTACACCGCATTGCGGGCCCGCAATCATTAGAAATAAAGAGTCAAGGCCATTGCGGGCCGCAACCCCCGAATAGCCAACTCTAGTTTGTAGTTTGTACCCCATAAATAGCGCTTGCCCTCATCATTCTTCGCTTTTGATGAAACAGTTGCGCCACTCTCCTTCGAGATACTCGTTGTTTGGGTATAGACTTTAGCGATGAAGGCCTTTCCCTGCCCCGGACTTCTCCGGACTTCTCCAGGAGCGTTACCTTTCTCAATGGTCTCTACATTGTGCACACTATTTCACTGTTCTCTAAGAACGAGAAAGCATTGCGCGTCGAAGAGACCATTGAGAGAGGTTGCGCTCCTTTTGAGTAGATAACTATAAAATACTTAAAAGAAAAAAAAATAAATTAAATTAAAACGAGGTCAACTATTTTTTGGCATATTCAATCAATAGAATCGTCGTCTGTGATGCGTGGTATGTACTACTGTGCAGGGAACGTCTCATGCAGGCTTACTTCATTTAGCGAATTTCCATTCCTTGGTTATTATTTCCTGCTTAACCATTCATAATTATTTTTTTCATAAATTGAAATGAATCAAATAGAAAAAAATAAGTTTATGTCATTTTTTCGTTGCACTCTCCACATTTGTAATTTGTCATCGATACCCTCGTGACTAATTTTCTATAGATTTTCCTCATGATTGCTCTTTTCCAGAATGCAAATTTTCGTGAAGACTCTCAGAGGCAAGACTATCACTCTTGAAGTCGAGCGCTACGATACTATCGAGAATGTAAAGACCAAGATCCAAGACAAAGAAAGAATCCCATCATGTCATCAGAGTTTGGTCTACGCTGGTAAATATCTATGACTCCAGTTTAGCCGCAATCAATCAATAATTCAATACTAATCAATATTTTTTCAGGAAAGATTCTCAATGAACACCACACCCTTTTCGACTACAACATCGAGAAGGAAGTCACCCTCCACCTCCATTTTCGTATGGGAGGAGGAATGCAGATCTTCATCAAGATCCACCCCGGAAAGACTGTCACTCTCATGGTCGATTTAGACGATACCATCGGGAAAGTCAAGGAAAGTTTGTACGAGCAGCAAGGAATCCCCCATTTCGAGCAGAATCTCTTCTTCGCTGGTAAGTACTTTTTTACTAGAGATAAGTTTAATTGACTAATATTTTGCTATAGAATAAATTTAATTTTATTCTGTGATAAGTTAATAATTCTAATTTGCATTTTAGGAGAGAAACTCGAAAATGACCGTAGACTCAGCGACTACAAAGTCAAGAACCGATCCACCCTCCTTCTGGTTAGTCTTTATAACCTGCTCCACGACACAGACGAGATTTCCGATCTGCATTATGCTAACTTCATCGAAAAGCAAAGGAACGTTATATAGTTTTTTTCTGTATTGTACATTATTTACTATCGTGGATATCATCAAAACATCAAATTTCAAGCCCCTCTGAATAGTTGATGTGGCAATTAGGTTGCTCCCAATGAATGGCGCAGACCCAGGTTGTGATGAAGAAAGTTTTGGGAAAATTTTGGAAAACGGAAAATTTCGTAATTTATTTCTTGGAAAATTCACAATATTAGGAAAATTTGGGAAAAATCGTTATTGTGTTATCGAGGAACAGAAAATCACAGCAACAACAGATCATAAGCGAGGATTGGAATGTTAGTGGCCAGGAAAATTTTCCGACCTTTTCTAGAAAAATCGGAAAATTTGGAAATTCGGAAAACGGAAAATGTACAACAGCCCTTTAGTAGACTGTAGATTATTAAGGACGCAGTTCCACTTTAATCGATTGTAGTCGAAATGTTGAATTTAATGATTTTCAAAACACCCCAGTTCATTATGGTCGATTTAGTTCAAATTTTTTTCAGAAGAATCCCTTTTCGAAAGCTGTAAAAGAAAAAACGATGAATTCTGAAATAGAAGATTTGCAAAGCTGTGAAATATGTCTTGAAAAATTCGGTAAGCTAATTCCCAAAATATTGTGGTTTTAAAAAATTCAGTGCTTTTGTTGTCTATTATCAACTAATCAATAACCGTTTATTGCACGATCACATTTTTTTATTTAAAATTATTTTTGTATTAGCTAACTTATTTATTTAAAAAAATCTACATTTGAAGTGCATGCATACATACATCTATTAATTTTATTAATTTAATTACAGATTCGAATTTTCGAGTTCCCCACACTCTTCACTGTGGGCATACATTCTGTTTAGAATGCATTAAAGCAATCAAGAAAGATGAAAGGTTCATTTTAATCATTAAGTATATATTTTAAACTAATTTTCATAGCTATCCATGTCCAAATTGTCGAAGAGAAAATAAAATTGTAAATGGACAATTTTTTGCGATCAATAGACACGTTCTCAGTGAGTTTTTTTTAAATTAAATCTTATATCAACTTTATTTTTTAAACCAGAACTGGCTGAACTGACCGAGAATTCAAAAGATATTAAACATCTATCCGCAATTGATTGTTTTCATTGTAATGACGTAAGTTAACAGGAGCAACTCTTATTCTTCCACTTTTCCTTCTTCCTTAAATTCTGAACTAATTTTCAGAATATTCAAGCTTCTAAAATTAGAATTTGTACTGAATTAAGTTGCATTGAGGTAAGAATATGCTCCATTCATTTTAATTCATCTCAGAATTGTATTTAATTGTTTTAGTTAATAGTGAAATAATATTTTCTTATTTATTGAATTTTTCCGATCCGATATTTTTCAGTACAATCAACCGATTTGTGGCAATTGCTGTTGCGAAGAGCCCCATGTTGGACATTCAACAGTTAGATATAATGAGAAGGTTTGATTTAAAAAAACAGATCAACAACTTGGCCGATTTCACAGAAACAATTAGTTCTATTCAGCTGCGTGCAGAGTCGCGAGAATATGTGAGAATAAAAAAAGAAGAAATGGAATCGAAAAAAGAAGAAATATTATCAAAGCACACATTATTGATTGATTTGCAGAAAGAACTTGAAATGGTAATCAATAATCCTATAGATTCATTTCGGTTACAATGTTCATGATTTTATCTTTCAGAAACTGCCAAATATTCAACTTCGCGAACAGATTTCCACTGCTACTGATTCTATTTTCACATCAGAGGTAATACTGTAAAATGAATATTTTATGGAGAAGAAAAAAAACTAAATTTAGGAAGCTAGCGAATTGAGATCAACAGTAGATGAATTCAGCGATACATTCATCCAATCTGCTAATATTATCATTGAATCAATCGATATAGCAATTCGAAGAATTCGTGTAAGTTAAATATATTTGTTGAAGAAATGCCCCAAAAATTCTTTTTCATCTTTTCGTTTTCAGGAACAATTATCCACATTCTAATGGTTCTATTGTTATTATTGGTCGTACAGTAACGGCAAAAAAGAATGCAAGATAATAATGGAACATCGTGTATTTTTAATGTAACTTTTTTCCACATTTGATAAATCGTTCTCAAAATTGTTCTGGAACCTTAGCATGAGTGAACTATTGATTGACAAATTACCAATTTTACCAATCTCAGTCAGCATACCAAAGGATGAATTTGATAAACTGTGTTACAATGTTCACAAATGTATATTCTCATTATTATTTTCATTGTAAATAATATCATTATTAAGAGGCCGGATCTGAGAAAAGTGACTACCCCCCGGACATTGCGCGAGGATTTTCGATATGGGCCCCCATACTCATAGGGCCTGGAGGGTCTTTGACCTTGTTTTCAAAAATGATGACGTCACCGCCTGTATTGCTCAATGCGGCATAGAAGCGCCGGGTTCGCCGAAAATCTCGAAAATTCGTAATTTCTCAACCGAATGAGCTAGAACCAAAATTCTTTTTGCTGTATGTTAGGCATGCCCAGAGTGCACCACAGCACCATTGGGATTGAAATTTGCCCAACTCTGACATCGACTTTTTGAATGAGACTTTCACATTTTGCGATTTCTTTGTATCTGAGATTTAGTTCCGAGCATAATTTTCTTTATGGGGTGGTACCTCACTGCCATGGGCATCATGCCCACCCATGGCCATTATCGGATTCCGGGTCAATCTGAACGAAAAAGTGCCTTGAATGATCATCGCTCGGTTCCAGGTCGGCTTTTCCCGGCACTTTCCACTGACTCTCTAACGTAATCTAGCCAAATGTAGATCATATTGTATTATTGAGACATCTAACGAATATTTATCACCATCGGAGTTGAATCCGCGACAATGATTTTTTCGAACCATGACCTAGAATTCACAACCTAGACCTAGAATCATGGTCTAGAATTCATTCATGACCATGAACGCCGGGTCATGGTTCGAAATGGACCGAAAAAGTCAGGATGGAGAATCTTCAAGTACTATGCGCCAATGTATGCTATAGAAGCCCAGTGATATATTATATCAGAAAGTAGTGTCATCAGTGGTGGAATCGAGAACTGGTTTTTTAACAAAGAATCTATAATAGAAAAAAAAAACATTAGCTTGCGATACCTGTACTATGCTGGTTTCAGTTCCTATATAGATAATACTGTACTACTGTATTGGTGTATATTCTAAGGAGGGCGTAACAATATCATTTGTCATCTATTTCATTAAAATTCCTTATAGGATCAATGGGGGGAATGCCGTACAATTCTGATCTGTAAGATAAGAACAGGGGGACTATGTATACAACAAGAATAAAGAGTTGGGACCAATAACAAAAAAAAGGGAAAAAAAGAAAACGAGATACTCAAAAAATGAGCAGAAATGAAAATAAGCCAGATGAGGCATTGACATCGCTGCACTCGGTTCCGCGTTTGTCAGAATATTGTATGTTGTGTTTAAATATAGTGCTGGGGAAGTGTTCTTCATATTGGTGCACAGTACTTGAAGATTCTCCATCCTTACTTTTTCGGTCCATTTCGAACCATGACCCGGCGTTCATGGTCATGAATGAATTCTAGACCATGAACCCCGGGTCATGGTTCGAAAAAATCATTGTCGCGGATTCAACTCCGATGGTGATAAATATTCGTTAGATGTCTCAATAATACAATATGATCTACATTTGGCTAGATTACGTTAGAGAGTCAGTGGAAAGTGCCGGGAAAAGCCGACCTGGAACCGAGCGATGATCATTCAAGGCACTTTTTCGTTCAGATTGACCCGGAATCCGATAATGACCATGGGTGGGCATGATGCCCATGGCAGTGAGGTACCACCCCATAAAGAAAATTATGCTCGGAACTAAATCTCAGATACAAAGAAATCGCAAAATGTGAAAGTCTCATTCAAAAAGTCGATGTCAGAATTGGGCAAATTTCAATCCCAATGGTGCTGTGGTGCACTCTGGGCATGCCTAACATACAGCAAAAAGAATTTTGGTTCTAGCTCATTCGGTTGAGAAATTACGAATTTTCGAGATTTTCGGCGAACCCGCCGCTTCTATGCCGCATTGAGCAATACAGGCGGTGACGTCATCACTTTTGTAAACAAGGTCAAAGACCCTCCAGGCCCTATGAGTATGGGGGCCCATATCGAAAATCCTCGCGCAATGTCCGGGGAGGGGGCAAAATGGTAAATTTTCTCAGATCCGGCCTCTTAATCTAAAGAAGAAGGGCTTTCAAATGAGCTATAACTCATCTCTTATCGCCGGATTAATGTAAAAGAGGTTCCTTGTGAGACAATGCGTAATGAATTAATATTAAATTAGACAAAATACGTTCACTAAAATTTGGATATGTCATGAATAAAAAAATGAAACAATTAGACAAATTAGCGAAATAATGTTGGAGAAAAAATGGAGGAATGAGACTATTGCATTAACATTTTGCATGAATTGTATGGCGTCCTGCCAGAGGTTTAATACAGTAATATGGCCTAGCTAGGTCATTAAGAGAAGGAGGGGGAGAGGGAGAGGGATAGGAGATGTTCTCTCAATCCTTGTGTTAATTCTAGACCTCGATATTCTTTCATGTTATATCATAATTATGTTCTTTCTGTAATAAATATGGCAAAAATCTAGACCTTGTACGGTAAAGGTACAACCCGGTATTCAAGGCACATAAAGCCCTGCCTGTGATCACTGCTAGGCCAGTGGTGATTCAAGGCAAATTCAGTCCGGAGGGCCTAATCTCCTGAGACCTACTTTACAAGGACTTTTTTCACTAAGAAAATGGGGGGTTTACTAAATCGACTACGCCAATTCCGAATGTGCTTTAAAAACCTGCAAAAAAACTAGTTATAGACCGAGGCTGTGAACTTCTTTCACTGATTCATGGGTGGTCAATTTTTGAATGACTAAATATTCCTTCGTGATACCAGCCAAACATCGTAATACTTGACCACGCTGCAGCTTGGAATGGAGAGAGAAGAGCATGCCCATACTCTGGTATTTCGAAACTTAAAATCTACTTGAAGTTTACACTTGAAGTAGACTAGTAAGTCTACTTAAAATGGTATGGTATACTGTAATGGATTTCGTCAAATGTTCTTTCACTTTAAAGGGACAGTAACCCCTTCACTTTTCAGTGTTTGAATTCCCGCAATTGTTCCCCAACGCGAAAACTCTGCCACAGATATATGAAATAATGAGCAAAATTTAGCGGCTGGGTGAGGAATTGAACCTGTGAGGGCGCGAGTAGAATGAGAGCCCTTACCACTACGCTATGCATGACACTGAAAGAGTGGATGAAGAGATAATAGATAAACAACTTGGTTTGATCTACCTTATGCGCAATGATTGATCCATATGGGGCATCGATGAACCCCTTTCCTAGCCTCTCTCCCTCTCTTCCTATCCCTTTGGATTTACGTAGAGTCAAATCAATCTTGCTTTATTGATCACTTTCCAGGCTATTATCGTATGGTGTGGCAGAGTTCCCGTGTTGGGAAGCGCCGTCTCCAAAAATTCATTAAGGCGGGAATTCAAAACAGAATTTCCGGACTTTGTTTTTTTCAAAGGGGTTACTCTCCCTTTAAGTAGACTTAAAGTCTTCTTCAAGTCTGTGACGCAGTTTAAGTAGACTTTAAGTTTCAAAATACCAGAGTACCGCGTGGGTAGATCAATTGAGCATTCACTTGAAAAAAGAGAGAAAAAATCGTCGGGCTATCAATCGCTTCGGAAAAAAAATCGCTGGTTTTAAGGCAGATTCTGAATGAGCGTAGTCGATTTAGTTAGCCCTTCAACTTTCGTGAAAATTGGGATATGTAAGCTCTAACCATTCCCATGTTAGACAAAGTTTAAGCATTATTTGGCAATTTACAATCAATAAGACAATGCCATATTGTAGTAAAAGCAATTTCACTGTTAAAGAGAATGGATTAAAGGGACTGGGAAACGAACAAAGTTGATTTCATATAAAAGAGCTTGAAATTCTGTTTCGAAATATATACATCTTATACCTTAATTATTCTCTGGTAAGGAGAACGGCGCAGTTAAAAAACTACAGTCTGCTCCAGATAGCGGGAGCCTTTTCCTAATTGCCACACCAACTCTTTGGATACGATTTGAAATTGAATATTTTGATGATAATTCTATCCGCAGTGGGGAATTATGAAGAAAAAAACTCAATAATGGGCTATTTTGAGCTTTTCGATGGAGTTAGCATACTGTAGTTCGGAAACCTCGCCCGTGGTGTGGAGCAGGCTACAGTAATCCAACTTCTTACCAGAGCGTCTTTTCAAACTTTCAAATACATATTTCTGAATAGTTCTTTGAGCTTATCAACATGAGATCAACCATTGTAACTATTTCGAATCGAAATTTTTGGATGCCAGCTGCCTTTAAGCAAGTCTTTCAATGGAAGTTTGAATCTATTTTGATTTTTTTCAAAATATTATAGTTTTTCTCGCCTGATTTGGACATGCTCATACCGGCCGTGCATTTGCACGAATGCGTTGTATGACTACTGTCAATGTAAAACAATCAAACTTTTAAAGTACTAAAAATATCAGAGTATTTCAGGAAAATGGCAAATAAAAATAACGTGGCTGCCCATTTTGTTCTCCCTCATCTATTTTACTACACACAATCAGCCACGTGCACGGGTTGTAGTTATTCAAAGCACATTTGTACCTTTTACCTTGTCAGTGAGTCAAAAACGAGACTAACGGGACATACAATAATAAACATATAATATGCAAGGTCAATCAATGATCCTCAATAGAGAAGTAAGTGATTTATCGATTTGAGCAAATGTGATAAATAGTTGTAGACAAGAATCACTAGTACCATTATATTACACATCACACAGAGAAAATAAAATTAAAAATTTTTTTTTTTGCAAATTCCGCACACAAAGTCAGATCGTCAATTCTCTCAGACAGTATCTCATAATTGAGAACAATTGGACCATTAGAATTTGGATAATTGTTCCTGGAAATAAATATTAGTAATTATTTTTCAAAGAGCTTACAGTGATCGATAGAAATTGAATAAACTCACTCTAGTCACTCTAATAGCAGTGTCTATCGAATCAATGATAACATTAGCAGATTGAATGCATGTATCACTCAATTCATCAACTGTCGATTTCAGTTCGTTAGCTTCCTAAATTAAGTTTTTTTTAATATTTAAAATAAGCATGTTAGTCACATACTTCTTGTGTGAAAATAGCATCCGGTGCAGTGAAAAGTTGCTCACGAAGATGCACGTTTGACAGTTTCTGAACCTCTGGTAAATGTGATGTAACCTATCTTATTTAATAGATTACCTTTGTAAGTTCCTTTTGTAAATCAATCAATATTTTATATTTCGACAATATTTCTTCTTTTTTCGATTCTACTTCTTCTTTCTTCATTCTCACATATTCTCGTGATTTAGTACGGATCTAATAATAATAATTATAAGTAAATACAGTTTTCACAAGTTTTCCGTCATCCGCTTATCTTTTTTTTGTTGCTGATATTCAATGCAGATAGCTTTCGTATATTGTCCCTTGTATTTTATTATTTTAATGCAAAATTTAAAAAAAACAATTAAGTTGTACCTTTTGATTATATTTAACAGTTGAATGGCCAACATGAGGTTCTTCATAAGAACAACTACCACAAATAGGGTTGTTGTACTGAAATATTTTTCCATTACTCGATGCAGCATTAAAACGAATATTACACTTGTTTACCTCTGCACAATTGACCTCCGTACAAATTCTAATTTGAGAAGTTTGAACATTCTGGAAATTTTAAAACATCGATTGAAAATATTTTTTGTAAGAAAGGAAGATATTAAGTCATATAGAAGTTGTATACCTCTTTACAATGGAAGCATTCAGAAAAGGTAATAAACTTAAATTCATTTGTCTCCAGTTCAGCAAATTCTATAAACAAACTTTTTCATATTTTTTTTATTTTTTAAGTCTACTCACTGAGCGCAAGTCGGCTGATTACGAAATATTGCCCATCAACAATTTTACTTATTCTTCGGCAATTTGGGCAAGAGTAGCTGTAATCGATACTGTTGAAATTGAGATTTTGATTTTTTAATTTTTTAAAAATTTTGAATGTAACATACCAATCATCTTTTTTGATTGCTTCAATGCATTTTTTGCAGAATGTATGACCACAATGAAGAGTATGAGGAACTCGGATATGTGCATCTTTTAAAAATATCGATAATAAACAAGTAGTTGAGCAATGGTAATTTGAGTCAAATGGAAGAAAAACTAACCAAACTTTTCCGTACATATTTGACAGCATTGGAAGTCCTCAAGCTCGGAATACAGAGAACTTTCGCATTTACTTATGATATCGCGTTTGATCTTTAAGGTTGATTTTTTAAAAGTTAACGGGTTCATAGATGAAGGTCAAGAAAAATACAATAGACTTACGATATATTTATCAGGTAAGTGAGTGGAATAAATGTGAGTAGACCATTCGGCTCTGGTAGGAAGAAGTTTTGCAGTGTGTGTCTGCAAATTCAAAACGCCATTCGGGTCGATTCCAATAAGTGTCGGATTGTTCTCAAAACTGAATAATCGCGTTTAAATTTTATCATTATAATAATTTCGGCTTACTTGGTTTCTACAATTTCATATGATAGATCATTTATATTCACTGATACAAGTTGGTTAAAGAAGGACATATAAAAAATCCAATGATTGAAAATCACTGAACTTGAATAGACCTGTAGACATTCTAATATAACTAGCGCAGTGATTAAGCCTCACCCCTGGTATTCCCTTCCTCTCTATATACATATCTGACTTCGTTTGGTAGCGACGAATAGAAGCTTTATTATCATCGTTATTATTTGTTATACCAAATAACAAGTTCCTTGAAAACATATATTTAATAATATATTTCGAATTATCCTTATCAAAAAAATTAAATATAACTTACTTATATGCATGAATTGAATCAAAATGCTTTAGATCTTCAATAGAAATAAACTCAATTCCTTTACTTGATCGATAATCTTCATTGAACGAAAAAGCAAATGCTACATTCGGATGTCCAACTCTTTCAACAAAATAGTTCGAACAGTAAGCTTTGAAAAGTGATTTCAATGCATTCCGATCCTGTAAAATGTATTTGTTGTATCTTCGAAAATAACTTTATACTAATAGTCACCTTCTTTACTTGTGTCGAATCCGTGATCACGATCCTTTCGTTTATTAGTTCAGCTTTTTTTATTATACCGTTCTGTAATTTAATTAATTAGAAATGACAAAATAAAAATAAATAAATAAATACATAAATAAATAAATAAAATGGATGGCAGTAAACATACGTTTCGGAAGAAGTAAGCATTATCAATAATTCCGAATCTTTCGCAGGGCTCACAACAATCAATATTTTTTTCTGCACGCATTGTTCTAGAAGATAAATATTATCGCTACAGGTCACGTATAGATTTTGTAATTTCTATCATTACAAAATATAAATAATATAAACATTAAAAAAGATAACGAACCCTCTAATCCATGTGATGAATTTTTTATCATTTCGTCCACGCGAATGGTGAACAAACTCATCTATATTTATTTATTTATTTATTTATTTATCGTATACCACAAGGGTGTTATATCAAATACAAAATCTTCGAGCGCAAATAAAATGTGTTGAACAGCAAAATATCAAAATTATTATAAGCATATTGATCATTATAATAACAACAGTATTCAAAGTTTACTCATACCGTTAGAAATTTGACAGAAATATCCGTTTCGGTCTACCGAATATTTATTTCGCTTTACAAATTCCATGATACGGCTGAAATTAAAGAAATAAACCATAACTATATATTTATTTATATTTTGTTGAAGGAAACGTGAAAAATGAGCGAGAAATTTGTTCCGAAAATGGGCACACTCGACCCTTCCAGTCAGAGGGCCTGGAGAGGGGACATAACTCGAAGCACCTCTGGTATTTCTAAACTTAAAGTCTACTTAAAATGAAAGTATACTTTTTTTGTTTTGAAATACCAGAGACAATGCGTATAATGAATAAAAATAAAATTCAGATAAAATACGTTCTCTAGAATTTGGATGTGTTATAAATAAAAAAATCAAAGAATTAGACAAAGCAAAGAAGTGTTGGAGAAACAATGTGGAATGAGACTATTGCATTAACATTTTGCATGAAGTGTATGGCGTCCTGCCAGAGGTTTAATACAGTAATATGACCTAGCTAGGTCATTAAGAGAAGGAGGGGGAGAGGGAGAGGGAGAGGAGATGTTCTCTCAATCCTAGTGTTGATTCTAGACCTCAATACTATTTCGTGTTATATCATAACTATCTACTTGCTGTAATAGATATGGCTAAAAATCTGTACCTTGTACTGTAATGATAAAGGTACAACCCGTTATTCAAGGCACACGAAGTCCTGCTGGTGATCACTGCTAGGCCAGTGATGATTCAAATCCAATTCAGTCGGTATGGCCTATTCTCATCCTCGGACCTACTTTTCCGCATGATCTACTCACTACCAATTACGCTTTCGGGCGCCTTGGCGGGGCAGAGGAAGTGTCACGACCAACCCCTAAGTTAATTTTACAATTCTTAGTAGTATCCAAACTTTGATTCACTTTTCGAAGCTCCCATGCAATAGATACATTAATTTATCATTAATTTATTTGGAAAAAGGGGAACAGGAAACATAAACAAATGCATGGAAAAGTCTAATATATGTAATAATATGTGAATTGTACTTAACAATGATAATTGCAATGAAAATGATAATGAATAAATATTTGTGAACAATATGCCCATTAGAATGTGGATAATTGTTCCTGAAAACGAAAATATGAAAACGATTTTTGGCGCTTTTGTTCAACAAATATATTTAACTTACACGAACTTTTCGAATTGCTGTATCGATTGATTCAATGATAATATTAGCAGATTGAATGAATGTATCACTGTATTCATCTACTGTTGATCTCAATTCGTTTGCTTCCTAAATATACTTTATCCCTAGAATAATCATTTTACAGTAATACCTCCGGTGTGAAAATAGAATCAGCAGTAGAAATTTGTTCCCGGAGTTGAATATTAGTAAGTTTCTGAAAGATAAAATCATGAACATTGTAACCGAAATGAATCTATAGGATTATTGATTACCATTTCAAGTTCCTTCTGCAAATCAATCAACAACTTGTGCTTTGATAATATTTCTTCTTTTTTCGATTCCATTTCTTCTTTTTTTACTCTCACATAGTCTCGCGACTCTGTACGGAGCTGAATAGAGCTAATTGTTTCTGTGAAATAAGAAGATTTTTAAAAAAATCAAACCTTCTCAATATATCTAACTGATGAATGCCAAACATGGGGCTCTTCGCAACAGCAATCACTACAAATTGGTTGATTGTACTGAAAATATCGGATCGGAGAAATTGAAAAATAAGATAATATTATTTCACTATTTATAAAAATAATTAAATACAATTCTGAGCTGAATCAAAATGAATAGAACATATTCATACCTCAATGCAACTTAATTCAGTACAAATTCTGATTTTAGAAGCTTGAATATTCTGAAAATTAGTTCAAAATTTAAGGAAGAAAGGAAAAGTGGAAGAATAAGAGTTACTCCTGTTTACTTACGTCATTACAATGAAAGCAATCAATTGTGGGTTGATGTTTAATATCTTTTGAATTCTCGGTCAGTTCAGCCAGTTCTGGTTTAAAAAAGTTGATTTAAGATTAAATTTAGAAAGCGAGAAACTCACTGAGAGCAAGTCGATTGATCACGAAAAAGTCTCCTTTTATAACTTTATTTTCACTTCGGCAATGTGGACATCGATATGTGTATACAATGCGGCTATGTAAATTATTTTAGAATAGATACTTAATGATTAAAATGAACCTTTTATCTTTTTTGATTGCTTCAGTGCATTTACAACAGAATGTATGCCCACAGTGAAGAGTGTGGGGTACTCGAATTTTCGAATCTGTAATACAAAAATAATTTAAAATTGAAAAAAAATGTGATCGAGCAATAAATGGTTATTGATTAGATGATAATCCACAACAAAACTACAGTGGCCGTATGCAAGGACCGTTTTCCCGGAAAATGTGACGTCATTAGCGTAGGCGGAGGCGTTTTCCAAAAATCCTTCGCCTACGCTAATGACGTCACATTTTCCCGGAAAACGGTTTTCTCGTTGTTCTTGCATACGGCCACTGATTTTTTTGTAAACACAATACATTGAGAATTATCATCTTACCGAATTTTTCAGTGCATATTTCACAGCTTTGTAAATCTTCTATTTCAGAATTCATCGTATTTTCTTTAACAGCTTTTGTAGAGGGCTTCTTCTGAAAAAAAAAAGATGAACTAAATCGACCATACTTAACTCATTGAATTCAACATTTCGACTAAAATCGATTAAAGGCGAACTGCGTCTTTAAAAATCTACAGTCTGCTAAAGGGCTCAATCTCTGGTATTTCGAAACTTAAAATCTGCACTTGAAGTAGACTTGTAAGTCTACTGCAAGTTAAACGCAAGTCTACTTAAAGTGGTGTGGTATACTGTAATACATTTCGTCAAATGTTATTTAACTTGAAGCAGACTACTTAAAGTCTGTGACGTAGTTTAAGTAGACTTTAAGTTTCGAAATACGAGAGATATTACACATTTCTGATCAGTCTTTCGAGCGTATCAATATGAAAAAAGTATTTTAACTATTCCAATCGAAATTTTTGGATGCCAGCTCCCTTTAAAGGCACACCCCAAGCTAACCTTACTCTCCGCATTGACAATACTCTCTCGTAGACAAAGAAAGCGAGAGAGTGTGACCAGAGCGGCGAGTTTCAAATCAGGTTGGGGTGTCGCTTTGATATCTACAACACTAGACCGTATCTCTTGACTACACGAAGAATCTGTCATAATTGTGATTAGCATAAGAAAACAAACTTGTCTTTCCATAAGGAGGGTGGATAAGTTCTGGATGTTGTAGTCGCTGAGTCTACGGTCACTTTCGAGTCGCTCTCCTAAAATGTAAATTAGAATTATTAACTTATCACCGATTAAAGATATGTTTTTTCGTGTTTTTTTTCGTAATATGACTGTTGGGACAGAATGATAAAGATTCATCACACGAACCGATTGACATATTGAAAGTACATGCCAACTCAAGGGTCTCCTTCTTTAAAATTCAATTTATTCCATAGCAAAATATTAGTCAATTAAACTTCTCTCTAGCAAACAGTAAAAAATTCTTACCAGCGAAGAACAGACTCTTGTAACGAGGAACACCTTCATGCTCGTACAAACTTTCCTCGACTTTCCCGATGGTATCGTTTAAATCGACCATGAGGGTGACGGTCTTTCCGGTGTGAATCTGGACGAAAATCTGCATTCCTCCTCCGATACGAAAATGGAGATGGAGGGTGGATTCCTTCTCGATGTTGTAGTCGAAAAGGGTGTGGTGTTCATTGAGAATCTTTCCTAAAAAAACATTGATTAGTATTGAATTATTGATTGAGTGCAGCTAAACTGGACCGAAGAGTCATAGATATTTACCAGCGTAGACCAAGCTCTGATGACATGACCGGATTCCCACTTTGTCTTCGATCTTGGATTTTACACTATCGATGCAATCGGAGTCCTCGACCTCGAGGGTAATAGTCTTGCCGGTGGGAGTCCTGACGAAAATTTGCATTCTGCAAGAGATAATCAATGTGGACGATCGATAGAAAATGAGTCACGAGGGGATCGATGACAAATTACAAATGTGGGCAAAGTGATCTGGATTTCTATGTGAGACCAGTAAGGCAATGAAAGATTAAGTAAATTCTTTTTCGTTTCGAGACTACCGTCTCATCATCAGTGCAGGAATTACCTTTAAAGGAAAAACCATGGAACATAAAAACAGGAGGCAACATATATCAAAAATGAGTGAGTGAATGAATGAATAGAGAGAGGGAATGAGAGTGAGAGGGTTGTTGGGTTCAAGATTGGCTAGAGGGAAAGGTTGAGTAGAGACAATTGGGAGAGTTCAGAGGCTAACTCCGAGCGAATATTGATTGGTGAATCTTGTTGTTGGATCAATAATGCTTCAGCGAACTTACGACGAACAATGTTAGGTTCAAAGGCAAGTACTGGATAGAGTAATGGGTTTAGAGTTATGATGTGAAGATAATACAGTTCTCAAGATTCATTTGGGCAAACTGTTTACTTATAACGAAACATCACTAAACATTAAGTCCATTGAGAACATTAAGTCCACGACTATGGACATCGAGAGCATAGGAGACTCGCCTGCCACAGTTGCTAATGTTTCACAATGTATACCGAGGCATTGGGCCGGTTTTTCAATTTGAACGCTTCCAGGTTACAGTATCCCAAAATGACCGTATGGCTCATTTTGAGAAAGTTACTTCTCCGATTATTTTTAAACGTATTGTCACTGACTAGAAGTTAAAGGTGGAGACCCGCGAATGATCATGCAAATCTCTTATATCTCGCTTATGCAAGTGTCTAGTGATATGCAAGAAGATAGGTAGACTAGTCATCGTTACCTTAGCGTAGTGGTAAAACTTCTGACTAGAAAGCGCCTAGTCGCGGGTTCGAATCCTATTGCCGAACTTTCCTATTTTCAAAAGCGCGCCTTTGCCTGAGCTTGATAGCATGATTCATTCATGATTCTAGCAATCAATAAGCTGAATTAGCATAAAATAAATAGTGTACGGTTTGTAGAATAAATTTTGCTATCATTCTGTCTTCACAGTTTGTTCACGAAAATATTCGCGGGAGTCCACCTTTAACTGCAAGTTTCCCACAAGTCAGAGAACATTTGACGAAATGCTTTACGGTACCACTTGCAGTAAACTTACGTCTAATTTGAATTAGACTTGCAAGTCTACTTCAAGTGGGAATAATAAATAAACTACTACTTTTGATTTACCAGAGTCTTCTGTGTGTATGACCTGGTCTGACTGTCTGTGCTCTAGTAACGATACCGTCAAAATTAAAGAAAAAAGTTATAATGAGAAGGGGTGAAAATATACAACAAATTTTCAGGAAAAGGAAAGAATTAGACAAATTAGCAAAATAACGTTGGAAAAACACTTGTGATAATGAGACTATTGCATTATTATTATGAATGAATTGAATGGCGTTCTGCCAGAGGACAACGTAGTATGACCTAGCTAGGACATACAGAGAAGAAGAGGCAGAGGAGATGTTATCTCAATCCTTGTGTTAATTCTAGACCTCAATACTCTTATCTTTCTGTAATAGTTATGGAATAACGAAGGAAAATAAACGATTTCAAATTGATATGATGCATGGAAACAGTAGATTGTCTTCACAATGGCATAATGCAATAAATAAATAAAAATAAAAAATTAATAAATAAAAATAAAAAATTAATAAATAAAAATAAAAAATTAATAAATAAAAATTTTATCTACGCACATTGAACACAACAAAACAAGTAACATTGATTATATAGAAAATGATTCGAGATTATTTTGCACAATGTTTTATTATGATCCAAAACATGTTTGAATATTTTTTCTAAACATTCCATTCCATATAACAAACTTCTATGAAGTCTATTTCAATATACAATATTTTCAATATATATGCATTGTTTCTCCGATTTGAGTTGCTGTTTTCTCAACTCATTATCCCTATTTATTCTTACCGCTTCTTTCTTTCTGAATTTTAAATGCACACCTCAAGCTAATTTTACTCTCCCCATTGGCAACACTCTCCAGACAAAGAAATCAAGAAAGTGTGGCCAGAGCCGAGAGTTTTAAAGTTGCTTATGATTCGCCTTTAAGCAGTTGAAAACACAGTGCTCTTTGATAAAAAAAAGTGTATATAAATAAACAACTCTACCCCTAACAGAAGCTCACGGACGAAGCTGATAAACGAATATGACATATATGGAAACAATTAGATCAATATTTATTTCATCGATTGATTTGAGATTATTAAAAGATCTTGATAAACCATTCTATGTTTCTCTACTGATTTGTTTATTTTTCATCCACTGGGGTATGGTTGAAAATCGGGGATTTGGCAGAGATTTGGCAGTAAGGAATTGAAAAGCCAAATGGACCTAATGACCTCTTTAAAGGCACATCCCAAGCTAATTTTACTCTCCGCATTGGCTATACTCTCTCGTAGACAAAGAACTCACACAGAAAATTCTCTTAAATATAAGAAATTGAAATAAGAAATTGATTTCTTACAATACGTTCTCCGAAATTGAATTTCTTACTTTTTATAAGAGATTTAATTTCTTATTGCCGTAAGAAAATGATTTCTTATAAAATATAAGAAATCTATTTCTTATTCCTCGCTACGATTTTTTTAAGAATTCAATTTCTTATATTTTTTCCCTGGCCACTACAGAATATATTATTGATTGATTAATACTGATAATTCTGCTGCTTTGTATATGCTTATTCCAATACTAGAAATGAAAACTCTTTATTTGAACAGGGCATATCAAGATAAAAGGAACTACAACATCACATGGAATACAAAAACGTAATTGATTTGGGTGAACGAAGACAAATTAAATGAGAAGGCAAATAATATGAGATTATACTTTAAACATGTTATCTTCGTGTGAGACAGAATCGACGTCCATTCTCTTCCATATCATACTCAACAATAACAGGAACTTCATTACATATAAGGATTACTCCATCAGAGATTGAAGATGCCTCAGTGAAATGATTCACGTATTTAATTGGACGGCTTCTTTACTACTATCGAAATACCTCCCTGAAACGATGTTATTATCGATTTATGAACTAATCTAGGTAGCAAACCTTCTCATCATGAGCATTGTTAGTGCTAGAATAAGTGACAACTAAAAACAGTATCTCCATTTCCAGTAAAAGTCACTCCAGTCTATAATGTACATATAAATATTAAGCTTTCATTTGAAATAAAACTCCAACTTACTTAGTGGCAGTAATATTAAGAGAGTTAGATAACATTGAAAGATCCTTGAAAGTCGCTTGGATTTCCGCTGAAGGCATCGAGATTACTACAGCGTAATCCTGATCAGGGATACCAAGATATTCCATATCGATATCAATAATTTTAACAGTAACATCCTATAAAATCATTTTATACATAACTTATATATTAACAGACATTAAATTACCTGAGTCTTGTCCCTCTTAGTGACACAGAATGAAAAATGTAGCACTCCTCCATTATCATCATGTAGGTATCGTTGTTAGTGCACTTGAGGGTCTCACTTATGTTGATCAAGCTCATTCCAATGTTGAAACTACGATCATATCGATAAGTATCGAATAGACCCACCTACAAAGAAGATCTCATTATGTGAACAATGAGAAACTGTTATACCTAGATAAACGAGAGCGACATGGAATGAATCCTTGAAGACAAATAGCCGATAACGACCAACCAAGGAACACCAAATACTAGTTTCTTGATAGCTTCAACAGTCTTCTTGCTTGAGGGGCTTGTGGGTGGGCAGCATTAGCGAGCTTGGCTTCAAACGTTTCGCAACTGTTCTGCAACAAATCGATGTTATTCAACTAAATACGTGGTGAAAACGGAGTAACTACATGCTGTAACATAGAAGAATAACGAGTATAACGAACAAGAAAACGATGTGAAAAGGACGTAGCAACAGCACGAAAAATAGATCTGTTTGAAGGCCAAATTTTCCCGCAATTATTACGTATGCATTGTTGCGCACAACAAATAAGTAACACAACATTTGGATCATTGACTAACGTTATTCCAAAGTTAATCCATGGAATTAATTATTTAAAAAAAAGAAAATAAAAAACGAAAATAAATTAAATATAAGAAATTGAAAAAGTAAGAAAATTCAGAATTTCTCTTAAAAATAAGAAATTCAAAGGCAATTTTCTTAAATATAAGAAATATGAAGAATAAGAAATGTATTTCTGACATTAAAATCATCATGCATTTCTTATTTATAAGAAATTCGAAGATAAGAAATTGATTTCTTATTGTAAACTCCGCCCCTTTCTTGTATTATTTCTTAAAAATAAGAAATATAAGTTATAAGAAATTGAAAAGTAAGAGAATTTTCTGTGTGAGAAGGCGATAGAGTGTGGCCAGAACGGAGAGTTCCAAATTAGCATGGGTATCGCTTTAAAGATGTGAAAGCACGTACAAAGTATTGACTAAGCCAAGTTATAGGTCATTGATCATATGTAAAATGGAAACCATGTTAGATCCCTTCACGATTTGAAAACAATTTTTTATACTTTGATATTTATTGAGAACCATGTGTATCGAATAACATCCAAATAATTACATGAATTATTTTCGAGTTCGCATACTCCATCAACAGAAAAGGATCAACAGTCGAATCTCCTACAAGGCTTTGGAATGCCTGGAGGTGTACTTCAAACTGTCAAGCAGTCCTAATGGACGATAACGGAACGTATTCGTGGGTTATTTACATAAATCAACACGTTTCAGTTCGATCGTTTTCTTGAATGGATTCTTCCATCTCTCAGAGACGGAAGAATAATAATTTGCAAGAAAATTCCCCTTGCCCTCAACTTTCTCTTCTGCACTTAGTGGTGATAAATGTATTGTATCTTTGAGTTCTACAATATGTGAAATGTGTTTTCTAAATGTTGACAAATCATAAACAAAAGAGTTTATCGTGAATGATCGGAACGGTCTTTCATCCACTGTCGTTAACGATCCGATTGCCTTCTTTTTTAACGAAAGAATCCAAATGTTAAACGGTGGAAAATACGAGATAAAATTCCATTCGATCGAGGATTACTGTAACGACCAAAGATCAAACAATATAATCAGAAGATCAAAGACCAAAGAACGAACATCGGTGTTGTAGGGATGTCATGTGATAGTGTAGAAGACTCAGTCAGAACAGATGCAAGAGACTGGAAATCGATAATTAGTGAAAGTCGTCTACCGTACACCACACAATTACACCAACCTCTGTGCTGACTGATCGACAAGCGTAGAAGTCATGAAGAACATCCGAGTCTTGGAGTCTCTGAATATGGAAGAGTTTAATCTACCAATCAATAAATCAGATCAAAATCAATCACAAATCTAATTTACAGTAATCAATCAATAATCTACTGTACCGTACTTCAATGGCTTCATCATTCCTTGGCCTTGCTCTTTCATCAATCACATCAATATGGAGTGAACCGATCAACTTCTGATCTATAAATATATTTATTTTAAAACAATATTTATATTATTAAAATATCGATTTCCATAAATCAATAATCGATATATTTCCTAAAATCACTCACCACTATCAAATTTAGCTTTCAATGACAATGTTGAAAATGCACAACACTTTGAAGAAATAAATTCAGTCAGAGCAGCTCTATGAGCCTATAAATCGATAAAATCAATATCTTCGCATTGTGCCAAATGAATGAATCTCACCTCAACCACTCCTACACCAATCAAATCCTCTTCAGAATCACTTGTTTTCATCTCAGAAGGCAATTCAACAGCGATTACTTTGAAGAATTTATGACTACGTTTATGTTTCTTACGAAGACGTTTCTGACGAGCATCCAACATCTAAAGAAGATATGTACAGTAAGACAAGGGGTACGGTAGGTCAGATTGAGTACGGTAGGGCACCTACAGTACCTTGAGTAGTTTCGGATTGACCTTACATCGAAGAGGTTGGAACTGACGAGGATCGAATGAAATTTCCTAAAAACGCTATAATAATCGATAAAGCATCCATAAATACCGTAACCTTGGCCTCTCGAAGAATATGTTCATATTGCATTACTCGTCCATTTACTATCTTTTTCTGTAACGAAAAAGAAATCATATCTCAACTACAGTAATCAGTACAGTACCTTTTTCTTGGCGTAGAAACTATCGAAACTTTGCACAGGGTTTATGGTGATGTACGATACAGTACCTAAAGATAATATTGATTGATTCATGATCAGTCTACAGTATACATTATCGATTTATTACCTGAAGTCTGAGTATAACATGATAGTGTGTCACAATGAATTTCGTGCCGATCGTCCGGTAGATGCTTAAATGATCAAAAATAACAAAAGCGCAAAGATCAAAGATCAATCTACCGTATTAGGATCTTCACTAAGAGTCGACATAGATACCCCAGTTTGGGCTGATGCAAGAGCGGCTACTGTAGATATAATAGTACGGTAGATAATGTAAATATAACAAATACCACTTTCATCATCGAGGATTTCCTCAGACATTATGAGTTGACGACCGTACCAGAGCTAGAGAAGATTGAAAAATGAAATGGAGAATGAAGAGAATAGACCGAGTGAAGAACAGAAAGGAGCTTGAAAGTGAAATGAGAAATATGAATGGCTAATATATTCCTGACTTAATTAAAGTGCAAAAGAGTGATCTCTGAATTATTTTCAGGTCGCCGTTCGCAAACCAAGCAAAAATATTTTCAAAAGGTATTTTCTCCGGAATAGGAAAAGTGAACGCATCATTACATAAATTATTCAATTGTTCAGAAATAATTCTCGAGAACCATGGCTGAAATTGAGTAAGAGACAGATCACAGAGAAATATGTGTTATCCATAGAGCATTAGACCTGAGAAGTGTTACATTTGAGCTCAAAAAGTGTTAAATATAACGCTTCTCAAATCTTAAGCTCCGTGAATAACACATATTTCTCTGTGTGAGCCTAAAACTACTGCAACATTCAATAAATAACACCCACGTGAATAATTTTGACAACGGTCATGTTTACCACACATGTTAAACTTCATGTAAAGGGCTCTATCGTTATTGCACGCCGACATAACATAAACATCAAGTCGTAGATAATTACTCAAAACCATAAATCTGGATGTTCTTATTGCATGACGATAAGAAATTTTGTTCATTACTGAACACATTTACAGTATTTCATTCATCGTGATAAATAAGGGGATTGTAGTCGAAAAATATATAATTGAAAAAAAAATACATACATATTTTTATTTATTATTCATCGGCCAATTTAACTTTTATTGTAGCTCTAATTTTTTAAGAATTTGACGGATAAAATTTGAAGGTTTTCGTCAGAAAATAATTTGAAGAATGGATACCGTCAAATCCGTAAAGATGTCAAACGTCAATTCCCAGCCCTGATGTGAACAGTGAGAATGCAAGAGCTGCACCGGGAAGGAAGCAGAGAGCGAGAGGTATAGTGGGTTGTAAAGTGTGGAGGAAGATAGCTAAGCACAGAGCAACATCAATTTATCGATACATACAATATAAAGTAAAAGAAAAGAGAAGATCCTTTAGTTGATCCCCATATTCTGGCGCTTACATCCATCTTGTCATTGGTGGCGTTTGGTAGCTCCATACCATCAGGGCTCTGTTCTTGACGGATAATATTGAGAACCGCTCTCTGGCCATGTTGACGATTCAATAATATAGTATATATAATATAGTATATATATCCTCCTAAATAAACCCAGATGATAAAGTTGATGTAATGTACACACAGAGAAAAAGCATTATCCATGGAGCGAGCTCAAAATGTCTTAAATATAACACTTCTCAGGTCGTATGATCCATAGATAACACTTTTTCTCGGTGTGTAAGGTAATTTAATGCTGCGTATTTGTAAGTGAACATGTAGCGATAGTATAGTAAGACAAAATAATTCATCGACTTCAGATATTGATTATAAACACAATTCGACTCATTACCTTTTTCAAATAGTATTCTTCTAATCACATTTCACATGATTATTAAGATAAGTATTAAATATTTGTCGGCCAGTATAAGTGACCTGAAATATTTAATTTAGTTTATTATACATCCAAAGATGTGGCAAAATTTGAAACGACAATTAAATAAGCGAATGGGGAAGGAGGGGTAGGGGGGAAAGGGGAATGCAGGTTTCATTCATAAGCAGAATTAATGAAGATCAAAGATCAAAATATGATATATCTGTATTGTATTTTGTAGAATAAAGGAAAGGTTAATAAGTAAAGTAATGTTGTCAAGTTGTAGGACGAAGCCAAATGACAGCGACGCAACAAGAGAAGAGAAATGACAGTGAAAAATTGATTTTTCAATAAATATATTGAACATATAGTATGCAAAATTAAAGTTTTGCTGTGCGTAAACTTATTTTCGTAAAACGTAATTTTGCGATTTTCTAAAGTGCTTCAAAATTATAAATAATTATCTTAAATTTATTTTGAAAATAGTCATGGTGTGAATGTGTGGTGTATGTTAGACGACTTTCACTAATTATCCATTTTCAGTCTCTAGCATCAGTCCTGACTCAGAAAAAAAGCGAAACGTAAAATGCACAACCCTGACACACATCAAGGGCATCAAAATAAGAACGAATGCGAGAGCTTTTAATGGACTAAACCAGTGTTATAAGACTAAAGCTTAAAGGTCGTAATAAGGTGGTTGCACATAAGAAAGCCTATATTGAGCGGTAAAGAGCTTGTGCTTACAATTAGTTTTAGCAGAAAGACAACATAGTTATTCTTGGAGGTAATAAGACTACCCCTGTCTCGTGTGAAATGTGACCGCGACGCTTATTGTTACGCTGGCCAGTGCAACGCGGTCAGAAAGTAGAGCGCATCAGTGACTAATAGATGGTTTGGAGAAAGAGAGAACGAAAGGACCACATGTGCATTTATTTCTTTTACCTTTTACTACACACATTCGATTGGTTTGCGCTATAGAAAAAGTGGGAAAGTACACCACATCGTTTACGTTGTTGATATTTATTCGATGAGAGAAGAAGAGACGAAGCCGAGACAACCGAGACAAAGATATTTTTAATATAATAAATATAATATTGATACTGGGAAAAAGGGAAAATGATAAATGAACAAAGACATGGAAAAGGTTAATATAATAATATACGAAAGGTACATAATAATGATATTAAAAGGCGTTCTCGCTAAGACGGCAACCAAAGTGGCACAGTTGGTGAAAATCGTTTCTGTAGGCTCAAACTTCACAGATGGAGTGCCTAGGGGTGGGATACACTTCAGCCAAAAAGTTGGACTCCAAAAGTGATCTTTGATCTTTGATCTCGCGAAAAATAAATTTGAGACTTTCATATCATGTTATTCGAAAGAGCGCAAAAAGTTATAACATCATATAAATTTTCAAAGGTTTTGGTCCAAATCCACGCTAGTAATGCACGAAAAACCAAATTTTTGGGACATTTTCAATCTCCAAAAAAATAAATCACCACTTTACGATAATCTCCGGGGAAATTCAATGTCGCTATCTTGTAGCAAATTTAATGTAGAATTTAATAAAAATATTCCGGGAAAAATCTATCTAGTCTAAACATCACTTTTAAAGCAAATTTATCGCCCGATCGAGCTTAAATCGAGCAATCAGGTTCGAATCCCACCCAAGGACAATACCTTTTGCTGATTTTTCGCTGGCTTATCAAAGCTGCCCGGGGCTTCCTATGGGTAAATTGGCATTTTAAAGTATTTTTTGTCCATGCTTACCAGTTTTATTGCCTACTAGATTTCAATATGTCACTGAATATGTCAATGTGATCACCTAGTTTCATAGTCGACCCAGGGTTCATGGTTGAAAATTTGCCAAGGTCGAAAAATTCATGATGGTGCGAGACCAAATACTATATACTATATTGAAAATTTGCAAAGGTAGACAAATTTATGGTGGTCCGAGACCAAATACTATATACCAGTGTATGAACAGTCATGGGTTGACTGAAAAATCAGTTAGCGATTCCCGGATTTTCGGTAGCAAAATACCGTGCATCCCTACTGATAACAATGGTAGTCACGAACGCTGAATAGCTCGAAAGTGTTTTCCTCATTATCATTATCAGAAAACTTCTTTTCCTCACCGAGATCAACTTCATCGTCTTCTCTTGTCATTTCACCTTTGAAAAATTCATCACGATAGCTCAAATTGTATTCTTCGGAGTCGTCACTATTGCTTAATAACCTTTTCATACGACCTTCTCCATTCTTTTGCGCTGTACCTCATCGATTTTCTTTTCTCATTCACATATCGGTGATCACATTGACATATTCAGTGACATATTGAAATCTAGTAGGCAATAAAACTGGTAAGCATGGACAAAAAATACTTTAAAATGCCAATTTACCCATAGGAAGCCCCGGGCAGCTTTGATAAGCCAGCGAAAAATCAGCAAAAGGTATTGTCCTTGGGTGGGATTCGAACCTGATTGCTCGATTTAAGCTCGATCGGGCGATAAATTTGCTTTAAAAGTGATGTTTAGACTAGATAGATTTTTCCCGGAATATTTTTATTAAATTCTACGTTAAATTTGCTACAAGATAGCGACATTGAATTTCCCCGGAGATTATCGTAAAGTGGTGATTTATTTTTTTGAAGATTGAAAATGTCCCAAAAATTTGGTTTTTCGCGCATTACTTGCGTGGATTTGGACCAAAACCTTTGAGAATTTATATGATGTTATAACTTTTTGCGCTCTTTCGAATGGTGTATAACATGATATGAAAATCTCAAATTTATTTTTCGCGAGATCAAAGATCAAAGATCACTTTTGGAGTCCAACTTTTTGGCTGAAGTGTATCCCACCCCTAGGCACTCCACCTGTGAAGTTTGAGCATGCAGAAACGATTTTCACCAACTGTGCCACTTTGCTCGCTGATCAGTGCAATCTTACCGAGAACGCCTTTTAATTGCAATGAAAATAATAATGATAAAAGATATTTGTGAACAATAAGACCATTAGAATGTGTATAATTCATTATTACATGCCTTGTTTGTTTTGTACGAGGGAATGCATTATTACATGTCTCTGAAAACGAAAAGATGAAAATTAATTTTGTCGAGTTTCCTTTAACTCAATATTCAACTTACATGAATTCTTCGAATTGTTGTATCTATTGATTCAATGATAAAATCAGCAGATTGAATGAATGTATCACCGAATTCATCTACTCTTGATCTCAATTCATTTGCTTCCTAAATTTAGTTCATACCCTTCGAATAATCATTTTACAATGTTACCTCCGGTGTGAAAATAGAATCAGCAGCAGCAGAAATTTAGTCCCGGAGTTGAATATTTGGCCGTATCTGAAAGATAAAATCAAGAACATTGTAAGCAAAATCGATTGAATACGATTATGCATTACCACTTCAAGTTGTTTTAGCCAAGTAATTAACATATTGAGCTTGGATAACATTTCTCCTTTTTTCGATTCTACGTCTTCGTATTTTCTTCTCATATATTCTCGCGAGTCTGCACGGAGCTGAATAGAGCTAATTATTTCTGTGAAATCAGAAGATTTTAAAAAAAATCAAACCTTCGCAATATATCTAACTGTTGAATGTCCAACATGGGGCTCTTCGCAACAGCAATTGCCACAAATCGGTTGATTGTACTGAAAAATATCGGATCGGAAAAATTCAATAAATAAGAAAATATTATTTCACTATTAACTAAAACAATTAAATACAATTCTGAGATGAATTAAAATGAATGGAGCATTTTCTTACCTCAACGCAACTTAATTCAGTACAAATTCTAATTTTGGAAGCTTGAATATTCTGAAAATTAGTTCAAAATATAAGGAAGAAGGAAAAGTGGAAGTGGAATAAGAGTTACTCCTGTTTACTTACGTCATTACAATGAAAACAATCAACTGTGGGTTGATGTTTAATATCTTTTGAATTTTCCTTCATTTCAGCCAGTTCTGTTTTGAAAAATAAGCTCGATATAAGATTAAAAAAGCCAAAAAACTCACTGAGAGCAAGTCTATTGATCGCAAAAAATTGTCCATTTACAATTTTATTTTCTCTTCGACAATTTGGACATGGATAGCTATGAAAATTCGTTTAAAATAAATACTTAATGATTAAAAATAACCTTTCTTCTTTCTTGATTGCTCTAATGCATTTTATACAGAATGTATGACCACAATGAAGAGTGTGGGGAACCCGAAAATTCGAATCTGTAATATATGTACAAAACTAATTAAAAATCAAAAATATTGTAATCGAGCAAAAACGACATAATAAATATTATACAACATTTTTAGAATGATTATAGCTTACCGAACTTTTCAGTACATATTTCACAGCTTTGGTAATCCTCTATTTCAGAATTCATCGAATTTGCTTTTGTCGCTTTCCTCTGAAGAAGCTGCTGACAATGAGAACTGGAATTTGGGATGAAAGGCAATTACAAGGGAGGCTATTTGACTCCAAAGAGTCATTTTTGACGCACACATAGAAAAAAGTGCAACCTACAGCACACAAGACAAGAAATGTGTTTTATGTATAACTACGTTCACTTCGGAAAAAAACAATATTTTAAAATATTGTTTTTTTCGGAATTTGCATATCTATGCAATTTTTTTACTGTCAACTTCAGATGAATGTAACTTGCTTCGTTTTTGAGCTAGTGTGCTAAATTTTTTTCAATCGGCTGCTAATGATCTCATCTACAAATAACTCAATTAAGGATATGGTCGGAAATGGTTTCATGTGTTATTGCCTGAAAACTGTTTTTAGCATAGAAAATGCGATGTTTTTCGAAAATTTCTCACAAAGGATAAGAGTTTTATTGCAGATTGGGATTCCTCGTCCACAAATTGGGGTATCGTGATATATCTTTTAACCCAACTCGGTCCCCCCAATAGTGCTGCTGTATATGATCCTGGACTTGTGCAATTTTCTCTCAAATCACATTTTTGGTTGTAAATCAGCTCAAACTTATACTAATGTACATAGTAGCATATTGTATTAACGATTTTGATGCAACTCTTTTTCAATTCACTTTAAACCATCGATTCCTGTGTGAGCAGAGAACATTCGAGATGGTTTATTCATGATATGATCTACAGTGATTACTCAGTTTTTCAAAGGTTCCATAAATTACAATGATTCTAACAGTTTCTTCGACCTTAACGATCAATAAACAAATATCAATAAACGATGAATAGATAGCTACAGTGAAAGTTACATCGTTAATGAAATCAGTTTACGATTCATATCTCACAAATGGTTGTTGTTGAGAATTCGAACCACTAATACAATTTTGTCAGGTTGGTCGAGATACAGGGTTTAAATATGCTAATAAGTACATCAGCATAAGTTTGAGCTGATTTACGATCAAAAATTTGATTTCAGAGAAAATTTCAAAGTCCAGGACCATACCGTCAAAATGAAAAAAAGTGAAACATTTGTGACAATTTGTGACAAAAAAATTCGCAAAAGTTCACAAAGTGCCTATTTTTATCGTTTTTCACGCACTTGATGATATATTATCTCAGGTTTTTTAGTGTGGATGTGTTTGCCCATTGGAGTAATATATGACAAAAGGGAAAAAATTAATCGGGAGCGCCGCGGAGAAAAATTGGTATACTGTATCATACTGTAGAATCTTACTGTAAAACTGCTTTCATCGCGCTTTCTTCGTCTAATCATGTATCTATCGTTATATGACTCTTTACAATGAATTTGCACTGTTTCAACCATGGCATGGATCAGGTTGCAAAGCTGGTATACGGTAGAAAATCCTACCGTATACCAGTTTCACCAAACAGCTTTCACACTGAATTATTTAAAGGTGGAGAACCCCGAATGAAAATATCGGTTCTTAACGCGCTTTTTCTGCGATTTCGCTAGAATACTGTAAGGAAAAGTTTGAAGATGATCAGTTTGCGATCGCTCCGCATTTCTGCGCAACGCAGTTGAATTTCTCAATTTTTCTTTCATTTCCCTGTCGTTCTGTTTATAAATCTATATGTATCGTTGTTTCGTGTGATTTATAGTATCTGCGCTCTTTGCATATCGAAGAATCATTGGTGTACCCTCACAGTGATCACCTTGGAGCAGTGGCAAAGCAGTTGACTGGCTGACGCTCTTTCGTGGGTTCAAGTCCCACTCGAGGCAAACTTATTGCCAAACTTTACTAGTTCAAAAATTCAAGTTCAAAAAGCGCGCCTTCCCCTGCAAGGGCTAGCATTGTTCATTCAATGTTCTAGCGATCAATACGCAGAATCACCAAAAAACAAGTGGTGTACTGTAACCAATATTAATTTTGCTATCCACCTGTCTTCACAGTTTATTCATGAAAATATTCGCGGGAGTCCACCTTTAAAGTGTTTTCTTCACATGACAATTAGGGAAGCCCAGTGATGCTCAAATAGCCTACTATCTAATACATAACTTTAAACCGAACCGCGATTAGATATCATTATAGAAAATTTTCAAAAACTTGTGAACTTTTGCGACAATTTATCAATTTGTCACAAATTGTCACAAATGTTTCAATTGTTTTCGTTTAGACGGTATACAGTAGCAAAAATTTTCTAAATTCTCGCCAACAGCAATTGCTAACAAGAAACATGTAACAAACCATCCAGCAGTGGCTAATTTTATCCACAAAAAAATCCGGCAAAGCAGCGCACAAAAAACGACAGCAAATTGGATGAATGAGAGTAAGAAGTAACGGGCAGGGCTCAGTTTTAACTAACAAAGGGACCAAGAAATCATCACGTAGTGCCGGTATTGATGAAAGAATGATAACGGAGAGTGGTCGTGATTCGTTTGATAGCCACCCCAATCTTTCTAAATGGCTAATCGATTGATTGGAAATCAAAGTTATTTCGAAATTTAGGGGTACATAGCTAGGGAATTGCTGAAAAAATGATACAACGATATATATAGGATCAAATGCAACAGAGCTACTTCTTAAAGATCATCGATCAGTGAGCTTTGATCTTTGATGAGAGAACATCTATATATCGCATTTACATCGTGATTCTTGAATACATAAATACGCATTTCTTGAATACGCATTTACATAAATCATTTACTTCTCCATTGTTAATCATTAATTAAACTTGCATATCATCACGGAGAGGGATAAATCGTGAAAATGAATACTGAGAAGATTTCAGTAATTTCAAAAGTTCCATTTTTAAATGAAAACCCCCAGTGAATCCCCGGAGGAGAAACGATGCGTTCTTCTCTTGGTTTGTTACTACTGTGAATAATGCGCTGCAGGGAGAACCCTTTTTTTCAGATTCTCCACCATCATTAAGTAATTTGCAGTTATTCACATCATTAATCTTTCAATCAGTGCAAATACTATGAATTACCTTTTCATTTTTTACACTTGCAAGCAAATTTCAAAAAAAAAAGAAAATTCCAAAAGCAAATTAACAAGGGAATGACCAACCATCCCCGTCGAGTTATAACTAGTGACATATACCGTTCGAATCGCCATGTGATTCTGATAATACATCGTTAATGACTAGACTCAAACGTTTATGATCTTCGAGAAAATCGATATTGAAATTCGGCCAAATTCGTGTGGTTTTCTACACAACGCATGCGGATGGGTTGGTGAACTCTACTATCTTCTTTTGAAATATCGGCTCGTGTAGTGTAGTGGATAAGATGCCTGCGTTTAACTTTGACTGTCAAGGGTTCGACCCCCCTAGCCGCACTTTTCTTTTGCTGATTTTGTTGCTGTAGAAAGTTTGAAATGTTTTGCTGTGATTATGAAAGCTAGAAAAAAGAACACATTCAGCAAGTTTTCTTGATGGAAAAACACTCCTCAAGGAAAATTGAACTTTGATCTTTTTGTTTATGGCATTCTTGATTGTCTCTCCGTTGCCTCTCTCTACCCCGGCTGACCTTCGCCGCGCGCTATGTTATATATATAAAAGAGATCGGCATAGTATTACTGAACCATGCAATACAAGAAAGTCTCTTGTGGGAGTGGTTGGCTACTCTCGTACCAAATAAACAAGTGTATTTTATACGCTCAATATACATGCTATATGAGGCCGCTTGCGTAAGAACCGACTAAGTGCCGGCACAGTGAAAAAATTAAATTTTGGGGATCGGGGTTCTCAAGGGTGCTGATGACGATGGTCATGTTAATTTTTCACCTAAAGCCACCGTTGAGGCCAGATGACGTCGCGTTGAAATAGCATTTTCAGTCATTTCTCCTCAACCGGCAGTACTAAAATTTGCAGACTATGCACCCAGGGGCAGAATTTGATGACGATCACGCCTGTGTAATTCATTTTTCATGAAAAAGTTTCCGAAATTTTCAAAATTCGAATTAGTCTCAATGGTCAAAGTGTGTGAGTGAGATACATAGATCGGACCGGAATGGCTTCAGGATTCCATAGAAAAAATTTCAGCCAATTTGGAGAAGCTACTTTTGAGATAATCAACTTTAAGTGCAGTCAGATTGACGTTGAAATAGAGGCAATACCATCATGTGATCTACCTCCTTGACTCTCTTCCTCCGATCGATAGGCACCCACGATCGATAAGACAGGCGGTCTCTTTCCTCTACTACATACTCTCTCGTCTCACAGATGATTTGAGGGACTCCTGTTATGAGCATTGTGTGGATAGAAGTTAAAATAGCATTAATTGTAACAATATATCGTTGTTGTAGAGTTAAAGAAGGGGACCCACGAGATTTGGAGTGCACTATTGACAAGAAAAACAAGGGTGCATAGGGCGTGTAGCTCAGTGGTTAATGGTTAGCGCTAGTAACCTCGCTACGTGGGTTCGATTCTCGTTTGCAATTTTCTTTATATGCATCCTTCAAATTCAAAAACTCGCGCCTTTCCCTGGGGGATCAATGAACTTTATGCTCGGATTACGACATTCCTGTACACCTTAAATTTTAGAGAAAATTGTTTTTGTATACAGGGAGATGTGATCTACAGTTCTGCCTGGCCAGTTTAGTCACGAAAAAACTCGTGGGTCCCCTTCTTTAAGAAAGCACACTCATAAAACAACTACTCAGATCAGAATGATAACAAAAAAGCATGAAAGCCTCGACAAAACTACTACTCCTCTTCACTATAAATCTCTTCATAATGATCGTGGACGGTGTTCATCATCGATGTGAACTTTAGATAAAAATTGATTTTCTCCAAAATCGCGAGCGCAAATTCATATGACTGAGAAGAAAGGGAATGGAGAAGAAAAGAATACCTACTATGAGATTAGTTCAGATGAAGAAGTCAAGGAGTTCACATCGATGATGAACACCGTCCACGATCATTATGAAGAGATTTATAGTGAAGAGGAGTAGTAGTTTTGTCGAGGCTTTCATGCTTTTTTGTTATCATTCTGATCTGACAATGAGTAGTTGTTTTATGAGTGTGCTTTCTTAACTCTACAACAACGATATATTGTTAATGTTATTTTAACTTCTATCCACACAATGCTCATAACAGGAGTCCCTCAAATCATCTGTGAGACGAGAGAGTATGTAGTAGAGGAAAGAGACCGCCTGTCTTATCGATCGTGGGTGCCTATCGATCGGGGGAAGAGAGTCACGGAGGTAGATCACATGATGGTATTGCCTCTATTTCAACGTCAATCTGACTGCACTTAAAGTTGATTATCCCAAAAGTAGCTTCTCCAAATTGGCTGAAATTTTTTCTATGAAATCCTGAAGCCATTCCGGTCCGATCTATGTATCTCACTCACACACTTTGACCATTGGGAGTAATTCGAATTTTGAAAATTTCGGAAACTTTTTCATGAAAAATGAATTACACAGGCGTGATCGTCATCAAATTCTGCCCCTGGGTGCATAGTCTGCAAATTTTAGTACCACCGGTTGAGGAGAAATGACTGAAAACGCGATTTCAACGCGACGTCATCTGGCCTCAACGGTGGCTTTAGGTGAAAAATTAACATGACCATCGTCATCAGCACCCTTGAGAACCCCGATCCCCAAAATTTAATTTTTTCGCTGTGCCAGATTTCTCATATTTTAGTCGACTCTTACGCAAACGGCCTCATATAGAGTGTTATTCCCTGCTACGTATACAATAATGGTCCGCATTCATGCAAATGCACGGCCACGAGCATGAACGAAATTAAAATGGTAAAAACCGTACTTTTTTCGTTCGAAGCCGCGCATTTGGACATCATTTTCAAATTTGTGCAGCGTTGTGCTGGTTGATTCTTAAACCACTTCTTCAAAAAAAGAAAGAGGAGACGAATGCACAAGTTGACTCGAATTTAAAACAAATTATCATATTAAATTTATCGTGCGCACTACTTTTCATTCATTTTCATTTTGAAATTTATTTTGCATGGATGCTCTTTTTCGAATCCCTACTATACAATCCTAATGGGTCTGTTCTTTTGCCCCAGTGGTCTACTCATTCATGGAAAACAGTTGCATGACGTGTTGACGAAACATAAACAAAACTACAAGAGTTTATCGCGATGATCGGAAACGTCTTTGATCGACTGTTGTTATCGATCCGATTGTCTTCTTTTTTAACGAAAGAATCCAAATGTTAGACGATGGAATATACGAGATAAAATGCCATTCGATCGAGGATTACTGTAAAGACCAAAGATCAAATGGTATAATCAGAAGTTCAATGACCAAAGTACAAACATCGGTGTTGTAGGGATGTCATGTGACAGTGTAGAACACTCAGTCAGAACAGATGCAAGAGACTGGAAAACGATAATTAGTGAAAGTCGTCTACCGTACACCACACAGTTACACCAACCTTTGTCCTGACTGATCGACAAGCGTAGAAGTCATTACAAACATCCGAATCTTGGAGTCTCTGAATATGGAAGAGTTAAATCTACCAATCAATAAATCAGATCAAAATCAATCACAAATCTAATTTACAGTAATCAATCAATAATTGGCTCAACCGTACCTCAACGGATTCATCATTCCTTGGCCTTGCTCTTTCATCAATCACATCAATATCGAGTGAACCGATCAACTTCTGATCTATAAATATATTTATTTAAAAAAGATATTTATATTATCCAAATTCATATTTCCATAAATCAATAATCGATAAATTTTTTAAAATCACTGACCACTATCAAATTTAGCTTTCAATACCAATCTTGAAGAGGCACAACATTTGGAAGAAATAAACTCAGTCAGAGCAGCTCTGTGAGCCTAAAAATCGATAAAATCAATATCTTGGCATCGTGCCAAATGAATGAATCTCACCTCAACCACTCCTACACCAATCAAATCCTCTTCAGAATCACTTATTTTCGTCTCAGAAGGCAATTCAACAGCGATTACTTTGAAGAATTTATGACTACGTTTATGCTTCTTACGAAGACGTTTCTGACGAGCATCCAACATCTAACGAAGATATGTACAGTAAGACAGGGTGGGTACGGTAGGTCAGATTGAATACGGTGGGACACCTACAGTACCTTGAGTAGTTTCGGATTGACCTTACAACGAAGAGGTTGGAACTGACGAGGATCGAATGAAATCTCCTAAAAACGCTATAATAATCGATAAAGTATCCATAAATACCGTAACCTTTGCCTCTCGTATAATATGTTCATATTGCATTACACGTCCATTTACTATCTTTTTCTGTAACAAAAAAGAAATTATCTCTCAACTACAGTAATCAGTACAGTACCTTCTTCTTGGCGTAGAAACTATCAAAACTTTCTACAGGGTTGATGGTAATGTACGATACAGTACCTAAAGATAATATTGATTGATTTATGATCAGACTACAGTATACATTATCGATTGATTACCTGAAGTCTGAGTGTAACATGATAACGTATCACAGTGAATTTCATGTCCATCGTCCGGTAGATGCTTAAATTATCAAACATAACAAAAACGCAAAGATCAAAGATCAATCTACCGTATTAGGGTCTTCACTAAGAGTCGACATCGATACCGCAGTTTGGGCTGATGCAAGAGCGGCTACTGTAGATATATTAGTACGGTAGAAAATGTAAGTATAACAAATACCGCTATCGTCATCGAGGATTTCATCCGACATTGGTAGTTGACGACCGTATAAGACCAAGCGAAGATTAGAAAATGAAATGGAAAATGAAGAGAATCGACCGAATGAAGAAGAGAAAGGAGCTTGAAAGTGAAATGGGAAATATGAATGGCTAATATATTCCTGACTTAATTAAAGTGCAAAAGAGTGATCTGTGAATTATTGCAGTTTTGAGAAAACATTATGAAAAATATAGAGCTATGAAAGTAGCACAGTATTCTGGTTCAAGCCATTTTGTTTCCATAGCCAGACAAGCAAAAGACGATTGCATTTGAGAGAGTTTCTACGTTTTGGCTTTCACAGTCTATAGAACATTGTGGTAGTATAATCAACAAAAGTGCAAGTTTAAATTTGTATGCGCCTTGAATGTAAAAATTTTTTATAATGTCAAAAACTTTACAAAGAACACATAAAACACAATTTTCTGTAAAAGTGAATAAGTTTCATGCAATTTTTCATTTCTACTGCAACTCAACTTTCGTCGATACTATTTGATCAATGTCTTTATTTCACCATATTCAGACTCATAGGACCTATAATCTAAAATTGTACACTCCCAACCGGAGGAGTGATCGAAAGAAAAATGAATTACTAATATGATAAATAAGGGGTTTGTGTATAAAATGTGTGGGTAGATTCAGTAGAATATATATGATGGGGGTAGGAAAAGTGTACGACTGATAAGAAACTTGGTGATAATGTATCAGTTATGTGATTCTCTTCACTTCTTTATGAAGCAATTGTAGCCGTCATGCTCTCTCAACTTCTCTAAGCAATCGTGTTAGCAGCCCTTTTGATCAAGATGCAAATGGTATGCGAACAGTGAGAAGGTTAAGCAAGAGCTTCAGCGTAATGGAAGCAGACAGCGAGCGGTGTAATGGGTTGTAAAGTTTGGAGGAAGATGGCTAAAGTCAATATAAAATCAATTTATCGATACATACAAAATAAAGTAAAAGAAAAGAGGAGTTGATCCCCATATTCTGACGCTTACATCCATCTTGTCATTGGTGGCGTTTGGTAGCTCCATACCATCAGGGCTCTATCCTTGGTACTCGAATCATATTGAGAAACGTTCTCTGGCCATGTTGATTATTCAGTTATGTAGTAAATATATCCTACTGGCGACTCCTAAATAAGCCCAGATGATAAAGTTGATGTAATGTACACACAGAGAAAAAGCGTTATCCATTGAGCTAGCTTAAAACGTGTTAAATATAACAATTCCCTGGCATTATGGTCCGTGGATAATACTTTTTCTCGGTGAGTAAGGTAATTTAATGCTGCGTATTTGTAAGTGAACATGTAGCGATAGTATAGTAAGACAAAATAATTCATCGACTTCAGATATTGATTATAAACACAATTCGACTCATTACCTTTTTCAAATAGTATTCTTCTAATCACATTTCACATGATTATTAAGATAAGTATTAAATATTTGTCGGCCAGTATAAGTGACCTGAAATATTTAATTTAGTTTATTATACATCCAAAGATGTGACAACATTTCAAACTACTATTGAATAAGTGAATGAGAAAGGAGAGGAATAAGGCGAAAGAAGGTTTCATTCATAAGCAGACAGTGAAGATCAAAGATCAAAATATGATATATCTGTATTGTATTTAATAGAATAAAGGAAAGTTTAATAAGTAAAGTAATGTTGTCAAGTTGTAGGACGAAGACAAATGACAGCGACGCAACAAGAGAAGGGAAATGACTGTGAAAAATTGATTTTTTCAAGAAATACAGTAGCGCCCAAAAGTCTGAATACACTTTTTATTTCTGTTGTAATTTTTGGGTCAGTTGAGATATCAAGCTGTAATGTGTACATTATGTACCCAATGTATGTATGTATTCGATACCCTTATAAGGTCTCACGGGCCTTTCTGGTTATTGCATAGTGATGACGCAACCGAACAACACTTTTTCGAAAATTCATTATTCTTTCAGGAATTTTTTCGTACTTGTCAAACTTCGTGAGCATTGAGAGAACTACAAGGCCTATCCAGAAAAAAAGTTTCAGGTTGCGGCGAATTCTGGTATTGGCTGTAGACTTGCTGCAATTTCGCGGTCGCAAAATCATATCTCGGCTTCTAGAAGAGCTTTAAAGGAGTTCAAAGCTGCAAACTGATTCTCTTGGTGATTCCTGATGATCCTGTAAGTATGGTAGAGCTAGCTCATCATTCATCTTCATGGATCGAAAAAGTCACTTTTTTTTCAAGACCCAACTTTGAAAAATCACAATTCTGAGGGCGGACATTGTAAAAATCTGGTTTTTGGATAGGAATGTAGAAAATATATTAATTAATCGATTCCCCGCTTTTAAGAGCGATTGCTAATTTTTCTTTCCTGCGGCAGTCGATTATTTGAAGGATAGTCGTTTAAGCCGCGCTCTCTTCTCATCTCGCGACCCGTACACATCTCTAGGTTTTTCACACTGCTCAATGATGATTTAGCCGCTTTTAGTGATTTGATTAGTCAGAATAGAGAAGCACTGTATGAATCCAGTTTTTGGTCTGTGATCTTTGTGTTTTCGATGTTTGATCTTTGATCTTTGCTCATTTTTCGTCAAATTTTGCTAAAAATCATAATGAAAAGTTGTTTCATTCGATCAAAGAAGATCAAAAACGCTTTATTTTATAGACTATGATGTTCAGGATTAGCGACAATACGTTTTAGAGTGATTTCATCTATCAAAGCTCGTTGAGCAGTGTGAAAAGCCTAGAGATGTGTACGGGTCGCGAGATGAGAAGGGAGCGCGGCCTAAACGACTTTCCTTCAGATAATCGACTGCCGCAGGCAAGAAAGATTAGCAATCGCTCTAAAAAGCGGGGAATCGATTAATTATATTTTCTACATTCCTATCCAACAACCAGATTTTTACAAGGTCCGCCCTCAGAATTGTGAACCTTCAAAGTTGGGTCTTGTAAAAAAGTGACTTTTTCGATCCATGAGGATGAATGATGAGCTACCGCTAACAAACTTATAGGATTATCAGGAATGACCAAGAGAATCAGTTTGCAGCTTTGAACTCCTTTAAAGCTCTTCTAGAAGCCGAGATATGATTTTGCGACCGCGAAATTGCAGCAAGTCTACAGCCAATACCAGAATTCGCCGCAACCTGAAACTTTTTTTCTGGATAGGCCTTGTAGTTCTCTCAATGCTCACGAAGTTTGACAAGTACGAAAAAATTCCTGAAAGAATAATGAATTTTCGAAAAAGTGTTGTTCGGTTGCGTCATTACTATGCAATAACCAGAAAGGCCCGTGAGACCTTATAAGGGTATCGAATACATACATACATTGTGTACATAATGTCCACATTACAGCTTGATATCTCAACTGACCCAAAAATTACAACAGAAATAAAAAGTGTATTCAGACTTTTGGGCGCTACTGTACATTGAATTTAGTGTGCAAAATTAATGATATTTTTTTATTGTGTAAAACACATAATGAATGTGCGTGAACTTATTTTTGTAAATTTTTCGTGAAGCGTAATTTCACGAATTTATAAAGTACTTCAAAATTATAAACAATTATCTCAAATTTATTTCCTGAAAATATTCATGGTGCGACTGCGTAGTGTATGCTAGACGACTTTCACTAATTATCGAGTTTCAGTTTTTAGCTTCAAAACAGTGAAAAGCCTGAAACACATCAAGGCCATCAAAATAGGAACGAATGCGAGAGCTTTTAATGGACTAAATCAGTGTTATAACATCAAAGCTTAAAGGTCGTAATAAGGTGGTTGGAGATAAGAAAGGCGATATTGTGAGGGAAAAGAGTTTGTGCTTACAATTAGTTTTAGCAGAGCGACAACATAGTTATTCTGGGAGGTAATAAGACTACCCTGTCTCGTGTGAAATCTGACCGCGACGCTTACGCTCGCTAGTGCAACGCGCCAGAAAGTAGAGCACATGTGTGACTAATAGATGGTTTGGAGAAAGAGAGAGCGAAAGGATCACATGTGCATATGTAACTTTTACCTTTTCCCAGATTGGTTTGCGTTATAGTAAAAGTGGGAAAGTACACCATATCATTTACGTTGTTGATATTTATTCGATGAGAGAAGAAGAGACGAACCGCTCACAATCGAGACAAACGCAAAAATTACAATATTTTTGTTACTTTATTTGGCTCAAAAAATGGGAAAAGGCGAAAATGAAGATGAACAAAGACATAGAAAAGGTTAAAATAATAATATACAAATACTACTTAATAATGATAATAATTGCAATAATTGATAATGAGAATAGATATTTGTGAGACCATTAAAATGTGGATAATTGTTCCTGAAAACGAAAAGATGAAACGAATAATCTCGCGTTTGTTCAACAAATATATTTAACTTACTCGAATGTTTCTAATTGCTGTATCGATTGATTCAATGATAATATTAGCAGATTGAATGAATGTATCACTGTATTCATCTACTGTTGATCTCAATTCGTTAGCTTCCTAAATATAGTTTTTTCCTTAAAATATATATTTTGCAGTATTACCTCCTTTGTAAAAATAGAATCAGCAGCAATAGAAATCTGTTCCCGGAGTTGAATATCCGGAAGTTTCTGAAAGATGAAATCATGAACATTGTAACCGAAATGAATCTATAGGATTATTGATGACCATTTCAAGTTCTTTCTGCAAATCAATCAATAGTTTTTGCTTGGTTAATATTTCTTCTTTTTTCAATTCCATTTCTTCTTTTTTTATTCTCACATATTCTCGCGAGTCTGTACGGAGCTGAATCGAGCGAATTGTTTATATTTAATCGAGCAAGTTGTTGATCTTTTTTTAAATCAAACCTTCTCATTATATCTAACTGTTGAATGACCAACGTGGGGTTCTTCCCAGCAGCAATTACCACAAATTGGTTGATTGTACTGAAAAGTATCGGATCGGAGAAATTTTTAAAAAATTATAATATTGTTTCATGCCGAGCATGTCGATAAATATATATTTTCTGTGATGAACTAAAATAAATAAGCATATTCTTACCTCAACGCAAATTATGTCTGTGCAAACTCTAATTTGAGAAGCTTGAACAGTCTGAAATTTTTCGCAAATTATAGGAAAGAAGGAAAAGTTGAAGAATTCTTGGCAGTAGCTTACCTCATTACAATGAAAGCAATAAATTGTGGGATGATGTTTAATATCTTTTGAATTTTCCTTCATTTCAGCCAGTTCTGTTTTGAAAAAATATCTCGATATAAGATTAAAAAAGCCAAAAAACTCACTGAGAGCAAGTCTATTGATCGCAAAAAATTGTCCATTTACAATTTTATTTTCTCTTCGACAATTTGGACATGGATAGCTATGAAAATTAGTTTGAAATATATACTTAATGATTAAAACTAACCTTTCATATTTTTTGATTGCTTCGATACATTTTAAACAGAATGTATGTCCACAGTGAAGAGTGTGGGGAACTCGAATATTCGAATCTGTAATACAAAAATAACTTAAAATTATAAAAATGTGATCGTGCAATAAACATTTATTGATTAGTTTATACTCCACAATAAAACATCTAAAAAATTTTTTTTATATTATACAACATTTTTAGCTTACCGAATTTTTCAGCACATATTTCACAGCTTTGGAAATCCTCTATTTCAGAATCCATCGAATTTTCTTTTGCATCGTTGGAAGGGCATATCTTCTGGAAAAAAAATGACGATGAGAAATCCATCGAGAAATTTTTGATGGCCCGTTTAAATATTATGGTGGAAAACCGAGAAAAGTGAGTTTTCGAGTGTCAAAATTTACCCTGGAAAACAGCAAATGGAAAGTCAAATTTGAATTCCCACATCTTATTCGCGCCCGCGAATTCAAATAACGTCTTTCCATTTTCGGTTTTCACGATACATTTTAACACTTAGAAACTTGCTTTTTTTCGGTTTTCCACCACATTTTAACGCGCCATGACACAGCTAACATATATATATATATATGCCGATAACGTCGAGCTCTACATATTATATTTATTTATTTATTTAATTATTTTTTTTTAACACATTACTGGTAAAGGGAAAGAAGGGAGATGGACATATGTCTTTCTATGAAATGTAATCCGCTCTTGATAGTATCTTTCTTTGGACAACTTAAAATTAATTTTGTTTATCTACATCTAAATACACTCATTTACATATAGGTTTTCGTCCATTGTTCGTAGTATATCAAATCCATTCAACTTGCAAATGTCTCTCAAATTCGTGACCTTAGATTCCAAGTACATTCTAGCCTTAAAACATCTTTATCTATTGACGATTGCATCAACAAGGCAATGTTTTCTGCGCGTGCTATGCTCAAAGCCGTTTCCGTCGATTGTCCTCAAATTTTGCACGGAATTTAGATCAGTCTCTAGAGAAGGAGTCACATTTTAGACGACTATTTTTATTGCAAAAGTATTTTTATCCACACATTTTATATCCGTAGACTGATTTTTCCCAATCAATATTTGTAGTTTCTTTTTTCGAATACCATACGTAAACTAAGATTGGGGAAACGATGAAATACAGTAAAAGCTTTGAAAATTTTATAATTAGCGCCACAAAATTTTGAAACTTTTTTTACTGTTGATTAAGACACCGGCTCAGTAAGATTCGAGGGTTGAGCCAGTGACCCCGGACATCGACCTCACTGATTTCGCCCAAATTTTTTTTAAGGATACCCCCATGGGCCCCCATCACAAAATGGGTATTCATTTGGGATGGTTCCTTGAAACACAGATGTGGCGGATTTTCGAAATTTGAAAACTCGATTTTCACTAAAAAAAATGGAGCGACCTAGGACCAATGTTAGTGTCGATTAATTATAAGTATAAATAGACAACAAAAACTGGCTATACGACGGTCCGGAGATCTGATCGTTTTTTTCCTCCTTAAAACATCTTAACATCTCAATCTCAATCTCGTATTCGTCCTTAATATCATTATTCAGCTAAAGCTGCCACTCCCCAACCGAAATCGCTTAAGCGACGGAACTCCATCACTCCCTTATTGCTTCATTCATTCATTATTCTTGATTTTAACTGATGGATAATGAAATAAATAAATAAATAAATAAATCTAAAATTAATTAAAATTTTAAAACAAAAAAGTGCAAAATTTAAAAATCGAAAGATACCTATTTTGAGAATGTTTGTACTCATATTGAAGAGCTCGTCGAGTGAACAACTTTTATGTTGAACGTTTTGTCTGAAACTCGTGTACGAGAGAATTACATGAGTTTTATTTATTCACACCGTTGTTCACATAATTTTGAGTTATATGAAAGGAAAATATTTTTTGTGTACAAAGTGATTACGCCTATATTGTTGAACGCAAAAATCCATACTTACTTTGTTGTTTCACGAAAAAAATGATAGACCCCATGCTGAAAAATATGGCCTGTTTTACAGTGGTCTTTAAAAAAAATTGTCGAAACCTTGCCATGTTTATACTCATTTTAAAGAACTCGTCGAGTGAGTCATTTTTTATGTTGGTCGTATTCTATGAAAGTCGTTTGTTCTCAAGATACAAACAATCTAAACGATTAGGATCCAGTAAATCTTAATTCATGTATTTCTCTTGTACACGATTTTCACACAAAACGTTCAACATAAAAGTTGTTCACTCGACGAGCTCTTCAATATGAGTTCAAACATGAGGGGTTTTAAAAACAAAAATATTTTCTGGTCATCTTCAGGTCCATTTTTCTCAAAATAGTTATCTTTCGATTTTTTTAATTTTTTCACTCACTCTATATTGTGCGTATAAAATGTACTTGCATAAAAAAATGACAAATGGTGTACAACAGTTGCTAAATTTAAGAAACAATCCAACAATAGCCTATTGTATCAAGATAAATCCGGCAAAGCAGCGAACAAAAAACGAATGAAAACTCGATGAATGAGAGTAACAAGCGACTGAAAAGGCTCAAATGACAATATAGCCACTAAAATTGGTCCTAGGTTGCTCCATTTTTTTCGGTGAAAATCGAGTCTTCAAATTTCGAAAACCCGCCACATCTGTATTTCAAGGAATCAGCCCAAATGAATACCCAATTTGTGTTGGGGGCCATGGGGTGCCGAATCGGTGAGGTCGATGCACTTCCTGGAATCTCACTGAGCCGGTGTCTTAAATTACGTTAATCGAAACAATCTTGTTATTGTTATGTATTGAGACGAACCAGAAGGAAGGTGGATCCCTCCTCTACATTGTAATGGGCGAGAACATGGTCATTTTCAAGTTTCTCTCCTAAAAATGTAAATTCGAATTATTGTTTGATCACAGAATTTCTTATAGCAAAAATATTAGTCAATAATGCTTGTTTCTAGTAAATAGTAATAAATACTTACCATCGAAGAACAAACACTGCTGCTCAGGGGGGGATTCCTTCTTTCTCGCACACCCTTTCCTTGACAAACAAGACGGAGGTACAACAACAGGCCCTGACGGTGATGGTCTTTCCGGTTTCGGTCTTGCAGAAGATATCCATTCCTGCTCTCAAGCGGAGAACTTGATGTATTATCGACTTCTCCTGGATGTTGTAGTCGGAAAGAGTGTGGCCATCTTCGAGTTGTTTTCCTGAATCAATATTGATTGGTATTGAATTATTAATTGATTGATTTATAAAATGCTCACCAGCGTAGATCAATCTCTGCTTATCTGGAGGGATTAATTCTTTGTCTTGAATCTTGGCTTTTACATTCCAAATAGTATCGGATGCCTCGACTTCAAGAGTGATAGTCTTGCCGGTGAGAGTCTTGACGTAAATTTGCATTCTGCATAGGTATCCATGAACGTTGCAAAACGTTTGCAGGCAAACGTGACGTCACAAGAGTAGGCGGAGAATTCCTGGCAAACACCTCCGCCTACAGTTGTGACGTCATGTTTGCCGACAAATGGTTTGCCAACGTTCATGGAAACCGCCTCTGGAAAAGAGCAATCAATGAATTTATTTCATTTACATGGCAGCACTCAGATAGAATAAAACACGCTATCTGAGAAAGTCGATATACCGTCAAAACGAAAAAAAGTGAAACATTTGTGACAATTTGTGACAAATTGTCACAAAAGTTCACAAAGTGCCTATTTTTAGCCTTTTTCTAGCACTTGAAGATGTATTTTCTTAATTATTTTAGTGTGGATGTGATTGCCAAATGAAGTAATGTATGACAAAAGTAAAATAATTAATCGGGAGCGCCGCGGTGAAAAATTGGTATACTGTAGCATACTGTAGAATCTTACTGTAAAACTACTACCATCGTGCTTCCTTCGTCTAATCATGGATGTACCTTTCATTACATGACTTCCTATAGCGAATTTGCACTGTCAGGATCATGACATGGATCAGGTTGCAAAACAGGTATACTGTAGAAAATCCTACCGTATACCAGTTTCACCAAACAGCGTTCGCAGTGAATTATTTGAATTGCTTTCTTCACATGTCAATTAGGCAAGCCCAGAGATGCTCAAATACCATATTATCTAATAAAATACTTGCAACCGCGTTTTGATATCATGACACAAAAATTTCAAAATCTTGTGAACTTTAGTGACAATTTGTCACAAATTGTCACAAATGTTTCACTTTTTGTCGTTTTGACGGTATGTGTGGTATCGACGAAAAATGAATTTTTCTGTTTTATGTATGATAATTACAGGCACCATGAGTGTAGTTCACTGGTACTTGGAAATTCCTTCCAATTGAAAATTCGCTTCAGGAGGTGACCACACAACGATTTGGCGACTTTTCCTAAAAAGTTTATATCGAATTCAATCGATTCGGGGGTGGGTGCAATGGACTCCTTGGCGAATTCTAAGAAACTATTGCTGAGGAAAGTTTTTTGATCAAAGATCAACGAAGGCTGGAATTCGGGAATTTTCAGAAAAAAATTTACATTAAATTAATTTTCACTATTTTCCCATTACCCAGGTAAATTTTTTATTTGCTCAATAGCTTCTGCATATTATACTACACCTTTTGCTTAAAAGTGGGAAAATTGTAAACGAATCAATTTTGTTTGCTGTATTCAATTGTGGTGAGGATTGGCGACGTTCTCTAAAAAGTTTATTTCTAATCTAATCGATTCGGGACTGGGCGCATTCGAATCCTTGTCTAATTCTAAGAAACTATTGCTTAGGAGAGTTTTTCGATCAACGGTCAACGAACGCTGGAATTGGGAATTTTCGAAAAAAAAATGTTTACATTAAATCAATTCTCACTATTTTCCATGGCGAATCTAACTTTTTATTTGCTCAATCGCTTCTACATAGTGAGAATTATGGAAAATAGTGAGAATTAATTTAATGTAAACATTTTTTTCGAAAATTCCCAATTCCAGCGTTCGTTGACCGTTGATCGAAAAACTCTCCTGAGCAATAGTTTCTTAGAATTAGACAAGGATTCGAATGCGCCCAGTCCCAAATCGATTAGATTAGAAATAAACTTTTAGAGAACGTCGCCAATTCTCACCACAATTGAATACAGCAAACAAAATTGATTCGTTTATAATTTTCCCACTTTTTAAACATTACCACTTTTAAACTAAAGGTGTAATATAATATGCAGAAGCTATTGAGCAAATAAAAAATTTACCTGGTCCATGGGAAAATAGTGAGAATTAATTAATATGAATTTTTTTCTGAAAATTCCAGCCTTCGTTGATCTTTGATCAAAAAATTTTCCTCAGCAATAGTATCTTAGAATTCGCCAAGGAGTCCATTGCACCGACTCCCGAATCGATTGGATTCGAAATAAACTTTTTAGGAAAAGTCGCCAAATCGTTGTGTGGTCACCTCCTGAAGCGAATTTTCAATTGGAAGAAATTTCCAAGTACCAGTAAACTACACTCATGGTGCCTGTAATTATCATACATAAAACAGAAAAATCCATTTTTCGTCGATACCAAAAAAAATTCAGTTGTTGAATTTTCTCAGATAGTGTGATATAAGTAATGATGCTACGAACATATTTTTCAGAAATTTATTCGTAGAGTTCGCCCAGGGGACTTCAGGGGACACGCGGGGACATGCGGGGACACGTCTGTAGGAAAGCAGAGTGTGCGCCACTGTATAAGGTCTTATGTTAAGTGGGTTACACTTATTTCTCTATGTGAAGAGCACAGGAAACTCGCCAACAACAGTTGCTAAATGTAAGAAACAATCCAACAATAGCCTATTGTATCAAGATAAATCCAGCAAAGCAGCGAACAAAAAAAAGAATGAAAACTCGATGAATGAGAGTAACAAGCGACTGGTACAAACTAACCAAGGGACCAAGGAATCTCAATGTATTATTGATAAAAGAATGATAAGTGAGAATGAGAGTCACTCGTTTGATGAGCGTTAAGATACCCCTATCTTTCTAAATGGCTAATCGATTGGAAAGAAAACATGTTTATTTCGAAATTTAGGGGGTAGCTACTCTGGTATTTCGAAACTTAAAGTCTACTTAAAGTCTGCACTTGAAGTAGACTTACAAGACTTGTAAGTCTACTTAAAGTTAAACGTAAGTCTACTTAAAGTGGTGTGGTATACTGTAATACATTTCGTCAAATATTCTTTCACTTAAAGGTGGTGTCCGAGCAATATTTTCGTGAACAAACTGTGAAGACAGAAAGATAGCAAAAGTTATTCTGCATACCTTACATAAATTAGTTTATGCTAATTTAGCTTATTGATCGCTAGAATCATGAATGAATCCATGCTTGATGTACAGGCAAAGGCGCGAAATTTTGAAAATAGGAAAGTTCAGCAATAGGTTTCGAACCCGCGACGTTACGCGTACTAGTGAGCATTTTTACCACTGCGCTACGGGATTGATGAATGGCCATGCTAATTTCTTGCATATAACTCTTCCCTTGCATAATAGATATGTTATACATTTGCATAGACATTCGAGGGCTTCCATCTTTAAAGTTTACTCAAAGTCTACTTCAAGTCTGTGACGTAGTTTAAGTAGACTTTAAGTTTCGAAATAACAGAGTAGGGACTCGATATAAGTCATACAACGACAGGATCAAGTACATCAGAACAAATTCTTGAAGATCCTTGATCTTTGATCTTTGATATTTGATCTTTGCTGAAAGAGCTTATATAGATCGCATCTACATCGTGAATCTTGTCTGCATCTATTTATTGATACAATGATACCAGGGCTGTGCTGCAAGGTATATTTTCGGTATTTCGGCAAACCGGAAATTGCCGAAAACAAATATTTTCGGCAAATACGGCACTTTCGACAATTTTCGGCAATTTCCCATCCATAGCGGATCATAAGGAGATGAATATTTTCTTTTTTTCTATTTTTTCCTGATTTCTGTTTCATGATTCACTATTGGAGAAGGATCAAGCGTAGCGGCTTTGATTCTGAAGAACGCCCTGAATAGTTGATCAGAAGAAGATGAACGAAGAATTATTTATGATAGAATTATTTACGCATTTACATGAATCATTTACTTCTCCATTGTAGATCATTAATTAAACTTTCATATCATATGTGTGTTGTCCATAATCTTGCATCGTTAGTCCCGCTTTTGACTCCCTGATAAGCCAAGCACCAAACTAAACAGAATAGATTCCGAAATCGACCAATATCGGCATGTACGGGTTGTAGAGGGATGTCCAAAAGTAGTTTCGAACGTTGCTAGAATGATCTACCAGAGCCGAAAACCGCTGTTCATTTGACCCTACGCTCTATTTTATCACGGCGGCCCATATCTACCGTATATCTTAATAAACTTTCGTGGTAAGACAATTTTTGACCTATTATTAAGAATTTTGAAAAAAATGCGAGTCGCTAAAATGTATTGTATTGTTCTTTTGTTCACTGTTTATAGAAGATACAGTAGCGCCGGAAAGTCAAAATACACTTTTTATTTCTGCTGTAATTTTGGCGTCAGTTGAGATATCAAGCTGAAACTTGTACATGATGTACCCACAGTATGTACGTATTCGATCCTCTTATAAGGTGTCACGGGGTTTTCTGGTTATTGCATAGTGATGACGCAACCGAAAAACACTTTTTCGAAAATTCAATATTCTTTCAAGGATTTTTTCGCACTCATCAAACTTCGTGAGCATTGAGAGAACTACAAGGCCTATCCAGAAAAAAAGTTTCAGGTTGCTGCAAATTCGGGTATTGGCTGCAGACTTACTGCGGGTCGCGTGATGATAAGGGAGCGCGGCCTCAACGACTATCCTTCAGAAAATCGACTGACGCAGGCAAGAAAGAAACGCAATCTCTCTAAAGAGCGGGGAATCTCTTAATTAATATATTTTCAACATTCCTATCCAAAAACCAGAATTTTAACAAGTCCGGCCTCAGAATTGTGATTTTTCAAAGTAAGGTCTTGTAAAAAAAGTGACTTTTTCGATCCATGAGGATGAATGATGAGCTAGCGCTACCATACTTACAGGATCATCAGGAATCACCATGAGAATTAGTTTGCTGCTTTGAACTCCTTTAAAGCTCTTCTAGAAGCCGAGATACGATTTTGCGAACACGAAGTTGCGGCAAGTCTGCAGCCAATACCCGAATTTGCAGCAACCTGAAACTTTTTTTCTGGATAGGTCTTGTAGTTCTCTCAATGCTCACGAAGTTTGATGAGTGCGAAAAAATCCTTGAAAGAATATTGAATTTTCGAAAAAGTGTTTTTCGGTTGCGTCATCACTATGCAATAACCAGAAAACCCCGTGACACCTTATAAGAGGATCGAATACGTACATACCAGGGCTGTGCATTTTACGTTTTACGATTTTACGAATTTTACGATTTTACGACTTTTTTCGTAAAATTTTTACGTCGTAAAATTTTACGAAAGTTGAAAATTTAACGAAACGAGAAAAAATGGCAAAAAAATGAATAATAGGTGAAATCTGTTTTCAAAAATTGGTGGAAATCAAACTTTGCTGTTTACATGCATAAGTTTTTGGCTGTAACTTCTTGCTTATCGTTTGTCTCTTTCATAAGAGGGTTGTTAGATATATGAATAAACGTTGGAGGGTTTGATATATTTTATCGAAAAGTATATTTCGACAATTTCTTGTAATTTAGACGCGAATTTTTTTTACGAAATTTTTACGAATTTTACGAATTTTACGAGAAAATAAGTCGTAAAATTACGTTTTACGAAAATTTTACGAAAAATATTTTACGCACAGCCCTGGTACATACTGTGGGTACATCATGTACAAGTTTCAGCTTGATATCTCAACTGACGCCAAAATTACAGCAAAAATAAAAAGTGTATTTTGACTTTCCGGCGCTACTGTAAATGTATTATTGTTTACTAATTCACCACTTTTATGAGTAGGTGATTTTCTAGAATAGATATGGGTCATAGGTGGGCACGCTGGGAGAAAGGCTGTGCGCAAATCTGGAAATTATAATGCACGGCTATGCGCATATCCTTTTTTGCAGATTTGACTGGAAATTTTCCAATTTTTGCGAGGTAAAGCTATGCGCAAAGCCCAGCAAGGGAAGGCAAAGCTGTGTGCAAAGAGAATTCGTTTTCACGCGCCCACCTATGATATGGGTGGACAGAAAGGGTTGCCAAGTTATTTTTATTTGCCGTTTTCCTGAAATCCATCATTCCATCTCGCCTGGGCTCGATTTTTTTGATTCCGGGTCGCAACACCGCCTCATCAAAAAAATGAGAAAAAATGCATCTTCAATGATAATGAAGGAGCAGGGGACGAATGCACAAGTTGTCTCGAATTTAAAACAAATTATCATATTAAATTATCGTGCGCACTACTTTTCATTCATTTTCATTTTGAAATTTATCTTGCATGGCTGCTCTTTTGCGAATCCCTACTATACAATTCTAATGGGTCTTTTCTTTTGGCCAGGGGTCTACTCCTTCACGAAAAACAGTTGCATGACGTGTTGACAAAACATAAACAAAACTACAAACGTTTATCGTGAATGATCGGAAAGGTCTTTCATCAACTGTAACTATCGATACGATTGTCTTCTTTTAACGAAATAATCCAAATGTTAAACGGTGGAAAATACGAGATAAAATTCCATTCGATCGAGGATTACTGTAAAGATCAAAGATAAAATGGTATAATCAAATGTTCAATGACCAAAGAACAAACATCGGTGTTGTAGGGATGTCATGTGACAGTGTAGAAGACTCAGTCAGAACAGATGCAAGAGACTGGAAAACGATAATTAGTGAAAGTCGTCTACCGTACACCACACAATTACACAACCTCTGTGCTGACTGATCGACAAGCGTAGAAGTCATTAAAAACATCCGAATCTTTCAGTCTCTGGAAGTGGAAGAGGTAAATCTATTCTACCAATCAATTAATCAAATCAAAATCAATCACAAATCTAATTTACAGTAATCAATCAATAATCTACTCTACCGTACCACGATTGGTTCATCATTCCTTGACCTTTCTCGTTCATCAATCACATCAATATCGAGTGAACCGATCAAATTCTGATCTATAAATATATTTATTTAAAAAAAAGATATTTATATTATCCAAATTCATATTTCCATAAATCAATAATCGATAATTTTTTTTAAATCACTGACCACTATCAAATTTAGCTTTCAATACCAATCTTGAAGAGGCACAACACTTTGAAGAAATAAATTCAGTCAGAGCGGCTCTATGAGCCTAAAAATCGATAAAATCAATATCTTGGCATTGTGCCAATCTCACCTCAACCACTCCTACACCAATCAAATCCTCTTCAGAATCACTTTTTTTCGTCTCAGAAGGAAATTCAACAGCGATTACTTTGAAGAATTTATGACCACGTTTATGTTTCTTACGAAGACGTTTCTGACGAGCATCCAACATCTAAAGAAAAAAAAGCACAGTAAGACAAAGAGTACGGTAGGTCAAATTGAATACGGTAGATCTGGGCTCCTACAGTACCTTGAGTAGTTTCGGATTGACCTTACAACGAAGAGGTTGGAACTGACGAGGATCGAATGAAATTTCCTAAAAACGCTATAATAATCGATAAAGCATCCATAAATACCGTAACCTTGGCCTCTCGAAGAATATGTTCATATTGCATTACTCGTCCATTTACTATCTTTTTCTGTAACGAAAAAGAAATCATATCTCAACTACAGTAATCAGTACAGTACCTTTTTCTTGGCGTAGAAACTATCGAAACTTTGCACAGGGTTTATGGTGATGTACGATACAGTACCTAAAGATAATATTGATTGATTCATGATCAGTCTACAGTATACATTATCGATTTATTACCTGAAGTCTGAGTATAACATGATAGTGTGTCACAATGAATTTCGTGCCGATCGTCCGGTAGATGCTTAAATGATCAAAAATAACAAAAGCGCAAAGATCAAAGATCAATCTACCGTATTCCGATCTTCACTAAGAGTCGACATCGATACCGCAGTTTGGGCTGATAAAAGAGCGGATACTGTAGATATATTAGTACGGTAGATAATGTAAATATAATAACTACCACTTTCATCATCGAGAATTTCCTCGGACATTATGAGTTGACGACCGTATGAGAGTAAGCGAAGATTGAAAAATGAAATGGAAAATGAAGAGAATGGACCGAGTGAAGAACAGAAAGGAGCTTGAAAGTGAAATGGGAAATATGAATGGCTAATATATTCCTGACTTAATTAAAGTGCAAAAGAGTGATCTGTGAATTATTGCAGTTGTGAGAAAACATTATGAAAAATATAGAGCTATGAAAGTAGCACAGTATTCTGGTTCAAGCCATTTTGTTTCCATAGCCAGACAAGCGAAAGACGATTGCATTTGAGAGAGTTTCTATGTTGAGCGGTCGTTTTGGCTTTCACAGTCTATAGAACATTGTGGTAGTATAATCAACAAAAGTGCAAGTTTAAATTTGTATGCGCCTTGAATGTAAAAATTTTTTATAATGTCAAAAACTTTACAAAGAACACATAAAACACAATTTTCTGTAAAAGTGAATAAGTTTCATGCAATTTTTCATTTCGGACTGCAACTCAACTTTAGTCAATACTATTTGATCAATGTCTTTATTTCACCATATTCAGATTCATAGGACCTATAATCTAAAATTGTACACTCCCAACCGGAGGAGTGATCGAAAGAAAAATGAATTACTAATATGATAAATAAGGGGTTTGTGTATAAAATGTGTGTGTAGATTCAGTAGAATATATATGATGGGGTAGGAAAAGTGTACAACTGATAAGAAACTTGGTGATAATGTATCAGTTATGTGATTCTCTTCACTTCTTTATGAAGCAACTGTAGCCGTCATGCTCTCTCAACTTCTCTAATCAAATGTGGCAATAGCCCTTCTGATCAAGATGCAAATGGTATGCGAACAGTGAGAAGGTTAAGCAAGAGCTTCAGCGGAATGGAAGCAGAGAGCGAGCGGTGTAATGGGTTGTAAAGTTTGGAGGAAGATGGCTAAAGTCAATATAAAATCAATTTATCGATACATATAAAATAAAGTAAAAGAAAAGAGGAGTTGATCCCCATATTCTGGCGCTTACATCCATCTTGTCATTGGTGGCGTTTGGTAGCTCCATACCATCAGGGCTCTATCCTTGGTACTCAAATCATATTGAGAATCGTTCTCTGGCCATGTTGACTATTCAGTTATGTAGTAAATATATCCTACTGGCGACTCCTAAATAAGCCCAGATGATAAAGTTGATGTAATGTACACACAGAGAAAAAGCGTTATCCACTGAGCGAGCTCAAAAAGTGTTAAATATAACACTTCCCTGGCATTATGGTACGTGAATAACACTTTTTTCTCGGTGTGTAAGGTAATTTAATGCTTCCTATTTGTGAGTGAACATGTAGCGATAGTATAGTAAGACAAAATAATTCATCGACTTCAGATATTGATTATAAATTCAATTCGACTCATTACCTTTTTCAAATAGTATTCTTCTAATCACATTTCACATGATTATTAAGATAAGTATTAAATATTTGTCGGCCAGTATAAGTGACCTGAAATATTTAATTTAGTTTATTATACATCCAAAGATGTGGCAAAATTTGAAATGACAATTAAATAAGCGAATGATGAAGGAGAGGGGTAAGGGGGAAAGGAGAGTGCAGATTTCATTTAAATACACACTTAGTGAAGATCAAAGATCAAAATATGATATATCTGTATTGTATTTAATAGAATAAAGGAAAGGTAAAAATAAGAAAAGCAATGTTGTCAAGTTGAATGACGAAGCCAAATGACAGCGACGCAACAAGAGAGAAATAATTATGAAATATAGATTTATCAAGAAATGTATTGAATTGAGGGTGCAAAATTAATGTTTTGATATGCGTAAACTTATTTAGTAAAATTTTCGTAAAACGTAATTTTTCGATGTTTTAAAATTATAAATAATTATCTCAAATTTATTTCCGCAAATTTTTTCGGGACATGGTGTGACTGTGTGGTGTACGTTCACTAAAAATCGATTTTCAGTCTCTAGCTTCAAAACCGTGAAACGTAAAACGCACAGCCCTGAAACACATCAAGGGCATCAAAATAGAAACGAATGCGAGAGCTTTTAATGGACTAAATCAGTGTTATAAGATCAAAGCTTAAAGGTCATAATAAGGTGATTGGAGATATTTAAGAAAGGTACTATTGCGCCGGAAAAGAGTTTGTGCTTACAATTAGTTTCAGCAAAAAGAAAACATAGTTTTTGTTGATGATATGACTACCCTGTCTCGTGCGAAATGTGACCGCGACGCCTACGCTGGCCAGTGCAACGCGGTCAGAAAGTAGAGCACATGTGTGACTAGCAGTTTGTTTGGACTCCAAACTTTGGAGCACTGTTCACCATTTCTCTTATTTTTTAAATAGGAAAAATAAAATAGATTGTTCACAATGTGGAAATATGAAAATCTAAAATGTGGTATGCTTCTCAAATGCGCTGTTCTAGCAATTCTATTTTGTCATTCAGTCAGTCAAAATGATCTTTTGTTATTGTGTAGATCGATATCACAGATTTGAGAGAGCACAGAGAGAGTGTGGATAAGTGAGAGATGCCAGAGACAGAAACAAGAGTGATCTACCCTTGTTTATCAATCGTTGTCTCCCTCGATTCCCTGTGTTTTCCCGCCATTTTCAGTCTCGTCACATGTCAGGTTGAAGTTTCTCTTCCTCTCATTCGCCTTCTATCCCATCTATTTCTATTCCTCCATCTTAGCATATATCTTTGTCAGCACCCCTCTCCCTCTCCCAGTACCTCTCTTTCCCGATTATTGATTGGAAATGGTTCGTTCTCTGCCCCGTTGCATATCATTGTTGTTGTGTAGTCCTTCTTCTATTGTATTCCAATTTGCATTTGATACATTATCATATCATTCGTGTTCATTTTGTGTGTAGTCATCAGTCTCTTTGCACTTCTTCCACTCGTCCCCTCGTCTGTCCCATTTATCACGGGTCTCCTGTAAAAGTGTAGCAAAGCCTGCCACTAGGAAAATTTTTTTGTCTCCGATTTCGATGAAACTACATTGGTAGATGTGATTGGGGGCCATGAGAAGGCCAAGATACTTGATTGGGCAAAAATCACAGATTATCGATTTTTTTTACCTACCACATAATTGATCATAATTCGGTGAATTTTGATAGTACAGTGAGCAGACAGGTGTCGTTCGAACCATATTCTAAAGCTCTTCAAAAAAGTTGTTTATGATCCGTTAGCTGCTAAGTCATCTTTAGGGCGAAAAACGTGAAAAACACTTTTTGCTGCTAAAAAAGTGAAATTTTCTCGAAAAAATTTTCTTGGGTATATCTGTTTTATTGCGAAAAATATGTCTTCAAACCACACTCAATATCACTATATAATTCATTGCCCGTATCTCTTGGCCCGGGAGGTCGATTACTAGTATAGCTCACGGACTTGGTCGATTTTTGATCACTTTCGGTTTTTTGATCGTATCTCACTTAAAAGTTGCCCAATTACCTTTTCAAAAAAATAGAAATGATTCTCTCGAAAAGGAGATTGAAAAGTTTACTTTTGTCCAAATTGCTATGTCAAGCCGTTTTCGAGTTATTAATGGAAAACTGCTCCAATTTCGCTTTTTCACCGCTTTCATCTGTTGAACAGAGTCCATTTTGTATTCGCACGATAAAAATAGTTTGATTTTTTTTGTTTTTCATGTATTGTATTTGTTCGTGAACTCCCCATCTGTCAATGCGAGAGAAAGCGGTTATCTCTTGGAACAGGTGCGCTCGTTTTTTTGCGCTATTTAGCTCTCTCTCTCTCTATCCCTCTATTTCTCACAATATTTCGTGGTGACATGGCGTTGCCAAGCAGATGGTGGTGGATCTCTTCGAGGAGTTCTACGCCGCAAGAAACAAGCTGAGAGCAGAAGAAGTCGAGAAGAGAATGAAGGCCAGAACGGATATCATGCCAGCAAACAGGATGTCCCACGATCAGATCAATAACTGCATTCGGACTCTTCTCGCGAAGAAGAAGGAGGAAGCGGGGAAGAAGGGCACGACGAGAGCTCGAAAAGATGCGGCACTGGCAGCGGATTTCATCAAGAACTGGGAGGAGGAATACGATGAAGAAGGAGGAGGGATTGAGGATGAAGTACAAGTGCACGAGAATGATCTAACCGTCTACTCGGATGCGATCTATGATTGGATGCATTCAGAGATGAAGAATTTGTTCTCGGACGACACCCAGGACTTATCAACTACCCTCGTATTTGACCAGTGATGTTGATATCTGCACAATATTTTGTTAGGGTGGGATACCCAGCCCTAGAGCCTCCCTATTGATCTTTGATCTTTTGATGTATTTTGTGTTCTTATGTCTCATTATTATAATTATATTGTATTTGCATTTCATTGTCTAGGATTAGGATTATCATATTTAATTTGCATTGTGATTAGTCTTTAGTTCATTTCCATAATTGTATATTGATGTCGTGTCTTTTCGTTGTATTATTTTTAGTCTGGGACTCATGTCTTTGTAGAGTTAGGTTGTTTGATTATTGTTCTTGTGTGTATTTCTTTGTATTTCTTGTGTGAGAGAGTCTTTGATAAACCATTCTTTTGATCTTTAGTCTTTGGTCTTTTGTTTCACCTCAAGCGGAGAACTCCGGCGATAGTATCTTTAACGTACATGGGGGCCGAACCGACCCTTGAGTACTGATTCATAAGCGCCAAATTCTTTTGACAAAGAGAAAGTGGTTATCAGAGTGTAGTATTGCCGTGGCGGATACGGTATTGTGGTGTATTGAGACCGTGGCGGATACGGTAGTGTGCAACGTTGATCATCGTTTCCTGCTAGTCTAACCAACTAAGCCGCTAAAGGACGATTGATCTGGTTCCCGTTTGGTTAACGTGGTTGTCGGTCAGTGACGTTGCTTATTATCGTTCCTGCTTCTAGTCTAACCAGCTAAGAAGATACAGGACGATTGATTGTGTGTACCCGTTTGGTGAACGTGGTTTGTGACCGTTGTATCGTTACCTGATACTAGCCTAACCAGCTAAGTTGATACAGGACGATTGATTGTGTGCCCGTTTGGTGAACGTGGTTTGAGGTATTGAGACGTGGAGATCTCGAGACGTGGAGATCCTTGAGTTGTGAAGGTCTCGCGGTATTGTGGTGTTCAGACCTTAAGGTGCTAAGGTGTTGAGGACTTGAGGTGTTAAGACCTTAAGGTGTTGAGGTGTGGAGCTGTGTTGAAGTGTGTGATTGGTAACCAAGTGTGGTGTGAAAGGGTGACGTGTCTCAAGTTGTACCATATTGATTGATTCATTGGTTAATTCGTTATTGATTGATCACTCGCGTTTATTCGTGTTCGTGTTGCCGTGATATGCATTCGATGTTTAATGACATGATTGATTCTCAGGTTCCATCGCAAGTGCCAAGCAACGATTTGTACGAGGGAACAAGAAAGGATGGGTCGATGCAGATGAACGAGAGAAGTGAGTATTATGCAAAAGCAAGGAAAGAGTGTATGGAGGTGAAGGAGACGTTGAGGAATATAGCATATGAATTTAATAGGAAAATGGATGCATTAAGGAAAGAGGATGAGGAGCGAATTATATGTTCTCAGCTTCAATCTATATTGGCAATGGCAGATTTGATTAAATTTGAGACGGAAATGATGCAGAATAGTTCTGTTATTGAGAGGAATATGAGGAAAATGGTGGCTGCATTGAGAGAGTTTTTATCTATGTTTCCCGCTTTCGCTAATTTTCATCCTAAGAAAGGTGAAAAGTTTGATATTTTCAAGAGAGAGTTCACTCTTCGTTTCGAAAATAATGAAGAAAGAATACGCATTTCGATCTTGGAATTTTTTTTGTGTGGATTAGCTAGTAAGATCTGGAAAATTATGCCATCTACTATAAAAAAGAGAAAGAAATATGGAGAGATGATTAGCTGGTTTGAGGATAGAGTGGAAGAGGCATTGACTCTTTATGCTGATGCAGAGTCTAATGAATGGTGTGTTACTGCAAATGTGAATATTGATGTGACTAAAGATTCATTGCAGTCTCGTTCTGGTGATGATGAGAAGGCTGTCAACGTGGAGAGAGGGATGGCTGATTTGAATGATACTATTGATTATAATAAAGAATATCTGTCTAGAATGAATGATGGCGCAAATAATGCAAATGTGATAACACATAGAGGAATGTCTGGTACAGATAATATCGATAATGTGTGTAAGAGAGGTAATGACTATCTTGCTCGGAACGGTAGATCAAATAATAATATTATCGATCAAAGTTTTCGAAGAGGGAGAGATATGAATTATGATTTGCATATTGGTATTTGTTCGAATTGTGGTGGAAAAGGTCATGTTGCCGATAGATGTCCTTCTAAGAAATATTATGGTCATGGAATGAATCGTAGTCAAGGTTACGGTAATAAGAGTCGATACGGTAGAAATGAACAAAAAGTCAAACTGTCGAAAAAGACCGATGATAATAATTGTGATTTGAAGGATTTCGTGATTTGTAATAATAGCAAGATTGATAATCAACCTGTATTTGGGAAGAATGATTTGTGCGTTCGTGATAATGATGTGGCAAGAGAAAGAATAGAGGATAGAAGAGTTGATAATGATATGAATGAACTATTCCATCTATTTCATGAATATGGATTTGATGAAAATTGTGATCAAGATATGAATAAGAATAATGTAGATGTGAATAAGAAAAATGATGATGAGACCGCACCACAGGTACCTTTGGATGATTTTCGTGAGTGTAAGAAAGACAAGTTGTACAATGAAAGGATTAATGCTCTTAATACGATTGAAATGGAAGAGAATCAGGAGAGTACTGTATTCAACATGCAAACAATCGATCATGACACTACTCAGCATAGATCTGAGATTATGATTAATATTGATTGGAATGGTGGAACAAGTAAGAGTCTCCAAAAGAATAAAAAACGAATAGGGAATAGTCGATGTATGAAAGAAGAAATATCGATCAAGGCTAGAAATAAAAGTAAGAGAAAGAAGAAGATTGGTCAGGAATGGATTAATGAGAAGTCTGTGGCATGGAATCTGAGAAGTACTGTAAATGAGAGTACTACATTCAAGATGGATACAATCGATCATGGCACTACTCAGCATAGATCTGAGAATATGGCTAATATTGATTGGAAAGGTGGAAAAAGCAAGGGTCCCCAAAAGAAAAAGAAACGTAAAGGGAACAATCGATGTATGAAAGAGGAAATATCGAGCAAGACTGGAAAGGAAAGTAAGAAAAAGAAGAAGGAAGGAATGGATGAGACTATGGTATATCACCGGATTGATAAGGAGAGTAAAGATGAAGATGATCAAAGTAGTTTAATTGATCAATATTGTGACAAAGATAAAGGAAATGATCAGATCGATGAGAAATTGAGTATGGTGGAACAGGAAGAGTCTGATGATAAGAAGAAGACCTGTATCAATGTTGTATCAGAGATCAATAAGATTTGTCACGATTCTGAGAGAACTGACAAAGTTAAGGGTATCGATATAGGACGAAGTGTAGATCATTACCACAAGCGTTACGGTGAATTCGGTGGTAATAAGTACAATAGTGCATTGGGATACGGGTGTTGGAATCGTTCCGAATGGGGAAGAGACCGTAGTAGATTGAAACTTGATAATGGTCATGAAAGAGGTTATGCTGATCAACGTAGAGCATTTATGTGGAGAGAATATCTTGTGAAGAGTACATTGAAGTACTGTAGGGGTACAGTAATTGATAGAGGTCGTAAAGAAGATTGCCCCAAGAATTCATGTGATAAGTTAATTTATAATGGTTGTGGGTATCCATTCAAGAGTGACAGTATCAATCAATGGAAAGATACTGAGAGATATTGTCCGAATCGAGGATCTGTTAAGAAGAAAGAAGATTTGTTTTGTTCGCATGAGGACATGCTAGAGGGGAAGGGGGGAGATGTTAGGGTGGGATACCCAGCCCTAGAGCCTCCCTATTGATCTTTGATCTTTTGATGTATTTTGTGTTCTTATGTCTCATTATTATAATTATATTGTATTTGCATTTCATTGTCTAGGATTAGGATTATCATATTTAATTTGCATTGTGATTAGTCTTTAGTTCATTTCCATAATTGTATATTGATGTCGTGTCTTTTCGTTGTATTATTTTTAGTCTGGGACTCATGTCTTTGTAGAGTTAGGTTGTTTGATTATTGTTCTTGTGTGTATTTCTTTGTATTTCTTGTGTGAGAGAGTCTTTGATAAACCATTCTTTTGATCTTTAGTCTTTGGTCTTTTGTTTCACCTCAAGCGGAGAACTCCGGCGATAGTATCTTTAACGTACAATTTGCTCAATAATATTACAGTTCCTATTGTAAAGTAAACATATTTGTAAAATTGATTGCATTCCCTGTTCATCACATGAAAGCGAAATTGGAGCAGTTTTCCATTAATAACTCGAAAACGGCTTGACATAGCAATTTGGACAAAAGTAAACTTTTCAATCTCCTTTTCGAGAGAATCATTTCTATTTTTTTGAAAAGGTAATTGGGCAACTTTTAAGTGAGATACGATCAAAAAACCGAAAGTGATCAAAAATCGACTAAGTCCGTGAGCTATACTAGTAATCGACCTCCCGGGCCAAGAGATACGGGCAATGAATTATATAGTGATATTGAGTGTGGTTTGAAGACATATTTTTCGCAATAAAACAGATATACCCAAGAAAATTTTTTCGAGAAAATTTCACTTTTTTAGCAGCAAAAAGTGTTTTTCACGTTTTTCGCCCTAAAGATGACTTAGCAGCCAACGGATCATAAACAACTTTTTTGCAGAGCTTTAGAATATGGTTCGAATGGCACCTGTCTGCTCACTGTACTATCAAAATTAACCGAGTTATGATCAATTATGTGGTGGGTCAAAAAAATCGATAATCTGTGATTTTTGCCCAATCAAGTATCTTGGCCTTCTCATGGCCCCCAACCACATCTATCAATGTAGTTTCATCGAAATCGGAGACAAAAAATTTTTCCTAGTGGCAGAACCGGCCGATTTTGCTACACTTTTACAGGATACCCGTGTTATTGTTGATCTTTGATCGTTACCTTTTCGTTCACTATCCCCCCCCCTCTAGGATTCAGCAAGGAGTGTGCGGAAATTAGAGAGGTCAGAGAGAGAAATACGGCTCGTGTCAATGCTCTGCCAGTGTTTTCCTATCATTGTTCAATCCATTCTTCGTTTTTTTTGCCCTCTATTTTTGTTGCATTGCATGTAGCTATGGTCCCTTCGTATAGCGTTACTATGAAATGATACAGATCTTCCTCTCGTTCTTCACCTCTATATTATTCTCACTCTGCCTTCTTCTTCTCTCCCTCTACCTCTCTCGTGATTATCGATCGTCTGTACTATGATGGATCTTTCATCTGAACTTGATTATCTCTCTTTGCCCACTTGCATGTCGCTCTTGTTGAAGAGTCGTGCATTTATTATGTTCCATTCTGCATATGATCCAATATACTACGTGATCACATTCTTATGCCGTCTTTGGTCGTTTTGCCTCAGTTCCCTTCGTCTCTCGTTCCCACTCTTTTAAAGATTGCTCTTTGATATTTGATCTTTGATCAATACCCGTTCGTTCACTGTTCGTATATAGTTTCAATTTGTTTAGTTACATAATTTCAAATCCATATAATTTCAGAATCAGAAGCCAGTCGTCACGGTAGTCAAAGATGCGGCTACACGATGGAATTTCGTTATGTCGTAGAGACTGACATTTTGAAGCCTGCCGCCCCTGCTCTGGACACTCTGTGATAAGGTATACTGTAGTTCAGCTAACATAACCAATTTAATATTTACTGACGATCGCTTCAGGCGACCGTCATGCTATGGACTTTCTCTGGGGCTGCTGCAGTGTCCATGCCCGTGCTTGGAGGACGCGTTCTTCGAGCGCGATTGTCGGAGTGAGCTTCGTCAAAGGGAGCAAGGATCGCCATCACTGTCAGGTACGGTAGATGCACCACTATTCTGAGCTCATCTCCACACACCTGCAAGCAGCATTGTGGATAAAATATCAGCACGATGCTTATATATCCCCGCTGCCGTTACTTCAAAGATACGATTTGGCATAGTTGTTTTAGTCCTAGTAGTAATAGTCGCCACGCTAACAAATTAGACCCCCGTGGCACCATCCCAAAAATACTGGACAGGAGACACAGGATTCCTTAACCGGCCAGCGTCCTCTTAGATAGCGTAGTCTTTGAATACACGTTAATATGTATATATTGATATATCATTATTCAGGATGAATTCTTCCGTAGATGACTCCTTCGGAAGACCAGCGTCGTCCCCAAGTGATCAACTCTATGCGGCTCTGAAGAGGCGATGTGCAGCTTCAGCTTCTCGCGTCCTCTTCCTGGAGCCCTTTTTTAGAAATAATAAAGATTTTTGGGGTTGTTGATGTCTGAAATCGGTGTTCAAGCCCGCGAAGTTAAATGGACGGGGTCAGCATCGCTATATAAAGAGGGCTTACCAAAATTGGGCGGAGCCATGCATCGGTATATAAGAACAGGTGCGAGTGAGTATATCTAGATCCTTTGACACATAAGGTAATAGGGACCCATGGTCTAGTGGATAAGAGCTCGGACAATCAACCGCATCGGTTGGTCGGCAGGAAGGTTCAACCCCCGAGAAGTGCTAGCAAAAGTAGAATCCACTCAACATTACCCAGCTCTTTTTGCCATTTTTTATGCATTCTCGCTCTCACCACATGAACGTCTAGCGAATGTCAGGGATATAAAATGATCATGAATCATGAACTAAGTTTTTTTTCGTAAACTTTCTATTTAAATGAGTTTCATATAAAGTATGGGTAAATCATTCACGCTAAGTTCAACTTTAGTATTCCTTTCGTCACCACGTTTCGTCCAGCGCGGCTTCCTCGAACTCGTGCGCTACCTAGAAAGGGCCTATCGGCTCATGCAGCATATCAATCGAGATCCCTTTGACGACATGAATAAATAACCCAATCAAACATCTTTTATGTTTCTCTATAGTTATAGCAATGCAAAAACAACGAAAGAATGTGTTCGTTTAAAAATATTCATAATCAATCAGAAAATGACCTTGTATATAAAACACCATTATAACAGTTCTTATCATATGAACAACTACAAACTACACGTGCTCCCTCGCGAGAGAGAACAGAATACGTTTAGACGAGAGAGTGCTTGACCCATATTCAATCCCTGCAATACTCTCCATTTCTTCATCATATTGTAATGGGATTGAAGGGATTGTATCTCTTCTCGTATTGTACACTCCAGACCGTTCTTCACTTGGCTCTCGTGGCGAAGACGGTCTACTTGGTGGTGAATGGTACGTTGATGTTATCACTGAATGTCATATATCATGTCATTTGTCATTGATTAGATTATATGTTATTGATTAGTTGCCGCTACTGATTGATTGATCCTATCGCGTCTCTAGTGTCGTATTCAAAGTTTGACTAGCTATTTTTTGCATTCTTTCTATTTCATAAAAATCTGTTAATTTTTAAAAAAATCAATTCTTATCAGTGTGTCGCACTCAAACGTATACATTGGAATTCCATTATACCACTATGGCTAGTTTTATAAGACCCTGGAAGCGAGGATTTCATCTTGTGCCCTATAAGCATCTAGATCAACTTTTAGATAATATCACGCTGATTTGAAAGATCGCGAAATGATCGGAAACAGATAAGGGAACGTGTAAAAAGCGAAGGATATCTATTTTTTCAACAGTGTATCATAAAAACACGTCTCTGTTGTTTTCACTGCTTTCGATCGGCTTTGAAGTGTTCCTATAGGCTAATGAACGTGATTAGTGAGAACAAAAGAGGGGGGATATAGGATGGAACAAGGTCAGATTTGTGTGAAAGCAATCCAGAGAGAGATATGTATCTAATCGGATGAAAAGGGGAGGAAAGATAAAGAGAGATTGATGAGACTAATCGAGTGAGAGAACGAACGGCTGTGAAATGGATGGAGATGAGAGATACGATAGAGCGGAAGCGATAGGGGTGTATGACACTGTCTTCTCCTTATTTTGAAAGCCAAAATAGCCGCACAACAAATTTATTGTTTATAAACTCTCCTAAAATTAGTGTACTCTCGCCTGTATGGATGGCATACGCCAGAATGCTGTTATAGACAACGGATCCGGTAGAGCGAAAGCGATAGGAGTATCGGGCAAAACACCACACTGCACTTACAATCTTTTGTGCAAACTTGCAAGCATGTATTATCAATATTTTGGTGGTTTGAACGAGTGTTGTCTTGATGGTGGTTCTCCGCAATTTTAGGGGGGCCAATAATTTGGTCGAAAATTTTTGGGTGCCTAAAATTTGGCTACCAGACAAGCCCCACTTTTAAGTTGAGTCAATAATTTGGTGGTTAAGCCAATAATTTGGTTCGAAGTGGGGCTGTTATTTTAGTCTAAAATAATAGCACCACTTCAAACCAAATTATTGGCTCAACCACCAAATTATTGACTCAATTTTAAAAGTGGGGCTTGTCTGGTAGCCAAATTTTAGGGTAAACTTTTACGGTCCACCAAATTATTGGCCCCACTTCGACCAAATTATTGCCCCCCCCCCCCCCCTAAAATTGCTGAGTTGATCGGATATCTTGATGTGAATAACGGTAGAAATATCGCACAGTATTCTCTTGACTCCATGTGAATCTGAAATCCAGAACGACCTATCAACGCAGAAATTCTCTCGAATGCAATGGTATTTCGCAAAGAAAATGGCTTGAATCAGAACACTGTGATCGCTAGAGAACGAAGTTGAGTAAATAATGAGATAGAATTGAGTAGATTCTGGTGTGTGCTAGTGAGCAAAGATAGACGATGAGAGTGAATGGAGGATGAGAGAAGTTGTAACACCCCGAGCTGATTTGAAACTCTTCGCTCTGGCAATGCTCTCTCGCTTTCTTTGTCTGCGAGAGAGCGTGGCCAGAGCGGAGAGTTTCAAATTAGCTCGGTGGTGTGCCTTTAATGATTCACGATTTAGATCACTATCTGCGCTAGTCACGGGATCGAGTACGAAAGCGTTGTACATGTGGATCATGCGATCGATATCAATAACCTGGAATGATCTAGATAAAGCTACTACTGAGATATTATAAATCTAGTAGGAAAACTGCGGCTACTCTTTGATCTTATTGTCATGCAAAACGCCGACAAGCGACTAAAAGGGTGTAAATATTGCATACCATAGTTAGTGAGTGATACAGCGGTGTTAGGGGCAATAATGTTTTATGTGGAACAGTCGACAAGGCCAGTGTCATTTTGTAAGCTGCTTCAAAATAGAACGATTGTGCGTATTTGATCTTTGATCTTTGATCTTCAGGTGAATTCGAATGGCTGAAGGTTTCGCAACTCGCATTCGGCGCTACTCTACTGCAATTCGTTGATGTTTTGCATTGTTTGATCGGACTGACCAAGGGCAATGTAGCCGCTAGTCTGCTTCAGGTAAAGATCAAAGATCAATTTTCAAAGATCAAAGATCAATTATCAAATTCCAGATCATCGGTAGGCTAACGGTGTTGTACCTTCTTCATGTGAGCCCAGAAACTAGAGATGGTCCTGCTTCCTATCTTCTCGTCCTAGTCTATGCTCTGGTGGAACCTTGCAGGTAAAGATCAAAGATCAAATAATTAAGATCGAAGATCAAAGATCAATTGCAGATATCCCTACTATGGCTTCAATGCGCTTGGAATGGAACTCTACCCTCTTCTCTGGTTAAGATATTCTGCATTTCTTCCCTTGTACCCGGCTGGACTTACGCTTGAAGGTACAATTTTTCTGCACTACTTCGGAACACTGGACCAGTCCAAACGTATGGTATAAAATTCCACTGTAAAAGGTCCTTTCCGTTGTGTATATTTTATTTTTCGCACTTCAGCCTTTTAGACCGATCCTATGTACAGGTTCTGTTCTGATGTTCGGTTCTGAAGTAGTGTCAATTTTTCACCATGCAAAATTCAATGTAAATTATGCTTTTCAGCGATCAACATGGCTCTGGCCATACCATACTTCTATAACCACTACCGCTTCGTGGTCCTCGGGATACCTCTGAACGTCGGTGTGATACTCGGCATCTTCCTTGTTACTCTATTTCCGTTCATCGCCAAGTTCCTGTTCAGCCACATGTCCAAGCAGAGACGGGCGAAGCTGGGCGGTGGTCCGACAAAAAGCCAGTCTAAATCTGCGAAAAAGTCGAACTAACAATGGGATCCTAAGCCCAGATAACATCTCTAAAATAACGTTCCATTCCTGTCGCGTTTCTCAAACTGGAATTAATAAATATTTAATATTTACATTGACTATTGTTGATATGTAAAACCATTACAAATTGCGTGTGAAGTGAATGAGAATAGTGAAAAATCAATCGATCAAATACAGAATTTCAAACCGGAACAAAGTAAAAGTTTAACAAAAGCTCGAAGAGTGTTGTTTGATAGATATCCCGGTGTAAACATTTTGAAGGCTGTGCCATAATATCGTTCTCAAGGCGGATAAAGCGGTGATCGTGTTAGAACCCTCGGGGGCGTTACGCCTCCTCGCCCTATAAAGGCACTCCGCAAAGGTTATACCGAGCTCGTCGTGCGCGAATTGGGATAAGTCGACCGGTTACGGTGTGTAGTCTCACGGACGACGATGACTACTAGTAGTAAGACGCCACTGGTAGTGACTCTACTGGTGACTGGTAGTGTATGCTTGTATGCCGTATTCTTCGTCGCTTCGTTGTTCGTGGACATCGGAGATTTTCAAGAGAGGATGGTCAGGGAGGCGAGGGAGTACGAGGTAAACTTTTTGTTAAAAGCCCGACCTAATTTAAAATACTCCGCTCTGACAATGCTCTCTCGCTTTTTGTCTACAAGAGAGCGCTGGCAGAGTGTCAAATTAAGTTGGATATCTAGTTATTTGAAAATCTGATAAGAAGATCAAATCATGCTTGCGATCAGCAATAAAAAGTATTCTTGAAACATATTCGTTTTATCCTATAGTAAAAATAGATCGGGGTGCGCCTTTAATATTGCACTACTTTCTGTTGCTCATTGCTTCTATTTAAACGTTATCACTTCATTTCACACTATTTCTTCGCTTCATCTCAACAAGATGTTTATTTATTTTTGAAGGTATTCTAATTTGAAACTCTCCACTCTGTCAATTCTCTCTCGCTTTCTTTGTTTACGAGAGCGCGCTGCTAGAGCCCTGTAAAAATATTTCTATCGTCTATGTAAGTGTTATTTGAGGTTGCATTAGTAACCACAATGTTGGTTGTTGGATCTTCTTCACGATAACTACGTGTGTTTTTCAAAGTGCGAAATTAGTGCAAACTTTCACTTCTCGGAACTCATTATGCCTAGATGAAACATTGTCGATTGTCAAAAGAATTTCTGGAATGCTGTTCGCAAAGCAAAAAAAAATTAAAACACGCTTCCTAGAATATTCTCTAATATTATCATATAATTTTGTTCTTCCAAGAAATTCAGAATCTGCGGTTCTGCATCCATCAAAGGAATTTATTTTGAATTAGGTTCTTATGAACTAATTGCCATTGCCAGATGTAATAGTGCTGCTGATTTTTAGTCCGCAGAATGATCAAAAATCTCAATATGTTAGCATTGACAGCAGGGCTGGGATTTTGTGTTTTGTGTTTTGTGTTTTTTTGTGTTTTTCATGGTCTTGGACACAAAAAATTTTGTGTAAAAATTTTGTGTAAATGAGACACAAAATAACACAAAAAAATTGGTGTCAATTTTCTGATTTTACATGATTTTCAGGGAGAAAATCGATGATATTAGTCGATTTGTATAGTAAAATTTTATCTGCAAAATTGTAAATTTTGCGAAAATCGGATAATTTTGGTATAGAATTTCCTTTTATCAGTAATTTGAAGCTTGATATCTCCGTTTTCGTTCAGCCGAAAACCAGACTCATAGGTTTCTTGGTCGCTGTTCTTTTTTGAACTAATATTACATGCTGTTTTGTTCGCGTTCAAGTTCTATATTGAAAAATATCTTTTTTATTAGCTATAAACTTGCTCAAATCTAGAGAAAAATATTTTTGTGTTTTTTTGTGTTTTGTGTACACAAAAAAATATTTTTGTGTTTTTTGTGTACACAAAATTTTTGTGTCAAGAAAACGTTTTGTGTCCCAGCCCTGATTGACAGTAGTGAAAGGTTGTCTCAGTCGAAAACAAGTAATCAATCTGCTTTCGTTTTTATGGTGCAATTAGCGACAAGGGAGAGGTTGTCATGTTAGCTCCATGGGACAAGGTCAAGTGATCGAAAGAGAAAGGTGATCCAAAAGTGATATCTATCACAAGGATTAGACACTAGACATGGTGGCGACAGTGATTATTGATGATCCGGTTATCAGCTGGTAAAAGGATATGGGGAGTTTCATAGACAATAAAGAACTGTCTGCCATTTGTGATCTCTTGAGTGGGATATGTTTCATTGACTTTTGTTAAGTAGATTTTTCAATGCAATTTGCTAAAGTTTGAAAATAAAGTCGACATATATGTAATGGAGAACCTGAAAAATAGGCAAGAAGTGAGATTTGGCAAGGGTATAGCATCGCCTATCTCGTTGGTTACAAAAGGCACTAAATACCACCACCATGCTCATGCACTATCATGAAACAGTCTATGAGCAGTAGAGATTGTTCATTACTTCCTGATCAAAATTGGCGAGAAGAAATGAAAAATGATCTAGAGAGAGCAAAAAAAACGAGGTTGAGTCGTTCGCTCATTTTTCTATCACGTTTTAACCCTTTAAAGGCCCCGAGCTAATTCTACTCTCTTCTCTGCCAACGCTCTCTCGTAGATAAAGAAAGCTAGAGAGCATTGTCAGAGCGGAGAGTTTCAGATTAGCTCAAGGGTTTATACCATACGATCTAATTTCAGGTGATATCTAACGGAGTGTGGAAGGACATCAGCGAGAGTGTCTCGGTGCTGACTCGATCTAAGAGAGGAGCCAAGTGCGCCTGTGCACATGGACCCAGTTTCTGTCCCCGAGGACCGATGGGACCGAAGGGAAGACCCGGTGCACGAGGACGTAAGTTGTACACTTAATCAACAGTACTTTGATCTTAAAATGACCTCTCGAATCTCTCGGAGAATCAATATTATATCATGTTCTTTCATCTTAAATTACAGCGTGTCTCGTTGCTCCTTGGGCGTAGATAAATTAATTTAATTAATTAAGGGAAACACATTTTCATCCACTTTTATCCACTTTATCCAATTTTTCACAAACACTCTCGTGTTATTCTAGTCCTTTTTTATACATTTCGCAGCGTTTGGAAATCATTTTAGTGAAAGTTAGAATCATTCAGGACCTTGTTGAATTTTTATTAATTTAGCCTGAAAGCTACAAAAATCGGAATGCTCCACTTTAAATGAACACATTTTCAGAATCGGGAAGACCAGGCAAGGACGGCAAGAATGGCGTTAGTGTCAAGCAAGAAGAGAAGCAATGGGAATACGTCTACGAGAAAACTTGCACATTCATTCAATGTCCACCAGGACCCGCTGGTCCGATCGGACCCCAAGGACCCGTTGGATTGCCCGGAGCCGAGGGTAAACCAGGATTTACCGGTCTACCAGGACGAGATGGGTACCCTGGACGCGACGGAGCTATCGGAGAACCCGGGCAGGCTGGACAGACTGGATTCCCTGGACCTGTTGGATATCCAGGACAGAAGGGTCAGCGATACGTAAGCAAGCCTGGAGCTCCGGGTCGGATTGGAGTGAGAGGACTGCAGGGCAAGCCGGGTCTACGTGGATTCCCGGGAGCTCCGGGTAAGGACGGACCTGAGGGCATCAAGGGGATCGCTGGACGTTGGGGAGATCATGGTCAGCATGGAAGAAACGGTGTGATTGGCGAGCGTGGAGCTCCAGGAAAGGATGGAGGATACTGTAAATGTCCCGATCGTATCACTGATTTGAAGGATATACTCAAAGGAGATTCTGCAGCAACCTTAGCTCCACAGGAGCCGAAAGAAGAACGGTCGGGATCTCAGCAGAGCTCTTATTCCGGAGCTCCTCAGCAGAACGGATATGAAGGAGCCACCCCTTCGAACACCTACGGCGGATCTCAGCCTAGCTCTCACTCTGGAGCACCTCAACAGAATGGATATGATGGAGCTACCCCTTCGAACAACTACGGTGGATCTCAGCCTAGCTCTCACTCTGGAGCACCTCAACAGAATGGATATGATGGAGCTACCCCTTCGAACAACTACGGTGGATCTCAGCCTAGCTCTCACTCTGGAGCTCCTCAACAGAACGGATATGATGGAGCTACCCCTTCCAACAACTACGGTGGATCTCAACCAAGCTCTCACTCTGGAGCTCCTCAGCAGAACGGATATGATGGAGCTACCCCTTCGAACAACTACGGTGGATCTCAGCCAAACTCACACTCTGTAGCTCCTCAGCAGAACGCATTTGAAGGAGCTACCCCTTCGAACAACTACGGTGGATCTCAGCCAAGCTCTCACTCTGAAGTCCCTCAACAGAACGGTTATGATGGAGCTACCCCTTCGAACAACTACGGTGGATCTCAGCCAAGCTCTCGCTCTGGAGCTCCTCAACAGAACGGATATGATGGAGCTACCCATTCCATCAACTACGGTGGATCTCAACCAAGCTCTCACTCTGGAGCACCTCAACAGAACGGATATGATGGAACTACCCCTTCCAACAACTACGGTGGATCTCAGCCAAACTCTCACTCTGGAGCTCCTCAGCAGAACGGATATGATGGAGCTACCCCTTCGAACAACTACGGTGGATCTCAGCCAAACTCACACTCTGTAGCTCCTCAGCAGAACGCATTTGAAGGAGCTACCCCTTCGAACAACTACGGTGGATCTCAGCCAAGCTCTCACTCTGAAGTCCCTCAACAGAACGGTTATGATGGAGCTACCCCTTCGAACAACTACGGTGGATCTCAGCCAAGCTCTCACTCTGGGGCTCCTCAAAAGAACGGATATGAAGGATCTGCATCTCGGAATAATTATGGCTCTCACAATGGTTACGGAAGACATGGATCTCACAAGAATCATAATGTAGCTCCTCAACGCGGTAACTATGCAGGTGCTGGAGCTTCCCATAGCAACTATTATCCGACTTCTACAAGCCCTCCTAGCACTGCTCCCCCAGATGTCTATGGTGGTCAAGGACCCAATGGAGTTTCATCAGGACAACCCCGACCTAACTCAAACTACAACTACATAGCCCAAGAACCCATTGTTCCTCAAACGTACCCACAAGAGCCTAGAGTAATCGTGGTAGCGGAAGAACCAAAGCCTCTCCCATCTGTAGAGCAACCGAATGTACCATATTACCAAGCAAACTAGTCTTTTTAAATTTTTTGATGTCATATTTTGTCCGATTTAATATTTATTCGTTAATAATAAATCTGTTATTATTTTGTGTGTGTGAGCCAGATCGAGATATTACACAGGAAATGGTTGATCTTTGATCTTTCGTCTTCTATCCTATCTTATCGTTGATTCAGAATAATTTAACAACAGTAAAAAAAAAACAAATGAGCGGCAAATTATGTGAAGATCGAAGACAGACCCAATAGTAATTTTTTATTGATAAAGGTGATGGTATGCCCCCTTATTCAAGGTACACGTACGGGACTGCTAGGCAAGTGAAATGATGATACTGAAAATGATATAATAAAAAATAATAAAATGATAAAATTATAAATGATAGTGACAATTGAGAAGCATTATCTTATAATATTAATAATATTTATGCGTTTTACAAGAAAACACGGTACAGAAGAGATAGATAAATTAAATTATATGTATAGAATGATTGATGATGGACATATGACAATGAAGCGAGAAGCATTATCTTTAAAGGCACAGCCGTGCTTATTTAAAACTCTCAGTGCTGACCATACTCTCTCGCTTTCTTTGTCTGTGAAAGAGCGTTGTCGGAGAGTAAAATGATCAAAGAAGCGACTATTATTCCTTTGACTGGGCTCTTTCAAATATGTTTCAAGTATCTTATATGGAAAGGTTTGAAAATGTTTGTCAATTTTTTTACTCAAATTGTCTACATACTACGACAAAAAAATACATTATATTTACAGTCTTGATAAACTAACATCTGTCTATCTCCATCTTGTCCACAATTAATTGGCTTCACTTAACAATAAGAAATAATCAATGCTCATACCAACCATGACAAGAATTACAAAGTTATCTGAATTATGTTTACAATCAACACGTTTAGAGATGTGCTTGAAGGAGATTATTGAGTTACCGGAGCTCTCCAAGAAGCGAGAAAAGAATAATATGGACTCCAGCACAGCTCTTATGCCGTAGCTCCACAACCGAATGGATATGATGGAGCAGCGTCACAGCTCACCTATGGTGGGGCTCCCCTCTGCCTTCTCTGCTCTTTCTCACACCAACACACTATCTCGCCAAATGCCTCCACTTCAACGGCAAAATGACTATATGGAAAGTTGATTTTCTCGTAAGTCGGGGGCGCAAAGTGACTGATTTTTTTCTATGTGATAATGAATCTAATCCAGTATCATGTTTTTGATGTCACATTATGTTACCGAATTAAAGGCACGCGCGAGCTAATTTGAGCTCTCCGCTCTGGCAAGGCTCTCTCGTCTTCGTTATCTGCGAGAGAGCGTTGTCAGAGCGGAGAATAATCGTAATCGTGGAAGAGTAACCGCAAGAGCCTAGATTAATCGTGGTAGCGGAAGAACCGAAACCTCTCCCATCTGTAGAGCAGCCCAATGGGCCATATTACCAAGCGAACTAGTCTTTTTAAATGTTTTTGATGTCATATTATGTCCGATTTAATATTTATTCGTTAATAATAAATCTGTTATTATTTTGAGTGTGTGAGATATTACACAGAAGAATGGTTGATCTTTGATCTTTGATCTTTTATCTTATCTTATCTTTGATTCAGAATAATTTAACAATAATAAAATACAAATGAGTGGCAAATGATGTGAAGCTCGAAGACAGACCCAATAGTAAGTTTTTATTGAAAAAAAAGATGATGGTAAATCCCCTTATTCAAGGTACACGTACGGGAGATCACTGCTAGACAAGTGAAATTGTGATACTAACAAGTGATAGTGAGAAGTGAGAAGCATTATCTTTAAAGGCACAGCCGTGCTTATTTAAAACTCTCAGTGCTGACCATACTCTCTCGCTTTCTTTGTCTGTGAAAGGGCGTTGTCAGAGCGGAGAGTAAAATGATCAAAGAAGCGACTATTATTCCTTTGACTCTGCTCTTTCAAATATGTTTCAACTATCTTATATGGAAAGGTTTGAAAATGTTTGTCAATTTTTTACTCAAATTGTCTACGACAAAAAAAACATTATATTTACAATCAACTCGTTTAGAGATGTGCCTGAAGGAGATTATGAGCTCTCCAAGAAAAGAATAATATGAACTCCAGCACAGCTCTTATGCCGTAGCTCCTCAACCGAATGAATATGGTGGAGCAGCGTCGCATCCCAGCTATGGTGTGGCTCCTCTCTGCCTTCTCTGCTCTCTCACACCAATACACTGTCTCGCCAAATGCCTCCAATTCAACGGCAAAATGACTACATTCAAAGTTGATTTTCTCGAGGACGCAAAGTGGCCGACTTTTTTCTATGTGATAATGAATTCCGGTGTCATTTAAAAAATGTTTTTGATGTCACATTATGTTCCCGAATTAAAGGCACACACGAGCTAATTTGAAACTCTCCGCTTTGGCAAGGCTCTCTCGTCTTTGTTATCTGCGAGAGAGCGTTGCCAGAGCGGAGAGTAAAATTAGCGGAAGGGGTATGCCTCTAACATCATGAAGTCATTTTTTTCATGAATAATAAAGCTGTGTGTGAGCCAGATCGAGATATTACACAGGAAAATGGTTGATCTTTGATATTTCGTCTTTTATATTATCTTATCTTTGGTTCAGAATAATTTAACAACAATAAAATACAAAAGAGTGGCAAATTATGTGAAGATCGAAGACAGACCCAATAGTATTTTTTTATTGAAAAAGTTGATGGTAAATCACCTTATTCAAGGTACACGTACGGGAGATCACTGATAGACAAGTGAGATTGTGATACCAATAAATGATAGTGAGAAGTGAAAAGCATTATCTTTAAAGGCACAGCAGTGTTTATTTAAAACTCCCACTCCGCAAATTTAGGGGGGCCAATAATTTGGTCGAAGTGGGGCCAATAATTTGGTGGATCGTAAAAGTTGACTCTAAAATTTGGCTACCAGACAAGCCCCACTTTTAAAGTTGAGTCAATAATTTGGTGGTTGAGCCAATAATTTGGTTCGAAGTGGGGCTAAAATTTTAGACTAAAATAACAGCCCTATTCCGAACCAAATTATTGGCTCAACCACCAAATTATTGACCCAACATAAAAGTGGGGCTTGTCTGGTAGCCAAATTTTAGGCACCCAAAAATGTTCGACCAAATTATTGGCCCACCCAAAATTGCAGAGCAGACTCTCTCGCTTTCTTAGTCTGTGAAAGTTGTCAGAGCGGAGAGTAAAATGATCAAAGAAGCGACTATTATTCTTTTGACCGGGCTCTTTCAAATATGTTTCAACTATCTTATATGGAAAGGTTTGAAAATGTTTGTCAATTTTTTACTCAAATTGTCTACATACTACGACAAAAAAACATTATATTTACAGTCTTGATAAACTAACATCTGTCTATCTCCATCTTGTCCACAATTAACTGGCTTCACTTAACAATAAGAAATAATCAATACTCATACCAACCATGACAAGAATTACAAAGTTATCTGCATTATGTTTACAATCAACTCGTTTAGAGATGTGCTTGAAGGATATTATTGAGTTACCGGAGCTCTCCAAGAAGCGAGAAAAGAATAATATGGACTCCAGCACAGCTCTTATGCCGTAGCTCCACAACCGAATGGATATGATGGAGCAGCGTCACATTCCAGCTATGGTGTGGCTCCCCTCGACCTTATCTGCTCTCTCACACCAATACACTCTCTCGCCAAATGCCTCCACTTCAACGGGAAAACGACTGAAAGTTGATTTTCTCGTAAGTCGAGGGCGCAAAGTGAGGGCGCAATTTTTTCTATGTGATAATGAATCCATTCCAGTATCATTTAAAAATGTTTTTGATGTCAGATTATGTTTCCGAATTAAAGATGGAGGCCCTCGAATGTCTATGCAAATGTATAACATATCTATTATGCAAGAGACAACTTATATGCAAGAAATTAGCACGACCATTCATCAATCCCATAGCGCAGTGGTAACAGTGCTCACTAGTAAGCGTAACGTCGCGGGTTCGAAACCTATTGCTGAACTTTCCTATTTTCAAAATTTCGCGCCTTTGCCTGTACATCAAGCATGGATTCATTCATGATTCTAGCGATCAATAAGCTAAATTAGCATAAACTAATTTATGTGAGGTAAGCAGAATATCTTTTGCTATCTTTCTGTCTTCACAGTTTGTTCACGAAAATATTGCCCGGACACCACCTTTAAAGGCACACCCGAGCTAATTTGAAACTCACTGCTCTGGCGAGGCTCTCTCGCCTTTGTTATCTGCGAGAGAGCGTTGCCAGAGCGGAGAGTAAAATTAGCGGGAGGGGTATGCCTTTAACATCATGAAGTCATTTTTTTCATGAATAATAAAGCTGTTATTATGATGTCTGTAATATAGATCGAGATATTCAACACGAAAATGTTCGAAAGGTTTTACATTTACATTTAATTGATCGGGAGTTATTTCCGCGCAAAATCGATCAATAATAGAGATCGTTAACTTTTCACAGTGTGTGTTCACCCGTGTTAAAATTAGTTTCAGCGATCTTATATGAATTATTTTGAAAATGAATGTCTTCGTTTGTCTTCCACTACAAAAAATAAAAATTTATATCATATATTATAAACTTTAATATCAACTGTATCACTGGCCTAGCAGTGATCACCCGCAGGACTTCGTGTGCTATGAATAACGGGTTTTACCTTATCAGCTGTAATAAATATTAACTATTTTCAAATAAATATCGTTTAAATGTTTTAATTAGTGTTCCCATGTGCAATGTGCGATATGATTATGTATATACACATGTTGGGGGTGCTGAACATACATTTATAAAACTATTTTTTGCTCATGTCCCATGATTCTTCAAATCAAGTATCGAAAAATTTTGAATTTTAAAAAAAGAACTTTTCAAGCGCAAAAATTCTGGCAAATCACTTGTAGTTTCCTCTATTTTGTATATTGTTTCCAGTTCTGTCATGTAAACATTTTATTCCTTTTAGCGAAAGGTATAAAAATAATTATTTTTCGCGTTCAATTTTTTTAAACCGAAGAAAATTAGAAAAATCAGTTTGCGATTCATTGTGTAATTTTGTGTGAGGAAGGCGACATTCATATACGGTAGGAGAAGTTTGAACTGGATCCATTCTTGGTTTTCGTGGTAGAACCCTTACGCCTACCTCGCTACTCATCTTTCCTACGATCTCTCCTCAACTCTACGTTGAAACCTTCGATATGTGATTCCGGAAGCTTTGTTGTAATTGTACAAGTTGTTTTTGACTTTATTGATGTTTTCGACGAATTGTTCATATTGCGGTCATAGTTTGCAGTCTTGTCCGGAGTGCTGATTATCGTTTTTCCTCGACATTTCTAAGTTTATTTTTATTAACTTCTTTGATTTTAGCGGCTCAAACTCGGATGGCGTCTCGAACACTGGCGAAGGTCGGTCGCCAGGCCACGGCCCGTATCCTTCAGTCGAACGTGCAGCGTCTTGCTCCCGCCGTTGCCGGTATATTTTAAATTCTGCATTACACTTTAATTCTCGCTGGATCGAAGCTCTAGACATGATTATATACAATTTCTGGAGTCAAATCTCAGCATAAATAATTTAGTGAACTTGATTACACTGATCTTAAATTACTGCTTTGGTCATTACTCGATTTCATTAACAATTATATCCTCTTGATTTCAGCTCGCTGCAGCTCCACATCCGTCGACTCAAAGAAGGGTGTTCACACCTCGGTAGCTGCCCAGCAAGCTGCTGCTGCTCAGAAGAAGGTACTTCTAATTAATTTTTTTATGATTTAAGAGTGGTTATAGTTTGTTGTTCATCATTGAAATCATTTTTTCAGACCACCGCCAAGACTGTCGGTGGATCTAAGGGACGCATCGTTGCTGTCATTGGTGCCGTCGTCGACGTACAGTTCGATGAGAACCTTCCTCCCATCCTCAACGGTCTTGAGGTCACTGGACGCTCTCCCCGTCTTATCCTCGAAGTCTCCCAACATCTTGGTATGTGCATTTGCTTTTATGTAACTCTTTATCCTTCCCCTCAATTATGCTTATTTTGTTCTTTACAGGAGACAATGTCGTCCGCACTATTGCCATGGACGGTACTGAGGGTCTTGTCCGTGGAAATGAAGTCATTGATACCGGAGATCCGATCAAGATCCCCGTCGGACCCGAAACTCTCGGCCGTATCATGAACGTTATTGGAGAGCCCATCGACGAGAGAGGCCCCATCAACTCCAAGGCTCAGGCTCCCATCCACGCTGAAGCTCCCGAGTTCATTGAAATGAGCGTCGAGCAAGAGATTCTTGCCACCGGAATCAAGGTATGTGTGTTAAACTTATTTTGATATTTTCCATCGTTCTTTCGTTGTTAAATACCAACCTATTTCAAGGTCGTAGATCTCCTCGCCCCTTACGCCAAGGGAGGAAAGATCGGTCTCTTCGGAGGTGCCGGAGTAGGAAAGACTGTACTTATCATGGAGCTTATTAACAACGTAGCCAAGGCTCACGGAGGTTACTCCGTATTCGCCGGAGTAGGAGAGCGTACTCGTGAGGGTAACGATCTTTACCACGAAATGATTGAGGGAGGAGTTATCGATCTTAAGGTATGTTATAACGTTGTGAGCTTGCATGTCTTACAAATACTTTTTACTTTCAGGGCAACAACTCCAAAGTATCTCTTGTATACGGACAAATGAACGAGCCCCCTGGAGCTCGTGCCCGTGTGTGTCTTACCGGACTCACCGTCGCCGAGTACTTCCGTGACCAGGAAGGTCAGGATGTGCTTCTCTTCATCGACAACATCTTCCGTTTCACCCAGGCTGGTTCTGAGGTGTCTGCTCTTCTCGGTCGTATCCCCTCTGCTGTAGGATACCAGCCAACCCTCGCCACTGACATGGGTAGTATGCAGGTGCGGTTGATTTTTTTATTTTTTTGCCTTTAAAGATTGCTAATCAATTTGATTTCAGGAGCGTATTACCACCACCAAGAAGGGATCCATTACCTCCGTACAGGCTATCTACGTACCTGCTGACGATCTTACTGATCCCGCCCCCGCTACCACTTTCGCCCATCTTGACGCCACCACTGTACTTTCCCGTGGTATTGCCGAGCTTGGTATCTACCCCGCTGTCGATCCCCTCGATTCCACCTCTCGTATCATGGACCCCAACATTGTCGGATCCCACCACTACGACATTGCTCGTGGAGTCCAGAAGATCCTCCAGGACTACAAGTCTCTGCAAGATATCATTGCCATTCTTGGTATGGACGAGTTGTCTGAGGACGACAAGTTGACTGTATCCCGCGCCCGTAAGATCCAGAAGTTCCTTTCCCAACCTTTCCAAGTAGCCGAGGTGTTCACTGGTCACGTCGGAAAGTTCGTCAGTCTTGAGGAGACCATCCGCGGATTTGAGATGATTCTTAAGGGTAAGATTCCATTACTTTAGTAACAACGCTTCTCTCTGTTGTTCTGTTTCACCGTATCTTATTTTCAGGAGAGCTCGATCACCTTCCTGAGGTCGCTTTCTACATGCAAGGAGGTATCGATGATGTCTTCAAGAAGGCAGAGGAGCTCGCTAAGCTCTAGAACTAGAGTTGTTATGGAGATTTAATGTGTAGTGATAAATTGATATGTATAGCGTTTCGATCTGTCCCATCCGCAAGGAAATTCACATAACCTCCCTCTTTAGGCTGGACGTTTGTCCGATAGTAGATATTATAATTTTATCGTTTACGTTTTTTTGTAGAGTATTCTATAAGATGAACTTGTGTAACGAGGTTTGTATTCCGTTGTTCAGATATAAAGAGGGAGAAACTTAACTGAATGAACATGCAGAGCATTGGGCACAGGGTTGATTGCCCCTAAAAGATTCCTCTAAGTGATTTTGAATTGTGAGAAGCAGATTGAATCTCTTACATCACATTTATATCTCCACTGCTTCTGTCGTACACAAAATCGATCTTATACATTCATTTGTTTCACTCTGAATTGAACTGTTAAAGTGGATAGATGTCGCCGTCGAAGAAAAAGAGCGGTGGAGGAAAGAAGGGAGGGGGTAAGACTGTCGCTCGAAATGCAGCCTTCGACTACGAAGCGCTCATTCCTCAATGTCTCGAAGGAGATGATCGTCAGCTTGTTAGGGTAAGCATTTCGGCAATGTGGACTGTGATAGGGATGTGTGACCTACGTTTAATTTGTGAAATGTGACCAGGTCTTAGAGATTAGATATAGCTTTATTGATTGCTTGATTAGTTAGTCATTATTGATTGATCGATCATAGAGATTGATTGATTATTGAGTCATTATTGATTACCTTTCGCTGAATATGTCTTAAGACGTCTTGATGAGGATAATGGACCGATGGTTGTTGATGTATTTATATATTTATCATACATCATAAAGATAAACAAGTAAAATGTAAAATGAACGAATGAAATGTACACACCGTTTGAAGCGTTTCCTCACGAATCAAGTGGCCTCGTCGGAGGAACGCGATGACGCTCTGGCGGTCTTCGCGGCTGCCGTGATCAAGGAACGCGGTCTGCTGCTGAACGAGGACTCGGATGAGGTTTGTAGTTTGATCTTACCGAATTCTTGTAGTTTTATCGGAGTATTTTCCGTGCTCGGCAAAATTAGCACTTTTCACTCGGTTAAATGGATAGTATTTTGGGTGTTCGTGAGTTACCACAATCAGTATTTCGATCGCAATGAACGCCCGAAGGTTTCTCAGTGATTTGTGAACTTCAAAAGGCTAATTTCGCATCGTTAATCGATTTGAAATCACTCTCACTTCATAAATTTACGTTGAATTTCTTTAAACGGTGTATTTTTATTGAAGGAATATAAAAGAGGGATGTGATTGTCATATAAAATAATGGTAATGATGACTGTATATTTGTTGATGACACGTCTATGTTCCCAAAGGAGTCTGTCTTACTCATACATGGGCGGGGTACCTGGAGCAGCTCCAGTGGAGCTCGATTGCAAGCACTACTTCAGAATAGTACCGGGCAAGTCAAAAAGGACAATGTCCTTAGGACATGAAAAAATGAAATAAACACAAAGGAAAGGACGTTTATATTAGGCAATTATACTATTATTTTGGACTGGTACCCTATTCTTCAAGTAGTGCCCGATTGCACAGGGGGCATACGTGGGCAACCCTTGCCGCTGGAAATTAAAATCGGGTGGGTGGGAAGTAAAAATTTCATGTTTGAGTGAATTTTGGCTTCTAAATCGTTTTCATTTTGGGCGAATTTTGGCTAAATCGGGTGGGTAGGGTGCCAAAACCGGGTGGGTTCTTGCCGCTAGCGACAATGCCGCCCACGTATGACAGGGGGCATCCGAACGAAAAATGGTTAATTTTACAGGGTTTCCAGTTGTTTTCAAAAATTTCATCTGAACGTCATTTTTTACAGGGACATTCCACAAAGTTTCGAAAAGCCCTAATTTTACAAGGGGGAGGGCACCCCCATATCGGCGCCCATGTATGGTATTGTTTGCAGATCGAACTGGCTGATACGTCGGAGACTCGTCGTATCTTCGACGATGAGGTCATTGCCATGCTCCAGACTGACGAGGAGTTCGATCAGGCTGTCAGTGGTGAGTCGGTTATTGATTTTTTTATTTAAACAATTGATTTATTGATTGATGGAGTCATTGTTGATTGAACGATTGTTGAATCTTCTTTCATTGAGTATTGACAACAATCTTGATTGATCGTGGAATCATTATTGATTGCAAATAAAGACTAGGGTTAAATAAATAATTCATCGATTCCACAATGTACGCAGTGTTGATATTGATTGTATACGTGGGCGGAATTGCTGCTAGCGGTAAGACCCCCCCCCAGGTTTTGGGCACCTAACCCACCCGATTTCCCAAAAATCACCCAAGAAAATGAAATATTCAAAAAATATTATATTTAAATGCTCCATTTTTTTGCCTCCGACCCACCCGATTTTAATCTCCTGTGGCAATGGCCGAGTTGCATAGTGCATAGCCTATTGCATATTAGATCTCATTGATTACCTAAGTACACCGGTTAATCATATTATCATTGTGCAGAATCATGCAGGCACCAACAAAGAAGGAATACAATTAGGAATGAAATGAGGGCCTATATAAGGCCCCTTATCCCTTTCACCTATGTCCTCTGGCCTCACCGGCCTATCCCGTCTACCTCCTCTTTGCTCTCTCTTAAGTCCCTCACATGGGCACTCGATAAACTTGCTATAAGGCAACTATCTAGTATCGTACACAGCAATAAACAACTGGCGACCAGAACTCACGCCTTTTTTGCTAAGTACTGTATACTTAAGAAGCTTGGTCATAGAACCACGAGCTTACGAGAGAAAGCGCTAACCGGCAAAAACCGAGGCCTATTGGCTAAGCCCGCGCCTTCGTGCCGGGAACCTCATGGTCTATTGTATAAGAGAATGTTAAACAATTCTTGACCATCAGGGGCGTAGCAAACGGAGCCATCTGGCCCAAAACCAGACAGTAAACCTGTCTGAGTACGGAAACCCCGTAACAAATATGATAGGCAATACGAATAACAGGAACATCCTGAACATCAATTCTTTGCCATGAAGTGCGATTCGCGGTACCACGGAATGGCAGAGATTCAACAGGGCTTCTCAACAGTTTGACCTTGGGCGGGACTTGATCAACCCTGCCAACCTTGGTCACAGTTCAAAACCACTGTCGCTCCGTGCAGTACGAACTGGATACTGACAAGCCATGATTAACAAGACTTCTTTGGAACGATTGAAGCCTAAGCTACGCAAGGTCGCACAGAAAGCATCAGCTAGCAACGGCGCCAAGATCGTTTCAAAGGGTTTGTCGAGTTCGTATACGCCTAAAATAAATGTTAACACACCAGAGACCCTGTTCGACCTCCAGGTCCTAAAAATTTCTTCATGAGACAACCCTCACAATATCCGATTGTGGGGAGGGATTTAATCCTCGCTCGTGGCAAGGACATGGAACCTTACCTGATGGGACACCCATGACATGAATTGAGTCAGCATGATTCAGCGAGGAGCAAGCTTGATACATTGCTCAAGGCCAACGCTGACCTGTCCGAAAATGAACTGGGCAAGTTTCATTAACAGGCTGGACTCATATTCTAGGTGGTAAACCCGACCGGTTTTTCCGGAAAGCCGGGCCGGTACCCATGTACCTGGGTGGTGACAGCCATTTGGAAGGATGGTTGTCGAACAGTAAGGGTTGGCTCCATTGAGCAGACAAAATGTAGGTCAACCCCGGCAAATACGCCGAAACCAGTAGGGAGATTCGGAACAAGTGGTTATCAAACAAACGTCGAATCCAATCTTGGATATGAACGTTACCGCTATCGAATTAACCTTCCCATCGCTACAATGACGGAGAAAGAACTCCGAGGTAGATCTATAAGATACCTACCAGAATGGAGTTGAGCGACGAGGCGGATAAATATCCAGTCAACACGCTGTGTGTGTCTGTGGACAAGGGCTTTTAGCCTGCACAAATCGTGTTGCTACACTCATGGACTGCCATAAGGGGACTGGGTTACTCCAGACGCTCTCCGAAATACATGGTAGAGAGCATGCCATCAGTGTAAGATATAAGAGGCTTCTGTTCGAATTAGCCCCCGCCCCAGCCATTCCTAAAGACCCTGGAAGAGTCTGCGGCTGGTATCGAGGAATGTGGTGATCGACCTCGATGACGTCACTACAACCGCACCACATATAACGAGCATAGCTCGGCTTACCAAGGTGCTGGTAGTTGCGAAGGATTTAGTCAGAATTTTGGTCCGTCTAGTGAGTAACGAACAAGACCAAACCCGAGAAGGTGACGCTTTACTAAAAGGCCATCACCGGGAGGTCTTTAAACAGATCGTAAACAAGTATCAGCCAACTTAACTTAAGTAGGATACGAAATTACGAAAGTCCGATCCAAATCTCCGAATTACATTCGAGACCCTCAAACAATGGGGTAGATCAGACTGAAAGTTTACTCACTACGTCAGAAGCACGACTGGCCTATCAATGATCCTCGCAAATTGATGCATCTGATTAAGGCCATGGAGCCATAAGATAGCATCAAGATCCGAATGGGACGAACAGACCATAGGATCCGCGTCCAAATCACTGACAAGGTGAAAATTATACCCAATTAAATTTGGAGTGTAGAGGTTAAACGGCTAAAACACTGTTCCTCCCACAATCAGATCACCAACCTCGATCAGGATTTTCGTTCCTAAGCATTATTCCTATAGTTGCGCAACGCCGACTCAACATCATGAGCACGGTTAATGGAATAACATTCGGAACATTCTGAATGTAAACGGACGGTTTGTCGCGACCCCGTTTTGAAGCAGTCCCAGACTGTAGCTAGGAATCGAAGACGCGTGATGTCAGAAACTGACACACAGATTCATCATTAGTATGAATGAATTAAAGCGACTAAGGATGACCCTATCCTTATACACAGGCAAACCTGGTGAGGTGCTGACCATCCCACACAGGAAAAGCCTTGTCAGGTACGCAAAGGCTAGTAACCTTAGTAAAAGATGGCCTACGATGGAAACATCGGTTATGTGTCCCTAAGATGTCGTGAAAGCGCATCTTGAAACTGATCCATGAGAACCATTCGGAATAGAGCGCACGATGGCACTCACACAATTCCGTTTTCTTGTTTTCCCACGTGGCCCACCATGGACAGAATGATTGAGCTAATGGCAACGTCGTGTAAGACCTATGCAGAGATAGGCAATAAACCGACAAAAGCCCACTACATAGCTGGGAAGTGCCGAAAGCACCGTGGAAAAGGCGACATATAGATTTTCTGATTCCATCACTCCATGTAGTAATCATGGTCGACGCAAAGTCAAAACGTTCAGGAATGCTCAAACTGAAACAACTGCGGTATTCGCCACCGCTTAAAAACTTATGGAATCTGCTATTCACGGTCCTTCCCGAACACATTGGGAGTGGTAACGGCCCCCGGCTGGCATCAAGTGAATTCGAGAAATTCCTTACAAAGCCCGATAACCAATGAACACTTACACCACCGTATCATCCAAATTCAAATCACCAGACATAAAGATATGTAAAGCATTAACTAATGCTGTGGAAAATATAACTCCACGTCAAAAGGTGATATGGAAACGGTCGTAAAGAAAAGTCTTGTTCGAATATAGAGTAACTCCTCATCCATGGACTTAAATCAGTCCAACCGAGCACTCATGTGCAGAGAGTTTACGCTCAAGATTGACATACACACATACCAGACAAGGTATGAATAAGGTTAAAGAACCCAACAGATACCTCGGAAACGCAAAGAGTTAATCATGACAAAATAGAGCGTTCGAGGTAGGGTATATTACCACAAGTCGTTCGCAGTTTGGAAACCATGAAGGGTAATACAAAAACCTCAGCGAACGCACACACATGTCCAATCTTGGAAACCATGTAGAAGTGCATGCGAATCACTTTAATAGAAAAGACATCGGTACAAAATGAGGTTGCGTTGAATACGGTAAAGCAATGTACTAAAGCTCTGCCTAAGAACAGAGAACCTTGTACCACTAAGTTACCGTAATACCAGTATCTCCTAAAAAGCACCTAATACGGGTAACCTAGTAAATCTAGACCCTCCTCAGGAATCTCATTCCCATCCACAAAATGGGGAGGAAGAAAAGGTTCAAAACGCTCCTCTAAAGAGAGAAAAGCAACGGTGTGATTCTCCGAATACGTGCCTAACAAACGCTTTTAGCAGGGTTAGCAGATTGACAGAGTGATCTCTCATAGTCAATTAGCAATAATAACTTGCACATTGAGCCCGAATTTAGCATGAGTTAAATTGCACAAAAGAGATCAATCATCAATGATGCATTAAATAACTATGCATAAAGATATCTCTTAAATCTTACGTGGTGGTGACGTGGGGAGGAGAAGAAAGAGGACAGAAGGAGGTGGCAACATTCGACCAAGGTCGTAAGCCACAACTACCCTTCCGCCTAAAGTGGCAAACCTCCTGCCTCTAATAGTGATGCTCAAACCCGAACAGGTGAGCACTCCCTACCAAAGTACGCCACCACCAACTGCAACTCCACCTTCGCATCCATTCGCGTCGCACTCTCCGCGCTAATAATCCTGGAGACTCACATCCAGAGCTCTACACTAGAGCATTCCAGGGCTCGCTCATGAAGCCTTGAGCAAGAGATTTAGCGGATGAAAAAAATGACGATGCCGACTACTGTCCGCACTAAGCAAGGTCTAAACACTCCTAGAATGTTTGTCCGTCGCTCTGGCAAAAACAGCCCCTTGAGGTCCCTCGCCACCGAAGCGACATCGTGATCTGAGAACCTCGCCTTGAGGCGCGCCTTTTCACGAGACATCATATAGGTAGCCCTGCACTTGAGATCTAGGGGAGGAGTTGCATAGTGCATAGCCTATTGCATATTAGATCTCATTGATTACCTAAGTACACCGGTTAATCATATTATCATTGTGCAGAATCATGCAGGCACCAACAAAGAAGGAATACAATTAGGAATGAAATGAGGGCCTATATAAGGCCCCTTATCCCTTTCACCTATGTCCTCTGGCCTCACCGGCCTATCCCGTCTACCTCCTCTTTGCTCTCTCTTAAGTCCCTCACATGGGCACTCGATAAACTTGCTATAAGGCAACTATCTAGTATCGTACACAGCAATAAACAACTGGCCGCCCACGTATGACTGATTGTTTTGGAGTAGGTTGATGATGTAAAGAAATTTGTGCCGTCTACAACTTTTCCCCCCAATTACTAAATTATACCATGTAAAGTAGTACCTAATTTGTTCAGACCTGACTCGCGCGTACGAAAACGCGAGTGACCGCCCAACCGGCCAGTCTTCGGCATCTGGCGGGCCAGGTGCCGGCGGAGACGCCAATGGCCACGCGAGTATGGCCAACGTCGCTCTTGGCTCGACCTTCGGCGACGTGCTGTCGGAGAAGGCAAAGGAGTTGGGTGTGGCCAAGCAGACGAAGAAGATTGGTTAGTTGATCTTTGAACTTTGGAATTTGATCTTTGATCTTTGATCTTACATATGTATTCCAGGCGAAGCGTCATCAACTACGAGTGTGAAGCAGAGGAAGGTTTGTCGTATTTGTTATTTAAAAAAATTTCATTTAAAGTGCATAATTATTCTTGTACATCTATAATAATAATAATAATAATAATAATAATAATAATAATAATAATAATAATAATAATAATAATAATAATAATAATAATAATAATAATAATAATAATAATAATAATAATAATAATAATAATAATAATAATAATAATAATAATAATAATAATATATTTATCGCTTCTTATATAATGAGGACACTCTTAATTTAACACTACTTATTTAATTATTACTGTTATAATGGAGCGGTGATGTTTCTTTTGTTATTAAAACGATTCTGGGATGAAAGATTGATTTGTTTCAAAGTTGTCTTTATCGGAAATGCTGTTCCTTGCTTGCAATGATTGATTAAACATTCTACCATTATCGATTAGTTTATGACAGATTGATAATGCAGATTCGAATCAATCAATCAATAATTTGTTTGTATCGTACAGGACTCGGCGTCGTCAGGATCGTCATCCACGAATGCCACGCGTGTTGTGGGAGACGCGTCCAAGGTAATGATCAAACTACAAAATGATTAAACTACAATTTCGGTGGGGGGGGGGGGTATATCTCTGCAACCTCAAATTCTTGATTTGCAACTTATCGATTACATTTCATCGCCTGGATCACCAAAATCATGTCGAAGTCGCATGTTCGGGCATTTGTTCATGCCTATCGCGACACTAATTATAAACAGCACAAGCTTTGAACTCTGTTCATTGTCGGAACAGTTTATTTAGTGAACGAAATTGACAATATGCTGATTCAGGCATCGAGGAAGGAGTCGTGGCCGACACCATCTGAGGCAGGGTCATCGTCAATCACAAAGACGACGAAGAATCATCAACGAACGTCGAATAGGATGACGTCCACGTCGTCTTCGAAGGTAATCGTGGCCATCATTACAAACCAAACGCGATCCAAAATCAGCCAATTCTTCCAAAACTTCTTCTTATGCACCTCGACGGAGACGCGGCGGAGGAGGTTACGGTGTAGGCACGTAAGGCAAATGTAGCGATGCATAAGAAGAAGTTTTGAAAAATTGGCAATTTGATTTTCGATCGCTTTTGGTTTGAGCAAATGGTGACTAGATTGAACAAATTCGATTGTAATGTGCCTGATTTTCAAGATTTATTTCGTTTAATATCAGCTCATAGTTACTTCGTTCTTTACTTCTGAATTGCGACATATCTCGTTGTGCCTGGGGCGAGTGTTGTTCTGAATTTACAAAAAAACGGATTTGAATTCAGCGTGTTCGAATTAGTGTACCCTCAAAGTTTCATAAAGATCGGGATATGTGTTCTCCGACCTGTAATATTATATATTTAATATAATATTATAATATTGATATAGCTTTAATATTAGCTTGTTAGCGTTAGCGAGTGTTCTTCTGAACTAACGAGAAGCGAGGAAAACTCTCCTCGTTTTGCACTCTCTCTGGTCTATTGTTCTTTTCGCATCTTTCGAACAGATCACAGATGAGATAGGTTTCACGCATTGCATAGATAGCAATGAGGATGGCGATTCTTAGTTTTGAGACGATCTCACCTTGAATAATAATAATAATAATAATAATAATAATAATAATAATTATTATTATTATTATTATTATTATTAAGGGTTCATCAACTACCGTCTCTCCCATCAAGCCGCTCATCAAAGACCCGCAGACGAAGCGAGTGGATCCGGAGATTGCGGCGGAGGTATTGATTTATTGATTGATTAATTGATTTATTGATTGATTAATTGATTAATTGATTAGGTATTTCGCGTAAAATGCCTGGAATGTAATAGTATTGATCGGGTTGGTAATTTTATCGATTGATTTGGTTCATTTATACACCACCTATGAGAGTATCACGGTTCGCGATTCCTCGACCGTCAACGAGGTCTTTTGGCACTGCTCGAACTCGATAATCAATAAACAAAAAAAACATTTAAAATGGCATGATACTGGGAGACTAGTTTATACTACCTACGTCTGATGAATTTTCTTTCAAAAATCAATTTTTGATCTTGATTTAGTTAAATTCAGGCAATTGTCATTACTTGCAGATTCGGAAGAGCGTGAACATTGGCTGGCAAGCATCGCAGATCGATGCGGATGAAACGGTAATTAATAATCATATAATAATATAATAAATAATTAATAAATAATAATATTATATTATTGTAGTTATTATTGTTATCTATTCCATTAATTGTATGGGAAATATCGGTTAGAAAAGTCTTGTCGAAAGATGTCCTTTGCCATGGCGAATCGGTAGTGATTTTAAATGTAAATTGTATTTTGTCTTGGAGATCACGAACTTCGATCATTCGCGACTGTTTCATCCAGTGATGTTACGGGAAAGGTGAAACGTGAATGCGCCGATTGACAATTTATTTCGTTTCCGTTTCTAGACACAAACCGAAACAGCGGGCCTTAACTTTTGTAATGCATCATGCACAAAACACTAGAGTTCAAATGCATGCGTTTTATAATATACTTGTTCTTTAATAGTGACGGATAGCATAAATATTGATTGATCAGTCCAGAAATACGTGTTAGTGTCATTTTGAGATCAAAGAAGGAAAAAAGCTTAACCATACATTTTCGAGCACCCACATTATGGGTGAGCACTTTTGGTCGGTCTGTTTCGAGTCTTGAAACCCATCTAGGAATATGCGGGAGATCGAGATTAGTAAGAATCAAGAATCATCAAAACCGATGACAATTAATTACTTTTTCATTCTGAAATAGAAAAATTCAATCTATTGTTGACCACTTGTTGCATCAGTATCATAGGATTGTTGAAACATGAACGCGCCGGGGTCGTCTAATTGGCAGTATATCTAGTATCCAGCATAATTCCAATCCGCAATGTATTTAAAATGTATTATATTTAATAAAAAATGTTTACAAATTCCGTGGTGGTATGATCGATTTATTGACGAGAGATTGAATTATTGATTTTTGAATAAAAAATATTGATTAACTGTTCAGACTGACGGCAACATCGCCGAGTATTGCCAGTCGCTGGGCGCCGAGCTCTACAACTTTATCAACTACCCGATATGCGGTGCGGGTCGCAGTCGCTGGAAGCCCGTACAGTACGTTGATCTTTGAACTTTGATCTTTGATCTTTGAACTCTTCAGAGGTGAGCAACCGCCGCCCATCAACGTGCCCGATCTGCAACTGCGCAATGGTCTGTGGGAGACGTACGTGGGCGGGCATCTGTCCGAGTGGATAGACTGCGATGCGGAGGAGGAGTGGCTGGCGGATCTGAGCTGCAAGGAGCTCGAGAAGGTTGATCTTTGATCTTTGGTCTTTGAGCTATATTTCGCTTATTTTTGGCCCTTTCTTGTTTATACTTGCGGTCGTTGATCTCTGTTAGGTTTCTATTTATGCTTGGTCGTTATTGTTAGTGATCAGTCTTATATCACTATATCACTATGTCATGCTCCTATATCACTATTAAACTATCTAAATTATAGTTTCTCAAATTCGAATTTTAAAACATTCAATCTTCGAGCTCTACTTTTAGGAAATCGCGTACGCTCGCTACCTCGGCATCTCTATCGTCGTAATTGAGCTGAAGCGTCGTTTGTCCTGTCGACTCACCAATCATCTCTCCAAGATGCTTTGGACTCATCGTGATCAGACCAGGTACTGTAGGTTACGGTAGCTTATGGTGGGGTTACGGTACCTGATGCATCCTTATGGTAATCGGTGATCTTTGATCTCTGGAGTTGTATTGAATGATGCTACAGATTCTGCATAGTCGTCCCGACGTCCGCCGACGACATCGACTCGCGTCATCCGAGCACCTGCAAGGACGACCGGGAGATGTGGGAGGTACTGTAGATTTAAGCAATCGTAGTTTGTAGTTTGTAGTCTGTAGTCTGATCTCATCTTTGATTCCGATAACTTCTTGTGGTTCTTCTTCAGATCTGGGCGGACTTCCGCAGTGCACTGGGCAACTTCACGTCTACGCGTGTGTTCTGCGGACTCAAGGTATGGCGGTGTTTAAAAGATATTGTGGTGTTCAAACGTTGCGAAAATGGAAAGAAAGAAAAGGAAAATGAGCGAGAGATAACATGTACAGAGATAAGAGTTTTGTCTGCTTTTCTTTAAAAAAAATTATTTTTATGAACAACAGAAAAGTTCAAAGCAAATTATTATTTATTTACAAAATTAAATGTTAAGATCGGTCTCGACCTTGACGACGAATTCATCGAGGAGCGCAAGCTGGCGCGATGGAGAGCAGAGCAGGTTTGTGTTTGTAGTTTGTAGTTTGATCAGGATAGAATTGTAGTTTGTAGTCTGATCTATGATCTATAATATCTGCAGCTCGATCTCTTCTTGGTCGAGACGAACGTGTTCACGACGAATCCTCGCACGAACGGAGCTGATCTGTCGCCGTGAGTTGTATCTGTAGTTTGATCTTTGATCTATGGTCTGTAAACAATCATTTGTAGTTAACTAAAGAGAGGGGAGGAGGGTTGGCTATCCAGTGCTAATTTTATATCTCGTACTGACACTTATTTATGGCGCACTAAAAAAAGTGGAAAACGGAAAATGGCGACTTTCCAGGGTCTAAAAAAGCACCTGGAAACTCGAAAATTTGAATTCGCGGGCGCGAAAAAAGGTGCGGGAATTCAAATTCTGGCTATCCAGATGCGGTTTTCTGCGGTTTAAAAAGGATGTTAAGTAGGAATTCAAGTTCCTACGCTTCATAAAGGTCGAAAAATGAAATTTCGGCTTTATATAAGTTTTATAACCGCAGAAAATCGCAGTTAGAAAGTCAGAATTTGAATTCCCGCGCCTTATTCGCGCCCGCGAATTTAAATTTCGAGTTTCCATTTTCGGTTTTCCAGTGTACTTTTTTAGACCCCGGAAAGTCGCTATTTTCCATTTTCCACTATTTTTTAGTGCGCCATTAGTAGTTTGATCATTGCCTATTGATTTGTAGTTTGATCCTTGCCTATTTGCAGTGGTCATACGCGTCTGCTCGAGACGCTGTGGCACTCGGATCAGTCGTGCGCAATCATTCGTGGAGCGGTGCGAAAGGGCGCCCAGCGGATACAGTATGCCCAGGTACGGTAGGAAGGTACAGTATGCCCAGGTACGGTAGGAAGGATAAACTCATACGATTAGGGATATATTACCTACCATTGTCATCGAACTCCAATTGGGTAATGAAAGCAGCTAATCACTCCTTTAACTGTGAATAATCCCAACGGGGGAATTTGGTATGGAATATCCGGCTAATCCTTAGAGATAGTTCACGTTAGTGTAGATGGTGGTGTGGACGACATTTGGAAAAGGCCGCCAATGATACAGTGTTGTGCAGGCTATCCGATCGATCATTGGCCCGCTGTGGCTGCGCCAGAAGATCGAGCGACGGCCCAATTTCCTCGATCAAGCCAACATTCCGTATGCTGATGTGCTCCAGGTATTTATTTTTTTTAAATAAAATTTATTTAATTTTCTACTATCTTTCATCCATAGGTGGGCGCGCGAAATCGAATTATTTTTGCGCACAGCCTTGCCTTCCCTTGCGGGGCCTTGCACATAGCCTTACCTCGCAAAAAATTGGAAAATTTCCGGTCAATTCTGCTAAAAATAGCCATGCGCATAGCCTTGCCTTACAATTCTCCGGTTTGCGCACAGCCTTTCCCCCACCGTGCCCACCTATGCTTTCATCCTATCATGTGATAGCAAATGTTGTGGTGTTCAAAAGTTACGAAAAGAAAAAAAGAGTCTAAAGAGTGTGGAAAACGTGTAGAGTTTGAATCGACTGAACTTTTTATTCTTCATTTTTTTGTGACTAGATGATGTAGATTCTATGTGAGACTATATGAGACCATACATTTTCGGTGTCCTCGCAGGATTATTTTTATATAGTGGGTCGATTTAGAAAAATCGTTATTTTTCGCTTAAATTTTAATCTTTCACATAAAAAATGAGCTTTATACAGTGGGTCGACCCTGGCAATGAGCCGAATATAGTGGCTCAATCCTCACACTGTTTGAAAATGTATGTGTGAGACCGGCGTAGTACTACACTGGTCTCACATAGAATCTAAATCACAACGAGAGTTTTCTCTGCTTTTTTCGTAACTTTTGAAGAGAGTATGTGATTCTGTTGAGAAAATGGCGTAACATTTGTAAATGTTGAAGGAATGGGTACTCACTCTTTAATCCACGATAGTTGATCTTTGATCTTTTCAGACGCCCCTTCAGCCGCTCGCGGACAATCTCCAGTCGACAGTGTACAACACGTTTGAGGTATGTCTTCTATTGTTGAATTGAGTTTTCGGGTCTCTTGAATGAGTTGTGAAACGTGAATTGCACAGGCAGCCGTTGTAAATTCTATCCCGACAACTGTAACCCCTGGCACTTCCGTGTTTCATCTCTCCTATGAAATTTCGTCTCTCTTCTCTTATATTGGTGTCTTATACAGGCGATTAATAAAAACCAGACATGCTAGACGCCAATTGTAAGCGGGGAGCTGTTATATGGCGGTCCAACGGAGGAAGTGAAAAACACCCACCCTTCATCTAGTGTCATCACTTGATCTGAATAAAGTGCTGTATTGTATTAAATTCACACCTCCATCCCCCCCATCCCCACCCATCACAACTGTAACCCCGTCTCTTCCATGTTTCATCTCTCTTTAATGATATTGTTGTAACGAACAGCCAAGTAATATTCCGAAGTGTCCGTATCATAAGAAAAAAATAGACAAATTACCAATTAGACAGTCGAAGTCGATTATCCTTAAAAACAACTAACAGTTTAACGTGAACTCTGGCAACACTCTCTCGTAGACACTGTCTACTAGGCAGAGAAAACGAGAGAGCATTGCCAGAACGGAGAGTTTCAAATTTCAAATTAGTTCGGGTGTGTGTTTAATGAAAATGAAAATACATCTGTCGATCATGGTGTTTCGCGTGTGTCCGATTTTTGTAAATTTTAATTTTAGTTTAATTTTTAAAAAAACAATTTTCAGGCCGATCAGCCCAAGTACACGCACTACGGCGATGCCATCAAAGAGGCCATCCAGGACATGATCAAGCTGCGGCCGGCAGGCGAGACGATCACACTCTACGTACTGGGCGCCGGACGAGGACCACTGGTACGGTAGTACGGTATTCACTACGGGTGCTTATCGCGAACTGATTTTATTTGTGCTTGGAGTTTGATTGCTGTGATAATTGTATTAATTGATTTTTTATTCCATCAAATATAAAGAGAAGGAATGATATGATATGTTAGGAGTGATATATGATATTTTGTATTTATTTTATTTATTTATATGTTCAGATGAGCGCAGCGATAGCGGCCGAACAGCGGGTGAATGAGACCAGGGAGTGGGACGAGCATAAGGTATTTATTATTTTTATTATTAAAAAAAACAAGCCAGAAAACCAATAATGACAGCAGTAACAATAAGAATGCAGAAGAATATCTCAAAATACAAGTGCTCCTTGTATGAGTACATTGGTACGCTCAGACTAATTTGTCAATTAGTGGCAACCATTCCCAAAATGATTGCTTGTGTAGAAATAGGAGGGGTCTGCATGGTATTCTATTGTGCTTATTTATTTATTTATTATATATCATAAAGACGAAATACGATTACAACATAATACAGTTAAAAATATTCAGGACAGGATACGCATGAGACTGGTGGCAGTAGAGAAGAATGCCAACGCCATCATCACCCTCAACTATCTCAATGAGAAACTGTGAGTAGTTTCGGATTCGTCTTTTATACGGCCTATGAAACGCGCATTCACCGGGTTTGCTTGCTTGCAGATGGGACAAGCGCGTGACGGTGATCGAGTCGGACATGCGTGCGCTCAAGAAGGTACGGTAGATCAATCGATAATCAGATGCGTACTGTAGCGATCGATAAATTTGCAGTGATTACGGTTTATTGTAGCACTTATTGTATGGCAGTATAGTATAGTTACTGTATACTTCAACTAATCAATAATCAATATATTGATTGATTGCAGATTTCCGAATCGCTTGATCTACCGCCGCCCGATATCATAGTGAGTGAGCTGCTCGGCAGTTGGGGCGACAACGAATTGTCGCCGGAGTGTCTCGATGGAGTGACGCCATTCCTCAAGAAGGATACGGTAAGTACCGTAATCTTGGCTTATTATCGATTGATTGGACCGTAGCCTTTGCTTATCATTGATCGGTACCGTAACCGCAGGTAATTATCGATTGATTGGCAGATCTCAATTCCTCAATCGTACACATCGTGGTGTGCGCCGATAGCGTCGCTGTTCAATCACCAATCGATTCGGCAGTTCCCGACGAATGTCTGGACCAGGGTGAGTAGAATTGGTTGTACGAGCAATACTTTCTCCACATTGATGCGTCCGTTTTGGAGTAGAAACGTTTTCGAACATTGCCTTTATCAGTCTAAAGTCACTCTTTTCACTCTCACTTACACTCACTTTTTTCTCTCTAGAAGATGTTTTCATCGTTTTGGAAAGTGAAAGTTAACCAAAACTGTCTCTCTTCGAAACATCTATGTTCCAAGTGGTGTTATGCTGCCATACGTATGCAGGCTCCCACTGATTGTTGGGATATCCCCGCCCACGTATGGCGTCTGCCATTTCCCATTTGCAACTTTTTACTGGATGTGAGACTAGAAACCACCTGTTGCACATAACTGAGAAACTTTAGAAAAAATAAAAGCATTTTCTGTCATACGTTAATAATATCTCGCTCTGCACGATAAAGCTGAAGAATAATTCAGCCCAGTTTTGGCTCTCGAGGAGAGGAGAAGTTATAAATGTGCTTAAAAAGTAATACTGTAATTGAAGCATGTACTGGTGACCTGACACTTAGAAAAATACTAACTCGGCGAGGTGAAATTATGTAATAGCATTGAATGATAGAGATAAATATTTAATTAATATTTTGAAAATAAATAAATGGAGCTTTGAGATGAACGAAAGAAGGTTTCTCATGTCTGATTTGCGTGCTTACAGGGTCTACAGACGAACGGTCGTGGCGCTCCCGAGCATCAATTGGATGGATCGTGGATTCAAGAGTATCCGTAAGCTATGCTTAACTATAAGACAGAACGTCCATAAGACATAAGGCTGTAATCATAAATTATAATTTAGCAGCTATTTTCGAATCTTATTTATTTCTAAAGTATTCGCTTTGAATTTATCTTCTTTTCCTTCCTTATATAAGAAGCGATAAATATATTATTACTATTATTAAGAATATGATTCATACTAACGCATTGCAGTCAGACTCGTGACATATCGTGGTCGGATCAGCTCTACGTCACGTACCTCAAGCAGTACTGCACAGTTGCCGAACCGAAGGAGTAAGTGATCTGCTACTTACTCACAAGGTGTTATGTTGCCCTGCCATAAATCATATCTGATTGTGAGCATTCACTGCCTAATTTGATAAATTGACCATGAATTACTAGCATACATTTTCGGTACCCTCGCCGTCTATTTTTTATATAGTGGGTCAATTCTAGAAATAGGGTGGGTTGATTCACAAATTTCGTTATTTTCGTTTAAAAATCGTCATTTTAGCTTCCTTATTTATCAAGTGGCCTAAAATGGGCCTTATATAGTGGGTCAATCCTCGCACTGCGAGGGTATGGCAATGTATGATTAATAATACTTACTTTTTATAGCCTTACCATAAGTAAGTCACTTACGACTCACTATTTCTTAAGACTTAGCAGACGAGCTTTAAGTCATTAAAAAGTTTACCGTATCTGTTTGCCTATAAGTGTGAGTGAACTTTTTCACCTATCGGTGTTTATAGTTAAAGATAAATAAACAAATAATTAAAAATAAAATAAATAAAAGTGTGTACTTCAGAGTGTTCACCTTTAATCATCCGAACTTTGACAACACTCCCAACACGCGCAAGGCGTCTGTCACGTTCGAGTGCACCGAGGCGCAAGATGTGAGTAGTTTGATCTCTGAACTTTGATCTTTGATCTTCTTATCTCGTCAGGTGATGGGCTTCGCGTGCTACTTCACCGCCCATCTGTACGGATCGATCAGCCTGTCTACCGTACCCTCGACGCACACTCCCGAGATGCTGTCGTGGTTCCCCTCACTGCTGCCGCTGCGAACACTCCAGAGAGTGCACGCCGATGCTAAGGTAATGCGGTAGATAATAATAATAATTTATTTATCGATCCTTTGATTATATCACGATTTATCGAATTGCCAAGGTATACGGTAGATAATAGTGATAGTCTTTATTGACGCCATGGTTATATTACACGGCGATACGGTACCGATAATGCTAATAAGATTGAATCAATGGCTGAGTGACCCTTGAAGATAATGGGGAATGTGGATTTGATTTGATGGTATACGGAAGATCATTACGGTGTACTTTGGTTACTGTAATCTTTACTAGATTGTGTGTAGAAGCTTGGAGCAGTGATAAGACGAAGCATCTGACTAGAGTTATGCGTGGCGCCACTGAAAATTAATGCATCAAGGAACTTAGCTGGAAATCGTGACTCTGGGATTGTGATTGTGATTTAAAAAAAATAATATCATCATTTATCGATTTATTTGTGTTTGTAGATGATCCTCAACGTGGAGAGGATGGTGGACGATGGCGGAGTGTGGTACGAATGGCACACGATCACCGAGGTACGGTAGTTCTTGAGTACGGTAGCTTTGGGCAGCATCCTGATAATCAATCAATACATTGTTCAGGATAACGGTGACATCATCCGCACTTCCATCCAGAATGAGAAGGGTGCGAGCTACTATATGCGTCTGACACTGCCCGAGTAGAATTATTGATTGATTATTGATTGATTGATTTGAATTATCGATCGATTATTGATTGATTGACTTCTTTAAGTATAGTAATGTTAAACGATATGCTTGTTAATTATTGATTTTTAAACTTTCATTATCGATCGATTGACTTCGTTAAGTACAGTAATGTGAACAGATATGCTTGTTAATTATTTTTTGTAGTATTGCTAAGGATTATTGATTGCTTTTTTTTCTTTTTCTAGAGAAATTATATTGTTGTGTTTGTTTGCCTTGAAAATTTAGATCTTTTCTTCCATAATCTTTATTTCCTCCATTTACTTGGTAATAAGTCCTTTTTCTCATTTTCTTCGTTGTTAATTTGTTATACCGTATGGCTCCTGCATTGACTGATGAATGTGTATCGATTGATTATCGATTGATTAATTTCAGAGATGCAAATGACTAAACTTTATTTTCCCCCGTTATGGTACATTTCTTTAAAGATGCATTTTCTCCATTTCCGAGTTCTTCTTGTTTTTCTTCCGTCTGTGAATCATAAAAGTGTCCTTCGGCCTTCTTTTACTTGTCCTTCTCTCTTCTCTATGCCCAATTTCGTTGTTTTTTTAAGTCCGACTAGATCGTGAATTATGATACGTTGAATAAATTTTATCTTATTGCTGATCACCCGGTGATTTCTTGTGCCGAACTATCCGTATTAAACGGAAACTGAATATCTCGGATGATAGGGAGGATATCTCGTGTCATTAAAAAATGATGTGGCATGTGATGCATATTACTCTGTCAGATGCTACCATGCGTGCGGACGTCCGCTTCCTCGAGCGTCATGGTCGCGGCTACGCGGTCGATGGGTCGTCGGGCGCCCAAGCAGGGCAAACCGCCCATTCTACCGCCCAGTAAGAAGGTACGGTTGATGCGTTGTCTATTTATGGTCTGTTTATGTGCGTAGAGCAGTATTATTTCGCTGGGGGTGATGTTGGTCTTGCATTTAAAGCGTACTTGCGATTGTTGTCACATTATGTTTACTTTAAATAGATTTTAAGCCTGCTTAAAGTGAGCATCAGGCTTGGCATAAAAGTCTACTTCATGTGAGAACAATTGTTAGTACGCTTCGCAAGTTCACGTCAACCGATACATCAACCGAAATGGCTTTAAAATGCCACTGCATAAGCATGAGTTCCATCAAGTGATATTATAAAGAAAGTGACTAGGCACAATTCAGGATTCTTCCGATGTTTAGCGGGTACTTTTTCGTTGTTTAGGCGCCTGTTCCGCTCTGGTGATAGTTATTGGCCTACACACCTTTGCGACATCGTTTTGTTCATTTTGCGTCATTTTAACCCTTGTTTGTCAACAAAAATCTCCGAACCACGAGTTTCCCGGGATTCTAAATGATTACCACTTGTACCCCTCTTATGATATGGATAAACTTTTAATATCTATGTTACATATTTTAGAAATGCAGCCGTTTAAAAAATGTTTAAAAAACGATCCCAAAACGCTGCCAGGCTTCGTAGTTTTCAACGTACTTTTCGACCGATGATGCCTAACCATCTACAGGTACTGTACCACGTGGTGCATCCCGAATGGCAGAAACCCCGCGATGTCGAGGAGTTGCTCTGGCGCCGTCTCGCCTACAACAATGCGGTCATGTCGCTGCGAGAGGTACGGTGGAGTGATCTTTGATCTTTGATTTTCTAAAATGGTGGCAATCAATCAATCAATCCTTGGCAGGTGTTCCGGCAGGAGCTGCGGGCGAAGGAGTCGGCGGGTACGGGCATGGAGCATATGAGAGAGGAGGTCTGTTACATACATGGGCGGGGTACCTGGAGCTCGATTCTACAGGGTGCATCTGAACGAAAAATGGTTAATTTTACAGGGGGGGGGGGCTTCACTATTTTTTTCAAAAAATTCACCTAAACGCCATTTTTTTACAGGGGGCAGCATTCCACAAATTTTCGAAAAACCCTAATTTTACAAGGGGCACCCCCCATGTCGGCGCCCATGTATGGTCTGTTATATATTCTTCAATATGATGAATGGAATTATCAATGGGTTGATCTTTCCATTACAAGATAAGATAGGAGTTGTGAGGAAGTGAGAAGGTTTCAGTTAAACCGTCGGCAACCAGTATGGGTACTAGTGATCGGTGGCTAACATAGTGGGCCAATTCTTGAAATAGAGTGGGTTGATTCACAAAATTCGTTATTTGTCGCTTAAAAATGGCTATTTTTAGCTTTTTTTTTCGCGTCAAGTGCCCTAAAATGGGCCTTATATAGTGGGTCAATCCTCGCATTGCGAGGGTACTAATAGAAATGTATCTTGAAAATCAGGCATATTACAATATTTTTGTCCGAATTTGCTATATTGCCACCATTTTGCTTTTGCATTTATTCCTTCAATTGAAAACAACTTATGATTTTGATACCTGGAGCTCGATTCTACAGGGGGCATCCGAACGAAAAATGGTTAATTTTACAGGGAGCCTTCACTTTATAAAAAAAGATTTCACCTAAACCTCATTTTTTACAGGGGGCGTTCCACAAATTTTCGAAAAGCCATAATTTTACAGGGGGTACCATCATGTCGGCGCCCATGTATAATCTGAGGTGTGAGGAAGTGAGAAGGTTACAGTTAAACCATGGGTGACCAGTATGGGTATTCATGATCGGTGGCTAACCGTATGCCCGCAAACGTAACGTCACATCCGTAGGCGGAGGCGTTTGCCAATAATCCCACTACACTTGTGACGTCACGTTTGTTGGCAAATTGTTTGCCATCGTTCATGGAGTTGGCCTCCGATGATTCTCATCCTTTACATTTTGCTCAATTTTATTATGATTACCATTTTCATTAGACGATATCAGTGAAAAACTAGAATATATTGTCCAATGGTCACTTTTAGAGGGAATGAAACTGGAATTCACGAGGTTGAGGTGAGATACTAGTGATGAACAATCTGTAGATGGAGATTATGCGAACAGCGTCATTCCCTGGATAATTGTGTGATCGTAACCTGATGAAATAATAATAATAATAATAATAATAATAATAATAATAATAATAATTATTATTATTATTAGTGTTAGTGTTATTATTTTTATAATTTTTTTCTCAAATATTCAAAGTGAAAGTACCGGTGAACCAACAACCACCATCCTCATAGTCATCTATGCAATGCATGAAACCTATCTCACCAATGTTCCGTTCGAAAGAGAGAAGAAACAATAGACGAGAGAGTATGCAAATCGAGGAGAGTTTTCCTTACTTCTCGTAAGTTCAGAGGAACACTCGCTAACGCTAAGCTGGTACTAGAAGAAATGTATCTTTAAAATCAGGAATATTACAATATTTTTGTCCGATTTTGCTATATTACCACCATTTTGCTTTTGCATTTATTCCTTCAATTGAAAAAAAGTGATAATTTTGATACATGGAGCTCGATTCTATAGGGGGAATCCGAATGGAAATTGTTTAATTTTACAGGAAGCCTTCGCTTTTTTAAAAAAAGATTTCACCTAAACGTCATTTTTTATAGGGCGCATTTCAAATATTTTCGAAAAGTCCTAATTTTACAGGGGGCACCATCATGTCGGCGACCATGTATGATATGATTTGTGAGGAAGTGATAAGGTTACAGTTAAACCATGGGTGACCAGTATGGGTATTCATGATCGGTGGCTAACCGTGTGCCCGCAAACGTAACGTCACATCCGTAGGCGGAGGCGTTTGCCAATAATCCCCCTACACTTGTGACGTCACGTTTGTTGGCAAATTGTTTGCCATCGTTCATGGATACTTCCTCGGATGACTCCCATCCTTGACATTTTGCTCAATATTATTTTTATCATTACTATTTTCGTTAATGTTGTTCAATTGTTCAATGGTCACTTTTAGAGGGAGCGTAACTGGAATTCACGAGGTTGAGTAAGACGCAAATGTGCACATAGTGATATACAATATGTAGATGGAGATTATGCGAACAGCGTCATAGCCCTGAACAATTGTGTAATCGGATACTCATGAAATAATAATAATAATAATAATAATAATAATAATAATAATAATAACAATAATAACAATAATAATAATTATTATTTGTGTTATTATTTTTGTAATAGTAATTATTGATATATTTATCTCAATTATTCAAAGTGAGATTATCACCAACACAAACCATCCTCATTGTCATTTATGAAACACATGAAACCTATCTCATCAATCATACATTTTCGGTACCCTCGCCTTTTATTTTTATATAGTGGATCAATTCTCGAAATAGGGTGCGTTGATTCACAAAATTCGTTATTTTCGCTTCAAAATCGTCATTTTTAGCTTAATTTTTTTATCAAGTGGCCTAAAATGGACCTTATATAGTGGGTAAATCCTCGCACTGCGAGGGTATGGCAATGTATGTCATCAATGATCTGTTCGAAAGATGCGAAAAGAACAATAGACGAGAGAAAGAGAGTGTGCAAAACGAGGAGAGTTCTCTTTAATTCTCCTAACAGGGGAATGGTCGTAGGATACATATCCCTTACTTCTCTTAAGTTCAGAAGAACACTTGCTAACGCTAAGCTGGTACTAAAAGAAATGTATCTTGAAAATCAGGCATATTACAATTTTTGTCCGATTTTGCTATTTAGTAACCATTTTGTATTTGTATTTATTCCTTCAATTGGAATAAAAACTGATGATTTCGCTCAAAATTCATTATGGGGCTACTCATACGTGGGCAAAACGGTTGCCGCTAGAAATTACAATCGGATGGGTGGTGGGACGCAAAAATTTTATGTTTAAATGATTTTTTTCAATCTCATTTTAATTCTTGAGCGAATTTTGCCAAAACCTGGTGGGTTCTTGCCGCACGCGGCCCACTTATAGGGCTACTGATCATTTATTGCAATCCTTGATCAATCAGTCTACATAGGACTACCTACACTCCTCTCATCCTCCTACCCACTCTCCTTATTATATTAAATTGTTGTTCAAATGCTGTCATATCTTTTGATGTATGATAAATAATTAAATAAATAATTAAATATTTAAATAATTAAATAAATAAATAAATAAATAAATTGAAGGAGGAGCGTGAGTTGGACGATCTTCTCGCGGCCGCTGAACGACGCAATGAGGAGCGGCGTGCGGCACGCGTCCAACGAGAGGAGAAGCAGTGGGCGGAGTCGAGGTGGTTATTTTATTTATTTATTTATTTACCCATCAGTTAAAACATAAAACATATTGATTTCTCTTGATGCATCTACCGTAGTTGATAGCCTCTTATGTGACCTCTAAGCTCTAGTGGCTACTTACATTCTATATTTGTATGATGTCGATCCTTCTGCCAATTAGCCACAGTCTTGTGAGCCGTATCCATGAACGGTTGCAAACCATTTGATGAGAAACGTGACGTCACAAGCGTAGGGGGGGGGATATCCGACTACGGCTGTGACGTTATGTTTGTCGGCAAACGCTTTGTGCAACAGCTCATGGTTACCTATGCTGAAGCGTCTGTGAGCACAAGAAGGGCTCGGTCTAGCTGTCCTGAAAATGCTTTAAACTGGTTTTCTATCTCTGATCTTTGATCTTTGATCTCTTGCAGATCTGAAATGTTGAATGAGATTGAGCAATCACTCGAGGAGCGACGTGCGCTCGCTGAGAAGACTGCGAAGAAGGTAATCTTTGATCTTTGATCTTTGGACTGGACAAACCGTAAAACGATGAATGATCTTTGATCTTTGAGCAGTCCGAATTCACGGCGGTTCAATGAAGAGAAATCCCTACATTTAACTTTGGCTTGAATGCTCTTGCATTACGAAAAATCGGCAAAGTTGATTTGCACTGGGCGGGATTCGAACCTACGAGGTTCGGATCTCTAAACAAAAGCTCTATCCACTAAGCCATCTCGGCATGTCTCGCGAATCGTAAAACTCGATGATAGGTCTAGTCAGAAGCGAGCGCCCAGATATACCGTAATCAACTTTCGCGCTGCTCATCATCACTCAGTTTGCGATACTTTCTTTCTCAGGCAAGAGCTTCTTAGTTACTATCATTGAGCCGCCGTGGAATTGTACAACGAAGAATGTCCTTTGTTTTTGACTTTTGATCTTTGTACTGTTCGAACTGTAGAATGGTCTTTATTTTTCATCTTTGATCTTTGGTCTGTCCGAACTGAGAAATGACCTTTATTTTTGATCTTTGATCTTTGAACTTTATTCCGCTTTCAAGGTACGCGAAGCGATCGCCCGTTCGTCCTCCTTCGTCACTCGTGAGAATCTCGAAGAGAGCATACTCAAGGTGGGGTTTTCGTGTTTCACTCTCCTTTTATACCTGACTTCCTTGGTCTTGGCACAGTACTTCGTTAACTTAAGGCGCATATACCAATACTATTATTCTGTTCCAAAAGTTGAGAAAGGCAGAGAAAACGTTCTATTTTCTACACACTTTTTTGTCAACATTTCATTTTTTCCTTTCTCAGCGCTTGATCATCATACGACTTTCTTGTTTCGCGCGATTTCATTATACATACGTTCTGTGGCTTGTTCTAGCTGCGGGGGAATTCGCCCGCTGCATTCATGCTTCGACCTCCCTCCTCCTAGTTGCATACTAACTGTAAGTTCGATAAAGTTCGGGACAAGAGATCTTCCTAATGCCTAACAAGCCGAAGACACTTCGCCACTACACCACCGCTCCACTTGTTCTTTCCCTCGAGGGAACAGACCATGAATCGAAAAACCGCAGGGTGTATTAAGTGGCAGATAGTGTGTGAAACTTAACTGAACATGGGTCAAAACTTTGGACCGATTTTCTGGCTCGGCTATTGCCTGCCAGGATTTTTGGACTTCACATTTGTTCTTACAATATGTTCAGCTATGCCTATGCAAAATTTCATCCAGTTTAAAAAAAGCAAGCTGAGATCATTCCCTTGTAAGATGGGATATTTACTGCTAGATCATACATTTTCTGCACCATTAGAGGTTTTTTTGTATATAGTGGGTTGATTTTCGTGGGTTTATTTAAAAAAAAAAAGAAGTTACATTTCACAAAAAAAGAGCCTTATATTCGATCCTCGGATTATGATGGGTGAAAATGTATGTGCTAGATACGTTGCGTAAACATGGGAGTGACTTTGGTTTCTCGGATTACCGCTGGACCATCATTTCGCTCTCTCTTTTCATTATTTTCGTTCCTTTTCTAACTTGTTCTAACCGCGTGGGGAATTCGCCAGCTGCATTCATGTTGCGATCACCCTTTGTGCACTCTTCCAATGGTATCGCCATAATAGAATTGCGCCTACTTTTTTAAAATAATTTATCTACGCCCGAGGCCCGACAGCAATCAAGTGAACAACAATTGGTGCATAGATGAGTATGGGTCGAAAAGTACGCTACCAAGTACGAAGCTTGACCGCATTCGAAAATTCCAGAAGAATCGAAAAAAACCTGACAGCATTTTGAAAATGATCTTTGATGTAACTTATTGTTCGCTATTCGACCTATGGATATGAGGAACGACCTGCATACTAAAAAGCTCGAAAAAATCTTCCGAGGCCGAAGATAGAATATTTACTGCTATGCATACTGCTAGATGCGTAAATATGAGAATGACTTTGGTATCTCCTTTCACAATGGTTGATCTTTGATCTTTTCAGGCACTTGAGAGCCCGACCGTCTACGATTTCGCTATCGATCGATCGGGCAAGAAGTACGTCGAGGAACCGCCCGTCAAGTATCAGGTCGGTTACGGTATTCGGAATATCGATTGATTTAAGATTATCGTATATCCTATCCTGTGTCCTTTAATTATCGATTGATTGCTTCAGGAGGGCACACCAACGCGCCAGAAGGGTCGCTTGTACGAGAAGACCCTGGGTCCCTTCACGACAGCCGATGCCGAGAAGGATACGGTAGCTTGATGTGTGCGGTATCGATTGGAAGAATCGATCGATTGATTCATCCCTGCCTTTAAGTGTACTCCGATCCGTCCGCACATTCTACTCTAGTTGTTTTCTCTGTTATCGCTCTGACCCTCGTCTCGCCATCTCTATCACTTTCTCTCTATCTTTTTTGTAGTTTGTTGTTTGCACATATTTGCGTGCCCTACCCTCCTTCCCTACACTTTGTGCACTTCTTTTTGAGTTGTATGAGCGATTTTCAAGATTTTCTCGTGTTCTTACTCTTTTACTCTTATTTTCGTTTTGATAATTATAGATTGTTATCGTAGATGTTCTTTTTTCAACCGAAATCCGGGTTTCGACCATTGTAAAGTAGGACTAGTTGATTTTGTGTTTCGCCTCGATTACTTTTTGTTGATAAAGATGGCCCAACCAGTTTTTTGCTCTTTGTAGGTGGCTATGTATGAATGGTATTGTCCGAAGCATATTGGTAGTGGGGACGTAGTGTGATCTCAGTAATCGATAAATCGATACGATTACAGTAACCTCAGTTAGTCGGTTCGGGATGCGCACATACGTGGCCGAGGTGGGCGAGATCGTGCGTGCGGCACGCAGAGATGACGAGGCTGTGGCGGATGTGGAGAGTCGACTCAACTCCATCCTCCAACAGGTATACGGTAGGGGCGGACTACGGTAGTGGTCAATTGGGGCGTTTTTGTGATTACGTGCATGGCTCTGTCTAGTATAATGATAGTATGCTTATCTTCTCATATTTAATGAATGCCAAAATATAGGAAGATTTGGATTGAGGAAATATGGGTAGAGCTAAAGTGGAAATGAGCTTATCACAGTTTAAGTTGATTACTTCAAATGAAATGTTTTGTAGAAATGAAGCCTTAATTGTGCCTTTGGGACACAATAGCTCTATAGCACAATAGGGTGATCAAGTATTACGAAGACTTTTAATTTCCCCCATTATTTCAAGTGTGGTACATCAATCAAGTTCAGATGGTAATATTTATTCAACAATTGCATTGCATTTCACAATCAACAATTACTTCTCGATTCGCTCTCATGTTCTCTTTATGCCGGCCTTCAGACTTGAGAGAGCTGAAAGTTACACAGTTCAATAATCCCACTTGCCTACCATTCAGGTGCTTCCACATCGTGATTGGGCACGAGCAGTGCCGCATCTGGCGACTGCCTCCAAGACGCTGTACTACTCGGCCACACTATTGTCCGGTGAGTGATAATAATAATAATAATTCCTTCTATAGAACACATCGGGGGATTGGGATATATCTGTTAGATAAGGTATGATATCGTCAAGGGGGATGACGGAAACATGTACCAGTTGCGCATTGTTATCTTGACTTTGAATGCCACAACGCCCGCTCAACATTGAATCTTTCTATCGAATACAATTGTCTATTGCTTATCTGGTTTTCAAAGAAATATGCCTTGAACCGGAATACAGTTGCTGATGATTGGTCTATTGTACTGATTTTGTATATGAAAGCGGTTCGGATCAATGTTGACAAGAAGGTCGCGCCTTCATGCGCACAATGGAACACGAAATCACCTTGTGACAAGAGCGGGCATTTGCCATACAATGCACTTCCGTGAACGATTATGACTATGCCTATGCTACCACCCATGCCAAGCTACATCATCCAGGGCACCGTACGGCACCCTGGATACTGTTGCTGGATACCTACAACTACCGTACTTTGAGGTTCGCAAACCCTGGGCGAGGAGTACACACGACTACTTGAGTCGGTGGCGCCCCATCCATCCACTCCACCATGGACGAGGAGGGCGATATTTGTCTTCCTTCACGTATACGCGCCCATCCTCGTCGATCGATTGCTCGAGAAGTTGGTTTTATTGATTGATTGGATGGTTTATTGATTAGCCAGTTATATTGATTGATTGGATGATTTATTGATTAGCCGGTTATATTGATTGATTGGATGATTTATTGATTAGCCGGTTATATTGATTGATTGGATGATTTATTGATTATCCGGTTATATTGATTGATTGGATGATTTATTGATTAGCCGGTGATATTGATTGATTGATTGGATTGATTACTCCGGTTTTGCAGGGTAATATTACGGTAAGTAGCGCGCAGAAAGTAACGTACCTCTCACTTACTTTTTTGTTACTGTTTTACTAATTCATGAGTATATAGCGGAAAAGTAAGTATTATAGAATTACAAAAGTTTTGCATACATCGCGCAAATGCCGAATATAGTAAACTTCTCCACCGTTGAGAAAAACGCACTCCAAAATTTTCGCCTAATTTTGGGAGGTTTTTCCGAACGTTTTGTAAATGCATATAATTTTATTTTTGCTGAAAGCCCAATTAAATAACGAGAAGACGCCATAAAAATCGATGAAATAAGAGAAAATGGTATGTTACGCGAAGAAGTGGGCGGAGTCTGAGTATTGCGCGGCAAATAGCGGAATTTGTATTGTTCGGACAGTTTTAATTCTGTAATATCTTTCTGTGCGCTACTTACTGTAATATTACCCTGCAAAACCGGAGTAGCTCAGAAAATTTACGGATACCGTAACAGTCGATTGGGACGAAATAGTTCTCGTGTTATCTCCTTTAGCTTTATTTATTGTATTAATATTAATGTATTAATGGACACTAGGTTGATTGCGAATATACCATACAAAGGTATATCTAATTTTTTAGGGCCGAACGTCATTTGCAATCCGCGTCTACGGAGCGCTTCGCGGGCGTCGACGTGCGTCGCAACCGCGTGGCGCGCGCCTCCTTCCTGCGGATGATACGATGGATGAGGTGGGTTGCGGTGATCTTCATAGGGCGAAAAGTATGTTACCAAGTACCAAGCCTGATCGCATTTTGAGCCAAAATTTCACAAAAATCGAAAAACCTGACCGCATTTTGAAAACCAATAACCTAGCTATTCGACCTGTGATGAATGATCATATATTGATCGTATGGATATAGACAGCGTACGAGGGATTGTGGGTTGTTCCTTAGAATGGATTCATAGTGTTCATCCGACGTTTCACGTATGTACGAAGAAAAAGAGTAACTTTTGTTTCAAATAATTTCGTTTATTGGTGTTTCTTCTTCATTATGCGCTGTGAACTCGCGCTTCTTCGAAGTCTCTCGAATGTTCTGACTAGTTCCTAAGCTACCGTATCTCCATTTTCGCAAATATCCCTTCAGGACTTCGTGTGCCTTGAGTAACGGGTTGTACCTTTACCTTTACCTTACCCTGCAGGACCTCCTTCTCGCCCACCTTCCATCGTGTACATTTGGCGGCCTTCTACATCTTCGGCACCTACTACCATCTGTCGCGGCGGATATCCGGCGTCCGCTTTGTGAGCTTCTCCCCGCAGAGCGACCTCAAGGTCAGTGTTGTACTCTTGGATAGTACTATGGTGGCTATGATGAGAGGAGTACGGTAGATACGGTATTCAGACGTACAGTACGGGTCAGAATTTACGACAGTAGATATTTTTGGTTATATCTTGTACTGGTACCGAGGAGATATATCATGACTCCTGTGTCATGGCAAACTCTCGTCGATATGTGTTACAAAATATATCCTAAAATATATAATATTATATCATATAATTTTGGCTTGTACTGTATACTGTAATGCAGAATAGGAATGCATTTATGGAATAAATAAGTTGATCTCCTATATATCCCTATTGATTGAAGGCACTGAAAGTGTACCGATGGTTGGGCTACGTGACACTGGCCCAGTGTGTCCTATCGATCGTACTGTGGGCGTACGCTGAGAATAAGAAGGATGAAGAGAAGAGGACGAGGACGAAGACAGCGCGAGATGAGCCAATCGTCGATAGTGATGGGGAAGAGGATGAGGACGAGAGCAAGGTACGGTAGGATTTTGTGGGATACCTAGGATACTGTAAGATACTGTAGGAGATAGTGGGATACGGTATGCTACAATTCTTAGCAACTGCAGTCATGGGTATATAGTTGATTGAGCAATGAACACATATAAACTTACTTACTTACTTAGTTACTTACAATTATTAAGTAAGTGTATTGTAAACTATTGTAAATACAAACTATTGTGTCAGAGCTGTGGCAACTTGAGATAATCAGGAAATACATATATGATTAACTATCTATCCACATATCTAACTATCGATCGATTACAGTATCCATTACATTACATTATAACAACTTTATTCAGCTAATATGGGTCAGCTGGGTCGCCATTAGGGTTCTCCAATGAGCGCATCGTATCTCGTGAGTTGCCCGCATCTGTCAAAAAATTATCGACTGTCCAGTCGTCTTCCTCTTTCTCCTTCATACGAACTTCACAAAGATCATTGGTTTCTGCTCTAATCTTCACAATGTTGTCATCGAATTGAACTGACCTTCCATCGGCAATTGAGACGTTCATCGTTGTCACGAAGATTTGGAGATCCATGGTGTGTATCATGTGTATCCATGATACAGTATCCATCTATCTTAATATTTAACTATCGATCGATTACAGTATCCATCTATCTTAATATTTGAGTATCGATCGATTACAGTATCCATCGTGTGCATTGTGTGCGTGCGCTCGTCCGCCCGCGTGTCCTCCGTGCGGCCACGTCGCGTGCTGGTCATGCCTGGTGCAGATTGCTTCCACGAGCACAAGTGGTGCGGATACGGTAGGCGACTTTTGCCAATTTTATTTGTGGTGCGGATACGGTAGGCGACTTTTGCCAATTCTATTTGTGGTGCGGATACGGTAGGCGACTTTTGCCAATTGTATTTGTGGTGCGGATACGGTAGGCGACATTTGCCAATTTTATTTGTGGTGCGGATACGGTAGGCGACTTTTGCCAATTTTATTCGTTGCTGCATAGGGCACATTATTAGCTTATTTAGTTATGTTTAAAAATTACATTTAAAGTGCATGCATACTTATTCTGGTAGATCTATTAATTATATTAATTTAATTACTGCATTTTCAGAGTTCGCCCCGTTGTCCCCACTGTCGATTGGCGTTCAGACCGCAGCAGCTCTTGCCCTTGCTCAATTTGTAGTTTGATCTCTGATCTTTGTACTTTGTAGTTCGCTCAATCATGTAGCTTTTCGTATTGTACATATCTCCTATCGATTCGTGATCATTCCATATTTATTCTGCCATATCAGAGAATAAAGTCATATCTACCTCCTATAGAGTGTTCATTGACAGATTAATAGTTGAGTATACTGTATCAGATATTTATTGATCAAAAAATAATCGATATTGGACACTCAATCGATCCATTGTAGTATGCTGAGCAGATTGGTGACGCGACGCTGCGTACTAGGTGAGTTACCGTAGTCCAGAAGATCCGTGCAGGACCTGTCACATTAGAATATGTTCAGATATTGCTGCGCGCGCGTGCTCTACTGAAGCTGCGTCAACATCTGATACGGTAGGGTGAATTATTGATCGGTTATGGTATCAGGGTTACTGTAAACAGTAAGTTGTATTGAGTACATTTGCATGATTTGTAAATTAGTAATTTGCTCTTTCAATACATTTTCATTACCCTCGCCGTTTGTTTTTATATAGTGGGTCGATTTTAGAAATATGGTGGGTCAATTTAGAAAATCCGTTATTTTTCGCTTATTTTCGTATCAAGTGGCTGAAAATGAGCCATATATAGTGGGTCTATCCTCGCATTACGATGGCATGGTAAGCCGGTAAGATGATTCTAAGCCGATTGAATCGATTAACTAGCCGTTGCAGCACCCTCCACTGTACCTATCGGGCATCCAACCGACGGGCGTACCTCATCTCGGCAACTACTTCGGTGCCATACGACCATGGCTGCGCATCCAGAAGGTTCGTAAAATGATCTTTGATCTTTGCAGTTTGATCTTTGATCTTTGTAGTTTCATCTTTGGTCTCATTCAGGAGCAGGCCGGTGTGCCGTTCTACATTGGCATCGCTGACATGCACGCGATCTCGCTCGGTCCTATTCCGGCTAATGGAGTGAGTGTAGTTTGACCTCTGTTGTTTGTAGTTTGACCTCTGACCGTCTGTAGTTTGTGTTTGATCATTTATCTCTGATAATTCATAGTTTGGTTTCTGGCTTACTGTGATTTGCATTTTGATCTCCGTATTTTGTAGACTTGTATTCCTTACAGCTTCGCAACAGCGTCTTTCACATGGCCGCTGCACTGGTCGCAGCTGGCATCGATCCTGCACGTACCGTAATCTTCAGGCAATCGGCCATTCCCGAGGTACGGTAGTAGTTTGTAGTCTGATCTTTGAACTTTGATCTTTGATCTTTGATCTTCGTAGATCGCCCAGCTCAGTTGGATTCTCGGCTCGCTGCAGACGGTGTCGAAGCTGCAGCGACTGCCGCAATACAAGGACAAGTCGAGCAAGTATGATACACACAGAGAAATAAGTGTTCTCCACGGAGTATAAGACCTGTGATTCTGTGCACAAAAAAGTTAAATATAACACTTAACAGGCCTTATGTGCTGCGGGTTACACTTATTTCTCTGTGTGTGGAGTATTTCATGGTTGTTGTACACGGTTGATCTCTGAGGCCGTAGACATGAACGTTGGTGAACCGTTTGTCGAGGAAAATGACGTCACGGGCGTAGGCGGAACAATAACAATAAGGCCCTAACAATAAGGCGGTGACGTCACGTTTATTGGCAAATGGTTTGACAACGTTCGTGGATATCCATACTCTGGTCTTTTATGACTGACATGAATCGATGATCCCATATGTTTTATACTACATTGGCTTCCGCTCTACCTTCATTTGTGGATTGGGCTTATAAAAACACCAAACTGCGGTAAGATCGAGCAGACCATTGTCGTTTCAGGTTCGCCCGATCCGGCGTGCCACTCGGTCTACTCTCGTATCCGGTGCTGCAAGCGGCCGATGTCCTCGCCTTTCGGTGAGCAATATTTTATTGATTTATTGATTTTCTTTACGATGATCTTTGATCTTTGATCTTATTGTGCCTTCTCAGCGCAACACACGTGCCTGTGGGCGCCGACCAGTCACAGCACATTAACCTTCTCACCGATCTGGCGCAGACCTTCAACACAGCCTGGTCGGTCGACCTGTTCCCGGTACCTAAGGCGGTACGTAGTAGTTTATAGTTTGGTCTTTGTAGTCTGATCTTTGTAGTTTAATCTTTGATCTCTCAGGTGATAGCGCCGCACGCACGCATCAAGTCACTCCGCGCGCCTCATCAGAAGATGAGCAAGAGCGAGAGCAGTGAACGGTACGGTGTCGATTTATTGATTTATTTTTTAAATTACTGTATCCGTTATCGATTGATCTATGATCTTTGATCTTTGTCAGTGGCCGCATCTCGATCACGGATACGGCTGACGCCATTGCGGAGAAGTGTCGCAAGGCGCAATCGGATGCGATTCCCGAGATTGAATACAACCCGGGTAGGCGAACTGCTGTCGCGAATCTGGTAGGTGATCTTTGATCTTTGAACTTTTAATCTATAGAGATTTAGGTGATCTTGGGTACGCTGTGTCGTTTGATCTTTGATATTTGAAACCAACCTTTTCCAGATCGATCTACTGGCAGCTATTCGCGAGACTACTCCCGAGGCTATTGTTGAGCAGGCTGACGGATGGAATACGGTGCAATTGAAGGTTGGTAAAAAATCATATACACAGTAATATTTCATTGCCACATAAAACAATTGGCTTTGGCGACGTCGTCGGCATTTACACGAAAGAATACAAAGAAGAAGAAAAAGAAGAAGAAAAATCGTGAATGCTGTCGTCTACGTCGACAAAGCCAATTGATTGACATTTCAATGTAACTATAATAAATATTACACTTCAACAAACTGTGTTTGTTTAGCATAATATAATATTATGACTGATAAATCTATGATCAGAAGTTGCGTTATCCGTTTTCAAACCACATAAATCACAGAGTTTTTGTTCATTCTAGGAGACCCTGGCAGTCGAGACCGAAGCGCTGGTGGGACCGATTCGGACCCGATATGAGGAGCTTGTGAGCGACCCTGAGCAGGTACGGTAGCTTTTGGGGTACTGTATCGAGGATATCTTATTGATTGATCACTTTATTGATTCGATAATTTCAGATTCACGATATCTTGAGAGCGGGTGAGGAGCGTGCCCGATCGATTGTGAGTGCGACGATGGATGATGTGGTGCGAGCAGTGGGATTCCTGTGAGGGTTACGGTAGCCCCAGGTCCCGTGCCGACTTTTGAGCTTTAGCATACTGTAGGAGTTGATTGTTATTGATTGTTTGCGTTGACTACTTTGTTTGTTGTTTGGTGTTTAAAGTTGGATAAACTATTTTCAAACATTAATAAATATGATAGTTTGCGTGGTAAAGTAATTCATCAACGATCATAAAAGAAGTTGATCTAATTTAGATATTTTGAATGATGGATTTTTATTAAAAGAGTTTTGCAAAAGATGCAACGATAGAGTAGAACGTCGTGTTAGTGAAAGATAAATCAATGAAAATAAAATTTAAAAAAAAATCCAATACATCACTTCACTCTTGCAGTAATAATGAAGGAAAACACAATGGGATCGAAACTTTAAAGAAGGGGGCCCACGAGTTTTTTCGTGACTAAACTGGCCAAGCAGAACTATAGATCACATCTCCACGTATACAAAACCAATTTTCTCTAAAATTTTAGGTGCACCGGAATGTCGTAATCCGAGCATAAAGTTCATTGATCCCTCAGGAAAGGCGCGAGTTTTTGAATTTGAAGGATGCATATAAAGAAAATTGCAAACGAGAATCGAACCCACGTAGCGCGGTTACTAGCGCTAACCACTAACCACTGAGCTACACGCTCTATACACCGATTCGCTCATATCTAATAGAGAACACAATGCCATCTCCTATGCCCCATGTTCTTCTTGTCAATAGTGCACTCCAAATCTCGTGGGTCCCCTTCTTTAACAATTATTTATTTATGTGTATCAGTGAATATAAATAATAGATGAAAAACGACAACAACAACAACGTGATAATAATTTTTTTCTTGAACGATACAATTGTATTGTTTCTTGCTGATTATTTGGAGAATAAATTATTTAAATAATATAAATAAATAATTTATAAAATAAATAAACAACGATGATAAACATTAGTGTTGAGAGATATGTGATCTGTTGTTACTTGTATGTTGTACTTTGTCATCGAATTTCACAGAGGTAACGATTATCTTCACAGCGCCGACCTGTAGACCCATAGTCTTCCTTAATCTCGCTCGTATTTTGTACCACGCAATGGCCATTGTCTGAAATTCTACGTTTTCGTTAACATTTATTATGAAATCAATGAGGCACATGAAATAAAGTGCAAAGAATTTTGAAGTGATCTAGCGAACAGCTGAAAGTTGGAGAAGGGGGCCTTCGAGTTTTTTGTAGTGACTAAACTGGCCAGCCAGAACGGTAAATCACATCTCCCTGAATACAAAAACCAATTTTCTCTAAAATTGCCACTATTTTATGAATACGGCCTCTGGTTCCCCTTCTTTAACACATAGGGAGATTCACTCTGAGCACCTGAAGGTGTAAAAATGCACCTGTTCAAATTAACACATCATTCATGTATCTGTGCACAATTTGAGAAGCAAGGTAACAACTGACTGATCAAAGCTGTGATCTCGATATATCAAAGCTGTGATCTAGATATTGCAGCATTTTAGTCGTTCTTCCTCTTTTATTCAATATTTATTATTTACAGAATATCGTTACTTTCTCTTGTTCAAGAATCGATAAATAAATTATTATTATTATTATTATAACTGACCCTTCCCATGCGATAAGTCTTCACCAGAAACACGACGGATACCAAGGACGCCGAATGGCTAAAGAGCATCTGAATAATTTATATAATTAATTAATTAAGTAATTATACATTTAATTATTTAATTATAATTATTATTTGTAAAATTATATAACACAGTGTGACACGTACGATGAAGATCAGGCGAAATACGCAGAATATGGTGGGTACAAACGTTGAATGTATCAACATCGAACAGATCAAGACGAATTGAGGCATGACGACGCAGAGGATGCAAATAGTCAACTGCAACATATGAATATCAGAGAGGTTAACTGCCTTGTAATAAAATTTTATTAATATGGTTTGTTGTACAAGTACTTTTTTTTGCCTGCACTTTAAATGTAATTTTTTAAAAATATTTGGTGAATGTGAACAAACTGGTGTTGCTGGGAGGAATTTTCCGCGGAACAAAATTTACTTAGACAAAACAAATTCAATGTTGTTTTCAGTTTTTGAAAGAAATCAGACCTGTGCCCCGAATATAGTCATGAGTTGGTAGTGACGTCTTTGAGAAACTGTTGACATGGAATTATTCTATAAAATTGTTTTTTTTTTGCAGAGGGTTTTATTGTCGTGATCGTCACTATAAGCATCATTTTGAATTTGTTTGCTAATTGTAAGAAAAAAAAACGCCCCTTTCTATGGGGCCTCACTGTGCGTTAGACTTTGACAGCAAAACCACCGCTCTTGCTTGTTTGGCAATCAAAGAAAAATGGCCAGAACACTGTGGTACCACTGTACGTTGACGATTCACCTTTCTCTTCTTGCTCGTAATTAACCCATGAACGATGAATACGATGAATGCTGGAGCCACGGCAGCCATGGTACACATATACAAATAAACTTCTGAAACCACAATGACAATTGGTTTGCTAGAATCGTAATGCACACAAAGAAATATGCGTTATCCACGGAAGTTATACTCACCGTAACGAAAGAATTCCGCATTTCCAATGTCTCCGAAAAGTAGCAAAACTCCTCCGCGATCGAGAAATATGTGAATTTCGGGTAACTAAATTCCAACAGGTATTTAAAGGGAGAGTGACTTGTATCATAATAAACTTTTATGTAAACTAACTCAATGGGGGTTCTACTGAAGATGGCCAACCCCATTGGGTAGAGGTTCACTGTCTAGAACCTAATGGCCGAAACAGTGAATCTCGGCTCTACTAATAACTACTTTAGTTTCATTATTATCTAATTTATGAGTACATTTGCATGTTTAACTATGACATATTTCGCTTATAATTCACTCAATGGTCTCTTCGACGCGCAATGCTTTCTCACTGTTAGATAACAGAGAAATAGTGTACACAATGTACAGTCCCGCCCGATCGCCCTGTCTAAACGCGATTTTTGACCATCGTGTCGTATTGATTGATTCCTCTTTTCGCGTTCTTGCGCATTTCTGAATAGAAATTGTGGGAAATTCAAAATTTGAATATTGCATACGGTATCATTGCAGTATATGTACCTACGAAATTGCCAAACTGAGTTGCACTATCTAGAGTCAAGCAAAATTTTTCGTTTCTGTGGCATTATGAATCATTTCGAACATAACAATGTTTAGTACACTCTTCATATTTTTAGGAACATTATTCAGCCCGTAAAACGAGATGCGGCACAGGCGGCACGCCGCGTGCCGTGGCGTGCCGCGTTTAGACAGGGCGATCGGGCGGGACTGTAGAGAGGGGGAACGCTCCCTTTAACATTATAAAGTTGATTATTTACAGATTTTTTCACTGTATTTTTCTACGAAAAGAGAAGCATAGTTTCAACTTTCTGTTGCACCTGTCATCGGTGTATCAAGTAAATAAATAAACACTTAAAAAAACTTGCCTTTATCAGGGTCTCATATATGGACGAGTCTTTGCCAAATATCACGAAGCCCACAACATTTGAATTTAAAAGAAGAACTTCGATAAAGACAACAATGATCTGTGTTCTTTAAAAAGTAGTATCTCAAACTAATAAATATAAAATACAAAAAAAACGCTTGGTAGATTTCATCAGGAAGAAATCACACTCAACGGTACCGTTAACAAATAATTCGATCCCATAAAAACCGAACTTACCTACGAGAGAGTAGTAGGGCACTATCCGTACCGACTAATATCATTTGATGAATTCGCATCAGCAGATAATGGCATGTGAGCACAGGGCAAACAACAGCAAACGGTATTAAAATCTTTAAAGGGATACTTCGTCGGTAATATTTGCGTTTCAAATTTTCCAATTCTGGAAATTAATTAGTGTCTTCTAAAGATACCAGGCAACGCTTTATGGTGTCTAGAGAAATATATAAAAAATTTATATTTCAAGTGCATGCAAACCTACACTTGTACATCTATTTATATTATTAATTTAATTGTAGAATTTCTCTGAGAACTTACTAATATTGCATCCCTGGGTAGACGATACGAGGTGCATAGAATGCCTTCACAATACATTCCAGGAAATGGTGAAATGGGATAAATACAAAGGCCAAAATTGATCAGGAGATCCATAATAAGCGTGCCGATCTGTTAAAAGAGCATTTGATTTTTCTCAACGGTATCTTCAACGCTTTACACTCTCTCATTGTTAGAAAACAGAGAAATAGTGTGCGCAATGAGGAGACCATTGACTGAGGTAACGCTCCTTTTAAGCAATTCTGTTTGCATTTTTTCACATTTTTCATTGCGATTTCAGTCTTCCGCCACATGAGAAAGATAAATGTGCTTTTTTATTAACTTTTTTTTTTATTTTAAAATTAATTTTACTTGGTTCGCGACGTATCCATATAGCATATCGGTCCGCATCTGTTTCCTCTGTTGATAAAGCATTAGGAACGTCACCGGGTGAAGAACGCAGAGAGAAACAACAAATAATACTTTTTGGTATCTATGGACAAGTTGGATTAAATCAAATTAATTAATTTTATCTACGCCTGAGGCGCAACCAGACATGTGATAATAAACAACCTTTAAAACTTTTGCGAGCAAACAAATTGTTTTTTTTTATTATATGGAAATATGGTTTAAAGGCACACCCCAACTTAATTTAAAACTCTCCGCTCTTGCAATGATCTCTCGCTTTCTTTGTCTTCCAGAGAGGAGAGTAAGATTGGCTCGAGGTGTGCATTTAACTCAGTTGAAGAATAGACTCACTGGAAGAAAAAGGGCATGAAAAATACTTTGTCGTAGTAGAAACCGTAAAGTAGTTCGTGCGATTTGTTCTCCATTTCGTTCAAGATTCAATTGAAAACGAATCAGAACAGTCGTTAAGTAATATTCCACCTGGTGTTATGAACTTAGCAACATTTTGAGTATCTTTCCTTCGTTACGTTTGACTCACGGGCTTTAGCTCACACTGAAAATATCGTTAAAGGTGGACTCCCGCGAATATTTTCGTGAACAAACTGTGCAGACAGAATCATAGCAAAAGTTATTCTACATACCGTACACTATTTATTTTATGATGATTCAGCTTATTGATCGCTCGAACCATGAATGAACCATCAGGCCCCGTGCAGGGAAAGGCGCGCTTTTTGAAAATAGGAAAGTTCGGCAATAGGATTCGAACCCGCGACCATACGCTTTCTAGTCAGAAGTTTTACCACTACGCTAAGGGAACGATAATTAGTCTCCCTATCTTCTTGCATATCACTACACCCTTGCATAAGCGAGATGTAGGAAATTTGCATGATCATTCGCGGGTATCCACCTTTAAATTAGCCACGTTATGTGTAAAACCTTGTTGATCAATAGTAGTATGGTAAAAGGTTATGGTAGGTTACAGTAACTAGTCAGTATAGCTCGGTGGTTATGGTATTATATTATTGCAAAAGTTTTGCACACACCGCGCCAAATGCCGAATATAGTAAACTTCTCCACCGTTGAGAAAAACGCACTCCAAAATTTTCGCCAAATTTCGAGAGGTTTTTCCGAACGTTTTGTTAATGCTTATAATTTTATTTTTGCTGAAAGCCCAATGAAATGACGAGAAAAAGTTTTAATTCTATAATAACTGCTTACCGTACCCCTTTGGGCAATCAGGGGTTTCCATCGGACTCAATACACATCAAAATTTATGTGTTCATGTGCGTATATATTTTCTATGACGGTATTGGTCCAGGAGCTTGATTAAATTGAAGTGATGTTGGGTACTCTGTCTCGTTCGATATTTGATCTTGGAAATTTATTATTCCTGATCGATCCCACTGGCAGCGATTCGCGAGACTACGCCCGAGGCTATAGTCGAGGAGGCAGACGGCTGGAATACTGTATAATTGAATTTTGGTAAAGAATCGAAGAGAACAGTTGTGACTGATAAATCTCTGTTCAAATTTTACGTAGAGAATGGGACATGTTCTATTTTCTCATCACATCAATGACATTTTGATCACTCTAGGAGACCCTTGCAGTCGAGACGCTGGTGAGACCGATGAGGACCCGATATGAGGAGCTACGTTTATAAATTGATGTGTTCATTCTCTCAGGCAACTCGAGTTGAGTGTAATTAGAAACTACGAATCTAATTAAACTCGGGTGAGCTCAGGTAACTCAACTCAGGTAATTCTAGCGCGATTAGCTCCTGACGTGACCGAATTAGATTGGAAAATCAGCTAATTAGATTCAAAAGCTCCCAATTAGACTCAAAAATCTCGTAATTAGATTCGAAGTTTCTAATTACATTCAAAAATCTCCTGATTAGATTCGCACTTCTAATTAGATTCAAAAATTTCCTGATTAGATTCGCAGTTTCTAATTACACTCAACTCAAGTTGTCTGAGAGTGACTACCCGTAAATATTGAGCGTATAAAATCACTTGTTTTCTTTGTACGAGTATGACTATTTCTGGTTTTGCATAGTTCAGAAACTATGGCGATCTCTGTTAAACGGTGAAGATCAGACGAGGGGTTAGGTGTGAGGAAGTGGAGAGGTAATCGAGAGTTAGGCGAGAGAGTGCAGGCGCCCGTTGTCTCGGTATTTACATAGTTTGTCATTTTCTTATGAAAGTAAATTTTATTACGAACAATAATTATGAATGTGAATTCGAAAAAAAAAGAATCTTCATATTGATCAATCTATGCAATATACAATGCTTTTTTAAATACGTAATCATTGAGTTGGGAATGGTTGCAATTAATCGTTTAGTCGAGACATCTATCCGATATCTTGGTCTATTTTCTTTGTCCATTAATCTTTGACCTTTGATCTCTAATCTTATTATTTTTTTGTAATGATCTGACTTTAAAATCTATGTATAATCGATACAGATAAGCAAAATTGAAAATTTTTAAATATTTGCAATATCTCTGTTATCGTATGCATACATGCACAATTTGGAAGACGAGCTTTATTCTATCTTCACATTTATCGAATATCAAATCGAATTCCGCAAAATCTCATTGATATTTCTGAAGATATTCATAAATTATATTGATCTCAAATGGTTAATTCTTACAAAGATGCAGTTCTGGTTACACAGGTTCCTTCCGTCACCGTAGAACAAGTCACACCTGAAACGAGGAACACAGATGGAAGGGTCGGTACGAGCCAAAGTAATGGCTAATTGTAATGCACCCTTACATTTTTCTTACATGCGTACGCAGCAACCCCCTCTGCCGCGTCTCCGTCATTACTGCGGGGGATACGGCGTACGCATGTACGGAAAATGTAACACCGCCTTTGCGACAAAGCAATAAATAAGTGAAAAACTGACTTCATCTTGCAAAAGGAGTAGAAGAAACCGTTACTGGAGAAGATGGGCGCGATAAGGAGGAGAAGAAGTAGAAGACGACGCATCGATGAATGAATGAATGAATGAATCAACCGAATTAAGAGTTATATACTACCGATCATCTAGGAAAATTGTGTATGCTTTCAATTCAATTAGCTAATTACGAAAATCTCTTCAAGATACATATGTATTCTCTCCATTTTTGTTAAATTTCACATAATTTGATTAGAATATTGGAGAGTGCTTAATTGTCCACGGTTTTCAATTCATTCTTCACTCACACATCCAAGCTAATTTGAAACCCTCCTCTCTGGTCGCACTCTCTCGCTCTACGTGTCTGCGAGAGAGCGTTGCCAGAGCGGAGCGTAACATTAAGGATGTGAATTTTCTGATGATCGAAGTTCTTTCTCTTCTCTTCAATAAACGTTCATCGAAGACCTTCTATCTTATAGTAAAGGTAAAGGTGAAATGGTAAGGGACAACCCGTTATTCAAGGCTCACGAAGTCCTGCGGGTGATCACTGCTAGGACAGTCTCATCATCTATGATTTCATGGTAGTTTGGTTATCAGGCACTACTTCAGAACGAGGTACCATGGGCTGCTACAGGGCCGCACATCTTTTCACCTAAAAGTTATACTCTACGGGAGAAGAGGACGCGGTGCTCTGTCCTCCGCAAGGGAATTGTTTTTGAGTGTAGTTTACTGTGGTTGGTATTGCTTGTGTTCCTGTTTCTTGTATCACATCTTTGAATGTATGATAAATTAAATTGATTTGAATTAAAATTCTTTGTTTTTTAAAAATTTAAATTGCATAATATCAAAAGCAATGCACTTCGTATTCATCTGGATCATTTTTTATCTTCATGATCCACTCTCTATTCGAACAGGATCTTTGATACTGAATCTTGTGTTTTGGGGATGTGAACCACGATGTTTGCTCCCATCGACTGGTAACAATGTTATTCGCAGAAAAACAGGTGGAAAATAAATATCGACGGTTTGATTTATTTTCAAGACAAGATACTAACGAAATGGAGAATGAACCACCACTACGCTACGGTTTCTACAACGATAAAGAATATCTCATGGACTTTTATTATCAGTGAGTTTTATTTTTTTTAAACATTAAATTTTTTTTAAACCATTTTTCGAATAAAGCATTTGTTTGCTCTCAAGAAACCAATAATAAACTTGATATGCCTAAAAACTCATAAACTATCAGCGTTAAAATTTCTTAAAACTTTATAGAACATTTCATGAACTTTTATTATACCAGTACCAGTGAGTTTTCTTAAAAGGAGTTAAACTATATCTTGTTCATTAATCCAACTTCTCCGTAGGTATCAACGAATATTATGTTGTATTTCTCTCGGCGTAGTTCATCCTATGACGTTTCTCATGATATATCAACAGAGGAAACAAATGCGGACCGATATGGTTTATGGATACATCGCGAATCAAGTAGGTTAAAGGTAAAAAGGTAAAGCTAAAATCACGTTAATCATGTATTATCAAAAGATCCATGTGAAACGAATTTAAAGACACATTTCGAGCTAACTTTAAACTCTCTTCGTTGGCAATGCTCTCTCGCTTTCTTTGTCTACGAGCGTTACCAGAGCGGAGAGTAAAATTAGTGTCGGGTGTCTTTTTCAAATAAAGAAGTTATTGTAATAAATATACATTTATCTTCTTTCACCAATGCCGGAAACCTCACAACGCATTGAAGAAAATGAAAACAAATACCATTTTTATAAATCGTCTCTATAAAAATCACGTTCTTTGCAGTTCGGTATGCTTACTATGGACGCCCTTTTCAATTTGGGCCTTGGTGCATATTTCATCTCACCATATCCTGGATTATATTGCGAAGGCATATAAACTTCATATCTTAAGGCACTAAGGCACTTCGTATCGTCTATCCAAGGATGCAATATTAGTAAGATATCTTGAGAAATTCTATAATATAGAGTGATTTTTTTTCAAACTTAATAGACCATGTCAGGGAGTAATTGGATATACCAGATTCCTTTAAGTTTCTATTACCGTTTGCCGCTGCAGTTCCTGTTCTTCCAATTCATTTTCTGCTGTTGCGAATTCATCAAATGATATTAGTAGGCACTAATAGCGTCCTTCTCCTCTCTCGTAGGTGAGTTATTTATTTTTATTTTTTATTTTATTTGTTTATCCATTTATTTAATTTATATTTTATTTTTTAATTCAAAATTATTGATCAACGAGTGCTTTCTCCCTTTGAAACCCATCAAGCATTCGCTTATCTTGCTTTTTTTGTTCAAATTTGAGCCACTTCTTTTTTTCACAGAGCTCAGATCACTATCGTCGTTCTCGAATTTATCCTTACTTATTCACAAGTTCCGGGCTTCGTACTTTTTGGCAAAGAGTCATCTAAATATGAGTCTCTAGTAAAGGCGAGTTGAAACCATGCTTATAGGGAGCGTAACTTCTCTCAACGGTCTCTTCGACGCGCAATATTCTCTAGTTGTTAGAGAACAGAGAAATAGTGTGCGCAGTGAAGAGTGAGGTAACGCTCCCTTTATTTCCACACCTTATCGCTGAAAAAAAATCAGCCGGAAGCAGCGTGGTTATTTTTCTCGCTAAGTGATTTTAAGTTGCCCGAACTTCAATTTTTTATCGATCGCGGAGGAATTCTTCTATTGTTCGGAGATATCGGAGATACAGAATTGTTCGGATACGGTGAGAAGAAGCTTAAACTCTGGTATTTTAAAACTTGAAGTTTACTTACACTTTCACTTTAGACTTGTAAGTCTCCAGTGAAAGTGTAAGTCTACTTAAAGTGAAGATGTGACGTCACTCACTTGAAGTAGACTTAAAGTAAACTTCAAGTCAGTGACGTATTTACACTTACAAGTATACTTAAAGTTTTGAAATACCAGAGAAGGAACTCCCCTAGCTATTTTACTCTCTACCTCAGCAATACTTTCTCGCAGAGCAAGAAAGCGTGAGAGTGTGGCTAAAGCGGAGTGTTTCAAATGTCCCGTGATGTCACTTTAACATGACCCTAAATATTAGATTGTCCTTATGAGATTAATTGAGCACCAATGATTGCGGAAGAGCTAAGCTCTGGTATTTCCAAACTAGCAGTCCACTTACTCAATTATTGTCAAATCATGTTAGTGACTAGAAGTTTGCTTCAAGTTGACGAAATGCAGTATTATCACTTGCAGTAAGCTTGCAAGACTAATTCAAGTGTAGTTTTGAAAAATTTTTTGCAGACACTGCTAATTTGTAAGTAAACTACTGGTTTTGAAATAAACTACTAGTTTTGTAGTAAACTATTCAACGAGTTTTGAAGCAAACTAAAGCAAAACAGCGTTGAAGTGGACTGCTACAGTCGCGCCGGAAAGTCAGTGCCAACTTTTTGTTTTTGCTATATTTTGTGAACCAAGCGTGCTATCGGGCCGCTCTCGCGATTTCTTGTACGAAATTTATCGAGGAATCCGGCCCTGATATTGAGAACTCATGAAAAAATTTCATTATTGGGTAATGATGACGCAATCGAAGTGCACTTTTTAAAAAAATCATAACTCAGAGGAAAATTTTTTCCAGACTACCGTTCTGCTATAAGTTTGAGATCTTCGTGTCGACTACTCAGAAAAATGTTTTTAGGTTGCTGCGATTTTTTCAACCGCAGCGGCCTTGCTGCAAGGTGGCGGCTGCGAACTCATATCTCAGCTCCAAGACCAGCTAGAGACTCGTTCTTAGGATCAAAATGATACTTATGATGTCCAAAAAATATACCCTGAAAGTTTGGTCTTGATCGGACCACAATTGCCTTCAGTACACCAAAAAGTCTTTTCTTCGATGACCTCACTTTTAGGGCCTACAATTATGAGAGTGATTTTTCTAAAAATGTGGTTCTTGTGCTAAAATGTGCTAAATCCATCATAGAATACGTCTAAAAGTTTGTGAGAACAAATCTTGCAACCCCTCGGTGTCACATCAGTCTTTCCCGTGCTGCGCGTGCGCGCGCCCCTCCCCTTACAGGGGTGAAGAGACAGGGAGGGAGTGAAGGGGCTGGAGATGCGTCTCCGAAATGAGCGCATGCTCGCTTGTCATTTGCCGTGAAGATGGAAAGCAAGCTGTTTTCACAAAAGTGTGAGGATGACTTCTGGGATGGATTTGGCACATTTTAGCACAAGAACCACATTTTTAGAAAAAAAAATCACTCTCATAATTGTAGGCCCTCAAAGTGAGGTCATCGGAAAAAATGACTTTTTGGTGTACTGAAGGCAATTGTGGTCCGATCAAGACCAAACTTTGAGGGTATATTAGGGACATCATAAGTATCATTTTGATCCTAAGAACGAGCTTGTCTCTAGCTTGTCTTGGAGCTGAGATATGAGTTTGCAGCCGCCATCTTGCAGCAAGGCCGCTGCGGTTGAAAAAAAATCGCAACCTAAAAATTTTTTTTCTGAGTAGCCGACACGAAGATCTCAAACTTATAGAAGAACGGTAGGCTGGAAAAAATTTTCCTCTGAGTTAAGATTTTTCAAAAAAAGTGCACTTCGATTGCGTCATCATTACGCAATAATGAAAAATTTTCATGAGTTCTCAATATCTGTGCCGGATTCCTCGATAAATTTCGTACAAGAACTCGCGAGAGCGGCCAGATAGCACGCTTTGTTCACAAAATATAGCAAAAACAAAAAGTTGGCACTGACTTTCCGGCACGACTGTAGTTTTGAAGTAAACTATGTACTTGCTTTGAAGAAAGCTAGTAGTGTTAAAGTAAACTACTGTTTTTGAAATACGATAGAAGCTTTACAACACAATTGTCAGTATGGTTTCAGAGATTATTTTGTATTGTTGTGGCTTTGGTGTCCTGGTTCCGGCGTTCATTGTATTTATCGTTCACGGTATACTTACGACCAATAAGCGAAAGATGAACTGCAAAACTAAAAACAAACTGCAAATAACAATTTTTTAGAACAGTGCCATTTCAACAATTTCTCAAAGACGCCATTATCGTCTCATGACTATTTTTGGAGCGCAGGTTTGCAAATTTTTACGAAAATTGAAAACCACATTGAATATGTTTTTCAATATTAGTTTTCCGTGGAAAATTCAAGCCAGTTACATTTGTTTCTTCATATGAACGGGCGTGTGGTGCAAAAACCTTCAGGAATTAGAAGATATAGATGACAAACACAGAGACAAAATAATGTTATCCACGAAGCATAAGACCGGCGAAGAATCATATTTAACATTTTTGTGTGTATAAACAGACTCATCAACTCTTTTACTCTTATTATCTAACTCTAACTCTAACTCATCTAACTCATCAACTCTCTTACTCTTATTATTTTTTCAATCTTATTATACGTAATATTAAAAAGAATGCCATGAAGGGGTTGAAGGATGTCCGTCGCTAACAATAAGATAGCGATAGCGGCGAGGGATTTGGATACAGTGTCATTTTGGGAGCTACGATCGAAGCTCTCCATGATAGCCAGATTTTGCAGTTTATTGCTTGTATGATCTTCTACGCCTCGCCTCTTATCCTGTACCTCGTATCGATGATGATCGACACGAGCTCCATACCTCCAACTCTGCACTCTTTACTTCGCTTCGTGGTCATTGTAAGTGTCACTATATTCAAGGGAGAGTAACCTCATTCAATTGCCACACCATTGCGCACACTATTTCTCTGTTCACTAACAACGAGAGAGCGTAGAGCGTTGAAGAGACCGTTGACAAAGGTTTCGGTCCATTTAATAATGTTGAGTATAATTCGTTCAGATGATCTTTTCCCATGCGGCATTCTGGGTATCCGTCATATTTCTAGTGAAATATAATCAAATCGGCAAGGTCAGTAGCTAATTTTGGGTTCCGTTCTTCTTTATGGGTCCCAAGGAAGTTTACGAGTCCCAAGAAAATTTAAAGGTATGCTCTGTTCTGGTTAATTGATCTCAACCGAATAGATTGGTCCGTAGAAAATAGATTGGAAATAGGTCAGTGTTCGACATCTCTCGTGTACTCCCGCTACGAATTCTTGGAGGAGAGAAGTTAGGTCGAATAGGAATATATATTGAGGTCCTGGGAAGGGCTACGTGGTTTACAATTAGTGGGCACTTGTTTCAAGGTGTGTGGGAATGCTACAGGAGTGGATGATAACGATGAAAAATACACAAGGTGGAGGATCAGGGGGGAGCAGAAAGTGCGCTTGGTACAATATTTTTCATGAGCTCACGGACTGGTAAACTTTCAAGGGACCCGTAAAGTATAACAGAGCCCAGTTTTGCATCTATTTTGCTTCTAAAATTGCAAAAAAAATTGCTTGAACGCCTGCAGGTGTTCCGAGTTAGTGTGTAATCCAACATGTGTTCTTAGATCACCTAAAATGTCTATATAGACGCATTGTTTTTTTTTTCTCAGAGTTTCTGAGAGTATGAGAGTATGAGAGTATTTTCTGAGAGTTTCTGAGAGTCTGAGTGTCTGAGAGCATTTCTATGAGATTCGTGTCCCTCATCATGTTTACTAGAGTTGGCAATAATGCACTATTCATTGCGGGCCCGCCAATGAAAAGTCAATTTCATTGCGGGCCCGCAACGCCCAAATTGCCAACTCTAATGTTTACGGATGTTTTTCTTTCAGAAAATGGCCAGTGCGTGGCAAAGAATGCGCGCAAGGATAAAGAAGCTAATTGGGCTACAGGTCAGCACTGCCAGGATATCTCATTCGTCTTAAAGTCAAGATACGTGTATTCCATCACTATTATGATGGAAGAATTGTCTTTGATTATCACTGGCCTGGCAGTGATCACCCGCAGGACTTCGTGCGCCTTGAACCCATACCTTTTTTACCTTTATTATGTGTAGCTGCCGAAGCACTTTTAAAAAAAGAATTAACATATATTTATTAATGTTTTCTAAATTTTAATTTGTAATTTTACTTTAACGCAAGCAAACTAATAAAGATTTGCACTATATAAATAATTCATTTGTTCCTGCATATTATGTTGCAAATTGCTTTGTAGACCATCGTTATAAATTCTTGTATTTAAAAAGAGGAACCGGGAGATTGTGGATGCGCTATTGACATGAAGAACTTGTGACATACATGAAGTGACCTTTTGTTCTCTATTAGAATTGAGAGGTTGAGCTTATAGAGCGTCTAGCTCAGTGGTTAGTAGACAGTGCTTGTAACCGCGGCAAGCCGATTTTCAATTTTCTATATATTTATCCTTCAAATTAAAAAAAAACTCGCGCCTTTGCCTGTGGAATCAATGAACTTTAAGCCCCAATTCTTTAAATTAAAAAAAAATTGTTTACCTTTAACGATAAACATAGAGTGGTGAAGGGAAAATCAATAAAATAAGATAAATGAGGCAAAAAGCAAGCAAGTTCAAACAATGATTCAAATGGCCACTTCAATAGAGAAAATGATAATGATACAAGACTTAAACAAACCGTACAATAAAACGATGGATCAGTCGGGGATCGAAAAATCGATCCTATTTTCGGGTAGTGATTGCATAATAAAAAAATAAACTGTTGTGCCTATGTGGAAGCGCGACCCGGTTTTACTGAAATGCAGTTCCATTTCTGGTAATATTGATATTGAGATTTCTTACTTGAAAATGGGAATTTGCCTCTGAGAAAATACATTTTCGGTGCACTCACTGGTCCTTCCAGAAAAATCGTTATTTTTCGCATAAATTGTAATCTTTCACATAAAAAATGAACCTTATATAGTGGTTCGATGCTGAAAATGAGCCATATACACTGGGTCGATCCTCACAGTGTGAGGATATGAAAATTGATGTTCTGAGAAGTTTGAGGGAAGTTTTAATGTTCAACGTATTTAGTCTACTTTTAGTCGTTTTTTAATAGTTGTGAGCTTACGTTTTTCCAGCGTTTCTATATTCAGATATGCATTACGCTTAGCTTCTTCGTATCGAATTGTCAGTTAGCATTTGTGCTTGATAGAGGTCGTTGTACTGTATTATGTTGTATTTTAGATTTGTACAGACACAAAAATACATTTGTACATAAATACATCACTTTGACTATTTACTTTCCTTTAAATATATATCGCATTTTAATGCACCTAACCGTGATGTTTGGCAAGATTCAGAGACGCATAATGGCAGGTGGAAAATTTAAAAAAAAACAATAAGTCAGGTGCAAAACGTATTGTTTTATAAAAAAACAAACAATAAATAAAAATATTATATATTTATTAGGTCTTATTGTTGTTTCTCTTTTTTTTTCCTTCTGAATTCTGTTTCATAATTCACTGTGCGAAAAGTATCAAATGTAGAGGTTTTGGTTCTGAATAACAGAATCAATACCTGATCAGAAGATGATAAACGAAGAATTATTCAAGATACATGTAAATACCCCTTGTATATGGGAGCTCAGCACGCCCAGACTAATCAGTCGTTTAGCGGCAACCATTCCCTCCCCAATGGTTCTGTGCTTTCTTGAAGGGCATTAAATCGCAAAAAAAATGTAAATTGTTAGCATAAGTTCAGCATAGTATTTATGCTAACAATTTACATTCGAATTTTCCTTTGGTTTACTTTATGGAGCCAGTACTCTGGCGACCTAAATGCCGGAACAAAATCGTAATGTAACAAGGGAGGCTCTTGTTGTGACGCAAACGATCCAAAAGCGACCCATATACAGTACAGCCCGGTCGTGTTTTGTACACATTCTGCGCTGCGCTCCGCAGCGGGGCGCATTTGGACGCATCACTTATTTCCTTTGCGTATGAATATTTTTGAATTCTCAAAGTCTTAATCATGAGTTTTCGTGGTGAAAAGTTCTTTTAATGACTCAAGAAACTGAAACAAAATTTTTATTAATGAGAAAAAACAATTAAAAGGCAAATCACACTGGTCCGAAAATGATGGGTACTGTAAATTTTAAATTAGGTCTTACGGCGATCGTGCGATCGATACGCAATATTACAGTATACCTTTCCATTAAATTAATAGTGATCAATTTCGGACCAGTGTGATTTGCCTTTTAATTGTTTTTTCTCATTAATAAAAATTTTGTTTCAGTTTCTTTAGTCATTAAAAGAACTTTTTATCACGGAAACTCATGATTAAGACTTTGAGAATTCAAAAATATTCATACGCAAAGGAAATAAGTGATGCGTCCAAATGCGCCCCGCAGCGGAGCGCAGCGCAGAATGTGTACAAAACACGACCGGGCTGTACTGTATGGGTGGCAAGGGTTGAAAGCAGTGCAGTATCGCGGATGCACTAATCGATATTTATAATCGATATTTTTTACACATGTCCTCCCAAAATACACTACGAGATGCAAGGTGGAGTGAGCAACTGCCTCTGCGGCTTAATTTGGGAAAATAATCCAGTGGCCGTATGCATGAACAGCGGAAAACCGTTTTCCGGCAAAATGTGACGTCATTAGCGGAGGCGTTTTTTTTTCCTCAAAAATCCTCCGCCTACGCTAATGACGTCACGATTTAGCGAAAAACGGTTTCCGCTGTTGATGCATACGGCCACAGGTATTGTAGCCTTTTGGTTACTATGTTGTATTGTAGCCTCCTAACCAGTTGAGGGAAGCATAATTGTTAACTCTTTATACATTGACACAAAAACACCTCGCGTATCGCTATACCTGATGGTGCCTTTAAAAATGTGTGCAGGGCGTAGGCGTATACAGTGGTGCACGTAAGCCTTTTCAATGGGCTCCACGCGGCATAGCGCCGCGCCACGCCCCAACACGCCTGGGGGTTTTCTCAATGAATAAAGAGTTAAAATTATGCTTTTAGTAGCGATCGATCTTTGGTTGGGAGGCTACAATATGCCGTAGTAAACGAAATTTTAGGATGAGTCTGAATAGTTTTTTCCAAAATTATCAAAATTATCACACCATTATAATAATTTGTATTCCCGCTTAAATTTGAATTTACCGCGCGTTGTTTTGGCAACGAATGTTTTAATTCATCATCGAAGATGCACAAAATGGAGAACAGATCACTCAAACTACGCTACGGTTTCTACAACGATAAAGAGTATTTTATGGACTTTTATTATCAGTGAGTTTTCCTGAACGGAGTTAAAACATATTTCGAGGTGAAAAAATAAATTGTCTGCTTTAAATCATCTAAAAATCATAAGCCAAAAAACCAACAAAAAAATCATTAAAAGTTACTTTTCCGTAGGTACCAACGAGTATTATGTTGTATTTCTCTCGGAGTAGTCCATCCTATGACGTTTCTCATGATTCATCAGCAGAGGAAACAGATGCGGACCGATATGTTATATGGATACATTGCGAACCAAGTACCATGATTTTAAAACTATGAAAAAGTTAATAGTAGCACATTTATTTTCGCTCATGAATTGAAGACGAATCTCGGCGCATTGAAAAAAAAATTAAAAAGAAAACTGCAAACAGTAATTTCTATTTATAATTTTTTTTGTATACAAAATAAATAAGAGGCCGTTTGCGTAAGACTCGACAAGTGCAGGCACAATCAAAAAATCAAATTTTGGGGATCGGGGTTCTCGAGGGTGCTGTTGACGATGGTCATGTTCATTTTGCACCTAGAGCCACCGGTGAGGCCAGACGACGTCGCGTTGAAATCGCGTTCTTATTGCTAGTCATTTCTCGTCACACGATTTTGCTAATTCCGCCTGTCTAATTGTCTAATGTGTCTAATTTTCCGCCTGTCTAATTCATTTTTCATGAAAAAGTATAAATTTTCAAAAATGGAATTTCACGCCTGCCATCGTCTGGCCTCAACCGTAGCTCTAGGTGCAAAATGAACATGACCATCGTCATCAGCACTATTGAGAACCACGATTCCCCAAACGTAAGCGGCCACATATCATTAAAATTCATTTTTTTTTAGTTCGGAATGCTTACTATTGATCTCATTTTCAATTTGGGCCTCTGTGTATATCCCATGTCACCATTTCCTGGAATATACTGTGAAGGCATACTCTGCACCTCGTATCGACTACCCAAAGATGCAATATTAGTAAGTTCTCAGAGAAATTCTACAATTGAGAAAGATTAGAATCTGAAAGTCTCCGCACATTTTGATATATTTTTACGCAGCATTATTTCAAGTTTCTAATACCGTTTGCCGCTGTATTTCCCGTTCTCCCAATTCATTTTCTTCTGATGCGAATACATCAAGTCGTATTAATTGGTACGGACAGTGCCCTAATACTCTCTCGTAGGTGAGTTTGGATTATGGGAGCGAATTATTGGTTAATGCGGTGGTACATTTTTGCGACGGGAGTACATCGTCTCACGTGTTACGGGCACGTCAACGACGATTTGGCAATTTGTAAATTCCGAATGGAATTTTGACAAACATGCAATGGAATATGCTCCAATTCACTATCAGTGTCATGAATGTAGATGAACGTTGTTCGTAGACTCACGGCATATTCTCTTAGATACATATAGGTTGTCGCACTGTTCAGCTATAGAGAAAGATTAGCTTACTTCAAACTCTCTCAAAAAGACACGTTGGATAATACTCTCTCGCTCGAGATAGTAACGTGGACTGGAGTTAGCTAACTAAGTTATCTCACATATGAGAGAACGTTTCTCTAATTTTCGGATTTTAGAAAACTTATGGCTCAAATATGACACAGTTTGCCGCCAGTGTATTGTCCGTATAAATAAAATGTACTTGTTTAATCAGCTTGCTATTAGCCGGTAAAACGCCGTATTCTATCGATCAACCCCTTTCACCCTTCCCTCTTCGCACTCTCTCACTCACTCTCTCTCTCTGATCTACATGCTATATCGCTTGGATTCTCTCTCTAAACATACAAATTCATTATGGCAGTGGCTGGCTATTCTCGTACCAAATAAACAAGTGTATTTTATACGGTCAATAAGTATGATATTTTCGATCGGGATGTGTCGTCATCGTTGAACGTTTGAGATAGTACTTTTTATAGAGCTCAGATCATGGTCGTCATTTTCGAATTTCTTCTTTTATATTCACAAGTAGCGGGTTTCTTGGTTTTTGGCAAAGAATCGTCAAAATATGAGTCCCTAGTAGAGGCGAGTTAACAAGGGAATGCTAAGAACTCACCATGGAGTTGTGATTAGTGAGATACATCTATCAGTCGGCATAAAATTCTGACTGGAATAAAATTCTGACTAAAATTCTGAATCGGCATAAAATTCTGACTGGATATCCGTTGAATCTACTTGTCACGTGCTTCTGGTATTCGAGAACATCGATAACGAAAACCCGTTTATTGAAGGTATGAACACGACTATCTTGATATGGATAGCCATATCAACTCGGTTGCCATCTCCAATGTCACCGACACTTTTAATTGAAGCTGAAAAGTAGGTAAACGGGTTTTCGTTATCGATTTTCTCGAATACCAGAAGCACGTGGCAAGTAGATTCAAGGGATATCCAGTCAGAATTTTATACTGATTCATTTGGTATATCTCACAAAGAGAACTCACCATGGAGTTAATCATAACTCCATGTTGAGTTCTTAGCATTCCCTTGTAAGTTAGAAAGTCAGTACGGAATCAACTTGGATTTAAATGCCTGTTATATTTTAAGTTGCCCGAAATTCAATTATTTATCGATCGCGGAGGAATTCTACTTCTATTCGGAGATATTGGAAATACTGAATTTTTCTTTTACGGTGAGCAGAACCTTGGCTATTATGATTCTAACAACACAATTATTTGTAAGTTTTCAGAAATTATTTTGTATTGTTGTGTCACCGGAGTCCTGGTTCCATCATTTATCGTATTTATCGTTCATGGAATTCTTACGAGCAAAAAGAGAACGGTGTGTTATGAAAATAAAACCAATCTGTAAATAACAATCGTATAGAAAAATTCCACTTCAACAATTTCCCAAAGACGCCATTATCGTCTCATGACTATTTTTGGAGCCCAGGTCTGCAACTTTTTGCTAAAACTTAACCACATTGGATACTTCAAATCAAATCATGTATTTTCCTGTATAAGAAAGAAAGGGATGGTATTGGGTATTGGTATTATACTTGATTTCAGTATTATTTTTTTTGTGTAGAAAATGCAAGCCGGAGAGACCAGTTTCTTCATTGGAGGGGTTGGGGTGGGGGCGTGTAAAAACCAAAGGAAATAAGAGCGATAGTTAACTCACAGCAAATTGTCTTACAAGGGAACTATCTCAGCTCGCGGAAAGCGAACTGGAGGAAAATTTGCATAGACATAGCTGAACGTGTTATAAGATCATTGGTGAAGTCTAAAAATTCTGGCGTGCAATAGCCGAACCAGAAAATGGGTCCAAAGTTTGGTCACATTTGCAGAAACTCTGCCTGTAAACGATTTTTCGCCAAGATACCCAAGATACTGGCCACTATACCGCCGCTCCACTTGTTATCTTCACTCAGGGAACAATTCCAAACTTTCCTTGATAAAATAGTTCAAGTAAAGAGAAAAAGAATAGTAACAATTGTCACACCTGATATTCAATATTCATGGCAAAAAAATTCGAGGAGCACGGGCGGATCCCGGGGATCCCCGGGATCACATGCACGAAGGGAGATTCTGCGGGGCTGTACAGTTGACTGGTCTTATGTGTTGTCGATTACACCTCTTTTGTCTGTGTGATTTTGCAGTTGATTACTTGTGTCTTCTGCTACGTATCGCCTCTACTCCTGTCCCTCCTCTCGATGTTATTTGATACTACTTTTATATCTCCTACTCTTTACTGTTTATTTCGTTTGGTTGTCATGGTAAGTGTCGCTTATTAAAATAAAAGCGAAACTTTTATCCTCCCCTCCCCAAGCCTAGTTTCACAAACTAGGCCTCCCTTCCTTCGACTTATAAGGATTCTCCTGTTTTTGTCCTTCCGGTTAATGTCAGTCTGCCTCTACTGACATAAAGCGGTCCTCTTCCCGCTTACAATTAGGGCTTCATCCACCCTAATATAGATCTAACCTGATATGATCTTTGCACCCAGAAGCGACCATATACAGTGAGATCATCCCTCACTCCGCCCCTCGCCTCAACATAATTCACACTATTTACTATCAATTTAAGTTATCACACATTTATTCAATGTATGATAACTTAAATTATTATTAAAGTCACATCCCAAACTAATTTTACTCGCCGAATTGGCAATACTCTCTCGCATACGAAGAAAGCGAGTGTGTGGACAAAGCGGAGGGTTTAAAATTAGCTTGGGGTGTGCCTTTAATTAATAATGGAGTGTATAATTTGTTCAGATGCTCCTTGTCCATCCGGCCTTCTTGGTATCCGTCATATTTCTAGTGAAAAATTATCAAACCGGCAGGGTCAGTAGCCAATTTTGCACTTATTTTGCTTCTTAAAGGCAGTTGGCATCCAAAAATATAGATTCGAAACTGTTAAAATAGTTGATCTCATGTTGATAAGCTCAAAGAACTATTCAGAAATATGTATTTGAAAGTTTGAAAAGACGCTCTGGTAAGAAGTTGGATTACTGTAGCCTGCTCCACACCACGGGCGAGGTTTCCGAACTACAGTATGCTAACTCCATTGAAAAGCTCAAAATAGCCCATTATTGAGTTTTATTCTTCATAATTCCCCACTGCGGATAGAATTATCATCAAAATATTCAATTTCAAGTCGTATCCAAAGAGTTGGTGTGGCAATTAGGAAAACGCTCCCGCTATCTGGAGCACACTGTAGCTTTTTAACTGCGCCGTTCTCCTTACCAGAGAATTCTTATGATATAAGAAGTATATATTTCGAAACAGAATTTCAAGCTCTTTTATATGAGATCAACTTGTTTTTCGTTTCCCGGTCCCTTTAAACAGTACTCGGATCATTTTATATGATAGGAGTTTTAATTTGAGCACCTACACAAATAGAGAAAAATGTGTTAAACACCTCCAGCTGTTAAGCACGGAATATAACACCTTTGGTGTTTTTTCTAGCACTTTTTGCGTGATATTTAACACTTCATAATAGTGGTTATTCTTACGGCTGTACACTCACAGAAAAGTCTCTAGCTAACGATCCCATGGGAATTATTCCCTTAAATATAAGGGAATAATTCCCATAGGGTCACTAATTAGGGTATTTACTAGGGAATGTGTTGTGAGTGTAGTTTCATTTTACACTTTTTTCTCTATGGGAAGGTGTTCCTAGTGAGATTTTTACATACAAGTTGTTGGCTATCTTTATGAGTTTCATGATATGCATTAGTTTCACCAGGTTAACGGAGTTTTTTTTCTTTCAGAAAGTGACCAATGCTTGTGCACAAGAAGTAAGAACACAATAGGGATGCACGACAGAATTGTCAATATATCTTCTCACTGTACTTTCCTTCACAATTGATTTACATTAATATTGTAACCGTGATAAATATCATGGCCTCATGACTTCATATCCAATTCAAAAATCCATATTCAACTCTTCCTTATTGCATGATTAAAATCAATCAATTACAGGGTGACCAGAAAATACGTGTGCACGATAAAAACGGAATATCTTTCCAGGAAAACAACGAAATTGTATAAAAAATTTATTAGAGCATATTCAAACTAGTTGGAACAACAGTACATACTTAGATTTCAATCCTTCCTCCCCGCTCCTTGATAACCTCCTTTAGTCTCTTGGGATAAGCAGCGATCACAGCACGCAGGTAGTTGATGTCGATTTTGTCCCATTCCTTGATCAGGGATGCCTTCAGTGAGGTCAGGTTGGGGTGGGGCTAAGAACAGGCTTTGTTCTCAAGGACTGACCACACTTAATAGTGCATTGGGTTACGGTCGGGTGAGGAGGCTGGCCATTCATCGCCCGCTATGAAGGAGGGGAGATGGGTTTCGCACCAGGCCTGCACTGTCTTTGCCTTGTGGCCAGGGGCTCCATCTTGCTGGACCGTCCAGGAGGTGGTTTGAAAGTGCGAACGGGCCCAGGGGATAAGATTCTCCTGGAGGATCTCTTCCTTGTAAAAGGTCTGGTTGATTTTGACCCCAGGATCGACGAATACGATAGGATTCTTGCCAGTCGCGCACAAACCGGCCCATACCATCACCTGGGCAGGGTGGGAAGCCTTGTTCCCGACTCTCCCCTTGCTCTTAGCATCTATGGGACTCACAGCAAGCACACGGTTGTTCTGGACATTGTTAGCAGCCTCCACCGTGAAGAGCTTCTCGTCGATGAAGAGCGTGGTCATGTGCTCTCCAGTGCGCGTGCCGGCGAGGAGGGCGCGGCACTTCTTCAGACGTTACTCCTTGTTCCTCTCACTTAGGATCACAGCCTTCGTCATACGATATGGTGTGAGTCCCAACTTCATCTTGGCAATTGTTGTCATCGATTCTCTCGACACGTGCATCTCCTTCGCCATCTTTCGCATGGAACGGTGGGGATCGTGGGTGATTCGCAGATTGACTGCTTTTATGTTCTCCGGAGTGACAATCCAAACCTTTCTTCCTCTCCCAGGGCGGTCCAGTATATCTCCTGTCTGACGGTGTCGGCGAATGGTGTTGTATACGGTGTTCCGATGGATTCCAAGCGAGTGAGCGATGGCTGCGGCAGACTGTTCCAGTGCATGCATGGTTATGATTGAAGAGCGTTATGAACTGGGCTTTGCCATATACCTGAAAATGAACCGATTCGAACGAAAATTTGAACATAGGTAAATGAAACATCAATAAATCAAATGACGAACTGGCGAAACACCAAAATGGCGCTTGCGCCCGGTGCGCCATGAACAACAAGTGCACACGTATTTTCTGGTCACCCTGTATATTTACCTGTAGTTTCAAATGTTGTCGCTTCATTTTGATGTATGATAAATTAAATTAAACATTCCGCACTCTTCATCATCGTATATGTGGTGTATTCGAAGAGGGCTGATGTTATCCTAGTCACAAAGAACTCACAATCAATAATAGTCGATAATTCTCAATTGGTACTCACGATTAGTCTCAGTACGTGCAATCAAACAGTATTTAAAAACAATGTCTTTCGGAGTACAACCCAATCTGTGCAGATTATACATATGTAGTCTTATTTTAAGTGACTTTTGAACATTGATAAGCATAATCAATTAGATATGAGGTCGTTTGTGTAAGAGTCGGGCAAATCTGCGAGAGGGTTGGCACAGGCCAAAAATTTTGATACCCTCAAAACTTGTGTATAGGGGTTATCGACCATGCTGATGAAGATAGGCATAGTCATTTTGGCTCCAGTGGTCCCGCAACGCCTGGGCGGGATTACGGTAAGATCACGTTTTCAGGCCATTCTCGGTCCATGGTAGTGCTAGAGGTATGAAAATTGGGCTCCTAGGACAGAATTCGATGGCGATGATGGCTGTCTACTTCATTTGTTTTGAAAATTTTCCAAAAGGTCGTAACTGGAAATTTTGATGGAGACGTTTGCGCCCCAGACGAGTATGACAGTTCGAACCGGCGTGACGAGAGGATCACAACGATATATTATGAGCCCATATTACCATTGCCATCTCAATATTGCCTCGATATAGTGATCTGCAAAATCATCTCTCGTTGTCTGCGTCTCTCTATTCCGCGCGCTCTCTCGGCACTCTCTCATTTCGCCGCGCTCTCTCGAGTGCGAGAGAGCGCGCGGAATTGAGAGAGCCCTCTTGTTTACCTCTTTCGCATATCACTATATCGAGGCAATATTGAGATGGCAATGGTAATATGGGCTCATAATACATCGTTGTGATCCTCTCGTCACGCCGGTTCGAACTGTCATACTCGTCTGGGGCGCAAACGTCTATATCAAAATTTCCAGTTACGACCTTTTGGAAAATTTTCAAAACAAATGAAGTAGACAGCCATCATCGCCATCGAATTCTGTCATAGGAGCCCAATTTTCATACCTCTAGCACTACCATGGACCGAGAATGACCTGAAAACGTGATCATACCGTAATCCCGCCCAGGCGTTGCGGGACCACTGGAGCAAAAATGACTATGCCTATCTTCTTCAGCATGGTCGATAACCCCTATACACAAGTTTTGAGGGTATCAAAATTTTTGGCCTGTGCCAACCCTTGTTCGACTCTTACACAAACGGCCTCATATTTCACCTGCACATTTTTTTGCCGGGGTAGGCGGTATAGGTGAAGAAAAGGTAAGATGAGATACCATGGTATGGTAATGGCACATGGTAAGTTGAGACCCCGACAAGATGGAGCGACCTCTTTAGGACAACAGCTAACTTCATAAGAGAAACTTAGAGTTAGAATTGGAGCAACATGTGCACCAGAGCCCTCGACCTAACGAACTCTTGAAAAATGTGTTAATTATGAATGAATGAAGTGATCCTAGCAATGATTCTACTTTGGCAGTTATATATTAAACACCTGCCGTTGGCATCTTCTCGTTTCATTCATCTCATTAGTTGCACTCAGTTCCAATGAAGCAGGTGGGAAAATTTTAAACGAAGGTTTTGATTCATTTTCAAGATTTTCACAAAATGGAGGACAAATTACTCGAACTACGCTACGGTTTCTACAACGATAAAGAATATTTCATGGACTTTTATTATCAGTGAGTTTTCTTAAACCATGTGTTTCAAACAAAAATTAATTTGTTTACACTCAAGCAGTGAAAAACCTGAAAACCACCATAAGCCAAAAAAAACCATAAATATAAGCGTTGAAAGCTTTTTGGGTTGTTCACCTAGTCTAATGTTTCTGTAGGTACCAAGGAGTATTATGTTGCATTTCTCTCTGCGTAGTCCATCCTATGACGTTTCTTATGATTCATCAACAAAGGAAACAGATGCGTCCCGATATGCTCTACGGATATATCGCGAACCAAGTAAAATTATTTTAAAATAAAATATAATAATAACATTCTCTCATGAATTGAGGACTGCACGAAGACTCTCAAATCATTGAAGAAAATGGAAAAATACAAACAGCAATTTCTGTTTAAAAGGTCTCAAAAAATTTTTTTTAGTTCGGAATGCTTATTATTGATCTCATTCTCAATTTGGGCCTTTGTATATATCTCTTGTCACCATATCCTGGAATATATTGCGAAGGCATACTCTGCACCTCGTATCGTCTACCCAGAGATGCAATATTAGTAAGTTATCCGAGAGAAATTATACAATTGAGAATGATTGGAATTTGAAAATTTTGATATAAGGCGGGTGAATAAGTAACGCTCGTTTTTTGTCTTGACTTCATTCGTCTCGTTCTTCCACTATTCGGCGTACAAAAATCACTTGTTCTCTTTGTCCGCATGACTTTTTCTTGTTTTGCATAGTTCAGAAACTAGAACGATCTCTTTTGAATATCATATCAGCGCGGCGAAGGTCAGACGGGTTAGGCGAGAGGAAGAAACGACAATCGAGAGTTAGGAGAGAGAGTGCAGGCGCCCGTTGTCTCGATATTTACATACAGTTAGTCATTTTCTTTTACATGTACATTTTAAACTGACATTACATATTGCTATTACTAGCCTCCATCCTGTTTACACTAGACAGGGTGTCGAGCATCTTGTGATTGCTTTCGTTTCTGTTCGTGTTCTCCCAACGAGAATGCCCCACAATTTTCGTCCCCGACACAATACGATTCCTCTTCCTATCCGGCTGGAAATTACTTAACCTTACATTTTCGAGGAAGTATTATTTAGATTTTAATACCTTTTGCTGTCGTTTGTCCTGTTATTCCAATTCATTTTCTTCTGATGCGAATTCATCAAATGGTATTGATGGGTACGGAGAGTGCTCTAATACTCTCTCGTAGGTCAGTTCAATCGAATTATTGGCTAACGGTTGAATGATGTTTTCTAAAATCTATCAAGCACTCGCTTTTCTTGTATTTTCTTTTTCAAAGTTTGAGATTTTTGTAGAGCACAAATCATAATCGTCATTTTCGAATTTCTTCTTTTATATTCACAAGTTGCGGGATTCTTAATTTTTGGAAAAGAATCATCAAAACATGAATTCTTAGTAAAGGCGAGTTGAAATCATACTTTCCTTTTCACACTCTCTCGTTGAAAAAAATGAGTCAGAATCAGTGGCCGTATGCAAGAACAACGGGAAAACACTTTTCCGTGAAAATGTGACGTCATTTGCGTAGGCGGAGGATTTTACAAAACGTCTCCGCCTACGCTAATTTCCGGGAAAACGGTTCTTGCATACGACCACAGATTGGTCTTTTTTTCTCTCTCAAATGTTGTTGCATCTTTTTGATGTATGATAAATTAAATTAAAATTAAATTTTCCCGTTACACAACTTTTGACTTGAATTTAATTTTAAGTTGCCCGAAATTCAATTTTTGATCGAGCGTGGAGGAATTCTGCTTCTATTCGGAGATATCGGAAATACAGAATTCTTCTTTTACGGTGAATATAACCTTGGCTACAATGATTCTAAACATACAATTGTCAGTATGGTTTCAGAAGTAATTTTGTATTGTTGTGTCATCGGAGCTCTGGTTCCATCATTTATTGTATTTATTGTTCACGGCATACACATAAGCAATAAGAAAAAGGTGAATTGTAAAAATAAAACCACACTGAAAATAACGATTTTTTAGAATACTTCCGTTTCGACGATTTCTCAAAGACGTCATTATCGTCTCATGACTATTTTTGGAGCGCAGGTTTGAAATGTTTTTACTAAAAATGAAATTTAAATTGAATTCATTTTCCAATAACAGTTTTCTGTGGAAAATTCAATCCGGTCACATCTGTTTTTTATATGAAGGCGGTGTAAAAACCAAAGGAAATAGGAGTGATAGTTGACAAACACTTCACATACAGAAAAAAGTGTTATCCACGGAGCATGAGACCTGTGAAATGTTACATTTAGCACTTTTTGTGCGTTCTAGCCCATCAACTCTCTCCATGATAATCAATTTTTACAGATGATTACTTGCCTCTTCTTCTACGCTTTGCCTCTTATCTTGTTCCTCGTTTCGATGTTGGCCGATACAAGTTTCATACCGCCTACTGTTTACAGCTTATTTCGCTTTGTGGTCATCGTAGGTGTCATGTAAAGACACATCCCAAGCTAATTTTACTCATTGCATTGGCTATACTCTCTCGTAAACAAAGAAAGCGAGAGATTGTGGCCAGAGCGGAGAGTTTCAAATTATCTTGGGGTGTCGCTTAAAGTAATAACGCAGCGTATATTTTGTTCAGATGCTCTTTGCCCACCCGGCCTTCCTGGTGTCCGTCATATTTCTAGTGAAAATTAATCAAACAGGCAGGGTCAGTGGCCAATTTTGCATCTGTTTTGCTTCTATTTAAAATTGAGAAATGTTAATTTGAATAATAACAGGAGTTCCGAGTGAGCGTGTAATTAAGTCCAAATGCGCAAAAAAATCTATTCAAAATTTTAAGAGCACCTAAAATTCTGTTTAGATTTTACGCATTGTTTTTTTTTTTCTGAGTGTAGGCATTTCAATGAGATTCGTGTTTTTCATAATGTTAAAGGTGGACTCCCGCGAATATTTTCGTGGCCAAACTGTGAAGACAGAAAGTTAGCAAAAGTTATTCTACGCACAGTACACTATTTACTTTATGCTAATTCAGCTTATTGATCGCTAGAATCATGAATGAATCATGCTTGCAATCGCAGGCAAAGGCGCGCTTATTGAAAATAAGAAAGATCGGCAATAGGATTCGAACCCGCGACCATGCGCTATCTAGTCAGAAGTCACACCATTGCGCTAAGGGATTGATGAGTGGTCACTGTATCTTCTTGCATATCAATTGACACTTGCATAAGCGAGATACAAGAGATTTGCATGAACATTCGAGAGTCTCCACCTTTAACGGAGGTTTTTCTTTCAGAAAATGGTCAATGCTTGGCAGAGAATGCGTACAACAATAAAGAAGTCGATGGGGATGCAGTTCAGCACTGTCAACATATCTCTTTCAAGTTAAAGTCCCGATGTCATTTACATATTCCGTAAATAGGAGAAAACACCATAACGCACAGTTATTAATTTCAAATATATTATAGTAATATTTTCTAGTTTTGACATTAACGCAAGTAACCAATAAAGATTTGAACCTAAATAATTCATTTGTTCCCGCATACCATGTTACAAATTGCTTTATGGAATCGTTTAAATTCTATGTAGTAAAGAAGAGGAACCGGGAGATTTTGGGCGCGCTATTGACATGTTGGTGTCTAGACGTAGCGGCCGAAACACCATGAAACACATCATCTCTTAATAGCTTTATTGTTACAGTTATTTTAAATACGTGCATGCATATCACTCCTGTACATTGATTTACTTACTAAGTTAATGAAGAACATGTGAAATGTGAAGTAACCTTTTGTTCTCTATTAGAATTACGAGGTTGAGCGTCAGTGGTTAAATAGTAGACAGTGCTTTTCAGTGCTTTTAACTGCGCCTCGTCGATTTGCAATTTTCTATATACATATTTAACCTTTTTTCAAATTCAATAACTCACGCCTTTGCCTGTTGAATCAGTGACCTCTAAAATTTTAAGGCATCTAAAATTTTAAAGAAAATAATGTTTTGTATACAAGAAGATGTAATATATAGTTCTGCCTGGCATGTTTAGAAACGAAAAAAACTTATTGATCTCTAACGATAAACATAGAGATGTGAAGGGTAAGATCAATAAAATAAAACAAAATAAATGAAGCAATAAAAAAGTGAAACTATTGTGCCTATCTAGAATCGCGAACGGGTTTATTAAAATTTATTTCCATTGCTGATAATATAGATATTGAAATTTTGGGATTTAATACTTGAAAGTTTTAACACCTCTGAGAAACTTCAGGGAAATTTTAATGTTCTACATTTTTAGTCTACTTTTACTCGTTTTTAGTTTTTAGTCGTTGTAAGTTTTTTCCTAGCGTTTCTAAGAACAGTTTTGCATCGTATCGAATTGTCCGTTAGTATTTGGGCTTGGTAGAGGTCGTTGTATTGCATGGTATTGTATTTTCGGTTCTTTGACTGGAACCAAGGGCCGAAACATCGAGTCGTTCTCCTTATACACTAAACTATCATTGCTTTGTTCTTACATGATTTAAATATAAAGACAATACGCTTTACTTTCCTTTATATGTAAATCGCGTTTTGATGAACTGAATGTTTGACCAGATTCAGAGGCGCATAATGGCAGGTGGAAAATTTTTAAAAAAAACCACTAACTCAGGTGGAAAACGTATTGTATTGTATAACAAAGAAAAAAAAACAATAAATGCAGATTTTATTATGTCTTATTGTTGTCTCTCTATTTTTTCTGAATTCTGAAATGAATTATGAATTTCATAATTCACTGCTCTTATTCACTATTCAGCTCCCCCCCCATTTCCCTTTGTCCTTTCACCCCTTTTTGTTTTACCCCCTTTTTATTTATTTTTAATGATCAAGTGTAGCGTGTTCGATTCTGAACAAAGTCTTCAATAGCTGATCAGAAGGAGATGAACTTTAATTATTCAAGATACATGTAAATACCCCTTGTATGGGACCTCAGCACGCCCAGACTAATCAGTCGTTTAGCGGCAACCATTTCCTCCCGAATAGTTCTGTGCTTTCTTGGAGGTCATTAAATTTAAAAAAATTAGCATAAGACCTACTGTCGCCTGCCTAGCAGTTTCAGTTCTGGAACAAGGTATACCGTACTGGCTATTTTTGCGAGCAGGAAGTTAAAAATCGATGACGGAAAGTTGGAATTTGAATTCCCGCACCACTTTGCGCGCGCGAATTCAAATTTCTTCTTTCATTTTCGATTTTTCGGGTACTTTTTTTAACGGGTGGAAAGTCTCCGATATCGGTTTTCCCTCTATTTTTTAACGAGCCATAAGACGAATGAGAACCGATGAATAATAGACGTTTGGATGATAACCATTTGAATATGAGAGACAAGTGCGAATGAATAGACAACGTTTGCAAATGGTTAAATCTAGACGGTTATTATTCATAAAAGCGAAATAGATATCGCCATAAGAGCTCAATCGGGGTGATTTTTGTATAAACCACGTAAAACCACATGTCTGAAGTGGGACGATGATGTGGGATGATTCACTCAAGCATGAACGCAGAGTTTCAAAGACGAAAAAAGGAATGCTACGGTGTTTTATAAGAATCACTTAACGGTTCGAATTGTACGCCACGACAATGGCGAGTAGATAAAAGCCGCGTGTTGCTTTGATCTACTCGCCATTGTCGCCTATTTGACAGGATTGTCCTGTAATATACTGGAGAATGTGCTGACGATCAATCTGACCTCGAGTCGCTCACCCAAGTACGTTTTGTTCTCGATGGTTCCTGGTATGGATTGACCGATGAATGCTGCAGATATGAGAGAAAGTTCCATTTAGAGCTCTCTGGATCTCTGGCCAAGTGATCCAGGTTTCTCGAAGAATTCCCGTGACAGTTCTCGCTGGATTGAATCGACGTAGCCATCTTGAATGCCCATCCACTGGGCGGAACTGGAACTTTATCTCCTATCTACACCATTCATCGGTCAATCCGTACCAGGAAACATCGAAATGGACTCATTTTGCTGATTTGGCTACAGCAAGAGCAAAACGTACTTTTGTGAGCGACTCGACGTCAGATTGATCGTCAGACATTCTCCAGTATATTACAGGACAATACTGTCAATTAGCCGACAATGGCGAGTAGATCAAAGCAATGCGCGGCTTTCATTAGTGATCTACCAGCATTCAAATGCAGTTTTTTGGCCGTCATTCAGCCAAATGCCAACTTAAATTGGCTCCCAGGGGTTAAATAAAAGCTATTGACGAGCTCTATCGATTGAGCCCAAAACAAAATAGGTCCCGGAACTGTGGAACAAAATCAATTCCGTATGGAATACAAAATCGATAAGTTGGATTTTCACATTTTTATCTGAAAGTACTCGAGAAATTATACATTTCATCTGTTGATCACTTTTTCCTAGCTCTCCTGTGAGCCGAGAAAATCGCATCGGAAGGAGCCTCAACGACGAACTTTGACGTGAGCTCCTGGAGAGACGACTGATCTACCAACCTTGCTACTCAGGGATGTCCTACCCAAGGACCATCGAAAACCGTGGAGAAAAGAGGGGGTTAACTCAAAAGTGTGTAGTAATGCAGACGATTATGGTCAATCCTTAGGTGCATGCGTGATATATTATAGTTGTAGAAATCATATAACTGCACAACATAAAAATTTTAATTAAGAAGAATCGACTTCGGTTTGTATTACTTGCATCTCATTATCAGCGAGTTAATCTTTTTTCTTCAATATTTTAGCAATAAATTTATTGTTGTTATTACTAAAAACCCTACCCATTCAAAACAATCCTTGGTTCATTCATTTGAAAAACAATTTTTATTACAAAAATAGTCCCCATCACTGAAAAGAAAACTTCATATTTACAAATTACAAAAAAAAATCTTCAGAAGATGAAGAGATATCTGATATCTCCAGACATGTCAAAATAGTTTTCACGATTGCGATTATTCTTGCATTATAAACCTGCCCATAAATACAGATAATATAATTCATATAATAATTGAATAAATATAATTGAATAATGCCTCGCTGGATCTAGATTAATTTGATCCAATATTTTTTGAATCCACCTTGTTCTAACTTTTAAGCTATTTTTAAACAGGTGAAACATCGGAGGACACTACAATTGCCATTGATAGTAACAATGATAAAATCTCCCTCCCAATCTCATCGTTAAAGTTTCTCTAATTCGTCCCTGAACCCCTTCCTTTGAAAACTGCCACCGAGCCCAATCCGAAATCGCGTATACTCTGGTATTTTCAAACTAGTAGTTTACTTATCATTCAAGCTAGCCGTAGACTTGCAAGTCTACGGCTAGTTAAACGTAAGTTTACTGAAAGTGGTGTATATACTGTAATGCATTTCGTCAAATATTCTTTCACTTCTAGTAAACTAGCCGTAAACTTCTAGTCTGTGACGTCACGTAAGTAAACTACTAGTTTGGAAATACCAGAGTAAGCGACGGAAATCCATCTCCCCTCTTCCCTGTGTTATTAATGTGATTATGAACATTTATATTTGATGGAATAAATAAATAAAATAAATAAATAAATAAAATGTGGCAGGTAACACAAATTATTTAAATAAATTATTATTGAAATAAAAAAAGGAACATTTTTAGCAATTTCATTTCATTTACACCACTTTTATCAAGAGTTCGTTAGGTCGAAGGCTCTGTTGTGCATAGTGATCCAATTCCTGCTCTTCGCTTCGCTTAGAAGTTATTCCTGCTCTTCGCTTCGCTTTGAAGTTACATACAGCTGTCTTCCGAATGAGGTCGCTCCATCTTGTCCGTCTTCGTTTTTTTAGCAATAGTAGATGAAAATACAATGTGATCGTGATAAAGTCACGATCACATTGTATTTATGCATGTACGAGATATCTTGACAGTGCTGACCTGTAGCCCCATTGTCTTCTTTATTCTTGCACACAATCTATGCCACACATTGACTAATCTCTGAAAGGAAAACCTCTGTGAACATGATAAAATTAATCAAGTTAATAACATTAATAGATGTACAAGTATAGGTTTGCAGGCACTTTAAAAGCAAAATGTTAAAATATATGTTATCTAATAATGTGCCCAATGGTGTTTTGGCCACTAATTGTATGACCACAAATCAATGTGTAAAAATCAACTTCAAGATGTTCTCAGAGCTCGGGGGGGGGACTATACATTCACTCTTAACTCCTGTAGGTGCTCAAACCACTACATCAGTTCAGTTTTTATAATTTGACAAGCAAAATACAATTGACTACTGACCCTACCGGTTCGATAATTTTTCACAAGAAATACGACGGATACCAAGAAGGCCGGATGGGCAAGGAGCATCTGAACAAATTATCCGCTAAATTATTAATTAAAGGGAGCGTTACTTCACTCAATGGCCTCTTCATTGTGCACACTAGGGTTGGCAATAACGCACACGCATTGCGGGCCCGCAATGACTACTTTATCACGGATCTCCTGTAAGAATGGAAGAAGCCAACCGACAGTTTTTAAATTTTTCTCACCGATTTGGATGAGATTTATATGATTGACCATAGTGAGGTAAAGGAGAAGGCCTAGGCACTTGGTTTCGCCAAATTTGCATTTTTATCGATTTTTCGATCGTCCACTTCGGGCAGCCATATCTCGCTCAATTTTTGACCTACAGCAAGAATATTTTTTCTAATCGACTTAAAATTAACTAATCTAGAAGTTCCTCAAGAAAGGATACGTGCAAAAACGCCATCTTCTACCTGTTTTCTTCGAAAAACTGATTTTTTCAGTACAAAATGCTAATTTTCTCAAAATTGTTCCACAAAAGATACGATTTTTATTTGTGATTCTGATTCCCCATCCCCGAATTGTGGTACTCACATATTTCGTAGGTCATAATTCGCGGCACCCGATATCGATCCTCAGAGGGAACCCGGACTTTGCGTTATTTTCATTCAAAAATTTTTTTATCTCACATTTCTTATCTCATCTCTCTTCATTTTCATGCAAATTTGCAATCAAAGTATATCATTCGAAAGTTCTCGACGAGCTCTACAAAAAAGACATAGTAGTACAAGTCATGAAATTTGACCGTATTCAAAATATTCTAGAAAATCCGTTTTTTTTCATTAGTAATTGTTGTGCAATGTAATCGATTCACAACGAAACATTGCTCTTTGCTTTCTCCAATGTGTTTTTTACAAGAGGCGGACAAGCAGAAGATTGCCAACGGAGATGAGCCCAATTTCTGGTTCTCCCTACCAAGCAGTTGAATGTAGCGTCCGACAATGCGGACGATGAATCAGTGACTGGACAAGTCCCTGTCATGAGACTGACACCCTCTTCCCCTCTCTTCCGTCAGTGCTCTTCCAGCTTCATTCAACACTCGAATCTCTTCCAGCACATCGAAAAGGGACAACATACTATCAGACCGGAGAAGGTCTCTCAGTTCGATTTCGCTCTCGGTCTCTACAAGCGAAAGCTCGAGGAAGTGCAGCAAGGAGTGGGAATCGATCTTCTTCTCGTCGTTGAGTCTTTCAAAGAGTACTCCGCAATTTTAGGTGGGCCAATAATTTGGTCGAACATTTTTGGGTGCCTAAAATTTGGCTACCAGACTAGCCCCACTTTTAAGTTGTTTCAATAATTTGGTGGTTGAGCCAATAATTTGGTTCGAAGTGGGGCTGTTATTTTAGTCTAAAATTTTAGCCCCACTTCGAACCAAATTATTGGCTCAACCACCAAATTACTGACTCAACTTTAAAAGTGGGGCTTGTCTGGTAGCCAAATTTTAGAGTCAACTTTTACGATCCACCAAATTATTGGCCCCACTTCGACCAAATTATTGGCACCCATAAAATTGCGGAGTACCAGCAAGCTGCTGATCATTGTAGAGCTCGTCGAGAACTTTCGAATGATATACTTTGATTGCAAATTTGCATGAAAATGAACAGAGATGAGATAAGAAATGTATTTTTGAATGAAAATAACGCAAAGTCCGGGTTCCCTCTGAGGATCGATATCGGGTGCCGCGAATTATGACCTACGAAATATGTGAGTACCACAATTCGGGGATGGGGAATCAGAATCACAAATAAAAATCGTATCTTTTGTGGAACAATTTTGAGAAAATTAGCATTTTGTACTGAAAAAATCAGTTTTTCGAAGAAAACAGGTAGAAGATGGCGTTTTTGCACGTATCCTTTCTTGAGGAACTTCTAGAATAGTTCATTTTGAGTCGATTGGAAAAAATATTCTTGCTGTAGGTCAAAAATTGAGCGAGATATGGCTGCCCGAAGCGGAAGATCGAAAAATCGATAAAAATGCAAATTTGGCGAAACCAAGTGCCTAGGCCTTCTCCTTTACCTCACTATGGTCAATCATATAACTCTCATCCAAATCGGTGAGAAAAATTTAAAAACTGTCGGGAAAAGGTCTCATTTTCCTACGTTTTTACAGGAGACCCGTGTTATTTCTATCTTGACAATTTTTGTGATCGGTCGTTCTTCTGTTCTCTTCACTTTCCTTCGCTCTCTCGTTTGCTTGAGAACAGAGAAGAACGACCGATCACAAAAAAGTAGTCAAAAAGTAATAGAGAAATCATTGCGGGCCCGCAATTACTAGCAATGAAATCAATTCCATTGCGGGCCCGCAACCCCCGAATAGCCAACTCTAGTGCACACTATTTCTCTGTTATCTAACAACGAGAGAGCATTGCGCGGCACTAGGTCGAATGAGAACCGATGAATAATAACCGACTGTATGGTAACCATTTGCATACGTTGTCTGTTCATTAGCGCTTGTCTCTAATATGCAAATGGTTATCATCCAGTCGGTTATTATTCGAAAAGACAATTGAGTGAAGTTACGCTCCCTTTAAGTGAAACTTACGGTGGCGACAAAGCGCAATAAACAGTAGAAAGTGGAAGGTAAAAATGTTGTGTCGAATAACATTGAGACGAGGAACAAGGAAAGAGGCATGGCAAAGCAGATGACGCAAATAAATAACTGCAAAATTTCAATATCATGGAACGGTGAGAAGTGTATGTCGTGTGATAGTTCAATGATATAGTCCGTATAAAATGTACTTGTATAATTGGCTACTTTCGTACCAAATAAATAAGTCTATTTTATACGGTCAATATTTCCCTTGCGTTTTATTGAGCGTATAAAAATCACTTGTTATTATTTGTAGAAGAGACTTTCTTGCTTTGCATGGTTCAGAAACTAGGCCGATCTCTTTTATATATCATAAGCGCGCGGCGAAGGTCAGTCGGGTTAGAGAGAGGCAGCGGAGAGACAATCGAGAGGCGGGGCGAGATGTAGAAGGCTACATCTCGACCTCCTCTCGATTGTGACTTCCGTTCGTTAGCACTGTTTGTCATTTTCTTATGCAAGTACATTTTATACGCACAATACACCCTTCCCGCCATTCCATCTCCTACGGGTTCGATTCCCGGTCTTACCACCGTCTTCGCACCGGGGCTTCCGGTAGAGATTATATCACACAGTCAAGTTGGTCTGAAGCCTTCCGGAGTGAATTGGATTTGAATTAACAATGGCAATGCAGAGATTGGCACTTCTTCGGTTTTTTTCCAGAGCTCTCCCATTTTGAGGAGAGCTCGGAGAGCATTTCGCCCCCGTGGACATCGTCCTCATCGAAATGGGTCTTGTTAAGGGGGGGGGGGTGACCAGAAACCGAAGAAGTTCCCAGAGATTCCCCCCAGGACTTCGTGAGACTTAAAGTACGGTTCCTTTACTATTTTTTACTTTTCACATGTAGAAACTAAGTCACCGGCTTGCATTCGCCACAGAAAAAAATATCCAATTTCAGTTTTAGCAAAATTTTCCCAACCTGTGCACGAAAAATAGTCATGAGCAGATAATGTCGTCTTTGAGAAGTTGTCGAAATGGAAATATTCTATAAAACTATTATTTGCAAATTGGTTTTATTTTTATAATTCACCTTTTTCTTATTGCTTATGTGTATGCCGTGCGCGATAAATACAATAAATGATGGAACCAGAGCTCCGATGACACAACAATACAAAATTACTTCTGAAACCATACTGACAATTGTATGTTTAGAATCATTGTAGCCAAGGTTATATTCACCGTAAAAGAAGAATTCTGTATTTCCGATATCTCCGAATAGAAGCAGAATTCCTCCACGCTCGATCAAAAATTGAATTTCGGGCAACTTAAAATTAAATTCAAGTCAAAAGTTGTGTAACGGGAAAATTTAATTTTAATTTAATTTATCATACATCAAAAAGATGCAACAACATTTGAGAGAGAAAAAAAGACCAATCTGTGGTCGTATGCAAGAACCGTTTTCCCGGAAATTAGCGTAGGCGGAGACGTTTTGTAAAATCCTCCGCCTACGCAAATGACGTCACATTTTCACGGAAAAGTGTTTTCCCGTTGTTCTTGCATACGGCCACTGATTCTGACTCATTTTTTTCAACGAGAGAGTGTGAAAAGGAAAGTATGATTTCAACTCGCCTTTACTAAGAATTCATGTTTTGATGATTCTTTTCCAAAAATTAAGAATCCCGCAACTTGTGAATATAAAAGAAGAAATTCGAAAATGACGATTATGATTTGTGCTCTACAAAAATCTCAAACTTTGAAAAAGAAAATACAAGAAAAGCGAGTGCTTGATAGATTTTAGAAAACATCATTCAACCGTTAGCCAATAATTCGATTGAACTGACCTACGAGAGAGTATTAGAGCACTCTCCGTACCCATCAATACCATTTGATGAATTCGCATCAGAAGAAAATGAATTGGAATAACAGGACAAACGACAGCAAAAGGTATTAAAATCTAAATAATACTTCCTCGAAAATGTAAGGTTAAGTAATTTCCAGCCGGATAGGAAGAGGAATCGTATTGTGTCGGGGACGAAAATTGTGGGGCATTCTCGTTGGGAGAACACGAACAGAAACGAAAGCAATCACAAGATGCTCGACACCCTGTCTAGTGTAAACAGGATGGAGGCTAGTAATAGCAATATGTAATGTCAGTTTAAAATGTACATGTAAAAGAAAATGACTAACTGTATGTAAATATCGAGACAACGGGCGCCTGCACTCTCTCTCCTAACTCTCGATTGTCGTTTCTTCCTCTCGCCTAACCCGTCTGACCTTCGCCGCGCTGATATGATATTCAAAAGAGATCGTTCTAGTTTCTGAACTATGCAAAACAAGAAAAAGTCATGCGGACAAAGAGAACAAGTGATTTTTGTACGCCGAGTAGTGGAAGAACGAGACGAATGAAGTCAAGACAAAAAACGAGCGTTACTTATTCACCCGCCTTATATCAAAATTTTCAAATTCCAATCATTCTCAATTGTATAATTTCTCTCGGATAACTTACTAATATTGCATCTCTGGGTAGACGATACGAGGTGCAGAGTATGCCTTCGCAATATATTCCAGGATATGGTGACAAGAGATATATACAAAGGCCCAAATTGAGAATGAGATCAATAATAAGCATTCCGAACTAAAAAAAATTTTTTGAGACCTTTTAAACAGAAATTGCTGTTTGTATTTTTCCATTTTCTTCAATGATTTGAGAGTCTTCGTGCAGTCCTCAATTCATGAGAGAATGTTATTATTATATTTTATTTTAAAATAATTTTACTTGGTTCGCGATATATCCGTAGAGCATATCGGGACGCATCTGTTTCCTTTGTTGATGAATCATAAGAAACGTCATAGGATGGACTACGCAGAGAGAAATGCAACATAATACTCCTTGGTACCTACAGAAACATTAGACTAGGTGAACAACCCAAAAAGCTTTCAACGCTTATATTTATGGTTTTTTTTGGCTTATGGTGGTTTTCAGGTTTTTCACTGCTTGAGTGTAAACAAATTAATTTTTGTTTGAAACACATGGTTTAAGAAAACTCACTGATAAAGAATGATACTTTAAATAAAATAAAATTAAATAGAATTAAAGAATGATACTTTATTTGCATAAGACAAATCAGCGAGATTGAATCAAACCAATAGAGTATGGGCGAAAAATCAACAAACTTGCTAATACACTAGGATATGACTATGCAGGGGGAACGATAAACACGATACACAGCAACAAAAAGGAGGAGCGAGGGAGTGGTAATAGAAAATGTAACAAATTGGATCAATAGTGAATGAAATCAATAAATAGACAAACGTGAATGGATAAAATACGTACTGAACAATCTGAATAATTCAAAACGAAAAAAAGTGGTGAAGAATGGGGTACGTTGAGTAGCAATATGGGGATGGTCAAAACTATCGTAAAAAGGGTATCTTGATATTTTCATAATCAATCTTCATCTCTTCATCATAGTAGATTTGTCCATCACGCAGTGCATCTACCGTTGCAGGTGAACTCTCTGAAAAAGTAAACAATTATGGGGTTTAATGAAAATATGAAAGGTTTCAGTGATCATTAAACAAAGAAATTTCACAGTTAACTTGATGCAAAACATGCAAGTAAAACAAATTATTGAGGATTGTAAAAATGAGGAACAAATAAACTAACCAACAACATAATCCACATCCATTATCTCCCTCCTTGTAGACCATCCAAGTTGATAAATGATCTGTAATTAAAGTTGTAATAACCAATAAAAGGGAACTAAATCATAGATAGCTTGATATGTAATTGAAATATGCCGTTAATATATTTTACCTATTTTGTATTAAATAAATTTAATAATAATGGTAATATTATATTTAGTAACCAACCATTGTTCTCCGTGAATCCTTATTGTATGAAAACGACACATCGTAGAGAACGAGATATATCCTGAAATGAGTTGAGTTAGTAGATCAAAGTTGAACATTTTATAGTACCTTTGCTTATTCATTCATATATTATCGATATCCATCTTCTAAATACGATACAAATCTGAAAGAAAATTGATTAGAATATTGACATTAAAATTAGATATCAACCTTTATGCAGAACATTAAGACGTAGCATTGTCCACGAAACCAATCGATCGGTACCTGTACCTGCTTAGGAGGGAGAGAAAGAGAAATAGAAAGAGATAAAGAGACAGAGAATGAGAGATAGATAGGAGGATCAAAGGTTTGCACGGACGTTCATCGTAGATTCATATTATATAGGATTTAGGTTAATGGATGACGACCATCATCGACGACGATTTATATGTTGTGTTCATTTGTTTTGAATATATTGGAGATTAATTACGAGAATATATTACATAAATAAAAAAAAGAAATACGCATAATGCTACCTACAGTAATCCAAGGGGAGTCTCAGGGTGAAGTTCACCACGAATCCGGGCTAATACCGAGCTTGGGAGGGAGTAACGAGTATCCTGCAACATTTCAGTGATCAAATAGCAAATAGCAATGATTAAACATCAGCAAAAGAACTATGACCAAACTTACATTTTAAAGGATAAATGTAGTTATTTCAGCGAGAATAAACATAGATCCTGTTCCTTCTATAGTGAATAACAACAGTTAATCTGAAAAAGATCAAAGATTATACTACAAAGCTAAAGGCGGAGAAAATGAACGCTATAAATATCGTCCAATCGTTCAAAATTCTGCAAGAACCATAGTTAATCGAAAATTAAACACGACATTAATTTATTAATAAAAAACCCACCAAAATATCGATTCATCTCCTTCAATAGTTCTTCATCCAACAATTCGACCACTAATAACGGAGAGAGAAGATAACAATGAATACCACCTTCAAATGAAATGAAATTTGAATGAAGTGGTATATATACTATCTCGATGATTTGCATACACAATCAAACTAATATGAACTCAACTACAAACTACATCTTTTTTACGAACTGCAATCACACTGATATTCCATCTTTCTTGAACGTTTGCCAAAGATTAACTCAATGAAATACCAAATATGGATCAATAAGTGTTACAAAAACTTATTAGCTGGCACAACTGACCTAATCCATGACTCAGATACAATACAATTAAGAAAAGTATAGTAACGAACCATTTATAAAGTTGCAGCAGTCTGCATGCTGACGATACACCAAGTGCAAAGTAAAAACAGCTAAAAATATTATATTTAATGCGATATATGAAGGAAAGAGCATGTATCGATCGACAAACATGGATTATGACAAATGATTTTTGGGGGCTATGTCAGCTAAATCGAGCAAAACTATCTCCGAATAGCAAGATAACGATGGAACATGTTGCTTATCTTCGATTCATACAGAAATATTGCCAAAAATATTGCAACAACAAAGAAAAAACGCAAAGAAACAAAGTAAAAATGTCCGAAGCCTTGATAGAGGTGGCAGCCGGAACATAAGCCGGCGAATGGCAAACTAAACTCCAAACTACGAATGAAAATGGTAGGTCCAAAATTAGAAAGTGTATTTTTCTATGGCAGTCCAATTTAGAGTGGAGGTTAAAAAAGGGAGTAGAGTGTATGCAAAATTGAGAGTGCGCAGACACTGGAAAAAAGTTGTAATTCCTACCCGGCTACTTTCTGGGATCGGTCGTTTTTCTATGTTCTCTCTTCACTTTCCTTTGCTCTCTCGTTTTCTTCCCCACACCCTCTCAGATTTTGGCTGTTTTTGGACCAAAAAAAGTAACGAATTATAAGGGAATTTTCGACTGATTTGGTACGGCGGCAGGGCTCCGATGACACAACAATACAAAATAACTTCTAAATACACGAAAGATTGTGTCGTTAGAATCATAGAAGCTTTAGCTCACCGTAAAAGAACAATTCTGTATTTCCGATATCACCGAATAAAAGTATAATTCCTCCGCGATCGATAAATAATTGAATTTCAGGCAACTTAAAATTCAGTATGCATGTAACGGAAAAACAGCTGAAACTAATTCTGACTCTTACTATATTTTTCAACGTGAGCTTGTGGAAATACGTATGGTTTCAACTAACCTTTACTAGAGAGTCATATTTTGATGACTGTCTGCCAAAAATTAGGAATCCCGCAACTTGTGAATATAATAGAAGAAATTCGAAAATAACAATCATGATCTGTGCTCTATAAAAAGTAGTATCTCAAACTTTGAATAAGAAAATACAGGAAAATCAAACGCTTGATGGATGCCAAGTGAGAAGCCCTCATTGAACATTTAATCAATAATTCGATTGAACTCACCTACGAGAGAGTATTAGGGCACTATCCGTACCCATTAATACCACTTGATGAATTCGCATCAGAAGAAAATGAATTGGGAGAACGGGGCATACAGCGGCAAACGGTATTAGAAACTTGAAATAATGCTACGTAGAAAATATATTAAAATTCAAATCATTCTCAATTTTATAATTTCTCAGTACAACTTACTAATATTGCATCTCTGGGTAGACGATACGAGGTGCATAGTATGCCTTCGCAATAAATTCCAGGATATGGTGACATGGGATATACACAGAGGCCCAAATTGAAAAGTAGATCAATAGTAAGCATTCCGAACTAAAAAAACGTGATTATCGTTGATACTTTTATGGAAATGTTGTCTTCCTGAAGTCTTCAGTGGTTGAGAAAAGATATTTGCGTTATTTATTATTAAATTTATTAAAAATATTCTACTTGATCCTTTGGGCTTTGTGTGCATTGATTAACGTAATTTAAGTCTACCTTTTTTACCTTTCACCTACTTGATTTGCGACGTATCCATATAACATATCGGTCCTCATCTGTTTCCTCTGTTGGTAAATCATGAGAAACGTCATCGGATGAACGACGCCGAGTGAAATACAACACAATACTCGTTGGTACCTGAGGAAAATATGGATTAAAGAATACTGTTTAAGTTCGTATCTTTTAGTGTTTATATTTATGCGTTTTATTGTTGTATTGATTTCAACACTAGAGCTCGTAACTTTCAACGCGTATTTTTCTATTTTTTACTTGTGGTTTCTTTCAGGTTTACGCTAGTGGTTTTTCGTTGATTGAGAGTAGACAAATAGTTTTATATTCGAAATATGGTTTAACTCCTGTTAAGAAAACTCACTGATGATAAAAGTCCATGAAATATTCCTTATCGTTGTAGAAGCCGTAGCGTAGTTCGAGGGACTTGTTCTCCATTTTGTTAATATCTTTAAAGTGAACCAAAACATCGTTAAATGATTTTCCTCCTGCCTTAAAGAAGAGAGCCCTAGAGTTTTTCGTAACTAGACGAGCCAGGTAGAACTAGAGATCCAATCCTCCTCAATAATAAACAATTTCTCTAAAACTAATAATCCGTTTTCTTTGTCGTATTTGAAGCCTTGCCGCTGTAAGAAAAAAGCTACTATGTATGCCTGTAATCAAAACGTGAGCCTGGGTTATTCAAATTGACGATATGGTGAGATGTGAAATATACAAAGGTCCAAATTGAAAAGGAAATCATTAGTAAATCAAATCAGCATTCCGTACTAAAGCGTTATCTTTTCTCGAGATTTAATTATCTCTTGGCAATTTTTCACTGATTTATTTGAAACAAATACGTTTTATTCGAAAAAGCAAGGCATTTGTCCGACATTTATTTTGAAAGCGAAAAAAATCGACATTATAGAATTTTCCACCTGCGTGCATGCGTATAGCAACATCTTGTTTTAAATGTCTTATCGTATCCTCCACCGAGATGGAGAGACGATTTGACAAGAATTATCGGGCCGACATGGTGGAGTATGAATATTCATGACCTTACTCGTTCCATCCCCACCTAGCGATGATCGCTTGACGTGAATAAATTATTATTATTATTATTATTATTATTATTATTATTATTATTATTATTATTATTATTATTATTATTATTATTATTATTAATAATAATATTATTATTATTATTATTATTATTATTATTATTATTATTATTATTATTATTATTATTATTATTATTATTATTATTATTATTATTATTATTATTATTATTATCGCGATTCACTATATTTAAATTATCCTTGCAACGCTGTCTTTTTGCCATGTCTTTGTCTTTTTTTGTTGTTGTTAGTAATGTCAACTCAAAAATTCTATTCAACCGAAAGAAAGTGTAGCCAAGTCAAGATTCAAATATGGTTCATGCAAAACTATTATGCGAATATACATGGATTTTTACATTCGTTTTAAGAGCCAGGAAATGCATGAAAAAAAACTAATTCCTAATGTTATTCTCTTTTCTTATCATCTATCAGTGGACAGACAGAGTTACATATGTGTTGTGCTAAAGGTACTGAGACTCCCCTTGAAGAGACCTTTGTCAAAGGTCTCTTCAACGGTTACACTCTCTCTCGTTCTTAGAGAGCAGAGAAATATAGTGCGCAATAAAGAGATCATTGAGAGAAGTCACCCTCCCTCTATGGAGTTATGTGTTATGAGTTAGACAGAGTTATGGGACAGAGTTATGTGAATTTCATGAAAAGACATGAAACGAAAAAGGGAGTGTGTAAAATGCAGAGAGTTTTCTTTGCTTTGCTTTTCTTTTGGAAATTAATGGGCAAGGATAGCCGCCCTGCGACAATTATGTTGAGTATATTCGCAGATTTAAAAATACGACTTATCAAGCAATGCAAGCCATTCGAGTACGAAATTCGGAGAAAACAGAAAATCGAGGTCGGGAGTCTTAATTCGCATCTAGTTAGATAGATAATTGAATACTGTGATTTAAATTTATTACAATATTCATTTTGTTCCTTATAATTCCGTTCAAATTTCAATCAATATTGATCATGTCGTGAATTAACTACGTGTAATATGATGTATTTTCGACTGTATAATATTGGGTACTGTACTTTGTACTTTGTACTTTGTAGAGTACTTTCGTATGAGTATGTAGAAAGCAGCAAAATCACCTCAATTACCCATTGGGCACACCTTTATTCATATACTACATGGACAATCGATATCAATCAATAATCATCATGAATCCATCGACTTATTCTTTGATCTTCCACTGGCCGATCGACGACGTCTCTCTCCTCCAGTACGAGTACGACCGGTCCTGAACGGAAAGATGTATACTTGATGCACCTACCGTATACTACATACTACAGTATACTACAGTAATCTCCCATGTTCCATGTACAACCCCAATTATGGTGAGTCTACAGTACCTTGGGAGACGATTTCTTCTGTCCTCGTTGTCCGTGAGTCCAGAGGAGTCCTCAGTCTCAGTATCGTCGCTCTTAAATGGATTCATTTCTGTCGTTTCCCAATCACACCACGAATGGCTTACCGTGAAAAGCGCCGTGCGCTTGACATCCTTGATCTTGTTCAAGGTCAACTTGCTGGCATCAGCGACCGGATCGTCCTTGTAGAGACTCTGTAAGACTTGTAGTAAACTTCAGACTACAGTATACCGAATGCACCATAACTTACCATGAGTTTACAGAATATATCCTTCATCTTTAGTCTCTTTTCAACATCGATGACCCTGAAATCGATTGGATCAATCGATATAAGACTACGGTAGACCAACCATATCTTGGCGATGATATCACAAATGGGCGATGGAGTTGATTCAGGCATCTTCGGCATCTGCCCACGACGAATGTTCTTGGCTATCTCGCGGACATCATCATCAGGCCAAGGCTTCGTGCCATTGTTGAATATCTGAAGAGATCAAAGATCAAAGATCAAAGATCAATATATAATATGACCTACCTCGTAGACCATCACGCCAAAGGACCATACATCCGACTTTAAGGTGAAGTTGGTGTACGGTTTCTTGAGAGATTCCGGAGCCATCCATCTGTAAAAGTAATCAATAATTGATGAAGATCAAAGATCAAAGATCAAAGTTCAAACCTAATCGGCAGTTGAGCATTGCTCTCATCTTTCGCCTCCTTCTCACTCTTAGCATCAACTTCTTCGGTAATTTTCGACAGACCTAAATGATCAGTTTGCATCATTATCATCTTGTTATGTATTTATAGAAAACCACGATTTGGTTAGCAAGGTTGAAGGGACACCCCGAGCTAATTTCACTCTCCGCTCTGGTCGCACTCTCTCGTAGACAAAGAAGGTGAGAGAGTGTGGCCAGAGCAGAGTTTTAAATTAGCATGGGCTGCCCATTGCTGGCCCGCAACCCCCCGATTAGCCAAAATTAATAGGCACTCATTACAAAGAATATGTCCCCGAGATTCTTACCGAAATCAGCAATCTTGATCGCTCCGTGAGCCGAGATAAGACAGTTTCTTGCAGCGAGATCTCGATGAATACAGTTCTTCGAGTGTAGATAAGCCATTCCCGATGCGCCCTGAAAGGATTTCGGTAAGAACTCTTAATCTTTGATCATTGATCTTTTGTTTAAATCTAAAGTGCGGCACTAGGTCTCATGAGAACCGATGATTCAGATCGATTGGATGATAGATATTTGCATACTTTTTCTGTTCATTAGCGGCTGTCTCTCATATGCAAATAGTTCTCGATTCTCATCCGACCTAGTGTCCTAAAGTGAGACTCTGTCAACTTTTGATACCTCAAATGCGTAGAGAATCTTCTCTTGTACTGACATATCCTTTCCATTCTTCGTCAGATGAGTCTGTAGATCGCCTCCAGGGCACAGTTCCATGATAACCAGAACCGGTTTGACGTCACATGCCACACCGTGGAACTGAAAAGATCAAAGATCAAAGATCAAAGACCACAGATCGAACTGACCAGAATGATATTCTCGTGCGCATAGTAGGACATGATCTGCGCCTCGTGCATCATGGCCTTTCTCGTCTCCTGATATCGATTGATTGGTATCGATTGATCGATAATTGTATGCAGTATACCATTGCAGCTTCAGTCTCCGCCTCGGAATTGGCGGCGCTGTGAGAGATCTTGACGGCCACAGTCAACTCTTCCGTTCCTCGCTTGAGGGTTCCTGAAAAGATAGCATAAGGGAAGAGATCAAAGATCAAAGATCAAATACCTTTGTATACCGTGCAAAAGTTGCCCTTTCCGAGAAGATCGGCGGGTTTGTAGCTCACACTGGCGTGCTTGATCATCCATAAAGGCCGAACTATAACACGAGAAAGCTTGAGTTTCTTGTTTATTCCGTGCTCCTGTAAAGACGATAGATTACGGTAGTTATCGATTATATGGTAATTGAGGATAAGGCGTACCCGATAGTAATTGATCAATTCGACGATCGACTTGAACTTTCCCGATTTGCCTTCTTTCTTCGCTGCGGAGAGACTCCAATGCGGATCATCGAATCTAGTACGGTATCGTGATCAACAAATTATCGATTAATTAATATCTCACTTGAGCGTAAGGTTCTTGAACTTGCGATCGTTAGCGATCGCGGAGATCACTATCTCGGTGGTCGCTGCTCCTCCCGAATCCGTCGCCCTGACTAAGAAGTCTCCCGGCTGCTTGAGCAGGCTCCTGAAAGGAACATCTTGGGTTACCGTAATGAAATGAATATCTAGGGCTACTGTAGTGAAAGGAATATCTAGGGTTACTGTAGGCATACTGTAAGTGACTTACTTGGCGTCCTTCCTTGGTCGGTATCCGTGGTACCACTCCTGGTCCTCAACATTCTGACGTTGGTCGTTGGACGACATTGGCTAGACTAGACAGAGCAGTCAATGACAATGAGAAGGCCACGTATGAAGAGAGGAATGAATGATGACTCGAAGCAATTTGCATAGTTCTTCATTAGTTTTGCGTGATTAATCTTGATCGATAGATGCAATTATGCTAATGTTCAGGGTATGTCTCAACTAACCTCTACCTCATTTGCATCCCCATATAATGTATCTCTTTCACAATCAATAAATCAATCAATAAATCAATAAATCAATAAATCAATCAATCAATCAATTAATATTATCAAATCAGGCAGTAAATGCTCAGGTGAGGATAGAAATACGAATCTAATTAGGGAAATTTTGAATCGAATTAGGACAATTTTGAATCTAATTAGGATAATTTTGAACCTAAATAGGAGAATAATGGATTTAATTAGGTGATTTTCGAATCTAATTCAGTCATGTTAGGAGCTAAAAAACCGTTAAACCTTTAAACCATTAATAAGCAAATCACACTGGTCCGAAAATGATGTGTTTTCTCAAGGGGCAGGCATACATTTGCGCCTCCATTGCACACGGTTACGGTAGGAGACACGGTCGAGACACCGGTGGACGAGAGGAGAACACTAAAGAGAATTGAATCAATCAATAACTAAAGTATTCAATCGATAACTAGCGTAATCGATCGATAACTAACGTAATAATTCGATAACTAAAGTAATCAATCGATAACTAAGGCAAAAGTGTCCGATACTAATAGAAATATTTAATCGATAACTACAGTATTCAGAGTAGGCGGGAATTTCAAAAGTTCATCTTACTTGATCTCATCGCTGCACTTCATCTCCGACAATGGCGTGAACAGGCTTGCTATAGGGATATTGATTGATCCAGCGACATGGGCTCCCGGTGCTCCTACAAGGATTAGGGATACTGTATAAGCAGATATCGATCAAAGTCACAAGGCGTCAGGCCCAAAGTTAAACTTGAGCAGTGATAGTCTCTCATTACCACCGTGGATAATACCTAATTCCTATCTCGGAGACGAATGCGGAGTTAATCTCGTGCATATCAGCAGAGCGTTTGCTGCGGGTCTGAAAGGAATCTGAACTTAACCAAAATAAGGGAAATACATATATGATACATTACAAAGCTGCTTGCACAGGAACCATAATTTTAGAAGACCCGCCCTCTGAACGGTAGGGTCTCAAAATCGGTCCTCCCCAAAAAAATTTATTTTATGCCCTGAGGGCAAATGGCGAGCCATGACTACCGTAATCTGGGGATAATCATTACTCGCCACTAGCATCATTTCAGCACTTAGAACGGGTTGTTAGCACATATAAAAGCTGAGTTATAAATTTTGGGGGTCAAAGTTGCGACCCTGCTACAGCTTGAAATCGAAGTCGGAGCCATTCCGGATTGTTTGACTGTACAGCCCTAGTGGGGGTCTCCACTCTCACAGTGTTCCTGAAGAGCAGGACTTTTCACTAAAGAAATGGGAATTTTCAAAAGAAGTGTACTTCGGTTGCGTCATCACTACGCATCAGTGAACTAATTTAATTACACCAACACATCATGGTATTATTCCTTGATAAATTCTGTACATTGTCTCAAAAGATGAGCTTGATTGCTTTCCTGGATCAAAAGTTATAAAAAAATGAAAAAGTGTCCCATGACTTTTGACCTATACTGTAAATGATAATGAAATAATGTGATAATGAGATAATGCAGCGAAAGATAACGAAAATACATCGAATGTGACAGAAAAGGTTACCGGGGGAAAACAATTATCGGTTTTCTTCTTTCTTCCTGATATGATGAGATGATCAACCAATGAGAGTAAACAAGCAGGCTTGAAGAATCGTTGAAACGCGAAACACGCGGCACACAACAGAACAGCAACACGAGTAAATGTACTGGGAGAGCAAACAACGAGCTGGGGTTCCGCTGTCTAGAACCCCTGGCCGAAACATTATCTATTTTATATTGCATGTTATATGGTATTACTAGAGTACATTTGCATGCTTTTATATACGGCAGTTCACGTTGAATAGGCTCGTTCACGCTCTCTTATCTGGCGTGTGCTCCAAGAGAAATTTAAACGTAATCAAGTTGAATATATTTATTACATATATTGAATATCGACAATCACGTGAGCTACAAGGTAGAGAGATCGGTGGCATAGGGAAGTGAAAGATGAAGGATAGAGTGAGGGGAGAGTACTTGGAGGTCGATGTGCTGGGGAGGGGGTGGCATCCGAACAGAAAATTGTTTTTAAAAAGGTCAATTTTACAGTGGGGCATTACATTTTTTTTTAAATTTCACCTAAACGTCATATTTACAGGGGGAATTAAACACAATTTTGGAAAATCCCTAAATTTACAGGAGTAGCACGTCGGATGAGAAAGGACTGAAACCGAATCGGAAGCAGCCGGATGAAGACTGAACGTAGAGAAATCACTGACTCAGAACCAAATGAGAAACTATCCAAAGTCAACCAATCATTTCAGTTGCTGCGGCGATCACTATCTCAACGATAACGAATGAATTTTTCTTAATTATAAAAAACGATGCGACATGAATCATGCTGCTGCGTGCAACATTGATGATGGTTGAGTGTGCGGGGATTGATATTTCATTTTCTTGGCTGGAATAAATCAAAATCAAATATGAAATTAAGAAAATATTAAATACAACTAAATGTTTCTATACCGAACATTATTTTATCAATAATATGTAAATCAAATTGAACATTCTACGCTCGGTAGAGATGAAAAAAATCATATATTTATTTATTTGATACACCCGTGACATACATACGTGACAGCAAATACAGAAGAGATAGAAGAAAGGATTCAAATTTTAGTGAATGATTTTTCATCGATCCGCATCATTATTATCTGTTATTTTGTTTTGTTTATCACAATTATCATAAAAAGGCTTTGAAGTGGAAGTGACAGTTTTATGCTATGTTTAGATGAAAGACAATCGATTGATCGATCAAGCAATCAATAAATCGATTTTGATTAAATCGATATTGATCTACTCAGTATGGTCACTGTCATACTCTGCCACAGCACCGACTCGACACTGACGAATAGTCTGCAAGGATTCAAAATGTAGTTTGGTCTTTGATCTTTGATCTCTGATCTTACCTCGATAATGTTCCGGAATGTTCTGGCAGAAATCTCGTTGGGTTCAGTTTGACTCTGATCCGATGAATGGTAAGAATGATCATCACACTGAAAATATTCCATTGATTTATTCGACTTTCACTACTGACAAGGGAAAAATCTCTTTTGTCGAAATATTTTTTCGAGAAAACATCGAAAATGGGAAAAAGCCATAAAAATAACACGGAAAGATGACTGTTTTGTAATGTGTAAAATGTTTAGGTAAATCCCATTGTTCTAGGCTCACGAAGACCTGCTTTCTAGATAAATGATATAATATGTTCAAGGCCCATTCAGTTCTAACAATAAGAGCCTAACCTATTCTTTGGACCTACATCATCTCGTGATCTGGTCATTACCAATTCCCCTAGGGAAGTCTTTGTGGGGTTTAGGGGATAAGGAATCATGACTGACCTGACTTCCATGTCCACAATCATGACATGAACAGTTGCAGCAGCTAATGTTGGAGTGAAGAACGGAGACCTTAACTTGGACTTAGTACTTAAGTATGACTTAAGACTTAAGTAAGTACGCTTACTAAGTACCTGAGACGGAGTCGAAATGGGTAGAGATTCAGGAAGCGGAAGATGATTATCGATTGATTGAGAGACTATGGTCTCACTGTGACTAGTTGTCGACTCTTAAAGGAATATTATTCAGTCATCAAAATGATTTTTTTGGGTTTGAGTAGTCCAATGATTTTTAGATGTACGATAGTTATTCTTTATGCTCAATGAGTTCAATGACTTTGCAATGCGATCGGAAATAAAACGAATTCTTGAAACATATTCGTTTTCTCGAATAAGCAAATTTAAAATCTTCACTTTGGACACTATTTTGTATGCCAGGAAGATTAAATAGTTAGGGCATATTGAAAAATTTCAAATGAGCTTCTACAAAAGTTCAATTTTGAAATAAATTAAATTCGTACGTATCTCACCATTGACGATGCGCATCTCCGTGCTGTTTGTGGTGACTGTTGTAGTCGAATTCGATACGATATTCTGTCGGGTCTCAGGTTGAATTGAAGCGAGAGCAATGACTTCTTCCTAAGATTATTATTATTATTGTAAATAAATATATTATTGTAACAAAATAATAATGATGATAATAATATCATAATATTATAATTGTACCGTTTAGGATTACGATAACTCGGCTAAAGGAACCGCAAATTAGAAAGTGAATGCGGTAGGGATACTGTATGTTCGCCTACTGTACCTACCTTTAGAATCGCCAGCTTTCTCTCGACCTCACTCAACTCTTTCTCGGATTTGGCACGTTCAGCCGCAGCTTCTTTGCCGATCAGTCTGAAATGTCGACCGGGGTTACTGTATCTGGTCAGGGTTACGGTATCTGATCAGGGTTACTGTATCTGATTAGGGTTACGGTATCTAATCAGGGTTACGGTATCGGATCAGGGTTATGGTATCACACCAATCTGGTCACGAACTTCTTGGTATTCTTGAAGAATTCACGGCGCTCACGCGAGTTATCGATGGTTTTACGAATCTCGGCAAGTTCCACATGAAAAAAATTTTTTTTCAATACCAGCTATAAGTGTAAAGTTGTTGTAGCCTCTGTTAAAGACACACCTGAGCTAATTTCACTCTCCGCATTGCTAATACTCTCTCGCAGACAAAGAAAGCGAGAGAGTATTGCCATAGCGGCGAGTTTCTGATTAGGTCGAGGTACATATAACGAATTCTATATTCATGGAAAACCGGCAATAGAATATTTCATATCGAATTGATCTTTGAACAACATTTGAGCGGAGAGTTCGAGGTGTAACGAATTCTATTTTCACCGAAAACCAGGGATAGAGAATTTCATATCGAATTAAACGTTGAAAACGATTTGTCTAGTTATTAATAAATTGAATAAAGCAGACTCCTTACATGACTGGCCTGAAGTCTTCTCTCCGACAGAGCAATTATCTCATCCACATGACGTCTTTAATAGTCGCAATTTAAAACATTATAATATAATATAATTATTTATTTACAATTTTGACAAATCTATCTATAGAAACCTTTTGATGTGTAGATCATCTAGAAGGTTATCGATTGATTTGAGAAGCGAAGACAAAGTTGTATTCATCGATGAGTGTACAGCAGAGTTGGCGAGAATCTTGAGAGATCAAAGATCAGGTATAAAAGACGAAACATCAAAGATCAAAGATCAATTCTTACCTCGTTCTTTCTCTCCTGCAACAGTTCAACCCAGGCATAAATACCATTAGCGTACTCTGCTTCTCTCGTTCTGCCCCTCCTCACTTCATCAGAAAGTTCAAGGATACGAGCCCGCTCCTGAACGGAAAACATTTTGGATTACTGTATATTGATTTATTGATCGTGCCATGGCTATCTGATTGTGGAGTTTGGTCTCTCGGTTCTTCTCGATATCAATGGCTCGTTCGGCTAGGTCAACCTTCTCACGAAGCTGCTTTACTCCTTGAACGGCAGTGGAGAACTTGGTTTCAACCTTAAATACATTTAGTTGGTAAGGCTCTGTTCAAAAGTTGCGAAAAGACAAGAAAAGTAGCGAACAGCCTTCTATTTTTGCACAATACTTTTACATTTATTTCTGTAATTTACCTGATTGAGATCACCAAATCAATTAGAGCTATCACTAAACGATTGATAGTGCAAAAGTTTATATATTGAAAACAAATCAGTATCACCATTGAAGACTACGAAAATATTACACTGGGTTAAAGTACGATTCTAGATGAGTGAGACATCTTTCCCTAGTCAACTTACTCCATTTAGTGATTGATCATCGTTCCTTTTATTGATTACTGACGAAACAGAGACGATCGTTGATAGGGACTTAATATATAATTTATTACTATGATAAATATATTCTATAAAATAAAATTCTAACTTTAATATATTAAATATATTTTAGAAAATAAGATTTCAACAATCCTTACCATCTTATAGTTAGTGACCGATCGGAGCCAGTGTGAATTATAAAAATGATTGGAAGAAGTAAGGGCTAGAAAAAGAGAAGACAAGTATGCAAATTAGATTAAATCTTATTTTATTAGATTGCATTCACTTTTTTTCTTTTCTCTTAAAAGTGTTTGAAAATTCGAGAATTCACAAAAATGAAGATTTCAATAAGATGTTCCCGACCTTAAAATCAGAAACTTCTCAAATGGTTTAGGTTCGAATCCTTTTATGTTCATTACCTTATGCTGATTTTTCTAATCATATCATTAATGGTTATTGTTAAAAATTGTTTTAAAAACGAAAATTCTTTATCACGAGTTTTCTGAATATGAGCCATGCATCGCGGAGACGTACAGACTTTCTCTTATTGTTAGAGAGATATAGATGGAGATGGAGATAGGGGTAAGTTTTACAATATGTGTTTAATCTAGTAATCACAACATTCTGTCCCTTACGGAATTTGAATTTTTAAATTACAATTTTTCAATTTCGAATGAATGAATTTTGCGATGGAATTTTGACTTAAAATATATAGATCTCTCACAAGGGAACCATAACACATTCCCGTGGCGATATGACTAGCGACATACACCATTCGAATCAGTATCCGATTCTGATAAGGCACCGTTGATAAGAAAACTCAAATATTTAAGAGCTTCGAGAAAATCGATAATGAAAATCGCAAAAATCCAAGGCAATACAAGAGGCAATTGAGATCAACTCGGCTTTCAGCTCCTATCTCACCGACCCTTGTGGTGCAGTGGATAAGGCACACGCGTTGCATTTTGTAAGTACATGGTTCGATGCCTGGTATGCGACATTATATTTTGCCGATTTTTTCGAAGACCGAACAAAAGCAAAAACTGTTTATTTCTTTATCCCTTTGAATTTTTCTCATGTCTCGTTGCGCCTCGGGCGTAGATAAATTAATTATGCCGTTAAGATTTGTGAAATTTAACTTTGGTTGGAAGGCGTAATTACATGATACATGTCGAATCTGAAGCTGAAACACCTTAAATACAGACATAAAAGAGCGCGAGTAAGAGATCAGGGGTTAAGCAGACGATCGATAATGATCTACGAAGGATAACAATGAAGCAATAGACATTAATTTTGAACTTGGAAAAATCAGCAAAATATAATGTCGCATTCCAGGCATCGAACTATGTACTTACAAAATGATATTCGAGCGCATTGTCCACTACACCACAAGGGTCGGTGAGATAGGAGCTCAAAGCCGAGTTGATCTCAATTGCCTCTTGTATTGCCTTGGATTTGTGCGATTTTCATTATCGATTTTCTCGAAGCTCTTAAATATTTGAGTTTTCTTATCAACGTTGTCTTATCAGAATCGGATACTGATTCGAATGGTATATGTCACTAGTCATATCGCCACGGGAATGTGTTATGGTTCCCTTGTCAAATCTATATATTTTAAATCTCTCAAATTTAATGCTCTCCTACTTGTCTGATTTTCAAAGAAAATAACTTGCACCAGAATACTGTGCATAGGTGCAGAATTTCATATTTCGCATGAGATTCTTCATTGGAGTAATTTCCCCCTTACAAGGGAATGACCAACCATCCCCGTCGAGTTATGACTAGTGACATATACCATTCGAATCGCCATGTGATTCTGATAATACATCGTTAATGACTAGACTCAAACGTTTATGATCTTCGAGAAAATCGATATTGAAATTCGGCCAAATTCGTGTTGTTTTCTAAACAACGCATGCGGATGGGTTGGTGAAGTCTACTATCTTCTTTCGAAACATCGGCTCGTGTAGTGTAGTGGATAAAATGCCTGCGTTTACTTTTGACTGTCAAGGGTTCGACCCCCCCCCCTTACCGCACTTTTCTTTTGCTGATTTTGTTGCTGTAGAAAGTTTGAAATGTTTTGCTGTGATTATGAAAGCTAGAAAAAAGAACACATTCAGCAAGTTTTCTTGAAGGAACTCCTCAAAGAAAATTGAACTTTGATCTTTTTGTTTATGGCATTATTTTTTGCAATCTCCTTCTCCCTCTCCCTCTCCCGAGGTCGAGGTCATGCAACGAATGACCTGAAAAACAGCAATGAGAGTTCAAAGATCAAAGATCGTGCGAGTACGGTAAGTGCTTCCATTTCTTCTTGGACTGTCTTCCAAAGCCTTGATGTCATTGTTCTTCCTGTTCATTCATTATGTGCCACAAATGTGAAAACTGTATTTTCCTTACTTCACTCATTTTGTTGTTCAAACGTGTTGAGTGTGTTCTTTTTTTCTATAATCACATCAAAATATTTCAAACTTTCTATAGCAACAAAATCAGCAAAAGAAAAGTGCGGCAAGGGGGGTCGAACCCTTGACAGTAAAAAAAACCAAAAAAACGCAGGCGTCTTATCCACACTACACGAGCCAATGTTTCGAAAGAAGATAGTAGAGTTCACCAACCCATCCGCATGCGTTGTGTAGAAAACCAGACGAATTTGGCCGAATTTCAATATCGATTTTCTCGAAGATCATAAACGTTTGAGTCTAGTCATTAACGATGTATTATTAGAATCACATGGCGATTCGAATGGTATATGTCACTAGTTATAACTCGACGGGGATGGTTGGTCATTCCCTTGTTAGGAAAATAATAGCATTCAAACATTCATTCACTTTTCGACGCTTACAATAATATGTAAGTATCCAAAATAGTATTACAATATTTATCATTAACACATGAGGTTCAGAAACATTAAAAATAATTAAAGCAAGAAAAATGATATTATAATATATGAATATCATGAAGGAGACCCTTGAGTTTGCATGACGAACTCCCGCCACGATTAACACGGAGTACATATTGTTTATATTGTATGGAAATTAGAGTGAGGGACAATGGGAATTGAGATAGTGAAATATGCTAATCGGATAGGCACTCGTTAAATGCCTTAAATCTGTACTTTCAATGTTTCAGATATAGCATGAATCAATATCTGAACATTCGAACCATTAGAATGCAGATAATTGTTCCTGAAAACAAAACGATGAAAACGAATAATGGCGCATTTGTTCAACAAATGTATTTAACTTACACGAATGTTTCTAATTGCTGTATCGATTGATTCAATGATAATATTAGCAGATTGAATGAATGTATCACTGAATTCATCTACTGTCGATTTCAATTCGTTAGCTTCCTAAATTTAGTTTTTCCCCTTAGAATAATCATTTTACAGTATTACTTCCGGTGTGAAAATAGAATCAGCAGCAGTAGAAATCTGTTCCCGGAGTTGAATATTTGGAAGTTTCTGAAAGATAAAGTCATAAACATTGTAAACAAAATCTATTTAATTATTGATTACCCCTTCAAGTTCCTTCTGCAAATCAATCAATATTTTATACTTCGATAATATTTCTTCTTTTTTCGATTCCATTTCTCCTTTTTTTATTCGAACATATTCTCCTGACTCTGCACGGAGCTGAATGGATCCAATTTTTACTGACAAATCGGGCAAGTTTTTAATTTAAAAAGTTCAAACCTTCTCATTATATCTAATTGTTGAATGTCCAACATGGGGCTCTTCGAAACAGCAATTACCACAAATTGGTTGATTGTACTGAAAAATATCGGATCGGAGAAATTGTAAAAAGATAATGTTGTATAAAATGTTCATGTGTAATTGCCTTCCTACTAGCTGCTAAACGCAGAAATATTAAATCGATCAACCCCCCCCCTTTCCCCCCTTTCCCTCCCTTCCCACTTCGCGCTCTGTCTGATCTACGTACTATGTCGCTTAGACCCTCTCTAAACATAGAAATTCATTGTGACTGTGGCATTCTACTCTCGTACCAAATAAACAGTGTATTTTACACGGACAATATTGTTTCACTATATCTAAGAATTAATGACAACAAATAATTCTTCTGACAAGAGATGTAAAATTAATTTTCTTACCTCAATGCAATTTATGTCAGTACAAATTCTAATTTTAGAAACTTGAACATTCTGAAATTTTCTTCATATTATATGGAAGAAGGAAAAGTGGAAGAAGAGATATTTCTATCAGTAGCATACCTCATTACAATGAAAACAATCATTTGTGTTTTGATCTTTAGTATCCTCCGCATTTACATTCATTTCAGCCAATTCTGTATTAAAAACATACTTGAAATAAGTTTAAAAAGCGAAAGCGAATAACTCACTGAGAACAAGTCGATTGATCGCAAAAAAAGTTCCATTTACAATTTTGTTCTCACTTCGACAATTTGGGCAGGGGTAGCTATGAAAAATTACATTAAAATAAATACTTATTGTTAATAAATAAAACGAACCTATCATCTTTTTTAATTGCTTCAATGCATTTTAAACAGAATGTATGACCACAGTGAAAAGTATGAGGAATTCTCAACTTCGAATCTGTAATACAAAAATATGTTTTTTTAAATGAAAAAAATGTGATCGAGCAATAAACGGATATTGATAAGTTGACAACACGACTACTATGTAGAACTTTCTAAAAGCAAAATATTGAGTGAATGGTATTTAAGCTTACCGAATTTCTCAGCACATATTTCACAGCTTTGGAAATCCACAATTTCTGAATTCAGCGAGCGTTCTTTTCTAGATTTCGAAGATGACCTCTTCTGAAAATAAAAATAACGCTGAGAACTTACATTTGGGATGAAAATTTCAAGGGAGGACTCTACCTTTTTGGAAAACTACCAGTAAACTTAACTTATGATAAATTCATTTATAATCATACCTCATTCAGTAATCTCTCGTAGTTCAATTTTAATTCATTTATTTGCTCATTTTCTTCCTCTAATTCTCTGTTTCTCTTCTCAAGTAATGCAATTTCCCCCTCAAAATCTTGTCGCTTCTGAAAAAGGAAAAAAATTAAGGTAATATTAAGAAGGTTCAAGGAAGAAACGTAAAGTATACTTATCGGGTAATTGGGCAGAGTATAGATATGATGGAGAAACCGGTACAAAGATGTTAGTTTGTATCGTCATAATTCCACTCTCATCAATTCCAACTATTCTATTATTCATTGGCACGCTGGAATAATAAAATTAATAATGATAATAATAATAATAATAATAATAATAATAATAATAATATTTATACGTATTCATAAATATATATAAATATATATAAAACGCGTGTGATGAAAGAAAAAGAAACGAAATGAAACGATAATGAAGATGGTAATGTATGTAAGTTATCAAGTACTCTAACTTGGAAAGTGCGATTTTTCAGATACCCGGCTATCCAATTTGTAGTTTTTGTCGAAAGACCAATCTTGCTTAGTTTCATTACAAGCTTATTGTGAGATTATTGTGAGGAATAATCTGTTTAATGTTCTAAAAATACAATTTAAATGCAACTTACTTTGCCTTTATAATTTCCCAAGAGAGATCATTCATATTCACTGCGACAAGTTCGTTCTCATTGGAGAAATAAAAAATAAAATTGTTGAATATTACACTTCTTGTTTCCAACTATCAAAGTATTAATATAAATCACTTCAAAACTTAAACAATACCATTGGTAATTCATTTTTCTCCAAATATTCGTGTGAATCTGATTTATATCGACGAATGGAGGACGAATTACTGTCTTCAAAAATAACGAATAAGAAACTCCTGCAAATTCCTATTATTTGAATAACGAAAATTCCTAACGCTTTATAAATTCCATGGCACATTTAAACTTTAAAAAAACAAAAATAAAAAAAAAAAATAAAAATATTAAATCGTGACTAACCCGGATACACTAACACTGTTATCTTTAGCCATAAACTCTTCAGTCGTAATATTGAATTTAATTCCATTAGTTAATCGATAATCCTCGTTTAACGGAATAGCGAATATAGCATTCGTATGGTCAACTTTTTCAATGAAATAATAAAAACAATTATACTTTATGTATGATTTCACTCCTCTCTCAATCTGTAAAAGATAGAATATTGATTTTAAAATATTTTGATCTTTACCTTACAATTAACACAATCAGAGAGTACGATTTCACCATTTTCCATCTCTGCTCTCTTAATCACTTCATCCTAAAACTCACTTTTATTAAATAATCGGTCATTAAAGCTTCTTATGCATTAAAACTAACCTGGAGGTAAAATAACGATTTACAGAACATTCCTAAGAAATCAGCACATTCTATTGTATGTTCAATTCGTTTTAATCTTAAATCAATATATCAACATTATAATTAATTCTTATTTTGAAAGATTAATGAATTTCATCATTGAATTAACTTGTGAGATAGCAAAACCAAACCCTTTCATCCATGTTACGTGAAGAGGACTAGTTACTGTCGTTTGAACAAATTCATCTAAATTTAAATTTAAAATAAAAAATGCTTTTAATATCATTTCTTTCATACCTTGAGATATTTGGAAGGCCACTCGCGGTTGATTTATTAAAAATTCCTTGCGCCTTATAAATTCCATGACACAGTTAAACTTAATAAATTAAATCGTGACAACAGAAAATTGAGATAATTCATTTGATAATAATTATTAGCATAATTACAGAAATATACAATATACAAGATTTTCCGTAAAATGAAGGGCCGAATATAATAATTCTTCATAGAAGTGGAAAAATGTTTATTTTCGTTTTCTCGAAGTAAATAACTTTACAACAAAAAAAAATATGAGAGAGAGTTCTTTGTCAAGTTCTTCAACTAATATAAAATGGAACTAAATGGTGTAAATGTATAATTATAAAAAAACGATAAATTTGGTGAATTATAAGTACATATATTATTGAACCAAAAGAAATGAGATTATAGACTATTCAATGGTTAATGCCTCACGTCTTTAAAGGTCCTACCTCACTTGTCCTAGCTAGGTCACTCAGATAGGCTGCAAGCTATTCTAGCCAGGTCACTGAGATTTACCGTAACTAACCCTAGTTAGGTCGTTCATATAGAGAGGGAAAGACAGGGAGAGATTGTGAGACAATCGGGAGAAGATAGATTATCCCTCTTTCGATGTTAGAATGATTCTCTTTCCTGTACCACTGCTTCTTTCCGGGTTTTTAAAAATTCTTGAAAACCGATTTTCGATTTTTTTTTATTCTAATGCCTTGAGGAACATGTATTCTAAATTTCATCCCATTTCGATCAGTACAACAAAAGATATAGAGAAAAAGTGCCAATCTATTTGAGCGCTACAGTAAATTTCAAATTAGCAGTAATTGATTTCCTCTCATTAACAATTGGATGGGTATAAATATTTTTTTGTCTATATTGACCAAACCATATACCATTCTCTTCTCACTGTTATATTTTCAGTTCGTGGCATTGAAGATCATTGAAGGTTCGAGAGCCGACAGCACTAACACTAAGGTAACACGCTGAAGGCAAACATTTTCTACATTTTTTTAAATACTTTAAAAAAAAATTTAGAAAATGCATGGTATATTTTAATTATTGTTTGTGAATCCGGTCAAGGATCTTTTGTCCACGAAGAGATTCTTGACAGGAGTCATACACTTTTTATCCATTTTAGCATTCAGAGAACAGAGAAATAGTTAGGGAAATGAGGAGACCGTTGTTAAGGTTTATGAGATTCATAATGTAAAAAAATGTCAATTCCCTCAGGCAGTCTCTCATACACGGCGGTTCAATACAGTAACTAAGTTTTCATTCCTAGAAAAATGCTTATTGCAAAATTTTTAAAAAAATGTTGGCATTTTCCCGATTCTCCAACCACGAAAATTTTATACGGTATACCGCAAGGCGAGGTTTCAAGCCAAGTTTAATGTAGAGATTTCATTTCAATGAACCACCGTTCTTATGCGAGTGCACTGTTGTAACGAAAAAAAAGGATTTAAAGTGGCCCCTCAAGCTAATTTGAAACTCTGCACTCAACTACACCCCGATTTCACTCTCCACTTCAGTCATTTTCTCTCGTAGACAAAGAAAACGAAGTGTGGCCACAGCAGAGGGATTCAAATTAGCTTGGGGTGTCACTTTAAAGAAAAACATTCACATATGCATCTTGGCAATCTACTGTCTGCATACATTATTTCATTTACTAATTTGAAATCGTTTACTTTCCTTCGTTATGTCGTATAATGCCATAATAAAATAAATATATAAATATCTATTACAGAAATAACATAACATGAAAAAGTATTGAGGTCTAGAATCAAGATAAGGATTGAGAGAACATCTCCTCTCCCTCTCCTTCTCTTAATGACCTAGCCAGGTATTGAACCTCTCGCAGGACGCCATACAATTCATTCATAATGATTATGCAATAGTCTCATTCCCCCATTGTCTCTTCAATATTATTTCTGATTTGTCTAATTCTTTCCTTTTTTTATTCAGGATACATCCAAATTCTAGAGAATTTATTTTGTCTAATTTTATATTAATTCATTATACGCATTGTGCTTCGATTTCTCTAATATCTCATATATATTTAAACCCAAAATCAAATTGCTGTGTAGTGTAACCAGATCATTTGGACATTATTAGTAATCATATCTCATTTCCATTTCGCTAAAATATATTATAAATAATGAGACAAAGGGAAAGGATAAGAATGGGTTGTGCTAGAAATTCATACAAAAAAGCTATAAAGAATTTAAAACGATCCAGTGTTTCGGACATGGTCCATTGTTGAACAACCCCGGGTATGCAATATTCATTACGACGATTTATACCTTCCGATCTTATCTCCTGCAAAATTTCTCGCTATTTCTTCACGTTTCCTTTAATTAAATATAAATATATAGTTATGGTTTATTTCTTTAATTTCAGCCGTATCATGGAATTTGTAAAGCGTGGTGAATACTCGGTAGACCGAAACGGATATTTCTATCAAATTTCTAACGGTATGACTAAACTATGAATACTGTTGTTATTGTATTGATCAATATATAGATGAATTTGTTCACATTTCGCTTGAAGAAAATGATGCAAAATTCATTACATGGATCAGAGGGTTCGTTATCTTTGAAATGTTTATATTATATATATATTGTATAATGATAGAAATTACATAATTTATACGCGACCTACAGCGCTAATGTTTTGTTTTTAGAACGTTGCGTACTGAAAAAAGAATAGTTTGTGGCGAGCCCTCCGGAAGATTCGGAATTATTGGTAATGTTTTCTTCTTCCGAAACGTATGTTTTACAAACATCCACTTTCTCATATCTAATTAAATAAACTATAGCACTGTATAATAAAAAAAGCTGAACTAATAAACGAAAGGATCGTGATCACGGATTCGACACAAGTAAATATGGAAACTGTTAGTAATTACAATAGCAATGTTATTTTCGGTGCTGCAATAAATACGTTTTACAGAGTACGAAACATAAATCAATTTTCAAAGATGATTGTTCGAACTATTTTATTGAAAAAGTTGGACATCCAAATGTATCATTTGCATTTTCGTTCAATGAAGATTATCGATCGAGTATGGGAATGGAGTTTATTTCTCTAGAAGATCTATTACAGTTTCATTCATTTCATGTATACCAGTAAGTTATATTTAATATGTTTGATAACAATAATTCGAAGTATAATATTAAATATATGTTTTTCAAGGAAGTTGTTATTTGGTATAATAAATAATTACGTTGATTATAAAGCTTCCATTCGTCGCTACAAAACTAAGTCAGAGATGTATATGGAGAGGAAGGGATTACCACTTGTAGGGCTTTATTACAGCGATATTTTTTGTTTGTTTAATTGTATATCGTACATCACAAGGGTGTTCCATCAAGTACAAAGTAGTGTTTATATTAGAATGTCTTCAGGTGTATTCAAGATCAGTGATATTCAATCATTGGATCATTTATATGTCCTTTGATAAGGAAATTGTATTAGTGAACATAAATGATCTATCATATGAAATTGCAGAAACAAAGTAAGTCGAAGTTATTATAATGTTATGAAATTAAAGGTGAATATTCAGTTTCGAGAAAAACCCGATAATTATTGGAATTGACACGAATGGCGTTTTGAGTATACAGACACGTATTTCGGAAACTCGTCTTAACAGAACCGAATGGTCTACTCACATTTATTCCACTCACCTACCAGATAAATATATTGTAAGTCGATCGCATTTTTCTTGGCATTCCTCTCTAAATTCAGGGATGCGGAAAATTTCCAGGCCGTTTCTTGAAAATTGATTTTTTTTATGAAAAAATTGGAAAAAAATGTAATGCGTAATTTTGGAAAAGGTGTTCCGATATTTTGAGAAAGAATCAGCTAAAGATGATTCGAACGTAATCTGTGAATGAAGTTGTCGTTCCTGGTAGTGCAGGCTTATTGGCCTTTCGAAAAACAATTACCAAAATGAAAGCCAAAACAATTTACGTGCGAATTTCTGCTATCCATGATCAGATCAGAATTATGCCATAAAACAGCAGTTTTGAATATCAAAAGTTATCTTATAAGAGATAAAGGCGAAAAATAAGATTTTCCCGAATTTTGACACCGGGAAAAAAAGTTTCCCGTAAAAAATTTCACCGCACAACCCTGCACAAAACCCTTAAACTTTTATGCAACCTTAAAGATAAAACCTGATGGCATAAATAGAATTGAAAGTTCTCTGTATTCCGAGCTTGAGGACTTCCAATCTTGTCAAATATGTACGGAAAAGTTTGGTTAGTTTATCTTCCATTTGACTCAAATTACCATTGCTCAACTACTTGTTTATTATCGATTACTTTGTTTTTAAAGATGCATATATCCGAGTTCCTCATACTCTTCACTGTGGTCATACATTCTGCAAAAAATGCATTGAAGCAATCAAAAAAGAATATTGGTCTGTTTCATGAATCATATCCTTAATTTAAACAATATTAATTATAGCTGCCCTTGCCCAAATTGCCGAAGAATAAATATAATTGTTGATGGGCAATATTTCGCAATCAACCGACTTGCGCTCAGTGAGTAGACTTCAAAAAATATTTAAAAATGTGAAAAAGTTTGTTTACAGAATTTGCTGAACTGAAGAGTAACGAATTTAAGTATATCACATTTTCTGAATGTTTCCATTGTAAGGAGGTATGCATTTCTATATGACTAAATATTTTCTTTCTTACAAAAATCAATTCAATCAATCTTTTCAATCGAGATTTTGAAATTTCCAGAATGTTCAAACTTCTCAAATTAGAATTTGTACTGAAGTAAATTGCATTGAGGTAAGAAAATGATCCAGTCATTTTAATTCATTACTTATTAAAATGTACTTGCATAAGAAAAAGACAAACTGTATGTAAATACCGAGACCACGAGCGCCTGCACTCTCTCGCCTAACTTTCGATTACTTTCTCACACCTAACCCGTCTTACCTTCGCCAACTTTATCAGCATTTGTTTCGTAGCTGGGTTGCCGTGAGGTTTCTCCATTCCGAAAGATTGTACATCGCCACTTGCAAGAATTGTAGACCAACTGACTTCACGAAATCATCCCCCTCTCTTGACTGGGTGACCTTTCTTCCTCTTGCAACTGGGGGTCCACCAATCATGTAACAATCTCGAGAGCCTCTCCAGTGGAGTGAATTTCTATGTTTAGAGAGAGAGAATCCAAGTGAGATAGTACGTAGATCAGAGAGAGCGCGCGAAGGGAGGGAAAGGGGAGTTGACCAATACAATATTTCTGCGTTTGGCAGCTAGATAGCTAGGCAATTACGCAAGTACATTTTATACGCACAATATCCTTTTTTTCAATTTTTCTGATACGACATTTTTCAGCACAACAAACCAATTTGTGGAAATTGCTGCTGGGAAGAACCCCATGTTGGACATTCAACAGTTAGATATAATGAGAAGGTTTGATTTTTTAAATTAAGCCCGATTTCACAGAAACAATTACTTTCATTCAGCTCCGTACAGAGTCGCGAGAATATTTGAGAATAAAAAAAGAAGAAATGGAATCGAAAAAAGAAGAAATATTTACCAAGCACAAAATATTGATTGATTTGCAGAAAGAACTTGAAAGGGTAATCGACAATTCAATAGATTTTGTGTACAATGTTCATGATTTTATCTTTCAGAAACTGCCAAATATTCAACTTCGGGAACAGATTTCTAATGCAGCTGATTCTATTTTTACACCGGAGGTAATACTGTAGAATGATTATTCCAAGAGTATAAACTAAATTTAGGCAGCAAACGAATTGAGATCGACAGTAGATGAATTCAGTGATACATTCATTCAATCGGCTAATATTATCATTGAATCAATCGATACAGCAATTAGAAAGATTCGTGTAAGTTTAATATATTTGTTGAACAAATATTTACGCCACAATTCATTTTTATCGTATCGTTTTCAGGAACAATTAGCTGCATTCTAAGGGTTCTATTGGTTGGAAATGTTGATTATCGTTATCACAAATATTAGAAATATACTAATTATTAAGTGCTGTTCGTATATTAAAATTTTTTTTCTTGCTTTCCCATTTTTTCATGTTTCTGAACCTCACAATTTAAGGATAAATATTGTAATACTTTTTGGATACTTGCATATTTATTGAAAGCGTCGAAAAGTGAATGAAAGTTTGGATACTATCCCATTCCTTTGTTTGGAGAATGTAGGAGTACTTGTTGTCCAGCTATCCATCCATTCATCGTGCTATCCACCAAATGAAAACTGAGCGTATGAGAAATCACTGACTGAGAATCAAAACAGAAACTATCTAGAGTCAACCAATAATTTCAGTTTCTGCGGCGATCTTTTCCATATCGGAAAACTCAACGCTAATTACTAATGAATTTTTTTTAAATATTTGCTTCATGAAAAACGATGCGAGATGATGCAGCATGAATCATGCTGCTGCGAGCAACATTTAGGGTGGGTGAGTGTGCGGGACTGCATTGATATTTCATTTTTTGATTTGAGTAAGAAGATCAATTTTGAAATTAATAAAACATTTATAAAATATTATGTGCAATGATGATGTTTCTGTACCGCACAGTGTTTTATCAATAATAAATCACATAGGACGTTTTATGTTCGGTAGAGATAAAAGGGATTCAAATTTTGTGGAATGATACTTCATGGATCGTCATCATTATTATCTGTTATTTTATTTTGTTTATTGCAAAAATCATAAAATGACTTTGGCGTGGAAGTGAACGTTTTATGCTATCTATGGATGAAAGACAATCGTCGATCGATTGATCAATCAATAAATCGATTTTGATCTACTCAGTATGGTCGCTGTCATACTTCGCCACAACACGGCCTCGACATTGACGAATACTCTGCAATGATTCAAAATGTTGTTTGATCTTTGATCTTTGATCTCTGATATTACCTCAATATTCCGCATTAATGAGAGATCATACCCTACTCTAACAACTTACTCCAATGTGTGATTCATCATCGTTCCTTTTAGTGATCACCGACGAAACGGAGGCGATAGTTGATAGGGACTTAATACATAATTTATTGCTATACTAAAAATAATTTGTAAAATAAAATTCTAACTTTAATATAATAAATATATTTTACAAAATAATATTTCAACAATCCTTACTATCTTATTGTGAGCGACCGATCGGAGCCAGTGTGAATTATGAAAATGATTGGAAGAAGAACGGACTAGAAAGGAGACGACAAATATGCAAATTAGTTTAATTAAATCAATTTAATTAAATCAGATTTTGTTTCATTACATTCATGAAAACCCAGCTGACAATGAGTTAACATCTCTAAACCAGTCGATAAAGTTGTTTGAATGTTGTATATTTAAAACAGTTGAACAATGCAGTGACCTGCCCGTCTAGTGTATTCTTGAGATAATTTAGCACAAAAAATACTTTATTTTCTTTCTCTTTATTGTCAAACAATATAATTCATGAGTGCAGTGACGATTCTTTATCTCTCTCGGTCTAACTCGTATTGATTTCTCTCATAAAGCGGTCTGCTCTATCTTCTCTACTCTTGTAAATGTATTGGATTGCTTGACTTGGCGGCCTTCTTGGCTCCCTTGGCGGATGGCTTGGGCGGCATACTGACGATGAGGGTTGGTCACAAAGTGTGGTGAGGTTGAGTCGAAAGAGTCTCGTAATATACACTGACAAGGGAAGTGTAAGAAATATCTTTTAGACCTATTGACGAGAGTATTTTTCCTCGATAGCTATACGCAATATAAGGTCGGAACCAAAAAATCAGCGGCTGGCATGCACTTTCCGATTTTATATAATTAATCAAATTTTGTACATTCGAACGCGCTGTTTTCAGGCTGTGTATGCTATGAAATAAGACACCCCTGATAGAGCCCTTGACAGAGCAGCGAGAACATGGCGAGGTGGTGTAGTGGTAGCGTGTTCTCTTCTTGATCACTCTGTGGGTGGTTCGAATACGCCTATGGACGCTTTTCTTTTGCTAATTTTTAAACGTTTCGGGCTTGTAATTTTGATCAGAAAAATAATTAGAATCTTTTTCACAATTTTTATGTAGCTGTTGAACTTGAATTTCATCATTTAGCAAAATAAAATATAAATCTTGTCCAACATTACGTTTACTAGCATAGTGATAATTTGATTTTGGGAGAGAGCTTATATGTACCAAGTTGATACGGAAGAATATCATTTTGATAACTTCTGTAAATATGTTTGATTAAATTTTCCAAACTACTCTTTCTTTTCACGGGGACATCGGTGGAGTCTCAAAGGTGAATCCAAACCTATCAACGGGCATAATATTATAATTTTGTCATAAACCTGTTGCGCAAGTTATCAAAATGTTATTATTCCCTAACCGCTTGGTACATATGAACTCTCCCATAATTAAATGATCACCATGCTGGTAAACGAAATTTTGCTTTATTTTTTGTTTTCCTAAACGATGAAATTCAAGTTCAACAGCTACATAAAAATTGTGAAAAAGATTCTAATTTTTTTCTGATCAAAATTACAAGTCCGGAACGTTTAAAAATTAGCAAAAGAAAAATGTCCATAGGCGTATTCGAACCACCCACAGAGTGATCAAGAAGAGAACACGCTACCACTACACCACCTCGCCATGTTTTCGCTGCTCTGTCAAGGGCTCTATCAGGGGTGTCTTATTTCATAGCATACACAGCCTGAAAACAGCGCGTTCGAATGTACAAAATTTGTTTAATTATATAAAATCGGAAAGTGCATGCCAGCCGCTGATTTTTTTGGTTCCGACCTTATATTGCGTATAGCTATCGAGGAAAAATACTCTCGCCTATAGGTCTAAAAGATATTTCTTTCACTTCCCTTGTGAGAGCAAACTTACCTGGCAAATCGTTACCCACCCCCATTACCCTGGCAAAGGATTACCCTAAATGTTGATTGCAGCCTTACGCGGTCTTTATGGAGGGAACGAATTGGATGAAAATAAAGGGGAAAGGGTAGATCGAATAAGGGGTAACGGGATGTATTGATATAACTAGCATTCGACTATAATGTACTTGCCAATTTAACAAAATAATTGGTAATCTTTCTCTCCAAAATGTATGGGCAATCAGAATACCCCGAATATGGGCAAACGAATACCCCGATACACGTTGTTGGGTAACGATTACCCCATATTTGGGTAAGTTTGCTCTCTGTGTACGGAGTCGAGCGATCGGTGGCCCCGCCCCCATTTGCGCGCAAAGAAGAGACGCCTTGCACGATCGGGCACTAACACCCATTCGGAATACCAAATTCGATTCTCTCTCTGTGGCTATCGCTTTATATTAATTCATTATACGCATTGTGCTTCGAGTCCTCCATCATCTAAAATACATTTAAACTCAAAAGAAAATTGCTGTGTAGGGTAACTAGATCATTTGGGCATTATTAGTATTAATTTTAATAATAATAATAATAATAATAATATCTTTATTATGCTGATTTCGAGGTTGGCCTTGATTTCGATAACGCATAACGTTCATGATGCTATAGCGTCTGAGGGACCAAAGTGTCCTAGGAGAGACCCCCCCCATTTCGAAAAATCTATCCCTGGCCAAATATTAGGAAATGAATATAGTTTGTCGCTTCCAGTAAAACTTCTCGCTCACTTTTCACCTTTCCTTCAATAATATATTGATATGTATGCAATTTCGTTGATTTCACTGAATTTGTTATTTCCGAACAAAATTTCCTCATTTTTTGAAATTTATCAAACACGATTTATATATTATTCGACGCACCAGATGGTAGGCTTCATTCTAATACTGAATTTTATGATGTATTGCTTGTGGATTTAGCATGCGCGAATATTTATTAAGCACATTTCACTATTATTAAATTTCATTTTATGTTTATTCTTATTTTCCATTAGAATCCTCATCATCGATCACGTTGAAAAATGATAAAAATACAATTATTGCTACACTCTCGTAATTTTCATGATACGTTCTCTGGTGTTGAATTCCTTGCATGATCACGTATACAGTCCCGCAGAATCTCCCCCTTAACGAAAGTTTCCGGGGACACTCGGAGTGTCTCCAAGTGTCTCCTACCCTGATTTGCGCTCTAGAATTATATAGCGTGTGTTAAACACGTTTATAGAGAGCCTTTTCGTCATATGCATCTAATGCACGTGAAAAATAAATTTTAAATAAATTTTAAAAATAAAAATAATGTATTTCAAAAATCAAATATCAATTCACAAATATGACACGATGATACAGTGAATTGAACCACGGAGGTAGATTACGGTGTATCCGCATCCGCTTCTCTGTCCGCGCGTCTGAAAGCCTGGACGAGCATTTTTCTTATCTTTCCCGAGTATTTTTGTTGTTTCCTTGTTTATTTCTTTCTATTCATGTTATGTATCAATTATTAACGTCCTAGAGCAGCTCATTTGCTGATATTACTTTCCCTCCCTCACTCGAGGCCTCGTTCGACTAGCTTTTCTTCATTCGTTAGCAATGTCGTATTGCAGGGCCAAATGGCCGCACCTTCTGGACTGGGTGTGTCGCCCTCGAGTCGTTCACTGCGCCCACTTACTCTTCCGCTAGCGACCGCTGGACGCTAACTCAGAAGTAAGTCTAGACTATAATTAATTGTATATTTCCAACAAATATTTAATTTAATTATCTATCTTTTGTATCGTTGTTATTAAAGTGTTATTAGTTTCATTTCGCGTCGTGATGACCGCGCGCCTGTAGAGGGCGGCTCGCGTCTGGCTCCGGCCCGTCCGAACTTCCTACGCAAGTTCTCTGGCGCCAACAGCCCTCGACTGTAGCCTAGTAAGTCTAGACAACCATTGAATCTTTATTTCCTTAAATATTCAAGTTATTTATTTATCATTCGTCTTATTTTCTCTTCAATCGTTAGTAATGTGCCTTCTGAAGTTGGCACAGCGCCATTTGAACGCCACATGAGTGAGAATGGATAACTTTCAGGCATTCGAACTATGAGCAAATCTGACCCACGCCGGCGACCCCGATTCGATACCATCAGCCAAATCGGAATCTATCAACTGGTATGCTAGAATAATGTTATAATGTAATCATGCATTCTCTTATTTTCGTCTGTCATATTCTAGTCATAACGTTCAGAATATTCTTTTAAAGTTTTTTTAGAAAAGATAAAATTCAGCATATTTTGCGCGTTAAATACGTAGAACTGACTAATTTCTCAATTATGAAATGATCAATAAAGGGAATGTGAATTTATATAATTCTGTTTATCTATTTCTTCAGGAATGAACGCGTTGGCTGACACCGGGCGACGTTCCCTTCGATAGAAGGTCTTTCTTCGAGTTTAATGCCACCATCAGCACTAGTGTTATCCATATCTCCATACTCTTGTACCATCTGAATAAAGAACTGCACCGATTGACTATGGCACAACACAAAGGGATGGCAAGCAAAAAAAGCAAAAAATCAGTTATAGACGAGTAAGAATTCGTGTACATATATGCACTATAGTATTCTTTATTATTCTTTATAGCTCAGCTACAGTATTGGCAAAAAATCAATAAATCCTAGTCAAGTATGGTAACAAAGTGATAGAAAGAAAGAGCCAGTCAAAAGCTAATCAATACTAGTCAACAAATGCGGTAAGTTCTAGTCAAGGAACTCCAGTCCTTTGTTGTTCTTGTTTCCATTTCTCCGTCGAAGACCGGTGCATCCAACAGCAGGAGCTGATCACGACTCTGCAAAAGAGGTCAAATGTCTCGCTTCCAAAAATTTAGAAGTTGAGCGTAATCATTATCAGTGGCCGTATGCAACAACCGTTTTATGGGAGAATGTGACGTCATTAGCGTAGGCGGAGGCGTTTTCCAAAAATCCTCCGCATACGCTAATGACGTCACATTTTCACGGAAAACGGTTTTCCCGTTGTTCTTGCATACGGCCACAGTTTTCCAAAACCTTGAAATTCTACAAAGAATCATTTCAACAGTACGTGTACATGATTAAACATTATCTACTTCACTCAGTTTACAGTATAACTACATCAGTCTAAACAGAACTACTCATCCATAATACCGTACCTTCTATCGAAGGGAACGTCGCCCGGTGTCAGCCAACGCGTTCATTCCTGAAGAAATAGATAAACAGAATTATATAAATTCACATTCCCTTTATTGATCATTTCATAATTGAGAAATTAGTCAGTTCTACGTATTTAACGCGCAAAATATGCTGAATTTTATCTTTTCTAAAAAAACTTTAAAAGAATATTCTGAACGTTATGACTAGAATATGACAGACGAAAATAAGAGAATGCATGATTACATTATAACATTATTCTAGCATACCAGTTGATAGATTCCGATTTGGCTGATGGTATCGAATCGGGGTCGCCGGCGTGGGTCAGATTTGCTCATAGTTCGAATGCCTGAAAGTTATCCATTCTCACTCATGTGGCGTTCAAATGGCGCTGTGCCAACTTCAGAAGGCACATTACTAACGATTGAAGAGAAAATAAGACGAATGATAAATAAATAACTTGAATATTTAAGGAAATAAAGATTCAATGGTTGTCTAGACTTACTAGGCTACAGTCGAGGGCTGTTGGCGCCAGAGAACTTGCGTAGGAAGTTCGGACGGGCCGGAGCCAGACGCGAGCCGCCCTCTACAGCCGCAGCAGGCGCGCGGTCATCACGACGCGAAATGAAACTAATAACACTTTAATAACAACGATACAAAAGATAGATAATTAAATTAAATATTTGTTGGAAATATACAATTAATTATAGTCTAGACTTACTTCTGAGTTAGCGTCCAGCGGTCGCTAGCGGAAGAGTAAGTGGGCGCAGTGAACGACTCGAGGGCGACACACCCAGTCCAGAAGGTGCGGCCATTTGGCCCTGCAATACGACATTGCTAACGAATGAAGAAAAGCTAGTCGAACGAGGCCTCGAGTGAGGGAGGGAAAGTAATATCAGCAAATGAGCTGCTCTAGGACGTTAATAATTGATACATAACATGAATAGAAAGAAATAAACAAGGAAACAACAAAAATACTCGGGAAAGATAAGAAAAATGCTCGTCCAGACTTTCAGACGCGCGGACAGAGAAGCGGATGCGGATACACCGTAATCTACCTCCGTGGTTCAATTCACTGTATCATCGTGTCATATTTGTGAATTGATATTTGATTTTTGAAATACATTATTTTTATTTTTAAAATTTATTTAAAATTTATTTTTCACGTGCATTAGATGCATATGACGAAAAGGCTCTCTATAAACGTGTTTAACACACGCTATATAATTCTAGAGCGCAAATCAGGGTAGGAGACACTTGGAGACACTCCGAGTGTCCCCGGAAACTTTCGTTAAGGGGGAGATTCTGCGGGACTGTACAAGTATAATCATGCATGATTCGACATTCCATGCATGATCATCAGGGCTGGGATTTTTTGAAAATAATTTCAAAAAATTTTTTGATCAAAAAATAAATAAAATGGCTCAAAAATTTTTTGAATTCAAAAATTTTTTGAAAAAGTTCTTTACTTTGTTTAAAAGGATACTAAGCAATTCAGACACATAATTTTTGCCTGAAAACTGGTTAAAACGTTCAATTACGCGATTAACCAAATTCTGAAACATCATACAATATTTTTTCACTTTTTAAAAATTCTACGTCAGTGCATCGGGCACACTAATCCACACTAAAACCCATAGAATCTGCTTCATCAAGACCGTGAAAATGCTAAAAATGGGAATTTAGTTGTTTTGTGAAATGTTGTCACAATTTTCCACAAATATTTCACTTTTTGTCGTTTTAACGGCACTTTTTTACATTTAATTTTTTTGATTTTTTGAGAAAAAATTAAAAAAAAAATTTTGATTTTGAATTTTTGAAATGGTCAAAAAATTCAAAAAATCAAAATCAAAAAATCCCAGCCCTGATGATCATGCATGGAATATCCGTGGTTCGTGATCATGCATGGATCTTCCGTGATCACGCATGGAATGACAGAATCCATGCATGATCACGGATAATCCATGCATGATTCGAGTATATTCCATTCATGATCATGCCATTAATTGCACGATTTTTACTTGGATCATGCAAGGATTCAAACACCTGAGTTCGTTATGGTTTATTTAGGTACCGCATTGAAAAAAAACGTCATGTGGAACTTTCTGTGTTTTTACTACTGCGGGGGGGGGGGAGTCGTAAGCCATATCCCGGTCGTCGTGGTATTTTATTACCGGATTTATTTATTGACGATTGAATTTTACTTAATTTTTGAAATTAACCCATTGCGTTTTTCATTCGACGCACTTTACACTAGGCTACCACCTGATACTACGCTTTATTGCATGTTCATTTTGTGTAGTACGCTGCAAAACTTAGCCTATTTCGTTTTTCCACCAAAGTTGCTTGTTTTCCATCGATATTTCTGCGTTATTTCGACCTATTCCCTTTACCTATTCCCTTTTCATATCGCATAGTCGTAGAAACTTTTGAAACTACTTTTGGGCAACCCTCACCTAGCTGTACATGTACGTATGGGTCGATTTCAGAATCTCCTCTGTAAAGTTTGGTATTTCTCCCGTTTGGTGCCGCAAAATTTCTCGCTCATTTTCGCGTTTCCTCCAATAAAACATAGATATATAGTTATGGTTTATTTCTTTAATTTCAGCCGTGTCATGAAATTTGTTAAGCGTGATGAATACTCGGTAGACCGATTCGGATATTTCTATCAAATTTCTAACGGTATGCGTAAATTATGAATGAATACTGTTGTTATTATAATGATCAATATAGATGAATTTGTTCACCTTTCGTTTGAAGAAAATAATACAAAATTCATCACATGGATCAGGGGGTTCGTTAGCTTTGATATGTTTATATTGTTTATATTTCATGATGATAGAAATTATAAAATTTATACCGGACTAGCAGCGCTAATATTTAGCTTTTAGAAAGATTCGTGCAGAGAAAAAAATTGATTGGCACGAGCCCTCCGCAAGATTCGGAATTATTGATAATGTTTTCTTCTTTCGAAGCGTATGTTTTATTTATTTATTTATTTATTTACTTGTTTATTTATCCTTCAGATAAAACATAAATAATCAAGGGAAAAGAAATTTCTAGCATTTTCTCATTTCTAGTTAATTAATTACAGCACGGTATAATAAAAAAGGCTGAACTATTAAACGAAAGGATCGTGATCACGGATTCGACACAAGTAAAGATGAAAAAGGTTAGTATTTACCAATAGCAATGTAATTTTCGATGCTGCAATAAATACATTTTACAGAAAATGAAAAATAAATCAATATTGAAAGATGACTGTTCGAACTATTTTATTGAAAGAGCTGGACATCCGAATGTATCATTTGCTTTTTCGTTCAATGAAGATTATCGATCGAGTATAGGAATGAAGTTTATTTCTATTAAAGATCTAAAGCAATTTGATTCGATTCATGTATACCAGTAAGTTATATTTATTATGTTTGATAAGAATAATTCGAAGTATAATATTAAATAAATGTATTTCAAGGAACATGTTATGTGGTATAACGAATGATAAACGTGCTTATGGTAAAGCCTCCTTACGTCGCTACCAAACTGAATCAGAAATGTATATGGAGAAGAAAGGGTTACCACTTGTAAGGGGTATTTATGCCTTTATAAAGGCAAACCCCAAGCAAATTATGCTCTCAGCATTGGCAATATTCTCTCGTAGACAAAGACAGCGAGAGGGTGTGGCCAGAGTGGAGAGAGTTTCGAATTAGCTTGGGATGTCTTTAATCGCAGCGTTATTTATATTAGAATATCTACAGGTCCTAACAAGATCAGTGATATTCAATCATTGGGTCTTTTATATGTGCCCCGATAAGCAACTTGTATCAGTGAATATAAATGATCTATCATATGAAATTGTAAAAACCAAGTAAGTCGAAGTTGTTATAATGATATGAAATTAAACGTGATTATTCAGTTTCGAGAAAAACCCGATAATTGTTGGAATTGACACGAATGGCGTTTTGTATGTAGAGACTCGCACCCGGAACAGGTATTAACGATTAACGAATTTTCGAAAACAAAATAAGTGTCGTTAATTTTTTCGTTAATGAAAATCAGGCTTCTCGATGCCGGAGAAACTGATTTTCTTAGTCACTCGAATATTTTCGTGAACAAACTATGAAGACAGAAAGGGTGCAACAGTTTTTCCACCTAACGTACACTATTTATTTTTTCATGATTCAGCTTATTGATCGCTAGAAACATCAATGAACCATCAGGCCCATGCAGGGAAAGGCGCACCTTTTGAAAATTGATTAACTTCTGCAAACGGCCAACCAACGACTACCGGGTATTTCGAAGCATAAAGTCTACTTTAAATCTTCACTTGAAGTAGAATTGTAAGTCTGCTTAAAGTGATGTGGTATACTGTAATGCATTTCGTCAAATGTTCTTTCATTTAAAGTAGACTTAAAGTCTGCTTCAATCGTGTGATGTAGTTTAAGCAGACTTTTAGTTTCGAATTACGAGAGTCTGAATTGACCACTGCACTATGCGTTATATGATATGGTTGCGCTAACTTCTCGCATATCACTTTACATTCGTACAAAAGACATGTCAGGGTTTTATAAGGACATTCGAGGGTCTCCACCCCTTATAGGCAATGCTATTTATAAGACATATTTTTGTTTTTATTTTTAAAACAATAGTTATCTATATTTAAAGATGGGGACCCACGAGTTTTTTCATGACTAAACTGGCTAGGCAGAAATATAGATCACATCTCCCTGTATCCAAAAACAATTTTCTCTAAAATTATAGGTGCACTGGAATACCGTTATCCGAGCTCAAAGTTCGTTATTAACCCAAGATATCCTCAGGGAACGCGCGCAATTTCAAATATGAAAGACAAATGTATTGCAAATTGCAAACGGGAATCGAACCCGCGTGACGCGGTTACAAGCGCCGACTACTAACCACTGAGCCACACGCTCTATGCGCTCAATCTCTCAATTCTAATAGAGAATAGAGTGCCACTTCCTGCCTCCCATGTTAGAGATGCCAATAGTGCACCCCGATTCTCCTGGTCCCCCTTCTTTAAGGGCTATAACTATTCATGTTATTCTTATAAATAAACGTGTTCGGGGAAAAATTCGTAGTTTGAACGATTAACAAAAGGGGATTAAGAAAAAAATAACAACTTTTATTTCATTAATTTAACGACTTAACGAAAATTTGCATTAACAAAGATCTCTGGTCGCAAATCGAAAACTTGTTTTAGCGGATCCGAATGGTCTACTCACATTTATTCCACTCAACTTCCAGCGAAATATATCGTAAGTCCATCTTGACCTTTGACTCTGAACCCTTTAACTTTTATGAACCTTACAGATCAAACCCGATAGCGTAAATAAAAGCGAAAGTTCTCTGTATCACGAGCTTGAGGACTTCCAATGCTGTCAAATATGTATGGAAAAGTTTGGTTAGTTTATCTTCCATTTTATTCAAATTACCTTTGCGCAACTACTCGTTTATTATCGATTACTTTGTTTTTAAAGATGCATATATCCGAGTTCCTCATACTCTTCACTGTGGTCATACATTCTGCAAAAAATGCATTGAAGCGATCAAAAAAGATGAGTGGTCTGTTTCATAAATCAAATTTACAATTTAAACAACATTAATTACAGCTATTCTTGTCCAAATTGCCGAAGAATAAGTAAAATTGTTGATGAGCAATATTTCGCAATCAACCGACTTGCGTTCAGTGAGTAGACTTCAACAAATTTTTGTAATGTGGGAAATTTTGTTTACAGAAGTTGCTGAATTGGAGAGTGACGAATCCAAGAATAGCACCTTTTGTGAATGCGTCCACTGTAAGGAGGTATGCAACTTCTCTATAATTATAATGATAACATTTAATAATAATAATAATAATAATAATAATAATAATAATAATAATAATAATAATAATAATAATAATAATAATAATAATAATAATAATAATAATAATAATAATTTTACTATTGATATATGACTCCATTCCTTTCGTTCTTACAAAAAATCTTTTCAATCGAGATTTTGAAATTTCCAGGATGTTCAAACTTCTCGAATTAGAATTTGTACGGAACTAAATTGTACAGAGGTAAGCAAGTGTAATGTTCGCTTTATTGTTGCATAGAGTGATGGAAAATTATTTCAGTACGATAAACCTATTTGTGCCAGTTGTTCTTATGAAGAACCTCATATTGGCCATTATACTGTTAAATATAATCAAAAGGTACAACTTGATTGTTTTTAATATTATATTCACATACTATAAAATACAAGAAACAATATAAGAAATTTATTGCACTTTGTATCTATTTTCTTAAACTATCACCACATAAGGAATATTACTATTATTAAAGCCTTGAATATCAGCATTTTTTTTGAAAAACGGATGACAAGAAATATGTGAAAATTGTATTTACTCAGCTCCTTACTAAATCACAAGATCATGTGAGAATGAACAAAGAAGAAATGGAATCGAAAAAAGATGAGATATTGTCGAAGTATAAACTATTCATTGATTTACAAAATGAACTTACAAAGGTAATCGATAAAATAAAATAGGTTACAATCATGCGAGGTTCAGAAAATGTCGAATGTGCAACTTCGTGAACTAGTTTCCACTACTGCAGATTCTATTTTCACACAGGAAGTATGCAAATAAAATGCTTATTTTAAATATAAATAACCTAATTTAGGAAGCTAACGAACTGAACTCGAAAGTTGATGAATTGAGTGATACCATCATTCAATCTGCTAATGTTATCATTGATTCGATAGACACAGCTATTAGATTGACTAGAGTGAGTTTACTTTATTTTTACTGATCATTGTAAGATCTTTGAAAATAATTACTAATATTTTTTTCAGGAACAATTATCCAAATTGTAATGCTCCAATTCTTCGTAATTCTCAATTTCATTTATTACAATACATACTGTTATAATTTTTAATTGTTGTATTCTGTGGCCGTATGCATGAACAACGGAAAACCGTTTTCCGGGAAATGTGACGTCATTAGCGTAGGAGGAGGCGTTTTCCAAAAATCCTACGCCTACGCTAATGACGTCACATTTTCCCGGAAAACGGTTTTCCAGTTGTTCTTGGATACGGCCACTGTTATAAATACTTTGTACTCTCTTTTTCACATATCTGAACCGCTTCAATAAAGGACAAGCCTTGTTATTATTTCATTACTCAGAACAGTGAGAGGGCATTATTTACAAGGGAATGCTCGCAACTTATCCGGGCCATATGAGATGACAATAACATGACTAGGATCGGTTTTCGATGCTGATTACGAATCCGTTTTCAAACGTTGCCCAATCGAACTGAGCTTCGAGAAAATCGATATTGAAATTCTACTACAGTAATTTATTCCATACAACAGTGCATCTATAAAAGGTATGGATTATACCAAGCCACAATCCGTGCTCGAAATATTCTTGTAAATATTTATAATGCCATATAATTTTGTCACTTTGACTTTGACTTAGACTTTGGAATGTCAGGAGCGGTATATCCGTATTGTCAAGCAGGCCGATTTGACGAGCAACGTAAAGTTTTCGTGGGTTATTCGACTATTCTAATCAAGTTTCATATGCTGACGTTTTCTTGAATGGAGATGAATTCTCTCAGAGACGAACGGATAGATCTTGTGGATAAGAAGATTCCCCGTCTTTTGGCCCCCTCTGCATTTAATGTGCTGATAGGATAAATAATTGAATTGAATTGAATTGAATAATTTTGTCGTGTACTGTAATTCAATTAATATTCCATAATATCAGATATATTCTTTTGATTACATCGATTAAAATGTTGCAAATGAGAAAGAGAGGAGAGAATGGAAAATGGTTTGATGATAAAGGTGAAGGTACAACCCGTTATTCAAGGCACACGAAGTAATGCGGGTGATCACTGCTAGGACTGCAATAATTGAATAGAGTTAAAACAAATAAATAGAGAATTGAATAGAGGTTTGGTGAATAGAGATAAATGAAATAATTATATCCATGAGTGAAAGATAATCATCTCCTCTTAATATCTCACCATCCCTCCCTATCTCTCTCTCTCTGCCTCTTCCCCTTTCTCTCTCTATCTGTTTGAGTGACCTAACCAGGGTAACTTACGGTATATAACAGTGACCTAGCTAGGACAAGTGAGGTAAGACTTGGCAAGACGCCATGCGCTCATCTTTCAATGCCATTTCATTTGGTCCAATAATATACTTTTAAACCATCAAATGTATCGCATAATATAATAATTACACCATTTCTTTCCATTTTATATTAATTGAACCCTTGACTAATCCGTCTGTCTCACGACTACTTTCTTGGAAAATTTCTTCCCGAAATATCTAAATTAAGCACTCTTACATTCTTCTAAAGAAATGTGTATATATATATATATCTATATATATATATATATATATGCCCCTTCATTTCACTCTCTCAGTTAGCTATCACATTATTTCAATAACTATTATCGTATAAATTATATGAATTCCCTTTTAGCGATTTAACTATAATTAAGTTAAGCCTTGCAATGGATTTTGTAAAGCGCGAGGAATTTTCGACAATTAGCATACGATGGGTCTACCCAAGAGGTATGAAAGAAATGAAGATAAATGCGTTTCAAATTCAAATTTCAGTTAAAGATTCTCCTAGTCACACATGTATTACTACTTATCCAGTAAAATGGATGAAAGAGTGTGTTTTTTTTCTTTTTCAATTTTTTACTTTATTCAATGATGACATTCATTAATATTAATTATATATATATATACTAATTAATTTTAATTTTAATGTTGATTTATTGATTTAAGATCGAAACGTTTTGAACATACAATCGAATGTAGTGAAGAATTTGGAATGTGCTACAAATCATTATTATACCTCCACGTTAGTTTTAATGTGTTAATCTTGAATTTGAACACTGCCAACATGTAAATTAAATTAAAACTAAATTATTTTTGATCTAAAAATTTAATGAAAGGGATTTATAGGATGGAATACTCAAGAAAGCAGATATTGAGAATGATAAAATCGTAACCTCTGATATTGCGATGGTAAGTATAAAACTACTTTACGGCAATAAATAGTAGCTTTTACAGATTGAGAAAGGAGTAAAAATACACACAAAGAATTGTTGTTTCCATTATTTCATTGAAAGAGTTGACCATCCGAATGTTATATTCGCCGTTCCTTTAAATAAGGATTATCGATCAAATAATGTAATTAAATATAATGTTACTATTGAAGAGTTTATGAAACATCTCAGCTTTACTGTGGCCCGGTCAGTGAAAATTTAGAGAATCAGTTGATTCTAAATAATAGGAATTTGTAGGAATTTCTTATTCGTTATTTTTGATGACAACAATAATTCTTCCTCCATTCGTCGATATGAATCAGATTCAGACGAATATTTAGAGGAAAATGAATTACCAAGGGTATTGTTACTTAAACTTTAAAATTAAAACGCGATTTGAGTTTATACCATTACAGGCCCTATCAAAATCAGCAGTATTCAAAAATTATATTTTTTATTTCTCCTTTGACAACGAACTTATCGCAGTGAATATGAATGATCTCTCTTGGGAAATTATAGAGACAAAGTACGTGGTATTTAAATTGTATTTTCTTTGTTAAGACATTAAAGGCACACCCCAAACTAATTTTAATCTCCGCATTGGCAATACTCTCTCGTAGACAAAGAAAGCGAGAGAGTGTGACCAGAGCAGAGAGTTTCAAATGAGCCTCGGAGTCTCCCTTTAAACAGCATATTACAGCTTGACATTAACGTTGGAAGTAGTTGGAATTGATGAGAATGGAATTATGACTTTACAAGATAGATTCTTTGACTCTCAACCGCATCTCTACTTTGCTCAAGTACCTGATAAGTATACTGTGCGTATCTTGCTCGCACTTTCTTAATTTTTCCTTAATTTTTTTTTCTTCAGATACAAGAGTTAGAGGAGAAAATTGCACTACTTAAGAAGCGAAGCGAAGAATTAGAGGAGGAAAATGAACAATTTAAGGAATTAAAATTGAACTACGAGAGATTAATGAATGAGGTAAGACTATAAATGAATTTATGAGGCCGTTTGTGTAATGTGGTGTTACATTTTCAAAACGTCTCCGTCAACTTGAAATTTGAAGTGTTTTCGGTCTCGAGTGGAAAACCCTGATGGATCATGAAATTACTGTAAAAGGTTACGGTAGTCAACCATTATTGATCCATGGTTACGGTAACTTCTTACCGTATCCCAATTGACAATAAGGGTTTTCCGCTTGGGACCCAAAATACTTCAAAATCAAAGTTGACGTTGACGTTTCCGAATGTAACACTATTTCGAAGGACGGCGTGCGCCCGTTTTGAAAATGTAACACCACATAAGAGTCGGGCAAATCTGGGGGAGGGTTGGCACAGGCCAAAAATTTTAATACCCTCAAAACTTGTGTACAGGGGTTATCGACCTCGCTGATGAAGATGTGCAGTCGTTTTGGCTCTAGTGGTCCCGCAATGCCTGGGCGGGATTACGGTAATATCACGTTTTCAAGCCGTTCTCGTTCCGTGGTTGAAACGAGAACGGCTTGAAAACGTGATATTACCGTAATTTTTTTTTGGCTGTCTACTTCATTTCTTTTGAAAATTTTCCAAAGGATCGGTAACTATTGATAGATGCGGTTGCGCAACTAGCAAGTATGACAGTTCGAACCGGCGTGACGAGAGGATTACAACGATGTATTTTGAGCCCTTATCTCCATCGAGAAAGCTTTCATTGGCTCGATATAATGATGTGCGCCTTGCAAGAAGACGCTCCGGAATTTTTTGTCCAGCACCATGGTGTGGGACTAGGGCGCACCCCATGAGATTTGGGGGGGGGGGGGGTGGACCTCAAATTCTTTGGGGCACACCGTTCATTCCGTACCATGGGGCACGCCGTTCCCTTATCCCGTGGGGCACGCCGTTTGTTCCATACCATGGTGCACGCTCCGGAAATGAGAGAGTGGCGAGGGAGCGCGCGGCATTGACTAGGTAATGGTTTCTTCGATGGTTGAAATTACGGGGATTGACCTACATAGCAATATTCAGCATGGTCGACTTAGTAAGAATCAACTTTAAAAAGTTGCCATTGATCGATTTTTTAAACGAAACCCGTCGCATATCCGCCGCACGAAAACAGCCAAAAACGATTTTTTGGACTTGATTTCCACTGAAACAGCATGTTTTGCTTGAATTACCATGCAGACATGAAATTCAATCGAATTCGCGTTCAAAAAGTGAGAAAAACAAAAAATGCAACTTTTTGGTTGCCTTTCGTGCGGCGGATATGCGACGGGTTTCGCTTAAAAAATCGATCAATGGCAACTTTTGAAAGTTGACTCTTACTAAGTAGACCATGGTGAATATTGATATGCAGGTCACTCCCCGCAATTTCAACCATCAAAGAAACCATTCCCTAGTGAGGCGTAAACAATTCCTGATGCTGACGCAGATCAATATATCGAGCCAATGAAAGCTTTCTCGACGGAGATAAGGGCTCTAAATACATCGTTGTGATCCTCTCGTCACGCCGGTTCGAACTGTCATACTCGCTAGTTGCGCAACCGCCTCGATCAAAAGTTGCAGTTATCGATCCTTTGGAAAATTTTCAAAAGAAATGAAGTAGACAGCCGTCATCGCCATCGAATTCTGCCCCAGGAGCCCAATTTTCATACCTCTAGCTCACCGACGGATCAAGAACGGCTTGAAAACGTGATGTTACCGTAATCCCGCCCAGGCGTTGTTGGACCACTGGGGCCAAAATGAGTATGCCCATCTTCATCAGCGTGGTCGATAACCAATATACCCAAGTTTTGATGGTATTAAGATTTTTGGCCTGAAACCCTTGTTCGACTCTTACGCAAACGTCCTCTTATCATACATAAGTCAAGTTTCAGACCGTTTAAAGGGGCGAGGTGACATAGCAAAAATATTTTTTTCTGTTTGATGTGAAACATAATAGTGCACTAGGTTACTGTAAGGAAAAAAATGTTCGGTAATTCAAAAACATCTCGGCTCCCATAAATTGTTTTCCTATGTCACCTCATATGTGAGTTCCTTAAGACAGGAGCTCATATCAGTTTCATGTTGAAAAGGTATATTTTGAATATCTAATCAGTGTTTATTGAATTATAAATAAGGAGTAAATCCGTGGCCGTATGCAAGAACAACTGGAAAACCGTTTTCCGGGAAAATATGACGTCATTAGCGTAGGCGGAGGATTTTTGGAAAACGCCTCCGCCTACGCTAATGACGTCACAGTTCACTATTGAGCATTCACAAGAAAGTATTTTAACAAGTGCATGCAAAATGGAAGCTTTAAGAAATGGAAGCCGCGCTTGAAAAAATCATGAGACGAATATGAAAATACACTAATTTTGGTCATTTAGTTTAATCCATATATTTTAAAAAGGTTACATTTAATGATTTTTAAGTTCAGTGTGATCGTTAGAGTCAAAAACCTCCCTTGCATTTGTTTTTCAACTCAAATTGAAGTTCTCAGCATTTTTTTAGAAGAAGTCCTACTCGGAAACTTTAAGTTCGCTGAATTCTGAAATTGAGGATTTCCAAAGCTGTGAAATATGTACTGAGAAGTTTGGTAAGTTAATCGACTATTCAAATCTTAAAAAAAAAACATTTTGGATATTGAGATATGAGAACACTGTGACATCGTCATAGTATTCTCTTTACTTCGAAAGCAAGTACGATCGCTCGAAATGTTACCTACTAAACAGTTAGATTTATTATGCCGAGTTCAAATATTTATGTACATTGTATTTTCTTTATTTTTTACATTATAGATGGTTTATTTGAAATAATATTTGAGATATTTTCTGATTGCAGAATCAGTGGTTCGAGTTCCTCATACTCTTCATTGTGGTCATACGTTCTGCAAAAAATGTATTGAAACAGTGAGAAATGGTGACAGGTTCGATAAATTTCAGTAAACGTTTTAGTTGATCACATTTATTATAGCTACATTTGCCCAAATTGTCGGAGTGAAAACAATTATAAACGGACAATTTTTCGCAATCAGTAGAGTTTCTCTAAGTGAGTGTTTGGCTTTTTAAGTTTAATCTTATATCATTTTTTAATACAGAACTGGCTGAACTAAAGGAGATTGCAAAAGATACCAAACATAAAAATACAATTGATTGTTTTCACTGTAATGAGGTAAGCTATTGATAGAAACTCCTCTTCTTCAAATTTTATTTCTTAAATATAATATGAAGAAAATTTCAGAATGTTCAAGTTTCTAAAATGAGAATTTGTACTGACATTAATTGCATTGAGGTAAGAAAATTAATTTTACATCTCTTGTCAGAAGAATGACTTGCTGTCATTAATTCTTAGTAGTAGTGAAACAGTATTTTCCTATTTTTTTCAATTTCTCCTATCCGATATTTTTCAGTACAATGAACCAATTTGTGGTTATTGCTGCTGCGAAGAACCTCATGTTGGACATTCAACAGTAAGATATAATGAGAAGGTTTGATTTTTTTAAATTAAAACTTGCCCAATTTCCCAAAAGCAATTAGCTCCATTCAGCTCCGCACGGAGTCACGAGAGTATGTGAGAATAAAAAAAGAAGCAATGGAATCGAAAAAAGAAGAAATATTAACCAAGCATAAAATATTGATTGATTTGCAGAAAGAACTTGAAGGGGTAATCAATAAGTCAATAGATTTTGCTCACAATGTATATGACTTTATCTTTCAGAAACTGCCAAATATTCAACTCCGGGAACAGATTTCTGCTGCCGTTGATTCTGTTTTCACACCGGAGGTAATACTGTAAAGTGATTATTCTAAGGGGAAAAACTAAATTTAGGAAGCAAATGAATTGAAATCGACAGTAGATGAATTCAGTGATACATTCATTCAATCTGCTAATATTATCATTGAATCAATCGATACAGCAATTCAAAGAATTCGTGTAAGTTAAATATATTTGTTGAATAAATGCGCCATGATTCTTTTTCATCGTTTCGTTTTCAGGAACAATTATCTGCATTCTAATGGTTCTAATGTTCAGATATTGATTCGTGAGATATCTGAAGCTTGCTATGAGCAGTGAAAGTACTGATTTAAGGCATGTAACGAGTGCCTATCCGATTAGCTTACTTCACTACCTCAATTCCCATTGTCCCTCACTCTAATTTCCATAAAATATAAACAATATGTACTCCGTGTTAATCGTGGCGGGAGTTCGTCATGCAAACTCGACGGTCTCTTTCTTTAAGTGCTATTCATATATTATAATATCATTTTTCTCGCTTTTATCATTTTTCATGTTTCTGAGCCTCATGAATTAAGGATAAATATTGTAATACTATGTTGGATACTTACATATTATTGTAAGCGTCGAAAAGTGAATGAAAGTTTGTATGCTATTATTTTCCTAAGATAATGTAAGGGAAATTACTCGAAAGGAAGAATCGATCTCAAATGAAATGTGAAATTCTGCACCAATTTCATTACATAGTATTCTGGTGCACGCCATTTTTCTTTGAAAGGCAGAAATGCCAGAGAGCATTAATTGTGAGAGAATATATATTTTGAAAGTTCAGTTCCAAATTCATTCATTCGAAATTCCAAATTTAAAATTTAAAATTTAAAAATTTAGATTCCATAATGTACAGAATACTGTGATTACTAGATTAGACACATGAGATACCACGAATTGTAAAACTTACCTCTATCTCCTTCTCCATCTATATCTCTCTAACAGAGAGTCTGTACATCTATATCATGGAATGACTTGGGCAGTGGGCGATGTTTGGCTCATATTCAGAAAACCCCTGCAAAGAATTTTCGTTTTAAAAACAATTTTTAACAATAACCATTAATGATATGGATGAGAAAAAATCAGCATAAGGTAATGGACATATAAGGATTCGAACCTAAACCATTTGAGAAGTTTCTGATTTTAAGGGGAACATCCTACGAACATTGGCGTCTTCATTTTTGTGAATTCTCGAATTTTCAAACAATTTTCAGGGGCAAAGTACAGTGAATGCAATATAATAAAATCAGATTTAATCTAATCTGCATACTTGTCTTCTCTTTTCTAATCCTTACTTCTTCCAACCATTTTCATAATTCACACTTGCTCTGATCGGTCCCTCACAATAAGATGGTAAGGATTGTTGAAATATTATTTGGTAAAATATATTTATTATATTAAAGCTAGAACTTTATTTTATAGAATATATTTATCATATTAATAAATTATATATTAAGTCCCTATCAACAATCGTCTCCGTTTCGTCAGTAATCAATAAAAGGAACGATGATGAATCACTAAATGGAGTAAGTTGATAGAGTAGAAATGTCTCATTCCTTTGCTTCAACACAGTGTAGCGTCCCCTAAGGTAATCTAGGCAAATGAGGTTAGAGAGATTGGAAGTCTTGTTTGGTGATCTCAATCTCTTACTCTATAGGCGACACTGAGTTATGGGACACACACATATGTATATCTTTTCCTCTAGTTCCTACACCTAATTCACGGTAGTTGGGTTAGGAAATAGCCTGGCTTCTACTTGGGATTAGGAAGTACTACGTTACAGTAGTATCTTTTTCGTCTAGAATGCCATGGTGATACTGCTTTGGCTTTCGCATACAAATTGTTATAGCTTTTACACTAGCAATACCTATCGTACATCGAAAAATAATTGGATCATGAATCGCCAGAAGCACTCTGAGCCACTCTGGTGATTCAACGGCGATTATGGCCGAATGAGGCATTTTGGTGCTTATTCTTTCTTTTCGTTGTTTTTCTTTTCCTCTAATCCAGTTAGTCCGCGAGAATCATGATAAAATATTGCGTTTTTACAAACCTAAGCTGAAACATTATTCAAGGGATACACAAAACTGGAGGCGAAACCGGGAAATATTCCGATACACTACATCGTAATTTGAGATCATCGGAACGATTTATTCATTTACGAATCAGCATGATTTTATGAAAACACAATAATTTATCATGATTCTCGCGGACTAACTAGATTAGAAGAAAAGAAAAACAATGAAAAGAAAGAATAAGAACCAAAATGCCTCATTCGGCCATAATCACCGTTGAATCACCAGAGTGGCTCAGAGTGCTTCTGGCGATTCATGATCCAATAATTTTTCGACGTACGATATTTTAGTGATCGTCGTAATTGTATGGTGATCATATTCATGAAATGAACAGGAATTAAATGAACAGGAATTAAATGAAATTGGTGTGCAAAACGAGGAGACTGTTCGCTACTTTTCTTGTCTTGTCGAAACTTTTGAACAGAGATGTACCAAATAAATATCAATATTTGAGGTTGAAACCAAGCTCTCCACTACCGTTCATGGAGTGAAGCAGCTTCGTGAGAAGGTTGACCTAGCCGAACGAGCCATAGATATCGAGAAGAACCGAGAGACCAAGCTCCACAATCAGATAGCCATGGTACGATCAATAAATCAATATACAGTAATCCCTAATGTTTTCCGTTCAGGAGCGTGCTCGTATCCTTGAACTATCTGATGAAGTGAGGAGAGGCAGAACAAGAGAAGCAGAGTACGCTAATGGTATTTATGCCTGGGTTGAGTTGCTGCAGGAGAGAAAGAAGGAGGTAGGAATTGATCTTTGATCTCTGATCTTTCGTCTTTGATATCTGATCTTTGATCTCTCAAGATTCTCGACAACTCTGCTGTACACTCATCGATGAATACAACTTTGGCTTCGCTTCTCAAATCAATCGATAACCTTCTAGATGATCTGCACATCAAAAGGTTTCTATAGATAGATTTGTCAAAATTGTAAATAAATAATTATATTACATTATAATGTTTTAAATTACGACTATTAAAGACGTCATGTGGATGAGATTATTGCTCTGTCGGAGAGAAGACTTCAGGCCAGTCATGTAAGGAGTCTACTTTATTCGATTTTTGAATAAAAAGGGAGAAATCGCGGGAGAATTCGTTTTGCGTGATAACTAATTATCGATTGACCTTTCTTATTTATCGATTCGATGATCCTACTCATATTCATAGTTGGTATTGAATAAATGTTTTATTTTCATGTGGAACTCGCCGAGATTCGCAAGGCCATCGAAAACTCGCGTGAGCGCCGTGAATTCTTCAAGAATACCAAGAAGTTGGTGACCAATTTGGTGTGATACCGTAACCCTGATCAGATACAGTAACCCTGATCAGATACCGTAACCCTCAATCGACATTTCAGACTGATCGGCAAAGAAGCTGCGGCTGAACGTGCTAAAGCCGAGCAAGAGTTGAGTGAAGGCGAGAGGAAGTTGGCTATTCTCAAGGTACTGTAAGCGAACATACAGTATACCTTATTCATTCACTTTATATTGTGCGGTTACTGTAGTCCATGTACCGTAATCTTCTACAGTATTATAATTACTATGAAAAATCTAAGAAAATTAGCTATTATAATCATATTATTGATAATAATATTATTTTTTTGTTTTAATAATATAATTATTTATAATAATAATATTATTAGGAGGAAGTCATTGCTCTCGCTTCAATTCAACCTGAGACCAGACAGAATATCGTATCGAATTCGACTACAACAGTCACCACAAACAGCACGGAGAGGCACATCGTCATTGGTCAGATTCGTACAAATTTAATTAATTTCAAAATTGAACTTTTGTAGAAGCTCATTTGAAATTGTTCAATATGTCCCAAATATTATATTTAATCTTCCTGGCATGCGAAATAGTGTCCAAAGTGAAGATTTAAAATTTGCTTATCGTACATGTAAAAATCATTGTATCATGAACGGTGTGAATGGGTCTGAACGGATCAGGTCGATCAAGATTTTGAGCGAGCGATTATGAGCGAACCGAACATTTTCGTAATTTCTCTTTGTTTTCATTGTTTTTCTCTTATTCGAATCTACTATATTAAAATAAATTAGGCCAAAATATTGCAATTTAACAAAAATCATTGCTTGGACGTTGAATAAATTGTTCCGATTATACGCTGAATAATTAGGTCAATTTTGGTTCATTGGGGCAATTTCTTCAAAGTGAAAGCAATGATTTTTGTTAAATGGCAATATTGTGGCCTAATTTATTTTAATATAGTAGTTTCGAATAAGAGAAAAAAAATGAAAACAAAGAGAAATTACGAAAATGTTCGGTTCGCTCATAATCGCTCGCTCAAAATCTTGATCGGCCTGATCCGTTCAGACCCATTCACACCGTTCATGATACAATGAATTTTACATGTACGATATATGAGAAAACGAATATGTTTCAAGAATGCGTTGTATTTCCGATCGCAGTGCAAAGCACGATTCACGGAACTCACTCATCCTTTTCAAAATAATGACTAAAATTGATTATAAGTAATATTCCTTTGAGAATCGACAACTAGTCACACTGAGACCATAGTCTCTCAATCAATCGATAACCTTCTTCCGGTTCCTGAATCTCTACCCATTTCGACTCCGTCTCAGGTACTTGCGCACTTACTTAAGTCTTAAGTCCTCGTTAACTATTAAGTCCATGTTAAGGTCTCCGTTCTTCACTCCAACATTAGCTGCTGCAATTGTTCATGTCATGATTGTGGTCAGGGAAGTCAGGTCAGTCATGATTCCTTCTCCCACATTCCCCCACAAGTTATTTCTATAAGTGTTATTATTATTCTTCTATCGCTCATTATTATTCTTATTATTCTTCTATGTATTTGCTGTCGCACCTGTCACAGGTGTGTCAAATAAATAAATAAATGTCTTGAAAGAATAGGTTAGGCTCTTAGGACTGATTTGGCCTTGAACTATCCTTTACCTAGCAAGCAGGTCTTCGTGTGCCTTGAACAACGGGATTTACCTAAACATTTTACAAATTACAAAACAGCCATCTTTCATTGTTATTTTTATGGTTTTTTTTATCATTTTCGATGTTTTCTCGAAAAAATATTTCGACAAAAGAGACCTTGTCAGTAGTGAAAGCTGTATAATTCAATGGAATATTTTCAGTGTGATGATCATTCTTACCACTCATCAGATCAGAGTCAAACTGAACCCAACGAGATGTCTGCCAGAGCATTCCGGAACATTATCGAGGTAAGATCAGAGATCAAAGATCAAAGACCAAACTACATTTTGAATCCTTGCAGACTATTCGCAAGTGTCGAGGCGGTGCTGTGGCAGAGTATGAAAGCGACCATACTGAGTAGATCAATATCGATTTATTGATCGCTCAATCGATCGACGATTGTCTTTCATCCATAGATAGCATAAAACGTCACTTCTACTTCAAAGTCCTTTTATGATAATTGCAATAAACAAAATAAAATAACAGATAATAATGATGAGGATCCATGAAGTATCATCACTGAATATTTGAAGCCCTTTCATCTAAAACGTCCAATGTGATTTATCATTGATAGAATGCTGTTTGGTAAAGAAACATTTCATTGTATGTAATATTTTATTAATTAGATATTTGAATTTGTTTTACTCAATCAAAAAAATTAAATATTAATACAATCTAATCGAATAATTAAAAACAATTTCATTGGTTGTTTTCGCTGAGTTATTCGATAAGGAAGAGAACGCCACAGAAACTGAAATGATTGATTGACTCTGGATAGCACGGTGCATGGATAGCAAGTACTCCTACAAACAAAGCAATAGAAATATCCACACTTTTCGACGCTTTCAATAAATATGCTATTATCCAAAAAAAGTATTACAATATTTATCCTTAAATTGTGTTCAGAGGCATGAAAAAAAATGGGAAAGCACGAAAAAATATCATTATAGTATACGAAGAGCACTTAATAATCATAATATTTGTAATAATAGTGATAACGATGATGAACAATTCCGATCAATAGAACCCTTAGAATGCAGCTAATTGTTCCTGAAAACGATACGATAAAAATAAATTTGGCGCAAATATTTGTTCAGCAAATATATTTAACTTACACGAATTTTTCGAATTGCTGTATCGATTGATTCAATGATGATGTCAGCAGATTGAATGAAAGTATCATAGAATTCATCTACTGATGATCTCAATTCATTAGCTTCCTAAATTTAGTTTTTTCCCCTTAGAATAATCATTTTACAGTATTACCTCCGGTGTGAAAATAGAATCAGCAGCAGTAGAAATCTGTTCCCGAAGTTGAACATTCGGAAGTTTCTGAAAGATAAAATCATGTACATTGTAAACAAAATGAATCAATTAAATACGAATATTGATTACCTTTTCAAGTTCCTTCTGCAATTCAATCAACATTTTGTGCTTGGTAAATATTTCTTCTTTTTTCGATTCCATTTCTTCTTTTTTTATTCTCACATATTCTCGCGACTCTGCACGGAGCTGAATAGAACTGATTGTTTCTGTGAAATCGGACATTCAAACCTTCTCATTATATCTAATTGTTGAATGCCCAGCATTTTGTTCCAAGCAGCAATTAACACAAATTGGTTCATTGTACTGAAAAATATCGTATCAGAAAAATTGAAAAAAATGATATTGTAAGTATAAAATGTACTTGCGTAATTGCCTAGCTATCAAGGATGCTAAATCAGAAATATTCTATCGATCAACTCACCTTTACCTCCCTTCGCTCCTCTCTCTGATCTACCTACTACTATCTCACTTGGACTCTCTCTCTCTCTAAACATAGAAATTCATTGTGGCTGTGGTTGGCTACTCTCATACCAAATAAACAAGTGTATTTTATACGATTAATAATATTGTTTCTTATGATTACACTAGACTAGACTTGATCGTAGACTCGAACGTAAAACTCTCGGGGTTTCAATACTAGACCGAATGTCCAATGATCAAATTTTACAAATTTCAAGGACGTTGTTAGGGAAGCGGAGAGACGGAGTGGTTGTGGGTCTAGAGGCTCTCGAGATTGCGACATGATTTGTGGACGTTGAATGTCATCAATTGGACCCCCAGTTGCAAGAGGAAGAAAGGTCACCCAGTCAAGAGAGGGGGGGGGTGCTTTCGTGAAGTCAACTGGTCTACAATTATTGCAAGTGGCGAGGTACAATCTTTCGGAATGGAGAAACCTCATGGCTGATAAAGTTGGTTCAATGTCAAAATGTCAACGATTACAAAAAATTAATGATGGTCAGCCGGGTTAGGTGTGAGGAAGTGGAGAGGAAATCGAGAGTTAGTCAAGAGAGTGCAGGCGCCCGTGGTCTCGGTATTTACATACAGTTTGTCATTATATTATGCAAGTACATTTTAATAAGTAATGAATTAACTCTGGTTTTTATTTCCCACTGGTCCCCCAGTAGATTTCCCAGTGGGGATCTAGCTAGGGGACCAGTGGGAGATTTACTGGGGGACCACTGGGGAGGAGATAGGCACTGGGGGACCAGTGGGAGAAAATTTAGTGCCCCAGTGGGGGAGTGGGCGTGGTCTTGCACTGTATTATTGTAGAGAAGAGAGTTATAGTGAAATGACTGTTTATCCAAGTATGGACGATACGAATACATTCAGAATGCGCTATGGTATAGATGAGAGGCTGCGCTAACTCTTCTCATATCATTTTGCATTCGCACAAGAGGGGTGTATCTGAACATTCGCGGGCCACCATCTTTAAGTACATTTTAATAAGTAATGAATTAAAATGAATGGATCATTCTCTTACCTCAATGCAATTTACTTCAGTACAAATTCTAATTTGAGAAGTTTGAACACTCTGGAAATTTCAAAATCTCGATTGAAAAGATTGATTGAATTATTTTTTGTAAGAAAAAAAAGATATCCCTTAATATATAGAAGTTGATTTTGCCAAAATCCAAAAGTGCCTTTCGTAGAACATCAATAACTTCCGTCATACGCAACCAATTAAGGCGTTCTTTTTTTTAGATTGTAGCCAGATATCTTGACTAATTTTCGCTTATTTTTTGACCACCATAACCCCTACCGTAACCGAGTTAGTTCGCGATAACGACGAAAAAAATAATGATCACCTCCCACCGCAGCCCCCGTTAAAGATAGAGCGATGCGGTTTTCACCATTGGATTCAGCGTAGTCGAAAGCAGTAAACTGTCGAATCCGATTTTTGAAAAACTTCCTTAAAAAAATTTAAATATTGATTAAAGTTACAACATTTTCAACTTTGCGTTTATCGATTTATTCTTTTGTTTTTATATTCAGTTTTACTAAATCGCATACGGAGAACACGATGCGCACACTCTCCTATCGCAATTCTATCGATTGACGCCCTAAATTTGCATATCACCATTTCACCACCCCCGTTTTGCGATAAAAAGCGACTATTACTGCTTCTTTTCGCTTGCATATTGCATTTACGAATTTATTATCATCATTCAAAACAAAAATAAGTCACAAGAAGCAAAAACAAGCAAAAGAAACGATTCAAGGCGTTATAATTGTGACACAGTGAACATGCGTCGCGTACGTGTCGCGTGTGCTCACTTCGAAGCGATCATTTCAAAGAATGCCAATTCAATCGTGGGGTTTACTGCTAAATTACGTCTTCATTGCTTCATTCAGTATTCATATCATCACTATTCCTTTAGGCCATCACTGGTTAGGGCTCTTACTATATAGAACTTCGTTTTGCCACTTTCCACAACAGCCTTTCGTAGAATATTAATAACTCACTCCATGTATGGTGTATACACAACTAATCAAGGCGCTCTTTTGTTTAGATTGTAGCCAGACTTCTTGACTACTTTTCGCCAGTGACCTTACCACCATATCCTCTACCGTAACCGAGTCAGTTCGCGATAACTGGCGAAAAAATGAACAGAGAGCACAGCGGCCCCCTATGAAGATAGAGTGATGCTCAGCAAGGTTTCTTTAGTTAAGGTAGTCTTAGTATTAGTTCCGGTGATACTATATTGATCTATTTATTCATTCTATCGATTGAGTTACCATTCACACTTATCGACGTTTCTTTAGTTAAGGTAGTCTTAGCGTTAGTTCCTGTGACACTGTATTGATCTACCTAAAGATTTAAAATAGTCTTAGCGTTAGTTCCCGTGATACAATATTGATCTATTTATTCATTCGATCGATTGAGTTACCATTCACACTTATCGACGTTTCTTTAGTTAAGGTAGTCTTAGCGTTAGTTCCTGTGACATTGTATAAATCTACCTAAAGATTTAAAGTAGTCTTACGTTAGTTCCCGTGATACAATATTGATCTATTTATTCATTCGATCGATTGAGTTACCATTCACACTTATCGACGTTTCTTTAGTTAAGGTAGTCTTAGCGTTAGTTCCTGTGACATTGTATAAATCTACCTAAAGATTTAAAGTAGTCTTAGCGTTAGTTCCCGTGATACAATATTGATCTATTTATTCATTCGATCGATTGAGTTACCATTCACACTTATCGACGTTTCTTTAGTTAAGGTAGTCTTAGCGTTAGTTCCTGTGACATTGTATAAATCTACCTAAAGATTTAAAGTAGTCTTAGCGTTAGTTCCCGTGATACAATATTGATCTATTTATTCATTCGATCGATTGAGTTACCATTCACAGTTATCGACGTTTCTTTAGTTAATGTAGTCTTAGCGTTAGTTCCAGTGATACTATATTGTAGTTTATAATAATAATAATAATATATTTATCACATCTTGGAGAAAAGAGAAAAGAAGTGAGAAAAGAGAACAATAAAAATACAGATTAAGAAAAGAAGTTGCGACGATATAATTGCAATTACTGGATTGCAACTTTTACAGAATTACTAAATACATGAGGAGAGATCGATGCTACAATAGTTAGATATATATTGATCTACTTATTCATTCTATCGATTCAGTTACCATTCACACTTAGCAAAGTTCCTTTAGCTATGGTAGTCTTAGCGTTAGTTCCCGTGACAGTATATTGATCTACGTAAAGATTTAAGGTAGTCTAAGCGTTAGTTCCTGTGATACTATATTTATCTACTTAAAGATTTACGGTAGTCTTAGCGTTAGTCCCCGTGATACTATATTGATCTACTTATAGATTTACGGTAGTCTTAGCGTTAGTCCCCTTGATACTATATTGATCTACTTATTCCTACAATCGATTGAGTTACCATTCACACTTATCGAAGTTTCTTTAGTTAAGGTAGTCTTAGCGTTAGTTCCTGTGACATTGTATAAATCTACCTAAAGATTTAAAGTAGTCTTAGCGTTAGTTCCCGTGATACAATATTGATCAATTTATTCATTCGATCGATTGAGTTACCATTCACAGTTATCGACGTTTCTTTAGTTAAGGTAGTCTTAGCGTTAGTTCCTGTGACATTGTATAAATCTACCTAAAGATTTAAAGTAGTCTTAGCGTTAGTTCCCGTGATACAATATTGATCTATTTATTCATTCGAACGATTGAGTTACCATTTACAGTTATCGACGTTTCTTTGGTTAAGGTAGTCTTAGCGTTAGTTCCTGTGACACTATATTGATCTACTTATTCATTCTATCGATTGAGTTACCATTCACAGTTATCGACGTTTCTTTAGTTAATGTAGTCTTAGCGTTAGTTCCAGTGATACTATATTGTAGTTTATAATAATAATAATATATTTATCATATCTTGGAGAAAAGAGAAAAGAAGTGAGAAAAGAGAACAATAAAAATACAGATTAAGAAAAGAAGTTGCGACGATATAATTGCAATTACTGGATTGCAACTTTTACAGAATTACTAAATACATGAGGAGAGATCGATGCTACAATAGTTAGATATATATTGATCTACTTATTCATTCTATCGATTCAGTTACCATTCACACTTAGCAAAGTTCCTTTAGCTATGGTAGTCTTAGCGTTAGTTCCCGTGACAGTATATTGATCTACGTAAAGATTTAAGGTAGTCTAAGCGTTAGTTCCTGTGATACTATATTTATCTACTTAAAGATTTACGGTAGTCTTAGCGTTAGTCCCCGTGATACTATATTGATCTACTTATAGATTTACGGTAGTCTTAGCGTTAGTTCCCGTGATACAATATTGATCTATTTATTCATTCTATCGATTGAGTTACCATTCACAGTTATCGACGTTTCTTTAGTTAATGTAGTCTTAGCGTTAGTCCCCGTGATACTATATTGATCTACTTATAGATTTACGGTAGTCTTAGCGTTAGTCCCCTTGATACTATATTGATCTACTTATTCCTACAATCGATTGAGTTACCATTCACACTTATCAAAGTTTCTTTAGTTAAGGTAGTCTTAGCGTTAGTTCCTGTGACACTATATTGATCTACGTAAAGATTTAAGGTAGTCTTAGCGTTAGTTCCTGTGATACTATATTTATCTACTTAAAGATTTACGGTAGTCTCAGCGTTAGTCCCCTTGATACTATATTGATCTACATATTCCTACAATCGATTGAGTTACCATTCACACTTATCGAAGTTTCTTTAGTTAAGGTAGTCTTAGCGTTAGTTCCTGTGACACTATATTGATCTACTTAAAGATTTAAGGTAGTCTTAGCGTTAGCCCCCGTGATACTATATTGATCTACTTAAAGATTTAAGGTAGTCTTAGCGTTAGTTCCCATGACACTATATTGATCTACTTAAAGATTTAAAGTAGTCTTAGCGTTAGTTGCTGTGATACTATATTGATCTACTTAAAGATTTAAGGTTAGTTCCCGTGATACTATGTTGATCTATTTAAAGATTTACGGTAGTCTTAGCGTTAGTCCCCGTGATACTATATTGATCTACTTATAGATTTACGGTAGTCTTAGCGTTAGTTCCCGTGATACAATATTGATCTATTTATTCATTCGATCGATTGAGTTACCATTCACAGTTATCGACGTTTCTTTAGTTAAGGTAGTCTTAGCGTTAGTTCCAGTGATACTATATTGTAGTTTATAATAATAATAATAATATATTTATCACATCTTGGAGAAAAGAGAAAAGAAGGGAGAAAAGAGAACAATAAAAATACAGATTAAGAAAAGAAGTTGCGACGATATAATTGCAATTACTGGATTGCAACTTTTACAGAATTACTAAATACATGAGGAGAGATCGATGCTACAATAGTTAGATATATATTGATCTACTTATTCATTCTATCGATTCAGTTACCATTCACACTTAGCAAAGTTCCTTTAGCTATGGTAGTCTTAGCGTTAGTTCCCGTGACAGTATATTGATCTACGTAAAGATTTAAGGTAGTCTAAGCGTTAGTTCCTGTGATACTATATTTATCTACTTAAAGATTTACGGTAGTTTTAGCGTTAGTCCCCGTGATACTATATTGATCTACTTATAGATTTACGGTAGTCTTAGCGTTAGTTCCCGTGATACAATATTGATCTATTTATTCATTCGATCGATTGAGTTACCATTCACAGTTATCGACGTTTCTTTAGTTAAGGTAGTCTTAGCGTTAGTTCCTGTGACACTATATTGATCTACTTATTCATTCTATCGATTGAGTTACCATTCACAGTTATCGACGTTTCTTTAGTTAATGTAGTCTTAGCGTTAGTTCCAGTGATATTATATTGTAGTTTATAATAATAATAATAATATATTTATCACATCTTGGAGAAAAGAGAAAAGAAGGGAGAAAAGAGAACAATAAAAATACAGATTAAGAAAAGAAGTTGCGACGATATAATTGCAATTACTGGATTGCAACTTTTACAGAATTACTAAATACATGAGGAGAGATCGATGCTACAATAGTTAGATATATATTGATCTACTTATTCATTCTATCGATTCAGTTACCATTCACACTTAGCAAAGTTCCTTTAGCTATGGTAGTCTTAGCGTTAGTTCCCGTGACAGTATATTGATCTACGTAAAGATTTAAGGTAGTCTAAGCGTTAGTTCCTGTGATACTATATTTATCTACTTAAAGATTTACGGTAGTCTTAGCGTTAGTCCCCGTGATACTATATTGATCTACTTATAGATTTACGGTAGTCTTAGCGTTAGTCCCCTTGATACTATATTGATCTACTTATTCCTACAATCGATTGAGTTACCATTCACACTTATCAAAGTTTCTTTAGTTAAGGTAGTCTTAGCGTTAGTTCCTGTGACACTATATTGATCTACGTAAAGATTTAAGGTAGTCTTAGCGTTAGTTCCTGTGATACTATATTTATCTACTTAAAGATTTACGGTAGTCTCAGCGTTAGTCCCCTTGATACTATATTGATCTACATATTCCTACAATCGATTGAGTTACCATTCACACTTATCGAAGTTTCTTTAGTTAAGGTAGTCTTAGCGTTAGTTCCTGTGACACTATATTGATCTACTTAAAGATTTAAGGTAGTCTTAGCGTTAGTCCCCGTGATACTATATTGATCTACTTAAAGATTTAAGGTAGTCTTAGCGTTAGTTCCCATGACACTATATTGATCTACTTAAAGATTTAAAGTAGTCTTAGCGTTAGTTGCTGTGATACTATATTGATCTACTTAAAGATTTAAGGTTAGTTCCCGTGATACTATATTGATCTATTTAAAGATTTACGGTAGTCTTAGCGTTAGTCCCCGTGATACTATATTGATCTACTTATAGATTTACGGTAGTCTTAGCGTTAGTTCCCGTGATACAATATTGATCTATTTATTCATTCGATCGATTGAGTTACCATTCACAGTTATCGACGTTTCTTTAGTTAAGGTAGTCTTAGCGTTAGTTCCTGTGACACTATATTGATCTACTTATTCATTCTATCGATTGAGTTACCATTCACAGTTATCGACGTTTCTTTAGTTAATGTAGTCTTAGCGTTAGTTCCAGTGATACTATATTGTAGTTTATAATAATAATAATAATATATTTATCACATCTTGGAGAAAAGAGAAAAGAAGGGAGAAAAGAGAACAATAAAAATACAGATTAAGAAAAGAAGTTGCGACGATATAATTGCAATTACTGGATTGCAACTTTTACAGAATTACTAAATACATGAGGAGAGATCGATGCTACAATAGTTAGATATATATTGATCTACTTATTCATTCTATCGATTCAGTTACCATTCACACTTAGCAAAGTTCCTTTAGCTATGGTAGTCTTAGCGTTAGTTCCCGTGACAGTATATTGATCTACGTAAAGATTTAAGGTAGTCTAAGCGTTAGTTCCTGTGATACTATATTTATCTACTTAAAGATTTACGGTAGTCTTAGCGTTAGTCCCCGTGATACTATATTGATCTACTTATAGATTTACGGTAGTCTTAGCGTTAGTTCCCGTGATACAATATTGATCTATTTATTCATTCGATCGATTGAGTTACCATTCACAGTTATCGACGTTTCTTTAGTTAAGGTAGTCTTAGCGTTAGTTCCTGTGACACTATATTGATCTACTTATTCATTCTATCGATTGAGTTACCATTCACAGTTATCGACGTTTCTTTAGTTAATGTAGTCTTAGCGTTAGTTCCAGTGATACTATATTGTAGTTTATAATAATAATAATAATATATTTATCACATCTTGGAGAAAAGAGAAAAGAAGTGAGAAAAGAGAACAATAAAAATACAGATTAAGAAAAGAAGTTGCGACGATATAATTGCAATTACTGGATTGCAACTTTTACAGAATTACAAAATACATGAGGAGAGATCGATGCTACAATAGTTAGATATATATTGATCTACTTATTCATTCTATCGATTCAGTTACCATTCACACTTAGCAAAGTTCCTTTAGCTATGGTAGTCTTAGCGTTAGTTCCCGTGACAGTATATTGATCTACGTAAAGATTTAAGGTAGTCTAAGCGTTAGTTCCTGTGATACTATATTTATCTACTTAAAGATTTACGGTAGTCTTAGCGTTAGTCCCCGTGATACTATATTGATCTACTTATAGATTTACGGTAGTCTTAGCGTTAGTCCCCTTGATACTATATTGATCTACTTATTCCTACAATCGATTGAGTTACCATTCACACTTATCGAAGTTTCTTTAGTTAAGGTAGTCTTAGCGTTAGTTCCTGTGACACTATATTGATCTACGTAAAGATTTAAGGTAGTCTTAGCGTTAGTTCCTGTGATACTATATTTATCTACTTAAAGATTTACGGTAGTCTTAGCGTTAGTCCCCTTGATACTATATTGATCTACATATTCCTACAATCGATTGAGTTACCATTCACACTTATCGAAGTTTCTTTAGTTAAGGTAGTCTTAGCGTTAGTTCCTGTGACACTATATTGATCTACTTAAAGATTTAAGGTAGTCTTAGCGTTAGTCCCCGTGATACTATATTGATCTACTTAAAGATTTAAGGTAGTCTTAGCGTTAGTTCCCATGACACTATATTGATCTACTTAAAGATTTAAAGTAGTCTTAGCGTTAGTTGCTGTGATACTATATTGATCTACTTAAAGATTTAAGGTTAGTTCCCGTGATACTATATTGATCTACTTAAAGATTTAAGGTAGTCTTAGCGTTAGTTCCCGTGATACTATATTGATCTACTTATTCATTCTATCGATTGAGTTATCGTTCACACTTAGCAAAGTTTCTTTAGTTAAGGTAGTCTTAGCGTTTGTCCCCGTGATACTATATTTTAGTTTATAATAATAACAACAATAATAATAATATATTTATCGCATCTTGGAGAAGAGAGAAAAGAAGTGAGAAAAGAGAACAAAAAAATGCATATTAAGACAAGAAGTTGCGACGATATAGTTGTTGCAATTACTGAATTGCAACTTTTACATAATCACTAAATACATAAGGAGAGATCGATGATACAATAGTTCGATCTATATTGATCTACTTAAACATTATATCGATTCAGTTACCATTCACACTTAGCAAAATTCCTTTAGTTAAGGTAGTCTTAGCGTTAGCTCCCGTGATACTATATTGTTGTTTATAATAATAACAATAATAATAATAATATATTTATCGCATCTTGGAGAAGCGAGAAAAGAAGTGAGAAAAGAGAACAATAAAAATGCATATTAAGACAGGAAATTGCGACGATATAGTTGCAATTACTGATTTTCAACTTTTACATAATCAGTAAATACATAAGGAGAGATCGATGATACAATAGTTCGATCTATATTGATCTACTTAAACATTCTATAGATTGAGTTACCATTCACAATCAGTAGAGTTCTTTTACTTACATTTAATGTAATCTTTGCATTAGTTACCGTGATACTATATTGATATACTAAAAATTCTATCGATTCAGGTACCATTCACACTGTGCAAAGTTCCTTTAGTTAAGGTAGCCTTAGCGTTAGTTCCCATGATACCATATTGATCTACTTAACATCTTCCGCAGTGCTAAACAATTACCATTACCAAAAAATTATAGGGGGGTTCGGGGGTTTCCCCCCCGATAGTCGCGCCGAGCTTGCGAGGCGCGGCTAGTTTAGTTATATAGAAGTCGCTTACCTCCTTACAGTGGAAACATTCAGAAAAGGTGATACACTTAGATTCATTACTCTGGTAAACAAACTTTCCCACATTATTTTTATTTTTGAAGTCTACTCATTGAGCGCAAGTCGGTTGATTGCGAAATATTGCCCATCAACAATTATATTTATTCTTCGGCAATTTGGGCAAGGGCAGCTATAATTAATATTGTTTAAATTAAGGATATGATTCATGAAACCGACCAATATTCTTTTTTTATGACTTCAATGCATTTTTTGCAGAATGTATGACCAAAGTGAAGAGTATGAGGAACTCGGATATATGCATCTTTAAAAACAAAGTAATCGATAATAAACAAGTAGTAGAGCAATGGTAATTTGAGTCACATGGAAGATAAACTAACCAAACTTTTCCGTACATATTTGACAAGATTGGAAGTCCTCAAGCTTGGAATACAGAGAATTTTCAATTCTATTTATGCCATCAGGTTTTATCTTTAAAGAAGGGGACCCACGAGTTTTTTCGTGACTAAACTGGCCAGACAGAACTATTGATCACATCTCCTTGTATACAAAAACAATTTTCTCTAATATACTGTAATTCGGACTTAAAGTTCATTGATATGCCCCCCAGGGAAAGGCGCGAGTTTTTGAAATTGAAGCACAAATGTAGAAAATTGCAAACGGGAATCGAACCCGTGCGGCGCGGTTACAAGCGCTGACTGCTAACCACTGAGCCACACGCTCTACGCGTTCAACCAGTCAAATCTAATAGAGAACAGAATGTCACTTCCTATGTCCCACGTTCGTCATGTCAATAGCGCAGCCCAAATCTCGTGGGTCCCCTTCTTTAAGGTTGCATAAAAGTTTAAGGGTTTTGTGCAGGGTTGTGTGGTGAAATTTTTTACGGGAAACTTCGTGAAAAATATTTTTCCCTGTGTGAAAATTCGGGAAATCGTGAAATTTCGAAAATTTTCTTATTTTTCGCCTTTAGCTCATATAAGATCACTTTTGATATTCAAAACTGCTATTTTATGGCATAATTAAAAGATAAGTCTTCTGATCTGATCATGGATATCTAGCAGAAATTCGCACGTAAATCGTTTTTGGCTTTCATTTTGGTAATTGTTCATCGAAATGCCTTGCAATAAGTTTGCACTGCCAGGAAAGAAAACTTCATTCACAGATTCCGTTAGAATCATCTTTAGCTGATTCTTTCTCAAAATATGGGAACAATTTTTCCAAAACAACGCATTAAATTTTTTCATCAAAAAAAATCAATTTTCAAGAAACGGATTTCCCGTATTTTTTTAACGGAAATGCCGGGAAATTTGTCGCACTCCTGCGTTTACAGATGAAGGCCAACAAAAATGCGATCGACTTACAATATATTTCGCTGGTAGGTGAGTGGAATTAATGTGAGTAGACCATTCGGTTCTGTTAAGACGAGTTTCCGAAATACGTGACTGTACACTCAAAACGCCATTCGTGTCAATTCCAACAATTATCGGGTTTTTCTCGAAACTGAATAATCACGTTTAATTTCATAACATTATAATAACTTCGACTTACTTTGTTTCTGCAATGTCATATGATACATCATTTATATTCACTAGTACAATTTCCTTATCAGAGGACATATAAATGATCCAATGATTGAATATCACTGATCTTGAATAGACCTGTAGACATTCAAATGTACGATAAACAAATAAACAAACAAAAAATAGCGATGTGATTAAACCCTACAAGGGGTAATCCCTTCCTCTCCATATACATCTCTGACTTAGTTTTGTAGCGACGAATGGAAGCTTTATAATCAGCGTAATTATTTATATTAACTTACTGGTATACATGAAATGAATGAAACTGTAATAGAACTTCAAGAGAAATAAACTCCATTCCCATACTCGATCGATAATCTTCATTGAACGAAAGAGCAAATGATGCATTCGGATGTAGATCTTTTTTCAATAAAATAGTTCGAACAATCATCTTTGAATATTGATTTATTTTTCACACTCTGTAAAACGTAATTATTGCAGCATCGAAAATAGCAATGCTATTGGTACTAACATTTTCCATCTTTACTTGTGTCGAATCCGTGATCACAATCCTTTCGTTGATTAGTTCAGCTTTTTTTTATTATACCGTGCTATAGTTTATTTAATTAGATATGAGAAAGTGGATGTTAGTAAAACTTACGTTTCGGAAGAAGAAAGCATTACCAATAATTCCGAATCTTCCAGAGGGCTCGCAATAATCAATTCTTCTTTCTGCACGCAACGTTCTAAAATTAAAGATTAGCGATGTTGGCCGCGTATAAATTTTGTAATTTCTATCATTATACAATATATATAATATAAACATTTCAAAGATAACGAACCCTCTGATCCATGTGATGAATTTTGCATCATTTTCTTCAAGCGAAATGTGAACAAATTCATCTATATATTGATCAATACAATAACAACAGTATTCATAGTTTAGTCGTACCGTTTGAAATTTGATAGAAATATCCGTTTCGGTCTATCGAGTACTCATCACGCATTACAAATTCCATGATACGGCTGAAATAAAAGAAATATACCTTAACTATATATTGTCCGTATAAAATGTGCTTGCGTAATTGCTTTTCAACTATAATAGCTGATAGACAGGGAAATATTCCATCGATCCATCCCAATTAATCCTCCCTTTCTTCCTCTATAAATGAGATATTGGAGCACTCGAAGCACAATGCGTATAATGAATTAATATAAAATTAGACAAAATAAATTCTCTAGAATTTTTATGTATCCTGAATAATAAAGGAAAGAATTAGACCAATCAAAAATAATATTGAAGAGACAATGGGGAATGAGACTATTGCATTATCATTATGAATGAATTGTATGGCGTCCTGCCAGAGGCTCAATACCTAGCTAGGTCATTAAGAAAAGGAGAGGGAGAGGGAGAGAAGATGGAAGGAGTGGGAGAGGAGATGTTCTATCAATCCTTGTGCTGATTCTAGAAGTCAATCATTCATGTTATATTATAACTATGTTCTTTCTGTAATAGATATTTATTTATTTATTTTATTATGGCATTATACGGTATAACGAAGGAAAGTAAGCGATTTCAAATTAGTAAATGAAATGATATATGGAGAGAGTGGATTGTCAAGATGCATATGTGAATGTTTTTTCTTTAAAGTGACACCCCAAGCTAATCTGTCCGCTGTGGCCACACTCTCTCGTTTTCTTTGTCTACGTTAGAAAATGACTGAAGCGGAGAGTGAAATCGGGGTGTAAGTTTGAGTGGAGAGTTTCGAATTAGCTTGAGGTGTCACTTTAAATCCTTTTTTTTCGTTACAACAGTGCACTTGCATAAGAACGGTGGTTCATTGAAATGAAATCTCTACATTAAACTTGGCTTGAAACCTGTCTCCTAATAAGCCTTCTACAGTTAACTCCGGTTCAAAACGCCAAAGGATCGATGATGAGAGAAATCCCGAGCTGACGATCTCTGACCTGTGCGGCATCATCATATCTCTACAATTGGAAGTGAAACGAGAACAAGAACGGACAACTGCTGCCGAAGAGAAGATTCGATCATTAGTAGAATCAACTGCCGAACTTCGTGAGTTGATAAAACAACTTTCATCCTCTGTCCCTTCTCCTTGTACTTGTTTATGCAATAATCAAGATACCGTTATGGTTGATCCCACTTCCGCTGCGCCCAATCAATCGATATCCCCGGCCACTCAAACCACATCTCTCCCCGCAGAGGATACCAAAGACCTGGAACGTAGCTTACTCGTTGCTCGTTTGCTACTTAGTGAATCGAACGATCCATATCAATCACTATTCGATGATTATAATAGTGTAGTCCGTATTAGCACTATTGTTGGCATCCCATTCATGCCTATCTGTGTATATCGTATGCCTGTATCAGGAAATGATTCCTCATTCCCACGTCTTACGAAAGTACTCTGTCCCACTAAAAGACATAAAGAATTAATGCTTAAGTATGCATCTAGAATAAAGTCTGATCCACATTTCTGTGATGTATTCATTCGTGCCTCTATTGCCAATCCCGCCGATAGACGTCCCACCCCTCCAATTAGTCGTAAGAAGCACCCCAATCATTTCCCTCCTCGTACCAGATTGAATTCTTCTCATTCCAATTATTCTACTCCTTCTAATAACTTCCCCACTCGTCGAGTACAACCCAATTACCACAATCAACCCCAATCATTCCAGTATCGCCCCATTATTCGTCCCAATCATAGTGTACATTTCAATCCATATCATAATCATTATCCGACCCCATACATGTCTTACCAATCTCAATATGGTGCTCCACCCAACTTTGGCCTTCCCATCGCTCCTCTAATGTCAAACTGGTAAAATGTCTCCGGTCCACTAAGCAAAACCGATCAGTCGTTATCAATGCATTCTCTGCTAACTGTCGCTCGATTAAGAACAAATTGCCTTTCCTTGCCCAATTATTATCCAAAAACTATTCAATTATTTGTTTATATGAAAACTGGCTTAGTTCCATTATGCCAAATTCATTATTACTCAATGGCCAAGACTATAATTATAAAGTATTTCGTAGGGACCGCAATAAAAATGGTGGTGGGGTCATTATCATAGTCCATTCTACCATAAATGTCATACAAGTATCAGATCAATTAGTCAAGGGGAGTCATGAGCTTTTGGCATTAGATCTAGACATAAATGGCGATCTCATTAGAATTGTTTGTGTTTACCGTAACCCAAAGGCAAATACCATACAAACCGAAAGTATGGTGAAATCACTATCCGATCTATCATCATGTCCCCATCCAACTATTGTAACAGGTGATTTCAATCTTCCAGATATAGACTGGTCCATTCAACCACTACACCAAACATGTTCCCCATCCTCCCGATTATTTATTGATTTTTGTATCACATCAAAATTTGCACAACTGGTGACAGAGCCTACCCACAAGTTTGGAAACACTCTTGATCTTGTATTAAGCAATCATCCAAAATTAATTCATCAAACCAAAGTAGGTCCTCCCTTCTGTACATCAGATCACTACTCAATTGAGTTTTCTCTCTCAATCAATCATGACACTCCCTCCTTTATCCTGAAAAGGGATTATAAATCACCCAATTATGATCTGATCAATATGCAACTAGCAAATGTAGACTGGACAGGTTTATTTTCCACCATGAACTCGGCGGATAGTATGTATGATCTCCTCATCAAAACCATTCAGAAATCTATAGATACACATGTCCCATGGTGTAGAGTGAATATTAACCACGGTAAACTACCACCCCATATTGAGCGTCTATTGAACAAACGCTTTAATGCATGGCAAAAATCAATTAGTCATGCTTCCTCTGAAAATAATAGTACCTTTGAAACCTTGAACAAAAGATTTAGAGAGGAACTAATTCGCTATCATAAAAACGTAGAAAAGAAAATTATTGATAGCGAAGACAGGAACAAGTTCTTTACTTATATGAAACGCTGTTCTAATGCTCAAAAGGGTATTGATGGATTGAGAGATAGCAACGGAACAACCATTCTCAATGACGTAGATAAGGCCAATCTTCTCGCAAATACGTTTGTCAGCGTTTTTACTACTGACAACGGTATCATCCCAACCCCTAAACCAATTCCAAACTTGGGAAATTTTGAAGAGCCACTATTTCGAAGACACGAAATCTGTGAACTTATAAATAGATGGAAAAAGTCCTCATGTAGAACTCCAGAAAACATACCTCAATTTCATTAAAAGGATAACCATCCCTATAGCTGAACCACTAGAGATTATCTTTAGAACTTCATTTGAAACAGGAATCATACCTAGACAGTGGAAACACTCCATTGTTACTCCTGTGAAGAAATCCCCTCCTTTCTCAGATCCTCTTAACTATAGACCTCAATTACATCATTTTTCTGTAGAGTCTTTGAACGCATTTTAATCAAGTCTATAATATCACATTGTGAATCTTTGGAAATATTCCCTGATGAACAGTACGGCTTTAGAAAACATAGATCACGTGAACTTCAAATGTTGGAAGTACTTGAACACTGGTCTGCCTCACTTAGTAATGGACAGCCAGTTGACGTAATATATTTTGACTTCGCTAAGGCATTTGATAGAGTATCCCACCCCAAACTTCTAGCTAAGCTCAACACAATTGGTTTATCCTCTAAAACCTTACGTTGGATTTCTGATTATCTCAACAACAGAACTTTTCAAGTTAGAGTAAAAGATAAACTCTCCGAGTGTCACCCTGTAACTAGTGGAGTGCCGCAGGGCTCAGTACTTGGGCCCTTGTTCTTTCTCATTTTCACATCTGAACTACCCATTCTGGTACAAAAAGATGGTGTGCTGGCTCGCCTATATGCTGATGACATAAAGATATACAGATCATTTAGAACTGGTGAACCTCCCCACCCCCTACAAGTTGCAGTCGACAATATTGTTAAATGGTCAAACGACTGGCAATTGCCTCTAGCGTCCCATAAATGTAACTCCCTACACCTAGGTAGAGCCAACCCTTCTGGAGTATATACTATTGAAGGCAATAATCTAACTCAAAAAGAAGTTGTCAAAGATCTAGGATTCATAATTCAAAGAAGCCTGACTTTCTCAGACCATTGTAGAGCAGTATCAATCAAAGCAAAATCAGCCTGTCATATAATTATGCGAGCTCTAAGAACAAATAACCCCATAATTCTACTAAAAGCATATTCAATTTATATTAGGCCTATTTTAGAGAGCGCTTGCACTGTATTCAATCCCTACCAGAAAAAAGACATAAAAATGTTAGAAAAAGTACAGAATTATTTCACAAGAAGGCTGTTTGCACGTTGCCATAAATATACGTGGCAATTCATGCCGAACAGTAGAGCACGCAACACAAACTCGGTCTTGACACTATCGAGCAGCGCAGGCTAAACATTGACATTAAAATGTCCATCAAACTACTTAGAGGGAAAACTAGGATTTCAAATAATAAAAACCACTATTTCAAAACCTACGTTACTAGAAATGGGTTAAACTTCTCCAATTGTGGATCTCGCTTCCAATACAGGCATAACAGTTTCTTCATGCGAGCGGCTCGGTTGCTTACCCGACCAGAGAACAGAATCAACTTTTAAAAATCAATGACTGATCAGTTTGGCCACAACTTCGTTATCATTATTATACTTGTATTCAATGTTCAATTCCCTCAATTCCGTTACCTCCTTAATCCTCATTTATATTATCCCTAAAAATTGTATTTCATCCATTTGCTTAATATTTATTGTTTATACACGTTTACCTTGTGGTAAATAAATAAATATATTATCATTATGAATCAATTGTATGGCGTCCTGCCAGAGGCTCAATACCTAGCTAGGTCATTAAGAAAAGGAAAGGGAGAGGGAGAGAAGATGGAAGGAGAGGGAGAGGAGATGTTCTATCAATCCTTGTGCTGATTCTAGAAGCCAATCATTCATGTTATATTATAACTATGTTCTTTCTGTAATAGATATTTATTTATTTATTTTATTATGGCATTATACGGTATAACGAAGGAAAGTAAGCGATTTCAAATTAGTAAATGAAATGATATATCACGGACCTCCTGTAAAAGTGTATGAAAATAGAAACCTTTTTGCACAGAAAAAAAATAATTTTCCTCTTTTTTTATTGTTAGTTGTTAGACTGGCCTAACTGAGTGCGAAAACAACATTTTGAAATTTTGTTTTTCGTAATTTGCATAATTATGCAATTTTTTTACCGTCAACTTCAATGAGTGTAACTCGCTTCGTTTTTGAGCAACCGTGTAAAACAAAAAAAAAATTTTCATTCGATTCCTAATGACCTCCTCTACAAATAACTCAACCAAGGATATGGTCGGAAATGTTGTTCTTCATGTGTTATTGTATGAAAACTGTTTTTTTGCACACAAAATGCGATGTTTCTCGAAATTTTTCTCTAAAGGATAAGAGTTTTATTGCAGATTCGGATTCCCCGTCCTCGAATTGGGGTATCCTGATATATCATTTAACCCAACTCTGTCCGCCCAATAGGGATACTGTACATAATCGTCCTGGACTTAGTGCAATTTTCTCTCAAATCGCATTTTTGGTTGTAACTCAGCTCAAACTTATGTTAATGTACTCATTAGCATATTTAAACACTGTATCTCGACCAACCTGAAAAAATTCTCTTAGTGGTTCGAATTCTCAACAACAACCATTTTTGAGATATGAATCGAAAACTGATTTTTTAACGATTTTTCGCCTTTCTGACTTTGATTCAGAGGAGATTCAGATTCATTCAGATTCAGATTCATGGAGATTCAGAGAAATTGGGAAGGGAATGACAGTGAGTGGATTGAAGCCAATCGAGAGTTCCATTGCGTTTTCGCAGCAAGGAGGGAAATTATCAAGAGATGGGCTAAAGGTCGAAAATGCAGAGAAGATCAGAGATATAAAGAAACCCTATTACTTGTTCTTTCCGAAGAGGAACATGTCTCCTAAACCAAGAAATGTGGATGATGAAGCCGTGAATGACCAAGCTCCGGTATTCGACCCCTCTGCTCCCAACCCTCTATTCGCATGCAGCCAACGCTCTGCTAGATTCATCAGACACGAGAGACTCCTTCGACATATTGAGAATGGACGGCATAAGATTAGACCGGAGAAAGTGTCCATGTTCGACGCAATGGAACTCTCGATTGGCTTCAATCAACTCACTGTCATTCCCTTCCCAATTCCTCTGAATCTCCATGAATCTGAATCTGAATGAATCTGAATCTCCTCTGAATCAAAGTCAGAAAGGCGAAAAATCGTTAAAAAATCAGTTTTCAATTCATATCTCAAAAATGGTTGTTGTTGAGAATTCGAACCACTAAGACAATTTTTTCAGGTTGGTCGAGATACAGTGTTTAAATATGCTAATGAGTACATTAACATAAGTTTGAGCTGATTTACAACCAAAAATGCGATTTGAGAGAAAATTGCACTAAGTCCAGGACGATGATGTACAGTATCCCTATTGGGCGGACAGAGTTGGGTTAAATGATATATCAGGATACCCCAATTCGAGGACGGGGAATCCGAATCTGCAATAAAACTCTTATCCTTTAGAGAAAAATTTCGAGAAACATCGCATTTTGTGTGCAAAAAAAACAGTTTTCATACAATAACACATGAAGAACAACATTTCCGACCATATCCTTAGTTGAGTTATTTGTAGAGGAGGTCATTAGGAATCGAATGAAAAAATTTTTTTTTGTTTTACACGGTTGCTCAAAAACGAAGCGAGTTACACTCATTTGAAGTTGACGGTAAAAAAATTGCATAATTATGCAAATTACGGAAAACAAAATTTCAAAATGTTGTTTTCGCACTCAGTTAGGCCAGTCTAACAACTATCAATAAATAGAGGAAAATTATTTTTTTCTGTGCAATGGCTTCATACACTTTTACAGGAGATCCGTGATATGGAGAGAGTGGATTGTCAAGATGCATATGTGAATGTTTTTTCTTTAAAGTGACACCCCAAGCTAATCTGTCCGCTGTGGCCACACTCTCTCGTTTTCTTTGTCTACGTTAGAAAATGACTGAAGTGGAGAGTGAAATCGGGGTGTAAGTTTGAGTGGAGAGTTTCGAATTAGCTTGAGGTGTCACTTTAAATCCTTTTTTTTCGTTACAACAGTGCACTTGCATAAGAACGGTGGTTCATTGAAATGAAATCTCTACATTAAACTTGGCTTGAAACCTCGCCTTGCGGTACCAACATACAGTATAATTTTCAATTTTCGTGGAAGGAGAATTTTTAAAAATGCCAACATTTTTTTCATTTTGCAATGAGCATTTTTGAAATTCTAGTTACTGTATTGAACCGCCGTGTATGAGAGACTGTCTGAGGGAATTGAAATTCGGTAGATGAATCTCATAAACCTTAACAACGGTCTCCTCATTTCCCTAACTATTTCTCCGTTCTCTGAACGCTTAAATGGGGAAAAGCGTATGACTCCTGTCTAGGATCTCTTTGTGGCCACGAGATCCTTGACAAGAGTCATAAACTAATAATAAAGCATCCCAAATTTGAAAGTATTCATAAATTTTAGAAAATTTTTACCGCCTTTACTGTTAGTGCTGCCTTTAATGATCTTCAATGCCAATGATAATAGAACAGTGAGAAAAGAATGGTATATTGTTTGGTGAATATAGACAAAAAATATTAATGACTATCCAATCGTTAATCAGAGGAAATCAATTACTGTTAATTTGAAATTTACTGTAGCGCTCAAAAATATATCACATTGGCATTTTTTCGAGATATCTTTTGTTGTACTTACCGAAATGGGATGAAATTTGTAATACGTGTTCCTTAAGGTATTCGAATACTCATTTGGGTTTTCAAGAATCTTTTTAAAAACCACGGAAAGAAGCAGTGGTGCAGGAAAGAGAATCATTCTAACATCGAAAGAGGGATAATCTATCTTCTTCCGATTGTATCACAATCTCTCTCTTCCCCTTTCTTTCTCTATATGAGTGACCTACTCTGGTATTTTGCCACTTAAAGTCTACTTAAACTACGTCACAGACTTTAAGTAGACTTTAAGTAAACTTTAAGTGAAAGAACATTTGACGAAATGCATTACAGTATACCACACCACTTTAAGTAGACTTACGTCTCACTTTAAGTTTACTTAAAGTCTACTTAAAGTGGGAAAGTTTAAGTAGACTTTAAGTGGCAAAATACCAGAGTAACTAGGGTAAGTTATGGTAAATCTCAGTGACCTGGCTAAAATAGGTTGCAGCCTATATCACAGCGTTCCGAACACAAATTGCTATTATTTTATGTTGTCATATCCTTGAGAACTATATTGCGCAGGTCCTCACGTGAGGTTTTTAAGATTTAATCAATTCTGTTTTCTCTGTACTACTTTCTCTTGACCACTACTACCTTCCTAAATAATTTCGATAATTCTTTAAATTATTATTATTTCACTCTGCCATATCCTTGAGAACTATATTGCGCAGGCCCTCACGTGAGATTTTCGAGATTTAATTAATTATGGTTGCTCTGGCTCCGACTGATGTGAGTCGCGAAAAGCGCATTATTGATATAGAATTGAAAGGTGTTCATAACTTATCAGGATCATTTTTATAATATATTCATTTATTCTTCCATTACAATAGTTTTAACGGCTGTTCCACGATCTCTGCGTGTCGATATTTTTTGTTCAAGATGCGTTTATACTTGCGGCAATCTCTTTTGCAGTTACTCGAAGCTAGCTTCGTTGATCTCACCGTTCAAGAAGCTACCATACCCTCCACAATCTACAGAAGAACGTCTTCGCTCAGAAAGCGCCGTTTGGCGATTCCATTTCGCTCATTATTATTATATAGTTTATTTATGATAATATATTCAAGAACTTATTATTTATCTTTGTTGTATTTTTTTACTGAATAACAGCTAACAAAAAGATTAGAAGTGAATAAATAGTAGAAAATAGCAATAAATTATTCTTGTACTGATGAAATCTACATGAAAGTAGAAAAAATGAGTTTTCGATTCGCTCGCATCCGTAAAATAGTTTTTAGTGAAAGAGACTGCACCACCACACCACAGAAACACACAATAAATGGTTTCGGATCGCAGTGTATCTGAGTGACCTAGCTAGGACAAGTAAGGTAAGATGCGATGCATCCATAATTCAATAGTCTAATCTCATTTCATTTGGTCCAATGATATATGTACTTATAATTCACCAAATTTATCGCGTTCTATAATTATATGTTTACACTATTTATTTCCATTTTATATTAGTTGAGGAACTTGACAAAGAGTTCTATGTCGAATGCACCGTTTTTGTAAAGTTTCTTAGTTCGAGAAAACAAAACTAAACATTTTTTCACTTCTCTGAAGAAATATTATATTCGGCCCTTGATCTTACGGAAAACACCTTATATTGTCTATCACAGTAATTAATTATTATCAAATAAAATATCTGAATTTTCTGTTGTCACGATTTAATTTATTAAATTTAACTGTGTCATGGAATTTATAAAGCGTAAGGAATTTTCGGTAATTCAAGAGCGATTGGTCTTCCAAATATCTCGAGGTATGAAAGAAACGAAAATAATAGCATTTTTAATTAAAATTTCAAATTTAGATGAATTTATTCAGACGACGGCAACTAGTCCTCTTGATGTGATATGGATGAAAGGGTTTGTTTTTGCTTTTTTACAAGTTCTTTTTTTACAAGTTTTCAATGATGAATTAACCTTAAAAATATTATTTATGATAATTAATGATAATGTTGATTTATGGATTCAAGATTAAAACGTATTGAACATACAATCGAATGTACTCGTCCAATTGGAATGTTCTGTAAATCGTTATTTTACCTCGACGTTAGTTTTAATGCATTTGATACACATGAGTATATAAAAGTTTTAATGACCGAATATGTTTTAGGATGGAATAATTAAGAAAGCACATCTTGAGAATGATAAAATCGTAACATGTGATATTGTAAAGGTACAGATCAAAATTATTTTAAAGCTATATACAGTATCTTTTACAGATTGATGAAGGAGTGAAAACACATATAAAGATTAATTGCATCCATTATTTCATTGAAAAAGGTGACCATCCGAATGTTTTATTAGCTGTTCCATTAAATGAGGATTATCGATTAACTGATGGAATTAAATTCAATATTAAAATTGATGAGTTTGTTAAAACAAACGATATAATCGTAAATCGGTCAGTGGAATTTATTTAAAAATCTAGTGATTCTAAATATTATGAATTTGTAGGTATTTCTTATTCGCCATTTCTTATGGCTTCAATTGCCTCTCAATTCGTCGATATAAATCAGATTCACACGAATATTTGGAGAATCACGAATTACCAAGGGTATTGTTTAAGTTTTGACGTGATTTCTTTTATTGTAAGTATAAAATGTACTTGTGTAATTGCCTTGCTATTTGCTGGTAAAACGCAGAAGTATTCTATCGATCAACCCTCCTTTCTCTCCCATCCGTTCTCGCGCTCTCACTGATCTACGTACTATCCCGCATGGAGTCTCTCTCTAAACATAGAGATTCATTGTTGTAGTGGCTGGCTACTCTCGTGCTAAATAAACAAGTGTATTTTGTCAATAATACTTTTACAGCTCAGATCAAGAGCAGTGGTATTCAACAATTTTATTTTTTATTTCTCCTATGAGAAAGAACTTGTCGCAGTGAATATCAATGATCTCTCTTGGGAAAGTATAAAAACAAAGTAAGTTATATTTGAATTGTATTTTTAGAACATTAAACAGATTATTCCAGCATGCCAATGACTGAGAGAATAGTTGGAATTGATGAGAATGGAATTATGACGATACAAACTAACGTCTGTTTGTGGGGCAGTCCATCATTTCTATACTCTGCTCGATTACCAGATAAGTATACTGTAAGTTTCCTCGAACCTTAATTTAACCCTAAGTTTTTCCTTTTTCAGAAGAGACCTGATTTTGAGGGGGAAATTGCATTACTTGATAAGCGAAGCGAAGAATTAGAGGAGCAAAATAAACAATTTGAGGAATTAAAATTGAAATACGAGAGATTGTTGAATGAGGTAAGACTATAAACGAATTTATTATACAGTAGAGCAGATTTCTCCTGTTAAAATGCGGTACCCTGGGGGTGACCCTTCATATCTCCTCGAATTATTTCTCTGTGAAAAAAAAATAAATATCGGGTGCCGGAGTAATTTATATTGTTTTGCTCTGTATATATATCAGGGTTGTGCGGAAAATATATTTCGGAAAAAATCTCGGAAAACTTTTTTTCCGGTCTAGAATACCGGAAAAAACCGGAAAAACCGGAAAATCCGGAAAATTTTCTGTAAATCGCATTTCTAGTGTTTTATTTAACAATTACTTTCGAAAACGATCAAAACGAACTTAGTAATAATCTCAAATTATGTAGCAACAAAAAAAGATAACAATCATCCAAAAACATATAAAAGAACAATATGAAGCTCAGAATCCTAGGAGTTGAATGTTGACGTCGAACAACAACAACGCTATATACGTTATTGTTCATCATTGTTAGCGAATACTGGGTTATAACTATGACCGGCAAGACAAAAATATTAATAAAATCTTTAGATTTTGTTTTTTGATATGTATTTTTTTACTTTGTAAGCATTTAAATTTTTTCCGGTTTTCCGGTATTTTTTCGGAAAATTTTCCGGTCGGAAAATTTTCCGAAAAGGGGTCGGAAAAACCGGAAAATTTTTCCGGTCGGAAAATTTTCCGCACAACCCTGATATATATATATATATATATATATATATATATATATATATATATATATATATATATATATATATATATATATATATATTTTTTTATTTTATCGCGGAAAGTTTGAAATTTTATATATAACGTAGTCTGAGAAAAAAATATGTAAAATATTATTTTTTGGCAAATGCCGCCCGATTACTTGAAATACGCGCGCACGCACAGCAATTGAATCTCAAAGTGACTTTTTCCGGCATTAAGTTTCCTAAGTTTCATCCCGTGGCATTTAGTTGACAAGCTGTTAAAAATTACAAACTTTATTCGATAAAATACTTGAGGAATGGAATAAAAAGATAAACACAATTCTCACGCCTAATATTCAATTTTCACAGAAAAAAATTCGAGGGGATGTGAGGGGTCACCCGGGTGCACCCCGCGTACCGCATTTTAACAGGGGGAATCTGCTGTACTGTAAGCTAAGTTTTAGAACGTTTTAGGGATTGTTTTCCGAAAAGGAAGAGTGGATTCTCTTCCACAAGGGATTGGGGGGGGGCGTGTGGGCTCGTAGAGAAAATTCATGTTGAAAAAATGTATGCCTTTCTCAATTACGCGGGCATACGGTATCGTAGTTACCCCGTAATCGATTTTTTCGAATTTCTTTTTGGACGAAAATTTTTCGAGAAAGTATCGAAAATCGAAAAACGAAAAATGCACATCCCTGGTGGAAATATCGATAAAACCTTTATTAAAAAGTCATGAGATAAATATGCAGAACAAAGTTTCAGTCGAAATGCTGAATTTGATGATTATCAAAGTAGGCCAGCTCAGTGTGGCAGATTTATATCATTTGTACCAAGGATAGAGTCCTCCCTTGCAATTTTCATCCCAAATGCAAAGACTCACCGTTATTTTTATTTTCAGAAGAGGTCATCTTCGAAAGCTAGAAAAGAGAGATCGCTGTATTTTGAAATTGTTGATTTACAAAGCTGTGAAATATGTGCTGAAAAATTCGGTAAGCTAACCACTCATTCAATGTTAAATTTATAAAAAAAGTAATATCTACTTATCAATAACCATTTACTGCTCGTTTAATTTTTTTCAATTTTTTTAATATTTTTGTATTACAGATTCGAACATTATAATTCCCCACACTTTTCACTGTGGTCATACATTCTGTTTAAAATGCATTGAAGCAATTAAAAAAGATGAAAGGTACGTTTTATTTATTAACTATTTTTAAAGTAAATTTTCATAGATATCCCTGCCCAAATTGTCGAAGAAAAAATAAAATTTTAAATGGACAATTCTTCGTGATCAATCGACATGCTCTCAGTGAGTTTTTCGCTTTTTAAATTTAATCTTATTCATGTTTATTTTTAACATAGAACTTGCTGAAATGAAGGAAAATGCGGAAGATCTCAAACTTACAAATACAATTGATTGTTTTCATTGTAATGAGGTTTGCTACTCAGATAAACTAGTCTTCTTCAAGTTTTCATTCTTCCTTAAAATGTGAAGAAATTTTCAGAATATTCAAGCTTCTAAACTTAGAATTTGTACTGACAAAAATTGCATTGAGGTAAGAAAATTAATTTTACATCTCTTGTCAGAAGAATTATTTAATTGTCATTAATTCTTATTAATGGTGAAACAATATTATTCTTTTATAAACTTTTCCAATCTGATATTTTTAAGTACAATGAACCAATTTGTGGTTATTGCTCCTGGGAAGAACCACATGTTGGACATTCAACAGTTAGATATAATGAGAAGGTATGATTTTTTTTAGATTTAAAACTTGCCCGATTTCACAGTAACAATTGGCTCCATTCAGCACCGTGCGGAGTCACGAGAATATGTGAGAATAAAAAAAGAAGAAATGGAATCGAAAAAAGAAGAAATATTATCGAAGTATAAAATATTGATTGATTTGCAGAAGGAACTTGAAGGGGTAATCAATAACTAAATAGATTTTGCTTACAATGTTTATGGCTTTATCTTTCAGAAACTGCCAAATATTCAACTCCGGGAACAGATTTCTACTGCCGTTGATTCTGTTTTCACACCCGAGGTTATACCGTAAAATGAATATTCTAAGGGGAAAACTAAATTTAGGAAGCTGAGGAATTGAGATCGACAGTAGATGAATTCAGTGATACATTCATTCAATCTGCGAATATTATCATTGAATCAATCGATGCAGCAATTAGAAACATTCGTGTAAGTTTTTTTTACATTTGTTGAACAAATGCGCCATCATTCGTTTTCATCGTTTTGTTTTCAGGAACAATTATCTGCATTCTAATGGTTCTAATGTTCAGATATTGATTCGTGATATATCTGAAGCTTGCTATGAGTATTGAAAGTACAGATTTAAGGCATGTAACGAGTGCCTATCCGATTAGCATACTTCACTATCTCAATTCCCATTGTCCCTCACTCTAATCTACATACAATATAAACAATATGTACTCCGTGTTAATCGTTGCGGGAGTTCGTCATGCAAACTCGACGGTCTCCTTCTTTAACTGCTATTCATATATTATACTATCATTTACTTGCTTTTCTTATTTTTCATGTTTCTGAACCACATAATTTAAGGATAAATATTGTAATACTATATTGGATACTTACATATTATTGTAAGCGTTGAAAAGTGAATGAAAGTTTGTTTGCTATTTTATTCGAATGTAAGGGAAATTACTCCAAAGGAAGAATCGATCTCAAGCGAAATATGAAATTCTTCATCTATTTCATTACAGAGTATACATTACATTACATTACAGGTTCCTACAGAGTCTACAGAGTAGTCTACAGAGTAGCCATTTTTTCTTTGAAAGGCAGACAAGCGAGAGAGCATTAATTTTGAGAGAGTATATATTTTGAGCCAAAATTCCATCACAAATTCATTCATTCGAAATTAAAAATTAAAAATTAAAAAATTCAAATTCCATAAGGAAGAGAATACTGTCATTACTAGGTTGGACACTTGAGATACTACCAATTGTAAAAATTCTATATCTCCATCTATATCTCTGTAAGAAGGAGTCTCTACATCTCTATCATGGCCAGGTAACGTTCGTATATCGACCAATGTATTTAACAGTTATATCAATGTCCCTTGGACAACATTTTGTGCATTGTCCATGCTTCCGCATGTCTGCATGTCCTTAAACGTCTCTGTCCGTCAGTTTAGTTGTTTTGGTGTTCTCTGGGGAAGTATGTAGATCAACCAATCAGCGTTAAGAGGGGGGATGCTTGGCTCATATTCTGAAAAACGCTAAAGAAATCATGTTTATAAACAATTTTTAACAATAACCATTTATGGTTGTTCTTAAAAATTGAAATTTTGTACTATGGATGAGAAAAAATCGGCAAAAGAGAATGGACATAACAGGATTCTAACCTACAACATATGAGAAGTTGTTGATTTTAAAGTCGGGAACATCCTACGAACTTTCATTTTTGTGAATTCTCGAATTTTCAAACAATTTTAAGCGGAAAAGAAAAGTGAATGCAATGTAATAAAATCAGATTTAATCTAATTTGCATACTTGTCTTCTCTTTTCTAATCCTTACTTCTTCCAACCATTTTCATAATTCACACTGGCTCCGATCGGTCGCTTTCTATGAGATGGTAAGGATTGTAGAAATCTTTTTTAAATTAATTTTATTATATTAATGCTATATATTTTATAGAATATTTTTATTATAGTAATAAATTATATATATTAAGTCCTTAACAACGATCGTCTCCGTTTCGTCGGTAATCAATAAAAGGAACGATGATGAATCACCCATTGGAGTAAGTTGTTAGACTAGAGAAAGTGTATAGTCGTACTTTAACGCAGTTCAGTCTCTTTGTAGTATTAAATGCCTATGGTGATAGCTTTTGCAAATTTTTTTCAATTTCTGAGCTACAGTTGTAATTGATGTGGTAATCACGAAAAGAACAGTAATATAATGAAAAGGAGGCGAAATAGTAGGAGTAAACAACGATAGTATTCGCTTCTATCCTTTTTTCGCAGTTATTGAACAGAGCAATTCCAAAGGAAAATCCCATTATTCAAACACACGAAGACCTGCTTGCTAGGTAAATGATAATTCAAGGCCAATTCAATCCTTACAGCCTTCTTTGGACCTACTTCACCTCGTGATCTGGTCAATTTCAATTCCCCCTTTCGGACGTCTTGGTGGGGTTCAAGACATTTATTTATTTATTTGACACACCTATGACAGGTGCGACAGCAAATACATGAGTGATAGAAGAATAATAATAACAATGATAGAAATGATTTGGGGAATGTGGGATAAGGAATTATGACTGACCTGACTTCCATGACCACAGTCATGACATGAACAGTTGCAGCAGCTAAAGTCAGAGTGAAGAACGGAGACCTTAACTTGGACTTAGTACTTAACGAGGACTTAAGACTTAAGTAAGTGCGTTTGCTAAGTACCTGAGACGGAGTCGAAATGGGTAGAGATTCACACTCACAGCGAACTGTCTCATATATGAGACACTCAGTCGCGAAGTAAGCTTGATTCGCGACTGAGTGACTCACATATGAGACAATTGGAGTGGCTAAGGCCGTGAGCGAGGATAGAAAGCAATGAGACATTTGGTGTCTCATATTTGAGAGACTCACCTACTCTTTTAACTAGAGTAAGAGTAAACGTATATTGGCAAAAAATTTTGCCCTTAACGATGTTTTCTCGAAAAAATATTATGACAAATGAGAGTAGCGAAAGTAGTAGAAATCAATGGAATATTTTCAGTGTGAAGATCATTCTTACCATTCATCAGATCAGAGTCAAACTGAACCCAACGAGATTTCTGCCAGAACATTCCGGAACATTATCGAGGTTAGATCAGAGATCAAAGATCAAAGATCAAACTACATTTTGAATCCTTGCAGACTATTCGTCAGTGTCGAGGCGGTGCTGTGGCAGAGTATGGGAGTGATTGTACTGAGTAGATCAATATCGATTTATTGATCACTCAATCGATCGACCATTGTCTTTCACCAAAATAGCATAAAACGTCACTTCCACTTCAAAGTCTTTTTATGTCACACTTGTCACGGTTTTATCAAATAAATAAATATATAAATAAATAAATAATTCTTTTCATCTCTACCGAACATAAAACGTCCAATGTGATTTATTATTGATAAAATACTGTTCGGTAATGAAACATTTCATTGTACGTGATATTTTATTAATTTCATATTTGATTTTGATTTACTCAAGCCAAAAAATGAAATAGCAATACGGTCCAGCACACGCGCTCTCCCTGAATGCAGTCCGATATAGTTGATGTCGAATCGTTTTTATGAAGAGAATTTCAAAAAAATGTATATTTCATTAGTTGCTATCGTTGAGTTATCCAATAATTAATAGAACAACGCAGAAACTGAAAGTATTAGTTGACCTTGGATAGTTTCTCATCCCATTGGTTCTCAGTCAGGGGTTTTTCATACGCTCAGTTTTCATACGGTAGCCTCCTGAACGGTGATTTCCATTACAGAGAATATACGAAACAACATAACAAGATGCTCTGACAATGAGAATATTGTATAATAATTTATCACACATTGTATAACCCACAGAAAAATTTTTTAAAAAAACAACATGGAAATGTGTTATATGAGAAAAGAAGTAATACAACTAGATAAGTAAAAGACATAATGATTGTTGATTATTTCTCTGCCTTGCAACACCACGTTGATACCTGAAAGTAGTCATCATTTATCGATTTAAATATTAGCAGTTTCTCACTTTAAACACCAACTTAATGTGTTTCTCTTGTAACGCTCTCTGCTCCAATTCCAATGTAGCATTTCTATTCAATAGTTCTTCTTTCTCCTTCAAAAATTCTTCCTTCGCCTTTTCCAATTCTTCATTTTTCCTCAAAAGCTCTTCATTTTTCTTTTCCAATTCTTCATTTTTCCTAAGAAGTTCTTCTTCATGCATTATTTTGGCATTTATCTAAAATATGTTTTTTTTTTTAAAAACAACACTATATTTCATGAGAATATGATATACAACGACAAATAAATTTATAAATATAATACAGCATATAGATCATCTACATTTTAAACTTACAAGATACTTCTCGTGCAATTGAGCAGAGAAAAGACGAACATTAGCCTTTCGAAAGTTCGTTTGTACGTTCATTATTCCATTAAAATTAATTCCAACAATTCTCGACCCCGTGTCCAATCTTGAATAAAATAACGTAACAAATTATCTATGAAAACCTTCATAAAACGATAAACCAATGTATTAGGCATAACGTTTGCTGCGGGTCTGAAAGGAATCGGAACTAAATCAAAATAAGGAAATTAATATATGATATATTGCAAAGCTGCTTGCGCAGGAACCATAATTTTAGAACACCCGCCCTCAGAACGGTAGGGTCTCAAAATCGGTCCTCCCCAAAAAAAATTATTGTATGCCCTGAGGGCAAATGACGAGCTACGACTACCATAATCTGGGGATAAACACTGATTGTCTCATAACTGCTTTGAGTCATCAACTGTCTCATATGTGAGACACACCGCAATGATGAGCCAATTTTTTCCGAGACAATCTAGTGAGACATTCACTATCTAAGTAATTTCGCTGTGAGTGCAGGAAGCGGAAGAAGATTATCGATTGATTGAGAGACTATTGTCTCACGACTAGTTGTCGATTCTTAAAGTAATATTAATCATAATCATTTGTGTTTTTGTAGTTAAATCATAGCCCCAAGCTAATTTGAAACCCTTAAAGTGACACCCAAACGTATTTTGAAACTCTCCGCTCTGGTAACACTCTCTCGCTTTTTTGTCTACGAGAGTATTACCAAAGCGGAGGGTAAAATTAAGTTGGGTATGCCTTAACATACATAGTTATTTTAAAAGCTAGCAAAAAGACTAAATCGTACTTTGCAATGCGATCGGTAATACAACGTATTCTTGGAACATATTCGTTTGCTCACATAAGCAAATTTAGAATCTCCATTTTGGACACTATTTCGTATGACATGAAGATTAAATAGATGTGGCATATTGAACAATTTCAAATTTAATTTTAAGAAACTTCAATATTGAAATTAATAAAATTTGTACGAATCTCACCATTGACGATTTGCATCTCCGTGCTGTTTGTGGTGACTGTTGTAGTCGAATTCGATACGATATTCTGTCGGGTCTCAGGTTGAATTGAAGCGAGTGCAATGACTTCTTCCTAATATTATTATTATTATAAATAATTATATTATTGTAACAAAATAATAATGATGATAATAATATCATAATATTATAATTGTACCGTTTAGGGTTACGATAACTCGACTAAAGGAACCGCAAATTAGAAAGTGAATACGGTAGGGATAATGTATGTTGGGTCACAGTACCTTGAGAATAGCCAGCTTCCTCTCGACTTCTCGCAGCTCTTGCTCAGCTTTGGCACGTTCAGCCGCGGCTTCTTTGCCGATCAGTCTGAAATGTCGACGAGGGGTTACGGTATCTGATCAGGGTTACGGTATGTGTACGGTATCACACCAATCTGGTCACCAACTTCTTGGTATCCTTGAAGAATTCACGGCGCTCACGCGAGTTTTCGATGGTTTTGCGAATCTCGGTAAGTTCCACATGAAAAAAACATGCCATTTATCAATAGTCATGATTAGGATCCACAAATCGATAAATAAGGAAGGTCAACCGATAATTAGTTATGACGCAAAACTATTTGTCCATTGTTATTCAAAAAATTAATAAAGTAGACTCGTTACATGACTGGCCTGAAGTCTTCTCTCCGAAAGAGCAATAATCTCATCCACATGACGTCTTTAATAATCATATAATAATTATTTATTTAAAATTTTGACAAATGTATCTAGTAACCTTTTGATGTGCAGATCATCTAGAAGGTTATCGATTGATTTGAGAAGCGAAGCTAAAGTTGTATTCATCGATGAGTGTACAGCAGAGTTGGCGAGGATCTTGAGAGATCAAAGATCAGATATCGCAGATCAAAGATCAAATATCAATCACTACCTCGTTCTTTCTCTCCTGCAACAGCTCAACCCAGGCATAAATACCATTAGCGTACTCTGCCTCTCTCGTTCTGCCCCGTCTTACTTCATCAGATAGTTCAAGGATACGAGCACGCTCCTAAACGGAAAACATTAGGGATTACTGTATATTGATTTATTGATCGTGCCATGGCTATCTGATTGTGGAGCTTGGTCTCTCGGTTCTTCTCGATATCTGTGGCTCGTTCGGCTAGTTCAACCTTCTCACGAAGCTGCTTTACTCCTTGAACGGCAGTGGAGAACTTGGTTTCGACCTCAAATATTCAAATTTATTGTGTAAATATCTGTTAGAAAGTTGCGAAAAGACAAGAAAAGTGGGAACAGTCTCCTTGTTTTGCACACTCTTTAGCCTCTTTTCTGTTCCTCTTTATAATGAACACCACATCAATTACAACTAAACTATTGCTAGTGGAAAAGTTATAGCAAAGAACAAAGCAGAATCACCAGGAACATTCTAGACTACAAAGAGACTACACTGCGTTAAAGTACGATTCTAGATGAGTGAGACATATTTCTCTAGTCTATCAACTTACTCCAATATGTGATTCATCATCGGTCCTTTTAGTGAATTTGGACGAAACAGAGACGATCGTTGTTAAGGACTTAATACATATATAATTTATTGCTATACTAAAAATATTTTGTAAAATAAAGTTCTAACACCCCTAAATATTTGAAAAAAACATAGTTGCTAAAATAGTATTTTTAACAATCCTTACCATCTTATTGTGAGCGACCGATCGAAGCCAGTGTGAATTATGAAAATGGTTGGAAGAAGTAAGGATTAGAAAAAGAGAAGACAAGTATGCAAATTTCATTAAATCTGATTTTATTGCATTACATTCACTGTTATTTTCCTCTTAAAATTGTTTGAACATTCGAGAATTCAAAAAAATGAAGAAGCCAATGTTCGTAGGATGTTCCCCTTAAAATCAACAACATCTCAAATGATGTAGGTTCGAATCCTTTTATGTCCATTCCCTTTTGCTGATTTTTCTCATCCATAGCACAAAATTTCAATTTCTGTTAAAATTTATGTTAAATTGTTTATAAATAAACATGATTTCTTTAGCTGGGGTTTCTGAATATTAGCCATCGATCCCTCTTTTTCCCCCGAGAACTCTTTTTACTTTCTCCAGAGAACAATGGAATTTGAATTTATACATTTTAAATTTTAAATTTCGAATGAATGCATTTAGAATTGAACTTTGTGTCAATATATATACTCTCACAATTAATGCTCTCTCGCTTGTTGTCTTTTCAAAGAAAAATGACTTGCACCAGAATACTATGTAATGAAATAGATGCAGAATTTCATATTTCGTTGGAGATTCTTCATTTGGAGTAATTTCCCTCTTAGGAATATAATAGCATGCAAACATTCATTCACTTTTCGATGCTTACAATAATATGTAAGTATCCAAGATAGTATTACAATATTTATCCTTAAATTATGTGGTTCAGAAATATGAAAAATAAGAAAAACAAGAAAAATGATATTATAATATATGAATAGCACTTAAAGAAGGAGACCGTCGAGTTTGCATGACGAACTACCACAACGATTAACACGGAGTACATATTGTTTATATTGTATGGAAATTAGAGTGAGGGACAATGGGAATTGAGATAGTGAAATGTGCTAATCGGATAGGCACTCGTTACATGCCTTAAATCAGTACTTTCAATGCTCATAGCAAGCTTCAGATATATCATGAATCAATATCTGACCATTAGAAGCATTAGAATGCAGATAATTGTTCCTGAAAACAAAACGATGAAAACGAATAATGGCGCCTTTGTTAAACAAATATATTTAACTTACACGAATGTTTCGAATTGCTGTATCGATTGATTCAATGATAATATTAGCAGATTGAATGAATGTATCACTGAATTCATCTACTGTCGATTTCAATTCGTTAGCTTCCTAAATTTAGTTTTCCCCCTTAGAATAATCATTTTACAGTATTACCTCCGGTGAGAAAATAGAATCAGCAGCAGTAGAAATTTGTTCCCGGAGTTGAATATTTGGCAGTTTCTGAAAGATAAAGTTATAAACATTGCAAGCAAAATCGATTGAATTATTGATTACCCCTTCAAGTTCTTTCTGTAAATCAATCAATAGTTTATACTTCGATAATATTTCTTCTTTTTTCGATTCCATTTCTTCTTTTTTTATTCTCACATAATCTCGTGACTCTGTACGGAGCTGAATGGAGCTAATTGTTACTGTGAAATCGGGCAAGTTTATAATTTAAACCTTCTCATTATATCTAATTGTTGGATGCCCAACATGGGGTTCTTCGAAACAGCAATTACCACAAATCGGTTGATTATACTGAAAAATATTGGATCGGAGAAATAGAAAAAAATAAGAAAATACTGTTTCACTATTACTAAGAATTAATGACTACAACTAATGCTTCTGACAAGAGATTTAAAATTAATTTTCTTACCTCAATACAATTTATGTCAGTACAAATTCTAATTTTAGAAGCTTCAACATTCTGAAATTTATTTTAAATTATAAGGAAGAAGGAGAATTTTATGAAGACGAGTTTATCTGAGTAGTATACCTCATTACAATGAAAACAATCAATAGAGCTTTTATGTTTAATATCTTCCGCATTTTCCTTCAGTTCTGCCAGTTCTGTGTTAAAATAAACTTGAAATTACTTCAAAGCGAAAGCGAAAAACTCACTGAGAGCAAGTCTACTGATCGGGAAAAAATTTCCATTTACAGTTTTATTCTCTCTTCGACAATTTGGGCAGAGATAGCTATGAAAATTTACTTTACAATAAATACGCAATAAATAAATCGAACCTGTCATCTTTTTTAATTGCTTCAATGCATTTTAAACAGAATGTATGACCACAGTGAAAAGTGTGAGGAATTCTCAAGTTCGAATCTGTAATACAAAAATATTAAAATTTATAAACGCGATCGAGCAATAAACGGATATTGATTAGTTGATAACCCACAACACGACTACTATGTAGAACTTTTTATAAGCACAATATTGAGTGAATGGTATTTCAGCTTACCGAATTTTTCAGCACATATTTCACAGCTTTGGAGATCCACAATTTCAGAATTCAGCGAGCCTTCTTTTCTAGATTTCAAAGATGACCTCTTCTGAAAATAAAAATAACGCTGAGAACTTGCATTTGGGATGAAAATTGCAAGGGAGAACTCTACCTTCTCGGAAAACTACCAGTAAACTTAACTTATGATAAATTCATTTATAATCCAACCTCATTCAATAATATATCGTAGTTCAATCTTAATTCTTTTATTTGCTCATTTTCTTCCTCCAATTCTCTGTTTCTCTTCTCAAGTAATGCAATTTTCCCCTCAAAATCTAGATGCTTCTGAAAAAGGAAAAAATTAAGGTAATATTAAGAAGGTTCAAGGAATAAACGTACAGTATACTTATCGGGTAATTGGGCAGAGTATAGATATGATGGAGCATCCGGTACAAAGATGTTAGTTTGTATCGTCATAAATCCATTCTCATCAATTCCAACTATTCTATTATTCATTGGCACGCTGGAATAAGAAAATTTATAATAATAATAATAATAATAATAATAATAATAATAATAATAATAATAATAATAATAATAATAATAATATTTATACGTATTCATAAATATATATAAATATATATAAAACGCGTGTGATGAAAGAAAAAGAAACGAAATGAAACGATAATGAAGATGATAATGTAAGTTATCATGTACTCTAACTTGGAAAGTGCGATTTTGGAGATACCCGCTATGTAATTTGTAGTTTTTGTCGAAAGACCAATCTTGCTTAGTTTCATTACAAGCTTATTGTGAGATTATTGTGAGGAATAATCTGTTTTATGTTCTAAAAATAAAATTTAAATGCAACTTACTTTGTCTTTATAATTTCCCAAGAGAGATCATTCATATTCACTGCGACAAGTTCGTTATCATTGGAGAAATAAAAAATAAAATTGTTGAATACTACACTTCTTGTTTCCAACTATCAAAGTATTAATATAAATCACTTCAAAACTTAAACAATACCATTGGTAATTCATTTTTCTCCAAATATTCGTGTGAATCTGATTTATATCGACGAATGGAGGACGAATTACTGTCTTCAAAAATAACGAATAAGAAATTCCTGCAAATTCATATTATTTGAATAACGAAAATTCCTAACGCTTTATAAATTCCATGGCACATTTAAACTTTAAAAAAAAACAAAAATAAAAATAAATAAATAAAAATATTAAATCGTGACTAACCCGGATACACTAACACTGTTATCTTTAGCCATAAACTCTTCAGTCGTAATATTGAATTTAATTCCATTAGTTAATCGATAATCCTCATTTAACGGAATAGCGAATATAGCATTCGGATGGTCAACTTTTTCAATGAAATAATAAAAACAATTAGGCTGCATGTGTGTTTTCACTCCTCTCTCAATCTGTAAAAGCTAGAATGTTGATTTTAAAATATTTTGATCTTTACCTTTACACTATCAGAGAGTACGATTTCACCATTTTCAATCTCTGCTCTCTTAATCACTTCATCCTAAAACTCACTTTTATTAAATAATCGGTCATTAAAGCTTCTTATGCATTAAAACTAACCTGGAGGTAAAATAACGATTTGCAGAACATTCCAAATAAAGCAATACACTCGATTGTATGTTCAATTCGTTTTAATCTTAAATCAATATATCAACATTATAATTAATTCTTATAAATAATATTTTTAAGATTAATAAATTTCATCATTGAATTAAATTGTGAGATAGCAAAACCAAACCCTTTCATCCATGTCACTAGAAGATGACCAATTGATGTCGTTTGAACAAATTCATCTAAATTCGAAATTTTAAATTTAAATAAGTGCTTTTATTTTCATTTCTCTCATACCTCGAGATATTTGGAAGACAAATCGATTTTGAAATATCGAAAATTCCTTATGCTTTGTAAATTCCATGGCTCTGTACAATATAGAAGATTTCCCGTAAAAATGAAGGGCCGAATATAATATTTCTTCAGAGAAGTGGAAAAATGTTTAGTTTCGTTTTCTCGAAGTAAATAACTTTACAAAAAAAAGATGAGAGAGAGAGTTCTTTGTCATGTTCTTCAACTAATATAAAATGGAAATAAATAGTGTAAACATATAATTATAAAACGAGATAAATTTGGTGAATTATAAGTCCATATATTATTGGACCAAATGAAATGAGATAAGAGACTATTCAATGATGGATGCTTCTTATCTCACTTGTCCTAGCTAGGTCACTCAGATAGGCTGCAACCTATTCTAGCCAGGTCACTGAGATTTACCGTAACTAACCCTTGTTAGGTCACTCATATAGAGAAAGAAAGGGGAAGGGAGAAGATAGATTATTTATCCCTATTTCGATGTTAGAATGATTTTCTTTCATGTACCACTGTTTCTTTTCGGGTTTTTAAAAAGATATCGAGAAAAAGATCTTTTTGAGCTCTACAGTTAATTTCAAATTAACAGTAATTGATTTCCTCTCATTAACAATTGGATGGGTATAAATATTTTTTGTCTATATTGACCAAACCATATACCATTCTTTTCTCATTGTTCTATTTTCAGTTCGTGGCATTGAAGATCATTAAAGGTTCGAGAGCCGGCTTTTTGTATCCACACATCTCACACAGAAAGTTCACTTAAAATGTTAGCTAATTGATCATGGCCTCCATTTGCGCGCGAAGAGGAGACGCGTTAATACGATCGGGCACTAACACCAATATTATTAACTTGAGACTGTATTGTTTCCATATTTTTCATCGCATCACTCGTTTTCATTGAAAAATATGTACAATAATATCTTTCTTAGCATTTGCTTCAATCTTTTGCCTTTTTATTATCGAGTTGCTTGATTAGAATTCTAAAATATAAATCTAATTTTTATTAATTTGCTTTATTCCGATCATAATGCTTTCAATTTAGTTTAGTGGAATAATGGAGTTTACGAAGCGTCACGATTACTCGGTAGACAAAGCTGGATACATCTTCTAAATATCTCACAGTAAGAAATAAATCGGGAAATGTAACATATTATTGTAACAACTTCTACTTCTTATTATTATTAACTCCTTAAAGAGATAACTCTCTCAACGGCCTCTTCATTGCGTACTAGTTCCTTGTTCTCTAACAACGAGAGAGCTTAGACCGCTGAAGAGACCGTTGACAAAGGTTTCAATCCCTTTAACTTAGCTTAGCTTAACTTAACTTAACTTCGTAACAAAGTCAACTTAACTTCTCAACAACACTAAAAAGAAGTTCTATTACTTAACTTGCAACTTCAGATGAATTTGTTCATGTACATTTGTTTGTTAAACCTAAAGTCATCACTTGGATGAAGGAGTTTGTCGTCATTTTCCGCAATTCTATTGAAATTTGATTTTATTCGATTAAGGAGCAATCGTGTGAAGCGAGAATTTTATTTCGATATCACATTGGGAATTGCTGATAATGCGTTATTCATATATTCTTCTAAGGTTTTTTTAAATGATTTTTTAGAATTACAAATAGCATGACACTGCAGGACAAAACGATTTTTAGTGCTGAATTGATCAATGAGAAGATAGTTATCGCGTGAAGGTAAACACATTACTTGGTTCACTTTATTAAGTATTTGGAGGGGATCGAATGAACTAGGCCGAGTCCACTGGTTTCGATAAAAGTATGGCCACTTATGTGCGCCCCTTTGGTTAAAGTCATAGCTAATTTAAATCTCTCTGCTCTGGCAATGCTCTCTCGCTTTATTTGCCTACCAGAGAGAGAGGGAAGAGCAAAATTAGCTCCGGGGCGAGCCTTTCTTTCGGTAGGTTTTATTAAAATTTAAGATTGATTTTGTAGATTACTGCGAGATCTCATATCACTTCTAATTTTTCTCATTATTTCGTTGAAAGAGATTACGATCGAGAAGCTATATTTGCTATTCCGATCAATGAAGATTATCGATCGACAAACGGAATAAAATTTAATATTTCAATTTATGTACACAAATTCTTTCAAATTCATTGTTCAGGGTCAGTAGCATTTATACATGTTCACTTTTAATTCTAATTCTTTCAAGTTTGAAATCACAGAAACTTTTTATTCGGTATTATGTACAATGGAGCGGATTGTATCTCTTCCTCCATCTATCGATACGAATCTGAGTCTGATCGTAATTTGGAGGAATTCGGTTTACCTCAAGCAAGTTTATGCGTTGGAGCTATACTATTACATTATAATGTTTACAGATATGGGGTCGATCATTTGTATTCAACAATTTTATATTTTATATGACAGAAGAATCTGATTTAGTATCGGTAAATATGAATGATCTCTCATGGGAAATTACGAAGACACAGTAAGTGAAAATTAAAATCCGCTCTGGCGATATTCTCTCGTGTAAACATACAGTATCGTCCAAAAGTAATGGGACACTTTTTCATTTTTTTATAACTTTTGAACCAGGAAAGCAATCAAGCTGATCTCATGAGTCAATGTAGAAAATTTATCAAGGAATATTACCATGATGTGTTGGTGTAATTTACTTAGTAATTTTTTGCGTAGTGATGACGCTACCGAAGTACATTTTTTTTGAAAATTCCCATTTCTTTAGTGAAAAGCCCTGTTCTTCCGGAACACTGTGAGAGTAGAGACCCCCACTAGGGCTGTACAGTCAAATAATCCGGAATGGCTCCGACTCCGATTTCAAGCTGTGGCAGGGTTGCAACTTTGACCTAAAAAATTTATAACTCGGCTTCTAGATGTGATGGCGACCCGTTCTAAGCGCCAAAATGATGCTAGTGGCGAGTAATGTTTACCCCCAGATTATGGTAGTCGTAGCTCGTCATTTGCCCTCAGGGCATAAAATTTTTTTTTTTGGGGAGGACCGATTTTGAGACCCTACCGTTCTGAGGGCGGGTGTTCTAAAATTATGGTTCCTGCGCAAGCAGCTTTGCAATATATCATATATTAATTTCCTTATTTTGATTTAGTTCCGATTCCTTTCAGACCCGCAGCAAACGTTATGCCTAATACATTGATTTATCGTTTTATGAAGGTTTTCATAGATAATTTGTTACGTTATTTTATTCAAGATTGGACACGGGGTCGAGAATTGTTGGAATTAATTTTAATGGAATAATGAACGTACAAACGAACTTTCGAAAAAGAGAAAGGCTAATGTTCGTCTTTTCTCTGCTCAATTACACGAGAAGTATCTTGTAAGTTTAAAAATTTAGATGATCTATATGCTGTATTATATTTATAAATTTATTTGTCTTTGTATATCATATTCTCATGAAATATAGTGTTGTTCTTTAAAAAAAAACATATTTTAGATAAATGCCAAAATAATGCATGAAGAAGAGGAAAAATGAAGAATTGGAAAAGAAAAATGAAGAGCTTTTGAGGAAAAATGAAGAATTGGAAAAGGCGAAGGAAGAATTTTTGAAGGAGAAAGAAGAACTATTGAATAGAAATGCTACATTGGAATTGGAGCAGAGAGCGTTACAAGAGAAACACATTAAGTTGGTGTTTAAAGTGAGAAACTGCTAATGTTTAAATCGATAAATGATGACTATTTTCAGGTATCAACGTGGGGTAGCAAGGCAGAGAAATAATCAACAATCATTATGTCTTTTACTTATCTAGTTGTATTACTTCTTTTCTCATATAATACATTTCCATGTTGTTTTTTAAAAAATATTTTCTGTGGGTTATACAATGTGTGATAAATTATTATACAGTATTCTCATTGTCAGAGCATTTTGTTATGTTGTTTCGTATATTCTCTGTAATGGAAATCACCGTTCATTTGGTTTCGGATGAGAACCGACTGAAAACGAATCGGAAGCTACCGTATGAAAACTGAGCGTATGAAAAACCCCTGACTGAGAACCAATGGGATGAGAAACTATCCAAAGTCAACCGATAATTTCAGTTTCCGCGGCGTTGAGCTCTTCCTTATCGAATAACTCAACGATAACAACTAATGAAATATAATTTTTTTTTTGAAATTTTCTTCATAAAAACGATTCGACATCAACTATATCGGACTGCATACAGGGAGAGCGAGTGTGCTGGACTGTATTGCTATTTCATTTTTTGGCTTGAGTAAATCAAAATCAAATATGAAATTAATAAAATATTACGTACAATGAAATGTTTCATTACCGAGCGGTAATTTATCGCTAATAAATCACATTGGACGTTTTATGTTAGGTAGAGATGAAAAGAATTATTTATTTATTTATTTATATATTTATTTATTTGATAAAACCGTGACAAGTGTGACATAAAAAGACTTTGAAGTGGAAGTGACAGTTTTCTGCTAGGTTTAGACGAAAGAGAATCAATCAATTGAGCGATCAATAAATCGATAATGATCTACTCAGTATGGTCGCTGTCATACTCCGCCACAACACGGCCTCGACACTTACGAATAGTCTGCAAGGGTTCAAAATGTGGTTTGGTTTTTGATCTTTGATCTCTGATCTTACTTCGATAATGTTCCGGAATGTTCTGGCAGATATCTCGTTGGGTTCAGTTTGACTCTGATCTGATGACTTGTAAGAATGATCATCACACTGAAAATATTCCATTGATTTATTCGTTTTGGGGTTCAGGGGATAAGAAATTATGACTGACCTGACTTCCATGACCACAATCATGACATGAACAGTTGCAGCAGCTAAAGTTAGAGTGAAGAACGGAGACCTTAACTTGGACTTAGTACTTAACGAGGTCTTAAGACTTAAGTAAGTGCGCTTGATAAGTACCTGAGACGCAGTCGTAATAGGTAGAGATTCAGGAAGCGGAAGAAGGTTATCGATTGATTGAGAGACCATGGTCTCACTGGGACTAGTTGTCGATTCTTAAAGTAATATTACTCATAATCAATTTTTGTCATTATTTTGAAAAGGATGAGTTCTGTCAATCGTACTTTGTAATACGATCGGAAATACAACGTACAGTACAGCAGAATCCCCCAGTGAAAATGGGCGCCCCGGGTGACCCGGGGCGCCCTTTTGGCCCCTCGATTTTTTACGCTTTGAATATTGAATATTAGTCGTTCAATTTGTTTGCATTCTTTTACTCTAGATTTGACCGAATTTGTCAAGGAAAGTTTGGAATTTTAGAAATCATGTAGCCAGAGAAAAAATATTGAAAATTATAATTTTTATTAATTTTTAGCAAATGCCGCGCGAAAATTTTGAATAACTCGCGCACGCTCGGCAAATTCTATCGCAAAGTGAAAACTTTCCAGCATTTCTTTTTCTTAGCACAGTTGAGTTTAAAAGTTTTAAAAAATCCAACCTTTCCTTGATAAATTTCGTCAAATCTGGAGTAAAACAACGCAAACTATTTGAACGGCTGATATTCAATATTCAAAGCGTAAAAAATTGAGGGTCCAAAAGGGCGCCCCGGGTCACCCGGGGCGCCCATATTCACTGGGGGATTCTGCTGTACTGTATTCTTGAAACATATTCGTTTTCTCGAATAAGCAAATTTAAAATCTTCACTTTGGACACTATTTCGTATGCCATGAAGATTAAATAGCTGTGGCATATTGAACAATTTCAAATTTAATTTTACGAAAAAAATATTGAAATTAATAAAATTTGTACGAATCTCACCATTGACGATGTGACTCTCCGTGCTGTTTGTGGTGACTGTTGTAGTCGAATTCGATACGATATTCTGTCGGGTCTCAGGTTGAATTGAAGCGAGTGCAATGACTTCTTCCTAATATTATTATTATTATTATAAATAATTATATTATTGTAACAAAATAATAATGATGATAATAATATCATAATATTATAATTGTACCGTTTAGGATTACGATAACTCGACTAAAGGAACCGCAAATTAGAAAGTGAATACGGTAGGGATAATGTATGTTGGGTCACAATACCTTGAGAATAGCCAGCTTCCTCTCGACTTCACGCAGCTCTTGCTCAGCTTTGGCACGTTCAGCCGCAGCTTCTTTGCCGATCAGTCTGAAATGCCGACAAGGGGTTACGGTATCTGATCAGGGTTACGGTATGTGTACGGTATCACACCAATCTGGTCACCAACTTCTTGGTATCCTTGAAGAATTCACGGCGCTCACGCGAGTTTTCGATGGTTTTGCGAATCTCGGCAAGTTCTACATGAAAAAAACATTTATTCAATGCCATTTATAAATAGTCATGATTAGGATCCACAAATCGATAAATAAGGAAGGTCAACCGATAATTAGTTATGACGCAAAACTATTTGTCCATTGTTATTCAAAAAATTAATAAAGTAGACTCGTTACATGACTGGCCTGAAGTCTTCTCTCCGAAAGAGCAATAATCTCATCCACATGACGTCTTTAATAATCATATAATAATTATTTATTTAAAATTTTGGCAAATGTATCTAGTAACCTTTTGATGTGCAGATCATCTAGAAGGTTATCGATTGATTTGAGAAGCGAAGCTAAAGTTGTATTCATCGATGAGTGTACAGCAGAGTTGGCGAGGATCTTGAGAGATCAAAGATCAGATATCACAGATCAAAGATCAAAGATCAATCTCTACCTCATTCTTTCTCTCCTGCAGTAACTCAACCCAGGCATAAATACCATTAGCGTACTCTGCTTCTCTCGTTCTGCCTCTCCTCACTTCATCAGATAGTTCAAGGATGCGAGCACGTTCCTGAACGGAAAACATTGGGGATTACTGTATATTGATTTATTGATCGTACCATGGCTATCTGATTGTGGAGCTTGGTCTCTCGGTTCTTCTCGATATCTATGGCTCTTTCGGCTAGGTCAACCTTCTCACGAAGTTGCTTTACTCCTTGAGCGGCAGTGGAGAGCTTGGTTTCGACCTCAAATATTCATATTTATTTGGAATTGCTCTGTTCAATAACTGCGAAAAAAGGATAGAAGCGAATATTATCGTTGTTTACTCCTACTATTTCGCCTCCTTTTCATCATATTACTGTTCTTTTCGTGATTATGAACACCACATCAATTACAACTGTAGCTCAGAAATTGAAAAAAATTTGCAAAAGCTATCACCATAGGCATTTAATACTACAAAGAGACTATACTGCGTTAAAGTACGACTATACACTTTTTCTAGTCTAACAACTTACTCCAATGGGTGATTCATCATCGTTCCTTTTATTGATTACCGACGAAACGGAGACGATCGTTGTTAAGGACTTAATATTTATAATTTATTACTATAATAAAAAAATTCTATAAAATATATAGCATTAATATAATAAAATTAATTAAAAAAAAGATTTCTACAATCCTTACCATCTCATAGAAAGCGACCTATCGGAGCCAGTGTGAATTATGAAAATGGTTAGAAGAAGTAAGGATTAGAAAAGAAAAGACAAGTATGCAAATTAGATTAAGAGACCGGCTCGGTAAGACTCGAGCATTTTGACCCTCTGCCGGACATTCGCGAGGACTTTCCATCTGGCACTCAATACTTTCATCATAGACACATACCGGGGGGAGACCGATGAAAGTTATAGTGAAAATGCCCTTAGGCTCAAACTCGGCTCACATATGTCACATTAAATAAAAAAATGAAAAATTAATAACTTTTCAATCGCGATAGCTAGGACTTTTATTTCTTTTTATTGGTGAAGAACATGTCATGCACTCTTACAAACACTGCTGAACAATAATATCATATCGTTTTGAATATGTTTTTTCGTGTCTGATTTTCAGATTTTTCTTCTTTTATCCTCGTTGAAGAGAGATTGCAAGTAATGACATAGTACATATTGTAGCCCTGACGATTGTTTACATGGTGGTCACATTCCCTTGGCCAGCCAACATTTCGCAGGCATCGAGAATTGCAGCCGAATGTGAAAAATGTGTAAATTGCAAAAATCGAAAATTATTTATTTTCTTGAAATTCGAAAGAGTAAGAGGTAGCTTTATTATGCCATTTTACTCATAGTGATGCGTGTACACAGGAACAATATACAGATATATTCAGACTACATTTTAAAAAAATTGAGAAAAATAATTATTTTATTTTTATTTTTTCAGCTCAAACATTGTCGACCGTCAAGGCAAGTTCATTCATAGGGCGGATGGTGGCTGATGCATGTGTGTTTGCAGTAAGGACTGCCACGTGAAGAATCGTCGTTTCGCAGATCTCGAATTTATTTTTTAAATCATCAAACTTGAATATTTACATGTTTATTTCACATAAATCGGTTGGAAGGTGGCGTACGGCAACCAACGTTGTACCTTTGTTATCAGTAGGAGTGTACGCTATTGTACTACCGTAATCGTCAGGAATCGAGAATTGATTTTTTTCAGTCGACCCGTGATTGTCAACCATGACCCGGGGTTCATGGTTGAGAATGACTGATGTCGAAAAATTCATGACGATCCCAGACCAAATATTATGTGGCATTATATCAACAGTGAGCCAACTTTTATTTTTCCGGATAACGTAAACCGAACTACCGTAATCTAGATACCGTATCCTATAATAATGTAGTGAAATTCTCGAAAAATTCTGGTGCGAGCATTTTTTAAAAAAAAATCATCATGCAGAGTGATCACTCGTCAATCCTTTAGCGCAGTGGTAAAACGTCTGACTAGAAAGCGCATGGTCGCGGGTTCGAATCCTGTTGCCGAACTTTCTTATTTTCAAAAAGCGCGCCGTTGCCTGCGATTGCAAGCATGATTCATTCACGATTCTAGCGATCAATAAGCTGAATTATCATAAAACAAATAGTGTACGGTACGTAGAATAACTTTTGCTAACTTTCTGTCTTCACAGTTTGTTCACGAAAATATTCGCGGGAGTCGTCCACCTTTAAAAAATAAATTCGAGATCTGCGAAACGACGATTCTTCACGTGGCAGTCGTTACTGCAAACACACATGCATCAGCCACCATCCGCCCTACGAATGAACTTTCCTTGACGGTCGACTGAATGTTTGAGCTGAAAAAATAAAAATAAAATAATTATTTTTCTCAATTTTTTTAAAATGTAGTCTGAATATATCTGTATATTGTTCCTGTGTACACGCATCACTATGAGTAAAATGACATAATAAAGCTACCTCTTACTCTTTCGAACTTCAAGAAAATTAATTTTCGATTTTTGCAATTTACACATTTTTCACATTCGGCTGCAATTCTCGATGCCTGCGAAATGTTGGCTGGCCAAGGGAATGTGACCACCATGTAAACAATCGTCAGGGCTACAATATGTACTATGTCATTACTTGCAATCTCTCTTCAACGAGGATAAAAGAAGAAAAATCTGAAAATCAGACACCAAAAAATATATTCAGAACGATATGATATTAATGTTCAGCAGTGTTTGTAAGAGTGCGTGACATGTTCTTCACCAATAAAAAGAAAAAAAAGCCCTAGCTATCACGATTGAAAAGATATGAATTTTTCAATTTTTTACTTAATGTGACATATTTGAGCCGGGTTTGAACCTAAGGGCATTTTCACTATAACTTTCATAGGTCTCCCCCCGGTATGTGTCTATGATGAAAGTATTGAGGATCAGATCGAAAGTCCTCGCGAATGTCCGGACCATGCTCGAGTCTTACCGAGCCGGTCTCTTAAATGTGATTTTATTACATTGCATTCACTTTTCTTTTCCGCTTAAAATTGTTTGAAAATTCGAGAATTCACAAAAATGAAAGTTCGTAGGATGTTCCCGACTTTAAAATCTTCTCAAATGTTGTAGGTTGGAATCCTCTTATGTCCATTTTCTTTTGCGGATTTTTTCTCATCCATAGTACAAAATTTCAATTTTTAAGAACAACCATAAATGGTTATTGTTAAAAATTGTTTATAAACATGATTTCTTTAGCGTTTTTCTGAATATGAGCCAAGCATCGCCCCCTCTTAACGCTGATTGGTTGATCACATACTTCCCCAGAGAACACCAAAACAACTAAACTGACGGACAGAGACGTTTAAGGACATGCAGACATGCGGAAGCATGGACAATGCACAAAATGTTGTCCAAGGGACATTGATATAACTGTTAAATACATCGGTCGATATACGAACGTTACCTGGCCATGATAGAGATGTAGAGACTCCTTCTTACAGAGATATAGATGGAGATATAGAATTTTTACAATTGGTAGTATCTCAAGTGTCCAACCTAGTAATGACAGTATTCTCTTCCTTATGGAATTTGAATTTTTAAATTTTCAATTTTTAATTTCGAATGAATGAATTTATGATGGAATTTTGGCTCAAAATATATACTCTCTCAAAATTAATGCTCTCTCGCTTGTCTGCCTTTCAAAGAAAAAATGGCTACTCTGTAGACTACTCTGTAGACTCTGTTGGAACCTGTAATGTAATGTAATGTATACTCTGTAATGAAATAGTTGAAGAATTTCATATTTCGCTTGAGATCGATTCTTCCTTTGGAGTAATTTCCCTTACATTCGAATAAAATAGCAAACAAACTTTCATTCACTTTTCAACGCTTACAATAATATGTAAGTATCCAATATAGTATTACAATATTTATCCTTAAATTATGTGGTTCAGAAACATGAAAAATAAGAAAAGCAAGTAAATGATAGTATAATATATGAATAGCACTTAAAGAAGGAGACCGTCGAGTTTGCATGACGAACTCCCGCAACGATTAACACGGAGTACATATTGTTTATATTGTATGTAGATTAGAGTGAGGGACAATGGGAATTGAGATAGTGAAGTATGCTAATCGGATAGGCACTCGTTACATGCCTTAAATCTGTACTTTCAATACTCATAGCAAGCTTCAGATATATCACGAATCAATATCTGAACATTAGAACCATTAGAATGCAGATAATTGTTCCTGAAAACAAAACGATGAAAACGAATGATGGCGCATTTGTTCAACAAATGTAAAAAAAACTTACACGAATGTTTCTAATTGCTGCATCGATTGATTCAATGATAATATTAGCAGATTGAATGAATGTATCACTGAATTCATCTACTGTCGATTTCAATTCATTAGCTTCCTAAATTTAGTTTTTTCCCTTTAGAATAATCATTTTACAGTATTACCTCCGGTGAGAAAATAGAATCAGCAGCAGTGGAAATCTGTTCACGAAGTTGAATATTTGGCAATTTCTGAAAGATAAAGTCATAAACATTGTAAGCAAAATCTATTGAATTATTGATTACCCTTTCAAGTTCTTTCTGCAAATCTATCAATAGGTTATACTTCGATAATATTTCTTCTTTTTTCGATTCCATTTCTTCTTTTTTTATTCTCACATACTCTCGTGACTCTATACGGAGCTGAATGGAGCCAATTGTTACTGTGAAATCGGGCAAGTTTTAAATATAAAAATTCATACCTTCTCATTATATCTAACTGTTGAATGTCCAACATGAGGCTCTTCCCAGGAGCAATAACCACAAATTGGTTGATTGTACTGAAAAATTTCCGATAGGAGAAATTGAAAAAATGTTACACCATTACACACTGTTACACGATTACTAAGAATTAATGACAATTAAATAATTGTTCTGACAAGAGATGTAAAATTAATTTTCTTACCTCAATGCAATTTTTGTCAGTACAAATTCTAAGTTTAGAAGCTTGAATATTCTGAAAATTTCTTCACATTTTAAGGAAGAATGAAAACTTGAAGAAGACGAGTTTCTCTGAGTAACATACCTCATTACAATGAAAACAATCAATTGTTTTTGTAAGTTTAATATCTTCCGTATTTTCCTTCATTTCAGCAAGTTCTGTGTTATAAATAAACATGAATAAGATTAAATTTAAAAAGTGAAAAACTCACTGAGAGCATGTCGATTGATCACAAAGAATTCTCCATTTAAAATTTTATTTTCTCTTCGACAATTTGGGCAGGGATAGCTATGAAAATTTACTTTAAAAATAATTAATAAATAAAACGTACCTTTCATCTTTTTTCATTGCTTCAATGCATTTTAAACAGAATGTATGGCCACAGTGAAAAGTATGGGGAATTCTAAAGTTTGAATCTGCAATGCAAAAACATTTTAAAATTTTAAAAATGTGAACGACCAACAAACGGTTATTGATTAGTTGATAATTCAAATCACAACTACCCGAAAGAACTTTTTATAAGCACAATATTGAGTGAGCTTACCGTATTTTTCAGCACATATTTCACAGCTTTGGAAATCCACAATTTCAGAATTCAGCAAGCTCTCTTTTTGAGTTTTCGAAGATGACCTCTTCTGAAAACAAAAATAATGCTGAGAACTTGCATTTGGGATGAAAATTGCGTTGGGAGGACTCTATCCCTAGCACAAATGACATAACAAGGAAAATGAGATAAATCCAACCATCATCTTAATCTTTATCTACCGTTCTTGAGAGTTTATATATATATATATATATATATATATATATATATATATATATATATATATATATATATATATATATATATATATCGAAATTTCCACCATTCTTGAGTCATGAAATCTTTTATTTTGCTTTTGTCATTTTGCTTCTCTTTAAAAAATTTTTCGTGAATGCTGAATTAAAAAAAAACTCGAAATAGTAATCTCATCATGTTTTTTTGTTTCTAGTTCAATAAGAACCGATTAGGCAGAGATGTTCAAAATATACATTTTTTTCAACATGACCCTTTTCTTCGACCCCACACGCCTCCCCCCCCCCATCCGTTGATTTAGAGTACTCGTTGGGCTCCCGTTTCGATAACGGATTATAAATCTGTTGGGAAATGGTCTATGGCAACTAAAGCTGTACCATTGTTATCGGTAGAAGTGTACGTGTGCTACCGTAACCGTAAGGAATCGCGAATTGACTTTTCAGTCGACCTTTTCAGTTCTTTTTTCTTTTCTTTTTCTTTTTGTTTTTCTTTTTTTTCAGACTTTTTCAGTTCATGGTTGAAAATGGCCGATGTCGAAAAATTCATGATGCTCCAAGACCAAATACTAGTTGCCATAATATCAATAGTGAGTCCCCTTTTATCTTTCTGGATACCGTAACCGTAACGTTTTGAAACTTATCTTATGATAAATTCGTTTATAATCCTACCTCATTCAGTAATCTCTCGTAGTTCAATTTTAATTCTTTCATTTGCTCATTTTCTTCCTCTAATTCTCTGTTTCTCTTCTCAAGTAATGCAATTTCCCCCTCAAAATCTTGTCGCTTCTGAAAAAGGAAAAAATTAAGGTAATATTAAGAAGGTTCAAGGAAGAAACGTACAGTATACTTATCAGGTAATTGAGCAGAGTATAAATAAACTGGAAACACAAAGATATCAGTTTGTATCGTCATAATTCCGTTCTCATCAATTTCAACTATGCTCTTTGTCAGTGGCACGCTGTAATAGTGTGTTTAATGTCCTAAAAAATACAATTTAGATGCAACTTACTTTGTCTTTATAATTTCCCAAGAGAGATCATTCATATTCACTGCGACAAGTTCGTTTTCAATGGAGAAATAAAAAATAAAATTGTTAAATAGAACTGTTGTTGATTTGATCTGTAAAAGTAATTAAACAAATCATTTCAAAGCTTAAATAATACCATTGGTAAATCATTTTTCCCCAAAGATTCATGAGTATCTGATTTATATCGCAGAATGCAGGAGTTTTTATTGTGATCAAAAATAACGAATAAGAAATTCCTGCAAATTCATATTATTTGAATAATCGAAAATTCCTTGCGCTTTATAAATTCCATGGCACATTTGAACTTATTGTTAATATATTAAATCGTGACCACTAACAGGGATACAGTAGCACGCTTAGTTTTCATTAACTCTTCCATTCCAATATTGAATTTAATTCCATTAGTTAATCGATAATCCTCATTTAATGGAACAGCGAATACAGCATTCGGATGGTCAACTTTTTCAATGAAATAATGGAAACAATTATACTTTATGTCTGTTTTCACTCCTTCATCAATCTGTAAAAGCTGTAATATTGACTTAAAGATATTTTGATCTTTACCTTAACACAATCAGAGAGTACTATTTTACCATTTTCAATCCCTGCTTTCTTAATCACTCCATCCTAAAGCTCACTTTTATTAAATATTTGGTCATATTTACTTTTATATCCTCATGAAATAAAACTAACGTGGAGGTAAAATAACGATTTACAGAACATTCCAAAGAAATTAGTACATTCGATTGTATGTTCAATTAGTTTTAATCTTAAATCAATAAATCAACATTATTATTAATTCTTATAAATAATATTTGAAAGATTAATGAATTTCATCACTGAATTAAAAAAAAAAAAAACCCTTTCATCCATGTGACGTGAAAAGGACTAGTTACTGTCGTTTGAACAAATTCATCTAAATTTAAATTTAAAATAAAAAATGCTTTTAATATCATTTCTTTCATACCTTGAGATATTTGGAAGGCCACTCGCGGTTGATTTATTAAAAATTCCTTTCGCCTTATAAATTCCATGGCACAGTTAAACTTAATAAATTAAATCGTGACAACAGAAAATTGAGATAATTTATTTGATAATAATTATTAGCATAATTACAGAAATATACAATATAAAAGATTTCCCGTAAAATGAAGGGCCGAATATAATACTTCTTCAGAGAAGTGGGAAAATGTTTATTTTCGTTTTCTCGAAGTAAATAACTTTAAAACAAAAAAAATATGAGAGAGAGTTCTTTGTCAAGTTCTTCAACTAATATAAAATGGAACTAAATGGTGTAAATGTATAATTATAAAAAACGATAAATTTGGTGAATTATAAGTACATATATTATTGAACTAAAAGAAATGAGATTATAGACTATTCAATGGTTAATGCCTCACGTCTTTAAAGGTCCTACCTCACTTGTCCTAGCTAGGTCACTCAGATAGGCTGCAAGCTATTCTAGCCAGGTCACTGAGATTTACCGTAACTAACCCTAGTTAGGTCGTTCATATAGAGAGGGAAAGACAGGGAGAGATTGTGAGACAATCGGGAGAAGATAGATTATCACGCTTTCGATGTTAAAATGATTCTCTTTCCTGTACCACTGTTTCTTGCCGGGTTCTTTTTCAAAAATTCTTGAATCCCCAAATGAGCATTCTAATGCCTTGAGGAACATGTATTCTAAATTTCATCCCATTTCGATCAGTACAACAAAAGATATAGAGAAAAAGTACCAATCTATTTGAGCGCTACAGTAAATTTCAAATTAACAGTAATTGATTTCTTCTGATAGGTATAAATATTTTTGTCTATATTCATCAAACCATATGCCATTCCTTTCTCACTGTTCTATTTTCAGTTCGTGACATTGAAGATCATTGAAGGTTCGAGAGCCGGCAGCACTAACACTGAGGAAACACGTTGACGGCAAACATTTTCTACATTTTTTTAAATACTTTCAAAAAAGTTTAGAAAATGCATGGTATGTTTTAATTATTGTTTGTGAATCCGGTCAAGGATCTTTTGTCCACGAAGAGATCCTTGACAGGAGTCATACACTTTTTATCCATTTTAGCATTCAGAGAACAGAGAAATAGTTAGGGAAATGAGGAGACCGTTGTTAAGGTTTACAATGATAATAATATTTATACGTATTCATGAATAAACAATGAAACGTGCGATGATGATGAGATTCATAATGTAAAAAAAATGCCAATTCCCTCAGACAGTCTCTCATACACGGCGGTTCAATACAGTAACTAAGATTTCATTCCAGGAAAAATGCTTATTGCAAAATTTTTTAAAAAATGATGGCATTTTCCCGATTCTCCAACCACGAAAATTATATACGGTATGTTGATACCGCAAGGCGAGGTTTCAAGCCAAGTTTAAAGATGGAGGCCCTCGAATGTCTATGCAAATACGTAACATCATTTGTGCAAGAGATTAGTGATATGCAAGAAATTAGCGTGGACAGGCATCTATCCCTTGGTGTAGTGGTAAATGCGCTGTCTAGTTAGCGTAACGTCGCGGGTTCGAAACCTATTGCCGAACTTTCTTATTTTCAAAATTTCGCGCCGTTGCCTGTACATCAAGCATGATTCGTTCGTGATTCTAGCGATCAATAAGCTGAATTAGCATAAAATAATCTATGAACAGTATGCAGATTCACTTTGGCTATATTTCTGTCTTCACAGTTTTTTCACGAAAATATTCGCCGGACTCCACCTTTAATGTAGAGATTTCATTTCAATGAACCACCGTTCTTATGCAAGTGCATTGTTGTATCGAAAAAAATATGCATTTAAAGTACCTCAAGCTAATTTGCAACTCTCCACTCAAACTTACACCCCGATTTCACTCTCCACTTCGGTCATTTTCTCTCGTAGACAAGGAAAACGAGAGAGTGTGGCCACAGCAGAGGGATTCAAATCAGCTTGGGGTGTCACTTTAAAGGCAAGCCCATAGCCAATATTACTCTACACTCTGACAACGCTCACTCGCTTTCTTTGTCTACGAGAGCGTTCACAGAGCGGAGAGTAAAATTAGCTCGTGGTGTACCTTTAAAGGAAAACACTCATACATGCCCCTTGACATTCTACTGTCTCCATACATTATTTCATTTACTAATTTGAAATCGTTTATTTTCCTTCGTTGTACCAAATAATGCTATAATAAAATAAATAAATAAATATCTTTTACAGAAAGAACACAGTTATAATATAACATGAACGATTGACTTCTAGAATATTAAATAATATTATAATATGTCCCTCTGTCAAATCTTTCCGAAAATCCATCGCTTCATTACTGTCTTTGTAGGAATTTCATTTTATTTGTATTTTCATCTTTGCTACCCAAGTCATAGCATCGTATTTATGTTTACTGCACTACCTATCAAATATTTTATCAGAAATTATACTTTACTTTTGTATATTATTATTATTATTAGAATCAACACAAGGATTTAGAGAACATCTCCTCTCCCTCTCCTTCTATCTTCTCTCCCTCTACTTCCATCTTCTCTCCCTGTCCCTCTCCTTTTCTTAATGACCTAGCTAGGTCATATTACTGTATTAAACCTCTGGCAGGACGCCATACAACTCGTTCATAATGTTTATGCAATGGTCTCATTCCTCCATTGTCTCTTCAACATTATTTCTGATTTGTCTAATTCTTTCCTTTTTTATTCAGGATTCATCCAAATTCTAGAGAATTTATTTTGTCTACTTTTATATTAATTCATTATACGCATTGTGCTTTTGCTTTTATATATATTTAAACCCAAGCGCAAATTGTTGTGTAGTGTAACTAGAGCATTTGAACATTAATAGTATTCATATCTAATTTCCATTTCGATAATGTATAAAGCGGGATGTTGGCCCCCATGGCTCCCACAATCATACAGGGCCCGTAATCGCCCCCTCGCCTCCTTCCGAGGTTGCCGGCCCACAATGATTCTACGAGCCATTGCGTGCCCGTAATCCCCCCCCCCCCACTCTACCAACCCCAGTATATGTAAAATTTATTTCGACGATTAAGACAACGGTTCAGTGAGATTCCAGGTAGTGCCGGACATCGACCTCACCGATTTGGCTCAAATTTTTTTTGTGGATACCCCCATGAGCCCCCATCACCAAATGGGTATTCATTAGGGCTGGATCCTTGAAACACAGAAGTGGCGGGTTCTCGAAATTTGAAAACTCGATTTTCACCAAAACAAAAAAGAGTGACCTAGGACCAATGTTAGTGTCGATTAATTATAAGTATAAATAGACAACAAAGACTAGATATATGACGGTCCGGAGATCCGATCGCAAACTGATTTTTTACCTTCTTAAAACATTCTAAAATTAATTACAATTTTAAAATGAAAAACGGCAGCCCAATTTTTGCCTCATTTTATAGAGCTAAAAATTCCGCGTCGAATGAGGCAAAAAAATAAAAAATCGATCGACCCGTGTTTTGAGATAAATGAACCTGAAGACGACCCGAAAATATTTTTGTTTTCAAACCCCTTCATTTTTGTACTCATATTGAAGAACTCGTCGAGTAGAACAACTTTCACGTTGAACGTTTTGTCTGAAACTGTTGTACAAGAGAAATACATGAATTTAGATTTATTGAATCCAAATCTTTGCTATCACTTGACCACTTTAGAGGCCATGTTTTTCAGAATAGGGGGCAACAATTTTTTTTCGTTAAACAACAAAACAAGTATGGATTTTTGAGTTCTACAATATAGGCGTAATCACTTTGTGCACAAAAAATATTTTAATTTCGATTTACTCTAAATTGACTGAAAAACTGTGAGAATAAATTAAACTCATGTATTTCTCTTGTGCATGAGTTTAAGACAAAACGTTCAACATGAAAGTTGTTCTACTCGACGAATTCTTCAATATGAGTACAAACACGAGGAGGTTTGAAAACAAAAATATTTTCGGGTCAACTTCAGGTTGATTTATCTCAAAACACGGGTCGATCGATTTTTGATTTTTTTGCCTCATTCGACGCGGAATTTTTTGCTCTATAAAATGAATTTAAAATTGGTCTGCCGTTTTTGTTTTAAAATTTTAATTAATTTTAGAATGTATTGAGAAGGTAAAAAATCAGTTTGCGATCGGATCTCCGGACCATCATATATCTAGTTTTTGTTGTCTATTTATACTTATAATTAATCGACACTAACATTGGTCCTAGGTCGCTCCATTTTGTTTTGGTGAAAATCGAGTTTTCAAATTTCGACAACCCGCCACTTCTGTGTTTCAAGGATCCAGCCCTAATGAATGCCCATTTGGTGATGGGGGCTCATGGGGGTATCCACAAAAAAATTTTGAGCCAAATCGGTGAGGTCGATGTCCGGGGTCACTGGCACAACCCTCGAATCTTACTGAGCCGGTGTCTTAAAACGCACTCTCCATAACAGCGGAGGGGCAACGGCAGGGGGAGGGCACAAAGTTTCAACATTATCCTAGACCGTTCATATTTGGTGGTTAGAGTCCCTAGGGGTGGGATACACTTTAGCCAAAAATTGACAAAAATTATCGATTTTTTTGCTGATGATTTTGAAACTTTGTGCACTCCCCCTACCGCCCTTACAGAGAGCGCGTTTTAATACCTTCCGATCTCATCGATCAGAGAGAGAGCACAAGTGAGATAATACGTAGATCAGAGAGAGAGAGAGAGAGCGAGGAAGAAAGGGAGGATAAATTGGGATGGATCGATAGAATATTTCTCTGTTTATCAGCTATTATAGTTTAAAGGCAATTACGCAAGCACATTTTATACGGACAATATATAGTTGCGGCTTATTTCTTTAACTTCAGCCGTATCATGAGATTTGTATTGCGTGATGAATACTCGATCGACCGAAACGGATATTTCTATCAAATTTCTAACGGTACGACTAAACTATGTATACTGTTGTTATTGTAATGATCAATATAGATGAATTTGTTCACCATTCGGTTAAAGAAAATGGTGCAACATTCATCACATGGATCAGAGGGTTCGTTATCTTTTTTATGTTTATATTATTTTTATTATAGAAATTACATTAAAAAATTTATACGCGACCTACAGCGCTAATGTTTAGTTTTTAGAACGTTGCGTACAGAAAAAAGAATAGATTGTGGCGAGCCCTCACTATCAGGAAGATTCGGAATTATTAGTAATGTTTTCTTCTTCCGAAACGTAAGTTTTACTAACATCCACTTTCTCATATCTAATTAAATAAACTATAGCACGGTATAATAAAAAAAGCTGAGCTAATAAACGAAAGGATCGTGATCACGGATTCGACACAAGTAAAGATGGAAATTGTTAGTAATTACCAATAGCAATGCTATTTTCGATGCTGCAATAAATACGTTTTACAGAGTGTGAAAAATAAATCAATATTCAAAGATGACTGTTCGAACTATTTTATTGAAAAAGTTGGACATCCGAATGTATCATTTGCTTTTTCGTTCAATGAAGATTATCGATCGAGTATGGAAATGGAATTTATTTCTGTTGAAGATCTACGGCAATTTCATTCATTTCATGTATACCAGTAAGTTATATTTAATATGTTTGATAAGAATAATTCGAAGTATAATATTAAATATCTATATGTTTTTCAAGGAAGTTGTTATTTGGTATAATAAATAATTACGCTGATCATAAAGCTTCCATTCGTCGCTACAAAACTAAGTCAGAGATGTACATGGAGAGGAAGGGATTACCCCATGTAGGGTTTAATTACAGCGATATTTTTTGTTTGTTTATTTGTTTATCGTACACCACTAGAGTGTTCCATCAAGTACAAAGTATTGTTTATATTAGAATGTCTACAGGTCTATTCAAGATCAGTGCTATTCAATCATTGGATCTTTTATATGTCTTCCGATAAGCAACTGGTATCAGTAAATATAAATGATCTATCATATGAAATTGTAGAAACAAAGTAAGTCGAAGTTATTATAATTTTATGAAATTAAACGTGATTATTCAGTTTCGAGAAGAACCCGATAATTATTGGAATTGACACGAATGGCGTTTTGAGTGTACAGACACGTATTTCGGAAACTCGTCTTAACAGAACCGAATGGTCTACTCACATTTATTCCACTCACCTACCAGCGAAATATATTGTAAGTCGATCGCATTTTTCTTGGCCTTCATCTCTAAATTCAGGGATGCGGAAAATTTCCCTGCATTTCCGTTAAAAAATACGGGAAATCCGTTTCTTGAAAATTGATTTTTTTCGATGAAAAAATTTAATGCGTAGTTTTGGAAAAATTGTTCCCATATTTTGAGAAAGAATCAGCAAAAGATGATTTGAACGTAATCTGTGAATGAAGTTGTCCTTCCTGATAGCGCAGGCTTATTGTATTGTATTGTGGCTTATTGTTGTCGAAAAACAATTACCAAAATGAAAGCCAAAAACGATTCACGTGAGAATTTCTGCTATCCATGATCAGATCAGAATTATGCCATAAAATAGCAGCTTTGAATATCAAAAGTTATCTTATAAGAGCTAAAGGCGAAAAATAAGATTTTCCCGAAATTTCCCGATTTCCCGAATTTTGACACCGGGAAAAAAGGTTCCCGTAAAAAATTTACCGCACAACCCTGCAATAAACCCTTAAACTTTGCAACCTTAAAGATAAAATCTGATGGCATAAATAGAATTGGAAGTTCTCTGTATTCCGAGCTTGAAGACTTCCAATCTTGCCAAATATGTACGGAAAAGTTTGGTTAGTTTATCTTCCATTTGACTCAAATTACCATTGCTCAACTACTTGTTTATTATCGATTACTTTGTTTTTAAAGATGCATATATCCGAGTTCCTCATACTCTTCACTGTGGTCATACATTCTGCAAAAAATGCATTGAAGCAATCAAAAAAGAATATTGGTCTGTTTCATGAATCATATCTTTAATTTAAACAATATTAATTATAGCTGCCCTTGCCCAAATTGCCGAAGAATAAATATAATTGTTGATGGGCAATATTTCGCAATCAATCGACTTGCGCTCAGTGAGTAGACTTCAAAAAATATTAAAAAATGTGAAAAGTTTGTTTACAGAATTTGCTGAACTGAAGAGTAATGAATTTAAGTATATCACATTTTCTGAATGTTTCCATTGTAAGGAGGTATGCATTTCTATATGACTAAATATCTTTCTTTCTTACAAAAATCAATTTTATCAATCTTTTCAATCGAGATTTTGAAATTTCCAGAGTGTTCAAACTTCTCAAATTAGAATTTGTACTGAAGTAAATTGCATTGAGGTAAGAGAATGATCCATTCATTTTAATTCATTACTTATTAAAATGTACTTGCATAATATAATGACAAACTGTATGTAAATACCGAGACCACGGGCGCCTGCACTCTCTTGACTAACTCTCGATTTCCTCTCCACTTCCTCACACCTAACCCGTCTGACCATCATTAATTTTTTTGTAATCGTTGACATTTTGACATTGAACTAACTTTATCAGCCATGAGGTTTCTCCATTCCGAAAGATTGTACCTCGCCACTTGCAAGAATTGTAGACCAACTGACTTCACGAAAGCATCCCCCCTCTCTTGACTGGGTGACCTTTCTTCCTCTTGCAACTGGGGGTCCAATTGATGACATTCAGCGTCCACCGATCATGACGCAATCTCGAGAGCCTTTCCACCCACAATCACCTCCGTCTCTCCGATTCCCTAACAACGTTCTTGAAATTTGTAATGTCACGTATTTGATCATTGGACATTCGGTCTAGTATTGAAACCCCGAGAGTTTTACGTTCGAGTCTACGATCAAGTCTAGTCTAGTGTAATCATAAGAAATAATATTATTAATCGTATAAAATACACTTGTTTAATTGGTATGAGAGTAGCCAGCCACAGCCACAATGTGATTCTATGTTTAGAGAGAGATTTCTCGAGAAAGAGAGAGGGAGTCCAAGTGAGATAGTAGGTAGATCAGAGAGAGAGCGCGAAGGGAGGGAAAGGGAGTTGACCAATACAATATTTCTGCGTTTGGCAGCTAGATAGCTAGGCAATTACGCAAGTACATTTTATACGCACAATATCCTTTTTTTTCGATTTTTCTGATACGACTGATACGATTTTTCAGCACAACAAACCAATTTGTGGAAATTGCTGCTGGGAAGAACCCCATGTTGGACATTCAACTGTTAGATATAATGAAAAGGTTTGACTTTTTTAATTAACAATTTTCCCGATTTCATAGAAACATTTACTTTCATTCAGCTCCGTACAGAGTCGCGAGAATATTTGAGAATAAAAAGAGAAGAAATGGAATCGAAAAAAGAAGAAATATTTACCAAGCACAAAATATTGATTGATTTGCAGAAAGAACTTGAAAGGGTAATCGACAATTCAATAGATTTTGTGTACAATGTTCATGATTTTATCTTTCAGAAACTGCCAAATATTCAACTTCGGGAACAGATTTCTAATGCAGCTGATTCTATTTTTACACCGGAGGTAATACTGTAGAATGATTATTCCAAGAGTATAAACTAAATTTAGGCAGCAAACGAATTGAGATCGACAGTTGATGAATTCACTGATACATTCATTCAATCGGCTAATATTATCATTGAATCAATCGATACAGCAATTAGAAAGATTCGTGTAAGTTTAATATATTTGTTGAACAAATATTTACGCCATAATTCATTTTTATCGTATCGTTTTCAGGAACAATTAGCTGCATTCTAAGGGTTCTATTGGTTGGAAATGTTGATTATCGTTATCACAAATATTAGAAATATACTAATTATTAAGTGCTGTTCGTATATTAAAATGTTTTTTCTTGCTTTCCCATTTTTTTCATGTTTCTGAACCTCACAATTTAAGGATAAATATTGTAATACTTTTTGAATACTTGCATATTTATTGAAAGCGTCGAAAAGTGAATGAAAGTTTGGATACTATCATATTCCTTTGTTTGGAGAATGTAGGAGTACTTGTTGTCCATCTATCCATCTATCCTTCGTGCAATCCACCAAATGAAAACTGAGCGTATGAGAAATCACTGACTGAGAATCAAAACAGAAACTATCCAGAGTCAACCAATAATTTCAGTTTCTGCGGCGATCTTATCCATATCGGAAAACTCAACGCTAATTACTAATGAATTTTTTAAAAAAATATTTGCTTCATGAAAAACGATGCGACATGATGCAGCATGAATCATGCTGCTGCGAGCAACATTTAGGGTGGGTGAGTGTGCGGGACTGCATTGATATTTCATTTTTTGGTTTGAGTAAGAAGATCAATTTTGAAATTAATAAAACATTTATAAAATATTATGTGCAATGATGATGTTTCTGTACCGCACAGTGTTTTATCAATAATAAATCACATTTTATGTTCGGTAGAGATAAAAGGGATTCAAATTTTGTGGAATGATACTTCATGGATCGTCATCATTATTATCTGTTATTTTATTTTGTTTATTGCAAAAATCATAAAATGACTTTGGCGTGGAAGTGAACGTTTTATGCTATCTATGGATGAAAGACAATCGTCGATCGATTGATCAATCAATAAATCGATTTTGATCTACTCAGTATGGTCGCTGTCATACTTCGCCAAACACGGCCTCGACATTGACGAATACTCTGCAATGATTCAAAATGTTGTTTGATCTTTGATCTTTGATCTCTGATATTACCTCAATATTCCTCATTAATGAGAGATCATACCCTACTCTAACAACTTACTCCAATGTGTGATTCATCATCGTTCCTTTTAGTGATCACCGACGAAACGGAGGCGATAGTTGATAGGGACTTAATACATAATTTATTGCTCTACTAAAAATAATTTGTAAAATAAAATTCTAACTTTAATATAATAAATATATTTTACAAAATAATATTTCAACAATCCTTACTATCTTATTGTGAGCGACCGATCGGAGCCAGTGTGAATTATGAAAATGATTGGAAGAAGAACGGACTAGAAAAGAGACGACAAATATGCAAATTAGTTTAATTAAATCAATTTAATTAAATCAGATTTTGTTTCATTACATTCATGAAAACCCAGCTGACAATGAGTTAACATCTCTAAACCAGTCGATAAAGTTGTTTGAATGTTGTATATTTAAAACAGTTGAACAATGCAGTGACCTGCTCGTCTAGTGTATTCTTGAGATAATTTAGCACAAAAAATACTTTATTTTCTTTCTCTTTATTGCCAAACAATATAATTCATGAGTGCATTGACGATTCTTTATCTCTCTCGGTCTAACTCGTATTGATTTATCTCATAAAACGGTCTGCTCTATCTTCTCTACTCTTGGAAATGTATTGGATTGCTTGACTTGGCGGCCTTCTTGGCTCCCTTGGCGGATGGCTTGGGTGGCATACTGACGATGAGGGTTGGTCACAAAGTGTGGTGAGGTTGAGTCGAAAGAGTCTCCTTAATACGGAGTCGAGCGATCCGTGGCTCCGCCTTCATTTACGCGCGAAGAAGAGACGCCTTGAACGATCGGGCACTAACACCAATTCGGAATATCGCATTCTCTGTGGCGATTGTTCTAATTTTATATTGATTCATTATTCGCATTGTGCTTCGAGTTCTCCAATATCTCATATATATTTAAACCCAAAAGCAATGTAGTGTAACTAGATCATTTGAGCATTATTTGTATTCACATCTAATCTCCATTTCGATAATGGATACATAGGACCATAGTGAACTAGGAGAACCCCCCCCCCCCCCCATTTGCAGCCTTGAGATATCTATCCCTGGCCTATTTTATACTAATTTATACTTCAAACAATCTTCACTCATCACATTTATGTGTCTCGTTTCGTGCATACGCACGTTGATAAAATGAATACAATGTACAGCAACCACAGTATATGTAACATTCTCTACGAGGATTAATACCTTCTACCGACGAATTATCGATTTCTCGGATCTGGTAGATTATCCTAGCAACGTTTGAAACTACTTTTGGGCCTTCACCTCGCTGTATCGTACACGCAACAAAATTCGTCAAACACTATTTGAGCATAGGGTTATTTGCTACTTTTACTATTTTCATTATTATTTCTATGTTTCCCATATTAAGTTACCTACTGGAGCACAAAATAAAATCGAAAAAACGTCTCTTAAATGACTTGTCGAATTTTAGTCAGTTTGCGATTCTTCAAAGGTGTGTGGCAACTACAAACTACAACTTTATTTTCCTTGGTTTCCGTCAACGGCCAGCTTTTTAAAGCTTATTTCATGTATTTGTCATGCTATTCGTACTATTTTTCTTTTAAAATTATTGTACTTCATCTTCTTCAGGTGCCTGATCGAAGACTCTAATAGAACGGTTGTCGTAGCTTATAACAGCTACAACGAAGTGTGACGGATCAGTCGACGATCAGGCACCTGGAGAAGATGAAGTACAATAATTTTAAAAGAAAAATAGCACGAATAGCAAAACAAATTACATGAAATAAGCGTAAAAATGCTGTCCGTTGAGGGAAGTCAAGGAAAATAAAGTTGTAGTTTGTAGTTTCCACAAACGTTTGAAGAATCGCAAACTGACTTTTCTTTGTCGGCTCAAATTCATTCAAGAGATGTTATTTCGTTTTTATTTAGTGCACCAGTAGGTAACTGATCATGGGAAACATAGCAATAATAATGACAAATTGTAAAAATAGCAAATAATCCCATGCTCAAATCGTGTTTGTAAAATTCACAAACATTTTCAGACATTTAGTAACTTGTAGTTATCGTTTATTTCTTTATTTTCAGCCGTATCATGAGATTTGTATTGCGTGATGAATACTCGGTAGGCCGTTTCGGATATTTCTATCAAATTTCTAACGGTATGACTAAACTATGAATACTGTTGTTATTGTATTGATCAATATATAGATGAATTTGTTCACATTTCGCTTGAAGAAAATGATGCAAAATTCATCACATGGATCAGAGGGTTCGTTATCTTTGAAATGTTTATATTATTTATATTTTATGATGATATAAATTATAAAATTTATACCGGACCTGCAGCGCTAATATTTAGCTTTTAGAAAGATGCGTGCTGAGAAAAAAATTGATTGGCACGAGCCCTCCGGAAGATTCGGAATTATTGATAATGTTTTCTTCTTTCGAAGCGTATGTTTTTATTTATTTATTTATTTATTTATTTATTTATTTATTTATTTATTTATTTATTTATTTATTTATTTATTTATTTATTTATTTATTTATTTATTTATCCTTCAGATAAAACGTAAATAATCAAGGGAAAAGAAATTTCTAGCATTTTCTCATTTCTAGTTAACTAATTACAGCACGGTATAATAAAAAAGGCTGAACTATTAAACGAAAGTATTGTGATCACGGATTCGGCACAAGTAAAGATGAAAAAGGTTAGTATTTACCAATAGCAATGTAATTTTCGATGCTGCAATAAATAAATTTTACAGAAAATGAAAAATAAATCAATATTCAAAGATGACTGTTCGAACTATTTTATTGAAAGAGTTGAACATCCGAATGTATCATTTGCTCTTTCGTTCAATGACGATTATCGATCGAGTATGGGAATGGAGTTTATTTCCATTGAAGATCTAAAGCAATTTGATTCAATTCATGTATATCAGTAAGTTATATTTATATTTATTATGTTTGATATGAATAATTCGAAATATAATAGTAAATAAATGTATTTCAAGGAACATGTTATGTGGCATAACGAATGATAAACGCGCTTATGGTAAAGCTTCCATACGTCGCTATCAAACTAAGTCAGAAATGTATCTGGAGAAGAAAGGATTACCACTTGTAGGGTATTTATGCCATTATAAAGGAAAACCCCAAGCAAATTATGCTCTCTCCGCATTAGCAATATTCTCTCGTAGACAAAGAAAGCGAGAGGGTGTGGCCAGAGTGGAGAGAGTTTCGAATTAGCTTGGGATGTCTTTAATCGCAGCGTTATTTATATTAGAATATCTACAGGTCCTAACAAGATCAGTGATAATCAATCATTGGATCTTTTATATGTGCCCCGATAAGCAACTTGTATCAGTAAATATAAATGATCTATCATATGAAATTGTAAAAACCAAGTAAGTCGAAGTTGTTATAATGATATGAAATTAAACGTGATTATTCAGTTTCGAGAAAAACCCGATAATTGTTGGAATTGACACGAATGGCGTTTTGTATGTAGAGACTCGCACCCGGAGCAGGTATTAACGATTAACGAATTTTCGAAAACAAAATAAGTGTCGTTAATTTTTTCGTTAATGAAAATCAGGCTTCTCGATGCCGGAGAAACTGATTTTCTTAGTCACTCGAATATTTTCGTGAACAAACTATGAAGACAGAAAGGGTGCAACAGTTTTTCCACCTAACGTACACTATTTATTTTTTCATGATTCAGCTTATTGATCGCTAGAAACATCAATGAACCATCAGGCCCATGCAGGGAAAGGCGCACCTTTTGAAAATTGATTAACTTCTGCAAACGGCCAACCAACGACTACCGGGTATTTCGAAGCATAAAGTCTACTTTAAATCTTCACTTGAAGTAGAATTCTAAGTCTGCTTAAAGTGATGTGGTATACTGTAATGCATTTCGTCAAATGTTCTTTCATTTAAAGTAGACTTAAAGTCTGCTTCAATCGTGTGATGTAGTTTAAGCAGACTTTTAGTTTCGAATTACGAGAGTCTGAATTGACCACTGCACTATGCGTTATATGATATGGTTGCGCTAACTTCTCGCATATCACTTTACATTCGTACAAAAGACATGTCAGGGTTTTATAAGGACATTCGAGGGTCTCCACCCCTTATAGGCAATGCTATTTATAAGACATATTTTTGTTTTTATTTTTAAAACAATAGTTATCTATATTTAAAGATGGGGACCCACGAGTTTTTTCATGACTAAACTGGCTAGGCAGAAATATAGATCACATCTCCCTGTATCCAAAAACAATTTTCTCTAAAATTATAGGTGCACTGGAATACCGTTATCCGAGCTCAAAGTTCGTTATTAACCCAAGATATCCTCAGGGAACGCGCGCAATTTCAAATATGAAAGACAAATGTATTGCAAATTGCAAACGGGAATCGAACCCGCGTGACGCGGTTACAAGCGCCGACTACTAACCACTGAGCCACACGCTCTATGCGCTCAATCTCTCAATTCTAATAGAGAATAGAGTGCCACTTCCTGCCTCCCATGTTAGAGATGCCAATAGTGCACCCCGATTCTCCTGGTCCCCCTTCTTTAAGGGCTATAACTATTCATGTTATTCTTATAAATAAACGTGTTCGGGGAAAAATTCGTAGTTTGAACGATTAACAAAAGGGGATTAAGAAAAAAATAACAACTTTTATTTCATTAATTTAACGACTTAACGAAAATTTGCATTAACAAAGATCTCTGGTCGCAAATCGAAAACTTGTTTTAGCGGATCCGAATGGTCTACTCACATTTATTCCACTCAACTTCCAGCGAAATATATCGTAAGTCCATCTTGACCTTTGACTCTGAACCCTTTAACTTTTATGAACCTTACAGATCAAACCCGATAGCGTAAATAAAAGCGAAAGTTCTCTGTATCACGAGCTTGAGGACTTCCAATGCTGTCAAATATGTATGGAAAAGTTTGGTTAGTTTATCTTCCATTTTATTCAAATTACCTTTGCGCAACTACTCGTTTATTATCGATTACTTTGTTTTTAAAGATGCATATATCCGAGTTCCTCATACTCTTCACTGTGGTCATACATTCTGCAAAAAATGCATTGAAGCGATCAAAAAAGATGAGTGGTCTGTTTCATAAATCAAATTTACAATTTAAACAACATTAATTACAGCTATTCTTGTCCAAATTGCCGAAGAATAAGTAAAATTGTTGATGAGCAATATTTCGCAATCAACCGACTTGCGTTCAGTGAGTAGACTTCAACAAATTTTTGTAATGTGGGAAATTTTGTTTACAGAAGTTGCTGAATTGGAGAGTGACGAATCCAAGAATAGCACCTTTTGTGAATGCGTCCACTGTAAGGAGGTATGCAACTTCTCTATAATTATAATGATAACATTTAATAATAATAATAATAATAATAATAATAATAATAATAATAATAATAATAATAATAATAATAATAATAATAATAATAATAATAATAATTTTACTATTGATATATGACTCCATTCCTTTCGTTCTTACAAAAAATCTTTTCAATCGAGATTTTGAAATTTCCAGGATGTTCAAACTTCTCGAATTAGAATTTGTACGGAACTAAATTGTACAGAGGTAAGCAAGTGTAATGTTCGCTTTATTGTTGCATAGAGTGATGGAAAATTATTTCAGTACGATAAACCTATTTGTGCCAGTTGTTCTTATGAAGAACCTCATATTGGCCATTATACTGTTAAATATAATCAAAAGGTACAACTTGATTGTTTTTAATATTATATTCACATACTATAAAATACAAGAAACAATATAAGAAATTTATTGCACTTTGTATCTATTTTCTTAAACTATCACCACATAAGGAATATTACTATTATTAAAGCCTTGAATATCAGCATTTTTTTTGAAAAACGGATGACAAGAAATATGTGAAAATTGTATTTACTCAGCTCCTTACTAAATCACAAGATCATGTGAGAATGAACAAAGAAGAAATGGAATCGAAAAAAGATGAGATATTGTCGAAGTATAAACTATTCATTGATTTACAAAATGAACTTACAAAGGTAATCGATAAAATAAAATAGGTTACAATCATGCGAGGTTCAGAAAATGTCGAATGTGCAACTTCGTGAACTAGTTTCCACTACTGCAGATTCTATTTTCACACAGGAAGTATGCAAATAAAATGCTTATTTTAAATATAAATAACCTAATTTAGGAAGCTAACGAACTGAACTCGAAAGTTGATGAATTGAGTGATACCATCATTCAATCTGCTAATGTTATCATTGATTCGATAGACACAGCTATTAGATTGACTAGAGTGAGTTTACTTTATTTTTACTGATCATTGTAAGATCTTTGAAAATAATTACTAATATTTTTTTCAGGAACAATTATCCAAATTGTAATGCTCCAATTCTTCGTAATTCTCAATTTCATTTATTACAATACATACTGTTATAATTTTTAATTGTTGTATTCTGTGGCCGTATGCATGAACAACGGAAAACCGTTTTCCGGGAAATGTGACGTCATTAGCGTAGGAGGAGGCGTTTTCCAAAAATCCTACGCCTACGCTAATGACGTCACATTTTCCCGGAAAACGGTTTTCCAGTTGTTCTTGGATACGGCCACTGTTATAAATACTTTGTACTCTCTTTTTCACATATCTGAACCGCTTCAATAAAGGACAAGCCTTGTTATTATTTCATTACTCAGAACAGTGAGAGGGCATTATTTACAAGGGAATGCTCGCAACTTATCCGGGCCATATGAGATGACAATAACATGACTAGGATCGGTTTTCGATGCTGATTACGAATCCGTTTTCAAACGTTGCCCAATCGAACTGAGCTTCGAGAAAATCGATATTGAAATTCTACTACAGTAATTTATTCCATACAACAGTGCATCTATAAAAGGTATGGATTATACCAAGCCACAATCCGTGCTCGAAATATTCTTGTAAATATTTATAATGCCATATAATTTTGTCACTTTGACTTTGACTTAGACTTTGGAATGTCAGGAGCGGTATATCCGTATTGTCAAGCAGGCCGATTTGACGAGCAACGTAAAGTTTTCGTGGGTTATTCGACTATTCTAATCAAGTTTCATATGCTGACGTTTTCTTGAATGGAGATGAATTCTCTCAGAGACGAACGGATAGATCTTGTGGATAAGAAGATTCCCCGTCTTTTGGCCCCCTCTGCATTTAATGTGCTGATAGGATAAATAATTGAATTGAATTGAATTGAATAATTTTGTCGTGTACTGTAATTCAATTAATATTCCATAATATCAGATATATTCTTTTGATTACATCGATTAAAATGTTGCAAATGAGAAAGAGAGGAGAGAATGGAAAATGGTTTGATGATAAAGGTGAAGGTACAACCCGTTATTCAAGGCACACGAAGTAATGCGGGTGATCACTGCTAGGACTGCAATAATTGAATAGAGTTAAAACAAATAAATAGAGAATTGAATAGAGGTTTGGTGAATAGAGATAAATGAAATAATTATATCCATGAGTGAAAGATAATCATCTCCTCTTAATATCTCACCATCCCTCCCTATCTCTCTCTCTCTGCCTCTTCCCCTTTCTCTCTCTATCTGTTTGAGTGACCTAACCAGGGTAACTTACGGTATATAACAGTGACCTAGCTAGGACAAGTGAGGTAAGACTTGGCAAGACGCCATGCGCTCATCTTTCAATGCCATTTCATTTGGTCCAATAATATACTTTTAAACCATCAAATGTATCGCATAATATAATAATTACACCATTTCTTTCCATTTTATATTAATTGAACCCTTGACTAATCCGTCTGTCTCACGACTACTTTCTTGGAAAATTTCTTCCCGAAATATCTAAATTAAGCACTCTTACATTCTTCTAAAGAAATGTGTATATATATATATATATCTATATATATATATATATGCCCCTTCATTTCACTCTCTCAGTTAGCTATCACATTATTTCAATAACTATTATCGTATAAATTATATGAATTCCCTTTTAGCGATTTAACTATAATTAAGTTAAGCCTTGCAATGGATTTTGTAAAGCGCGAGGAATTTTCGACAATTAGCATACGATGGGTCTACCCAAGAGGTATGAAAGAAATGAAGATAAATGCGTTTCAAATTCAAATTTCAGTTAAAGATTCTCCTAGTCACACATGTATTACTACTTATCCAGTAAAATGGATGAAAGAGTGTGTTTTTTTTCTTTTTCAATTTTTTACTTTATTCAATGATGACATTCATTAATATTAATTATATATATATATACTAATTAATTTTAATTTTAATGTTGATTTATTGATTTAAGATCGAAACGTTTTGAACATACAATCGTATGTACTAAAGAATTTGGAATGTGCTACAAATCATTATTATACCTCCACGTTAGTTTTAATGTGTTAATCTTGAATTTGAACACTGCCAACATGTAAATTAAATTTAAACTAAATTATTTTTGATCTAAAAATTTAATGAAAGGGAGTTATAGGATGGAATACTCAAGAAAGCAGATATTGAGAATGATAAAATCGTAACCTCAGATATTGCGATGGCAAGTATAAAACTACTTTACGGCAATAAATAGTAGCTTTTACAGATTGAGAAAGGAGTAAAAATACACACAAAGAATTGTTGTTTCCATTATTTCATTGAAAGAGTTGACCATCCAAATACTATATTCGCCGTTCCATTAAATGAGGATTATCGATCAAATAATGGAATTAAATTCTATATTAAAATTGAAGAGTTTGAAAAACTAAACCATATTATTGTAAATCGGTCAGTGAAAATTTAGAGAATCAGTTGATTCTAAATGATAAGAATTTGTAGGAATTTCTTGTTCGTTATTATTGATTACAATAATTCTTCCTCTATTCGTCGATATAAATCAGATTCAGACGAATATTTAGAGAAAAATGAATTACCAACGGTATTGTTACTTAAACTTTAAAATAATGATGCGATTTGAGTTTATACCATTACAGGCCCTTTCAAAATCAGCAGCATTCAAAAATTATATTTTTTATTTCTCCATTGTAAACGAACTTATCGCAGTGAATATGAATGATCTTTCTTGGGAAATTATAAAGACAAAGTAAATAGCATTTAAATTGTATTTTCTTTGTAAATACATTTAACAGATTATTTAAGCTTGAGAATGATGGTGAAAATAGTTGAAATTTATGAGAATGGAATTATGACAATACAAGATGGTTTCTCTAAATCGTATCTCTACTTTGCTCAAATACCCGATAAGTACAATGTATGTATTATCTTTTTCGCACTTTCTTCAATTTCCTTAAATTCTGTTTTTCAGATACAAGATTTTGAGGAGAAAATTGAACTGCGAAGCAAAGAATTGGAGAAAGAAATAGAAGGAATTAAGGAATTGAAACTGCACTACGAGAGAACATTGAATGAGGTGATTATAAACGAATTTATCATAAGTAAAGTTTAAGACCATTTTAGCTGGGGGGGATTAGAACGCTTCTCGAATTTGCGTGCCATCCTTGCGCAGCGTATTCAAGCAATTTCGAAACATTGCATTTATTTATTTTCAATTACATCAGTTCGGTGTGATCGATTTAGTTTTTTTTTTGACAAGTCACCTGTGTCAAGCATTTCTCGATAGTGTCAACCTTGCAATAGTCTTCCAGCTCAAATTGAAAGTTCTCAGCGTTTTTTTCCAGAAGAAGACGTATTCGAAAGCTGTAAAAGAAAGTTCGCAGAATTCTGAAATTGAGGATTTACAAAGTTGTGAAATATGTGCTGAGAAGTTTGGTAAGTTACTCGATTATTCAATTCTTACAAAACTAAATTTATTAACTTCTTTCGAAACTTAGAGATGGTGAGTCCAGTGAAAGGTCTTCACAGTGTTCTCTGTACTTTTGCATCCTTACATCTTTTGCATCGTGTTTACGCGCCTACGACGTCACGTAAAAAACGTTACATTTGGCTTACGGCGTGTCGTCGTTAATCTTGGAGTTCGTTGGGTCCCAAGCGGAAACCCCTGAATGACATTGGGGATACTGTAAAAGCTACCGTATCATTAATGATTGACTACCGTGACCTTTTACAGTAATTTCATGGACCATCAGGGTTTTCCACAAGAGACCCAACATACTCCAAATTACGCGCGCGTAAGCCAAATGGAACATTTTTTACGTGACGGCGTAGGTGCGTAAGGCAAATGTAACGATGCATTTGAAAGCAAGAGGGTGCTCGAAATATTACCTACTAAAAAAATATATTATACCGAGTTGAAAAGTTTATGTACATGGTATTTTCTTTATTTATTGCATTATGGTTCATTTAAAATATTATTTGAGATATTTTCTGATTGCAGAATCAGTGGTTCGAGTTCCTCATACTCTTCATTGCGGTCATACGTTCTGCAAGAAATGTATTGAAGCAGTGAGAAATGGTGACAGGTTCGATAAATTTTAGCAAACGTTTTAGTTATAATGAATCACATTTATTATAGCTACATTTGTCCAAATTGTCGGAGTGGAAACAAAATTATAAATGGACAATTTTTCCCGATCAGTAGAGTTTCCCTCAGTGAGTTTTTCGCTTTTTTAAATTCAATCTTATATCATTTTCTAACACAGAACTGGCTGAACTAAAGGAGATTGCAAAAAATACTAAATATATAAATACAATTGATTGCGCTCACTGTAAAGAGGTAAGCTACTAACAGAAACTCCTATTCTTCCACTTTTCTTTCTTCTTTAAAATTTAAGGAAATTTCAGAATGTTCAAGCTTCTCAAATAAGAATTTGTACTGAAATAAATTGCATTGAGGTAAGAAAATGATCCACTTATTTAATTCATTTCTTAATTATCCAATTTTTCATCAATTTTTTGTAATAGTAAAAAATATTATTATCCTTTTTTTCAATTTTTCTGATACGGCATTTTTCAGTACAATCAACCAATTTGTGGTAATTGCTGCTGGGAAGAACACCATGTTGGACATTCAACAGTTAGATATAATGAGAAGGTTTGAAAATTTTAAAATCACATAAAAATATACAAAAAAGTGTTATCCACGGAGAATATGACCTGTGCTGTATTAAACACTTTTTGTGTTTTTTATATAACACTTCACAGTAGGGTTGGCAATAACGGACACGCATTGCGGGCCCGCAATGCTTGTTAAATCATTGCGGGCCCGCAATAGCATTGCGGCCCGCAATGACTACTTTATTCCTATCTGGCCACTTTTTGTGATCGGTCGTTCTTTTGTTCTCTTCACTTTCCTTCGCTCTCTCGTTTGCTTGAGAGAACAAAATCATTGCGGGCCCGCAATGATTTTACACCGCATTGCGGGCCCGCAATCATTAGAAATAAAGAGTCAAGGCCATTGCGGGCCGCAACCCCCGAATAGCCAACTCTACTTCACAGGTCGTATGCACCGTGGATAATTCTTTTTATCTGTGGTCATATGCATGAACAAAGGAAATCCGTTTTTTTTTTGAAAATGTGACGGGAGAAGGATTTTTGGAAAACGCCTCCGCCTACGCTAGTGACGTCACATTTTCCCGGAAAAGGGTTTTCCCGTTGTTCATGCATACGGCCACTGGTTTCAACGACTTGCCCATGAATTCGCTTCATTCAGCTCCGTGCAGAGTCACGAGAGTATGTGAGAATAAAAAAAGAAGAAATGGAATCGAAAAAAGAAGAAATATTATCGAAGTATAAACTATTGATTGATTTGCAGAAAGAACTTGAAGGGGTAAGCAATAATGCACTCGATTTTGCTCACAATGTTTATGACTTTATCTTTCAGAAACTGCCAAATATTCAACTCCGGGAACAAATTTCTACTGCTGCTGATTCTATTTTCACACCGGAGGTAATACTGTAAAGTGATTATTCTAAGGGGAAAAAACTAAATTTAGGAAGCAAATGAATTGAAATCGACAGTAGATGAATTCAGTGATACATTCATTCAATCTGCTAATATTATCATTGAATCAATCGATACAGCAATTCAAAGAATTCGTGTAAGTTAAATATATTTGTTGAATAAATGCGCCATGATTCTTTTTCATCGTTTCGTTTTCAGGAACAATTATCTGCATTCTAATGGTTCTAATGTTCAGATATTGATTCGTGAGATATCTGAAGCTTGCTATGAGCAGTGAAAGTACTGATTTAAGGCATGTAACGAGTGCCTATCCGATTAGCTTACTTCACTATCTCAATTCCCATTGCCCCTCACTCTAATTTCCATACAATATAAACAATATGTACTCCGTGTTAATCGTGGCGGGAGTTCGTCATGCAAACTCGACGGTCTCTTTCTTTAAGTGCTATTCATATATTATAATATCATTTTTCTTGCTTTTATCATTTTTCATGTTTCTGAACCTCATGAATTAAGGATAAATATTGTAATACTATGTTGGATACTTACATATTATTGTAAGCGTCGAAAAGTGAATGCAAGTTTGTATGCTATTATTTTCCTAAGAGAATGTAATGAAAATTACTCCAAAGGAAGAATCGATCTCAAGCGAAATATGAAATTCTGCACCTATGCACAGTATTCTGATGAAAGTTATTTTTCTTTGAAAAGCAGAGTAGTAGAGCATTAATTTTGAGAGAGTATATATTTTGAGCCAAAATTCCATCACAAATTCATTAATTCGGAATTGAAAATTTAAAATTTAAAAAATCAGATTCCATAATGGAAAGAATACTTTGATTACTAGATTAGACACATGAGATACCACGAATGGTAAAACTTACCTCTATCTCCATCTCCATCTCAATCTCTCTAAGAGGGAGTCTCTACATCTCTTTCATGGCCAGGTGACGTTCTCCGGTATTTTTTGCTCGCGGGGAACCCCGCCTAGAGGCCAAATCTCGCGGGGTACACCGCGAGGTGCACCATGGTGTGGAAGGGACGGCGTGCCTCGCGGGGTGGACATAAAATCTCGCGGGGCACACCGCCCCTCCTGCCCCACGGGGCATGCCGTCATCCACCTAGCGGGGCACCCCGTCTAGAGGCTGCAGCTCGCGAGGTACCCCGTCTCAAGGTTCTACCCAGTGGTGTACCTCGCGGCATACACCACGGGATTGAACGGTGTGCCCCGCGGGTAAAAAAAATTCCGGAGTTCGTATAGCGAGCGAAGCACCAGTTATATCGATATCCGGACGATTGGACAACATTTTGTTCTTTGGGAAATGTGTCTGTCTGCCCGCGTGCCAGCATGCCCATACTTCCCCATGTCCGCGAATCCGTAAACGTCTCACAAGGGAACGTTCCCAACTTGCCCTGGCCATATGAGATGGCAATAGCACGAATAGAATCAGTTTTGCTGATTACGAATCCGCTTTCATACGTTGGCCAATCGAACTGAGCTTCGAGAAAGATGGACGGATTTGATCAAGAAGGACTTGGAACGGAACTCAAGCTGACGGAACGACACACGCTGAATCGACTACTGTGGCATACGAAGACTAGTTTTCCTGACCCCGTTTAACGTGATAAGAAGAAGCCTCATCCATCCATCCCTTTCTTTCTTATACAGGAAAATAAATGATTTGATTTGATTTGATTTGATATTGAAATTCGACTAGTTGATTCGAAAATTCAAATCTTATCTACCTTATCTACTAAACCACACCAGCAATTGTTTGGATAATTGATATATGAGTTCATCAACTCATTAGGATGGTTTGTGTAGAAATCCACATTAATTTCCGAAAACTAGACGACTTTCAATATCGATTTTCTCGAAGCTCAGCTCGACTGGGCAACGTGTGAAAGCGGATTCGTAATCAGCATCGAAAACTGTTTCTATTCATGCTATTGCCATCTCATATGGCCAGAACAAGTTGGGAACGTTCCCTTGTCAGTTTGAGAGGTTTTGGGGTTCTCTGAGAAAAGTTTGTCGATCAACCAATCAGCATAAAGAGTGGGCGATGCTTGGCTCATATTCAGAAAATCCCTCCTAAAGAAATCATGTTTATAAACAATTTTAACAATTTATGGTTGTTCTTAAAAATTTAAATTTTGTGCTATGGATGAGAAAAATCAGCAAAGGGATATAAGAGGACTCGAACCTAAACCATTTGAGAAGTTGTTGATTTTAAGGTCGGGAACATCCTACGAACATTGGCATCTTCATTTTTGTGAATTCTCGAATTTTCAAACAGTTTTAAGAGAAAAGTACAGTGAATGCAATGAAATAAAATAAGATTTAATCTAATCTGCATACTTGTCTTCTCTTTTCTAATCCTTACTTCTTCCAACCATTTTCATAATTCACACTTGCTCTGATCGGTCCCTCACAATAAGATGGTAAGGATTGTTGAAATATTATTTGGTAAAATATATTTATTATATTAAAGCTAGAACTTTATTTTATAGAATATATTTATCATAGTAATAAATTATATATTAAGTCCCTATCAACGACCGTCTCCGTTTCGTCAGTAATCAATAAAAGGAACGATGATAAATCACTAAATGGAGTAAGTTGATAGAGTAGAAATGTCTCATTCCTTTGCTTCAACACAGTGTAGCGTCCCCTAAGGTAATCTAGGCAAATGAGGTTAGAGAGATTGGAAGTCTTGTTTGGTGATCTCAATCTCTTGCTCTGTAGGCGACACTGAGTTATGGGACACACACATATGTATATCTTTTCCTCTAGTTCCTACACCTAATTCACGGTAGTTGGGTTAGGAAATAGCCTGGCTTCTACTTGGGATTAGGAAGTACTACGTTACAGTAGTATCTTTTTCGTCTAGAATGCCATGGTGATACTGCTTTGGCTTTCGCATACAAATTGTTATAGCTTTTACACTAGCAATACCTATTTTAGTGATCGTCGTAATTGTATGGTGATCATAATCATGAAATGAACAGGAATTAAATGAAAGAGGTGTGCAAAACGAGGAGACTGTTCGCTACTTTTCTTGTCTTGTCGAAACTTTTGAACAGAGATGTACCAAATAAATATAAAATTTGAGGTTGAAACCAAGCTCTCCACTACCGTTCATGGAGTGAAGCAGCTTCGTGAGAATGTTGACCTAGCCGAACGAGCCATAGATATCGAGAAGAACCGAGAGACCAAGCTCCACAATCAGATAGCAATGGTACGATCGATAAATCAATATACAGTAATCCCTAATGTTTTCCGTTCAGGAGCGTGCTCGTATCCTTGAACTATCTGATGAAGTGAGGAGGGGCAGAACGAGAGAATCAGAGTACGCTAATGGTATTTATGCCTGGGTTGAGTTGCTGCAGGAGAGAAAGAATGAGGTAGGAATTGATCTTTGATCTTTCGTCTTTGATATCTGATCTTTGATCTCTCAAGATTCTCGCCAACTCTGCTGTACACTCATCGATGAATACAACTTTGGCTTCGCTTCTAAAATCAATCGATAACCTTCTAGATGATCTGCACATCAAAAGGTTTCTATAGATAGATTTGTCAAAATTGTAAATAAATAATAATATTACATTATAATGTTTTAAATTACGACTATTAAAGACGTCATGTGGATGAGATTATTGCTCTGTCGGAGAGAAGACTTCAGGCCAGTCATGTAAGGAGTCTACTTTATTCGATTTTTGAATAAAAAGGGAGAAATCGCGGGAGAATTCGTTTTGCGTGATAACTAATTATCGATTGACCTTTCTTATTTATCGATTCGATGATCCTACTCATATTCATAGTTGGTATTGAATAAATGTTTTTTTTTTCATGTGGAACTCGCCGAGATTCGCAAGGCCATCGAAAACTCGCGTGAGCGCCGTGAATTCTTCAAGAATACCAAGAAGTTGGTGATCAATTTGGTGTGATACCGTAACCCTGATCAGATACAGTAACCCTGATCAGATACCGTAACCCTCAATCGACATTTCAGACTGATCGGCAAAGAAGCTGCGGCTGAACGTGCTAAAGCCGAGCAAGAGTTGAGTGAAGTCGATAGGAAGTTGGCTATTCTCAAGGTACTGTAAGCGAACATACAGTATACCTTCTTCATTCACTTTATATTGTGCGGTTACTGTAGTCCATGTACCGTAATCTTCTACAGTACTATAATTACTATGAAAAATCTAAGAAAATTAGCTATTATAATCATATTATTGATAATAATATTATTTTTATGTTTTAATAATATAATTATTTATAATAATAATATTATTAGGAGGAAGTCATTGCTCTCGCTTCAATTCAACCTGAGACCAGACAGAATATCGTATCGAATTCGACTACAACAGTCACCACAAACAGCACGGAGAGGCACATCGTCATTGGTCAGATTCGTACAAATTTAATTAATTTCAAAATTGAACTTTTGTAGAAGCTCATTTGAAATTGTTCAATATGTCCCAAATATTATATTTAATCTTCCTGGCATGCGAAATAGTGTCCAAAGTGAAGATTTAAAATTTGCTTATCGTACATGTAAAAATCATTGTATCATGAACGGTGTGAATGGGTCTGAACGGATCAGGTCGATCAAGATTTTGAGAGAGCGATTATGAGCGAACCGAACATTTTCGTAATTTCTCTTTGTTTTCATTGTTTTTCTCTTATTCGAATCTACTATATTAAAATAAATTAGGCCAAAATATTGCAATTTAACAAAAATCATTGCTTGGACGTTGAATAAATTGTTCCGATTATACGCCGATTATACATTGGGGCAATTTCTTCAAAGTGAAAGCAATGATTTTTGTTAAATGGCAATATTGTGGCCTAATTTATTTTAATATAGTAGTTTCGAATAAGAGAAAAAAATGAAAACAAAGAGAAATTACGAAAATGTTCGGTTCGCTAATAATCGCTCGCTCAAAATCTTGATCGGCCTGATCCGTTCAGACCCATTCACACCGTTCATGATACAATGAATTTTACATGTACGATATATGAGAAAACGAATATGTTTCAAGAATGCGTTGTATTTCCGATCGCAGTGCAAAGCACGATTCACGGAACTCACTCATCCTTTTCAAAATAATGACTAAAATTGATTATAAGTAATATTCCTTTGAGAATCGACAACTAGTCACAGTGAGACCATAGTCTCTCAATCAATCGATAACCTTCTTCCGGTTCCTGAATCTCTACCCATTTCGACTCCGTCTCAGGTACTTGCGTACTTACTTAAGTCTTAAGTCCTCGTTAACTATTAAGTCCATGTTAAGGTCTCGGTTCTTCACTCCAACATTAGCTGCTGCAATTGTTCATGTCATGATTGTGGTCAGGGAAGTCAGGTCAGTCATGATTCCTTCTCCCACATTCCCCCACAAGTTATTTCTATCAGTGTTATTATTATTCTTCTATCACTCATTATTATTCTTATTATTCTTCTATGTATTTGCTGTCGCACCTGTCATAGGTGTGTCAAATAAATAAATAAATGTCTTGAACCCCACCAAGACGTCCGAAAGGGGAATTGGCATTGACCAGATCACGAGGTGAAGTAAGTCCAAAGAATAGGTTATTAAACTAGGCTCTTAGGACTGATTTGGCCTTGAACTATCCTTTACCTAGCCAGCAGGTCTTCGTGTGCCTTGAACAACGGGATTTACCTAAACATTTTACAAATTACAAAACAGCCATCTTTCAGTGTTATTTTTATGGTTTTTTTATCATTTTCGATGTTTTCTCGAAAAAATATTTCGACAAAAGAGACCTTGTCAGTAGTGAAAGCTATATAATTCAATGGAATATTTTCAGTGTGATGATCATTCTTACCAGTCATCAGATCAGAGTCAAACTGAACCCAACGAGATGTCTGCCAGAACATTTCGGAACATTATCGAGGTAAGATCATCGATCAAAGATCAAAGACCAAACTACATTTTGAATCCTTGCAGACTATTCGCAAGAGTCGAGGCGGTGCTGTGGCAGAGTATGAAAGCGACCATACTGAGTAGATCAATATCGATTTATTGATCGCTCAATCGATCGACGATTGTCTTTCATCCATAGATAGCATAAAACGTCACTTCTACTTCAAAGTCCTTTTATGATAATTGCAATAAACAAAATAAAATAACAGATAATAATGATGAGGATCCATGAAGCATCATCACTGAATATTTGAAGCCCTTTCATCTAAAACGTCCAATGTGATTTATCATTGATAGAAAGCTGTTTGGTAAAGAAACATTTCATTGTATGTAATATTTTATTAATTAGATATTTGAATTTGTTTTACTCAATCAAAAAAATTAAATATTAATACAATCTAATCGAATAATTAAAAACAATTTCATTGGTTGTTTTCGCTGAGTTATTCGATAAGGAAGAGAACGCCGCAGAAACAGAAATGATTGGTTGACTCTGGATAGCACGGTGCATGGATAGCAAGTACTCCTACAAACAAAGCAATAGAAGTATCCACACTTTTCGACGCTTTCAATAAATATGCTATTATCCAAAAAAAGTATTACAATATTTATCCTTAAAAAAATGGGAAAGCACGAAAAAATATCAATATAGTATACGAAGAGCACTTAATAATCATAATATTTGTAATAATAGTGATAATGATAATGAACAATTCCGATCAATAGAACCCTTAGAATGCAGCTAATTGTTCCTGAAAACGATACGATAAAAATAAATTTGGCGCAAATATTTGTTCAGCAAATATAATTAACTTACACGAATTTTTCGAATTGCTGTATCGATTGATTCAATGATAATATTAGCCGATTGAATGAATGTATCACTGAATTTTTCTACTGTCGATCTCAATTCGTTTGCTGCCTAAATTTAGTTTCTCCCCTTAGAATATTCATTTTACGGTATAACCTCGGGTGTGAAAACAGAATCAATGACAGTAGAAATCTGTTCCCGGAGTTGAATATTTGGCAGTTTCTGAAAGATAAAATCATGTACATTGTAAACAAAATGAATCAATTAAATACGAATATTGATTACCCTTTCAAGTTCCTTCTGCAATTCAATCAATATTTTGTGCTTGGTAAAGATTTCTTCTTTTTTCGATTCCATTTCTTCTTTTTTTATTCTCACATATTCTCGCGACTCTGCACGGAGCTGAATAGAACTAATTGTTTCTGAGAAATCGGACATTCAAACCTTCTCAGTATATCTAATTGTTGGATGCCCAGCATGTTGTTCGAAGCAGCAATTACCACAAATTGGTTCATTGTACTGAAAAATGTCGTATCAGAAAAATTGAAAAAAGGATATTGTGCGTATGAAATGTACTTGCGTAATTGCCTAGCTATCTAGCTGCCAAACGCAGAAATATTGTATTGGTCAACTCCCCTTTCCCTCCCTTCGCGCGCTCTCTCTGATCTACGTACTATCTCACTTGGATTCTCTCTCTCTAAACATAGAAATTCACTCCACTGGAGAGGCTCTCGAGATTGTTACATGATTGGTGGACCCCCAGTTGCAAGAGGAAGAAAGGTCACCCAGTCAAGAGAGGGGGGATGCTTTCGTGAAGTCAGTTGGTTTACAATTATTGCAAGTGGCGAGGTACAATCTATCGGAATGGAGAAATCTCATGGCTGATAAAGTTGGTTCAATGTCAAAATGTCAACGATTACAAAAAATTAATGATGGTCAGACGGGTTAGGTGTGAGGAAGTGGAGAGGAAATCGAGAGTTAGTCAAGAGAGTGCAGGCGCCCGTGGTCTCGGTATTTACATACAGTTTGTCATTATATTATGCAAGTACATTTTAATAAGTAATGAATTAAAATGAATGGATCATTCTCTTACCTCAATGCAATTTACTTCAGTACAAATTCTAATTTGAGAAGGTTGAACACTCTGGAAATTTCAAAATCTCGATTGAAAAGATTGATTGAATTAATTTTTGTAAGAAAGAAAGATATTTAGTTATATAGAAGTCGCTTACCTCCTTACAGTGGAAACATTCAGAAAAGGTGATACACTTAGATTCATTACTCTTCATTTCAGCAAATTCTGTAAACAAACTTTTTCACATTTTTTAATATTTTTTGAAGCCTACTCACTGAGCGCAAGTCGGTTGATTGCGAAATATTGCCCATCAACAATTATATTTATTCTTCGGCAATTTGGGCAAGGGCAGCTATAATTAATATTGTTTAAATTAAGAATATGATTACTGAAACAGACCAATATTCTTCTTTGATTGCTTCAATGCATTTTTTGCAGAATGTATGGCCACAGTGAAGAGTATGAGGAACTCGGATATATGCATCTTTAAAAACAAAGTAATCGATAACAAGTAGTTTATCAATGGTAATTTGAGTTAAATGGAAGATAAACTAACCAAACTTTTCCGCACATATATATTTGACAAGATTGGAAGTCCTCAAGCTCGGAATACAGAGAATTTTCAATTCTATTTAAGCCATCAGGTTTTATCTTTAAGGTTGCAAAGTTTAAGGGTTTATTGCAGAGTTGTACGGTGAAATTTTTTACGGGAAACTTCGTGAAAAATATTTTTCCCTGTGTGAAAATTCGGGAAATCGTGAAATTTCGAAAATTTTCTTATTTTTCGCCTTTAGCTCATATAAGATCACTTTTGATATTCAAAATTGCTATTTTATGGCATAATTAAAAGATAAGTCTTTTGATCTGATGATGGATAGCAGAAATTCGCACGTAAATTGTTTTTGGCTTTCATTTTGGTAATTGTTTTTCGACAACAATAAGCCACAATACAATACAATTAGCCTGTACTACCAGGAATGACAACTTCATTCACAGATTACGTTAGAATCATCTTTGCTGATTCTTTCTCAAAATATCGGAACAATTTTCCAAAATTACGCATTACATTTTTTTCCAATTTTTTCATCAAAAAAATCAATTTTCAAGAAACGAATTTCCCGAATTTTTTTATCGGAAAAGGCCTGGAAATTTTCCGCATCCCTGAATTTAGAGAGGGATGCCAAGAAAAATGCGATCGACTTACAATATATTTATCTGGTAGGTGAGTGGAATAAATGTGAGTAGACCATTCGGTTCTGTTAAGACGAGTTTCCGAAATACGTGACTGTACACTCAAAACGCCATTCGTGTCAATTCCAATAATTATCGGGTTTTTCTCGAAACTGAATAATCACGTTTAATTTCATATCATTATAACAACTTCGACTTACTTTGTTTCTACAATTTCATATGATAGATCATTTATATTCACTAGTACAATTTCCTTATCAGAGGACATATAAATGATCCAATGATTGAATATCACTGATCTTGAATACACCTGTAGACATTCTAATATAAACACTATTTTGTACTTGATGGAACACCCTTGTGGTGTACGATAAACAAATAAACAAATAAAAAACATGGTTGTGATTAAACCCTACAAGGGGTAATCCCTTCCTCTCCATATACATCTCTGACTTAGTTTTGTAGCGACGAATGGAAGCTTTATGATCAGCGTAATTATTTGTTATACCAAATAACAACTTCCTTGAAAAACATATATTTAATATTATACTTCGAATTATTGTTATCAAACATATTAAATAAAACTTACTGGTATACATGAAATGAATGAAACTGTAATAGATCTTCAAGAGAAATAAACTCCATTCCCATACTCGATCGATAATCTTCATTGAACGAAAAAGCAAATGATACATTCGGATGCCCAACTTTTTCAATAAAATAGTTCGAACAATCATCTTTGAAAATTGATTTATGTTTCGTACTCTGTAAAACGTAATTATTGCAGCACCGAAAATAGCAATGCTATTGGTACTAACATTTTCCATCTTTATTTGTGTAGAATCCGTGATCACGATCCTTTCGTTTATTAGCTCAGCTTTTTTTATTATACCGTGCTATAGTTTATTTAATTAGATATGAGAAAGTGGATGTTAGTAAAACATACGTTTCGGAAAAAGAAAACATTACCAATAATTCCGACTCTTCCGGAGGGCTCGCCACAATCTATTCTTTTTTCTGCACGGAACGTTCTAAAAACTAAATATTAGCGCTGTAGGTCGCGCATAAATTTTGTAATTTCTATAATTATACAATAAAAATATTATAAAGATTTCAAAGATAACGAACCCTCTGATCCATGTGATGAATGTCGCACCATTTTCTTTAACCGAATGGTGAACAAATTCATCTATATTGATCAATACAATAACAACAGTATACATAGTTTAGTCATACCGTTAGAAATTTGATAGAAATATCCGTTTCGGTGTATCGAGTACTCATCACGCATTACAAATTCCATGATACGGCTGAAATTAAATTAACCATATATTGTCAGTATAAAATGTGCTTGCGTAATTGCCTTGCTACTATAATAGCTGATAAACAGAGAAATATTCCGTCGATCCATCCCAATTTATCCTCCCTTTCTTCCTCTCTCTCTCTGATCTACGTATTATCTCACTTGTGCTCTCTCTCTGATCGATGAGATCGGAAGGTATTAATCGTCGAAATGAATTTTACATATACTTTGTTTGTTATAGTGGGGGTGTGGGGGGGGGGGGGCATTGCGGCCTCGCAATGGCTCGTAGAATCATTGTGGGCCCGCAACCTCGGAAGGAGGCGAGGGGGGCGATTACGGGCCCTGTATGATTGTGGGAGCCATGGGGGCCCGCATCCCGCAACCCGAATGGCCAATTCTAGTGGTTGTTAGACATGGTACTTTATACATTATCGAAATGGAAATTAGATATGAATACTATTAATGTTCAAATGCTCTAGTTACGCTACACGACAATTTGCTTTTGGGTTTAAATATAAATGAGATATTGGAGCACTCGAAGCACAATGCGTATAATGAATTAATATGAAATTAGGAAAAATAAATTCTCTAGAATTTGGATGTATCCTGAATAATAAAGGAAAGAATTAGACCAATCAGAAATATTATTGAAGAGACAATTGCATAATCATTATGAATGAATTGTATGGCATCCTGCCAGAGGTTCAATATCTAGCTCGGTCATTAAGAAAAGGAGAGGGAGAGGGAGAGAAGATGGAAGGAGAGGGAGAGGATATGTTCTATCAATCCTTGTGCTGATTCTAGAAGTCAATCATTCATGTTATATGTTCTTTCTGTAAAAGATATTTATTTATTTATTTTATTATAGCATTATTTGGTACAACGAAGGAAAATAAACGATTTCAAATTAGTAAATGAAATAATGTATGGAGACAGTAGAATGTCAAGGGGCATGTATGAGTGTTTTCCTTTAAAGGTACACCACGAGCTAATTTTACTCTCCGCTCTGTGGACGCTCTCGTAGACAAAGAAAGCGAGAGAGCGTTGCCAGAGTGGAGAGTAATATTGGCTATGGGCTTGCCTTTAAAGGTGATCACCCGCGAATGATCATGCAAATCTCTTATATCTCGCTTATGCAAGTGTCTAGTGATGTGCAAGAAGATAGGGAGACTACCCATTGTCCCCTCAGCGTAGTGGTAAAACTTCTAACTAGAAAGCGCAGGTTCGAATCCTATTGCCAAACTTTCTTATTTTCAAAAAGCGCGCCTTTGCCTGAGTTTGATAGCATGATTCATTCATGATTCTAGAGATCAATATGCTGAATTAGCATAAAATAAATAGTGTACGGTATGTAGAATAACTTTTGCTATCATTCTGTCTTCACAGTTTGTTCACGAAAATATTCGCGGTAGTCCACCTTTAAAGTGACACCCCAAGCTGATTTGAATCCCTCTGCTGTAGCCACACTCTCTCGTTTTCTTTGTCTACGAGAGAAAATGACCGAAGCGGAGAGTAAAATGGGGGTGTAAGTTTGAGTGCAGAGTTTCGAATTAGCTTGAGGTGTCACTTTAAATCCTTTTTTTTCGTTACAACAGTGCACTTGCATACGTACTGCGGTTCATTGAAATGAAATCTTTACATGAAACTTGGCTTGAAACCTCGCCTTGCGGTACCAACATACCGTATAATTTTCAATTTTCGTGGTAGGAAAATTTGGAAAAATGCCAACATTTTTTGCATTTTGCAATGAGCATTTTTGAAATTCTAGTTACTGTATTGAACCGCCGTGTATGAGAGACTGTCTGAGGGAATTGAAATTCTGTAGATGAATCTCATAAACCTTAACAACGGTCTCCTCATTTCCCTAACTATTTCTCCGTTCTCTCAACGCTAAAATGGGAAAAAGCGTATGATTCCTGTCTAGGATCTCTTCGTGGCCACGAGATCCTTGACAAGAGTCACAAACTAATAATAAAGCATCCCAAATTTGAAAGTATTCATAAATTTTAGAAAATTTTTACCTCCCTTACAGTTAGTGCTGCCTTCAATGATCTTCAATGCCAATGATAATAGAACAGTGAGAAAAGAATGGTATATTATTTGGTGAATATAGACAAAAAATATTAATGACTATCCAATCATTAATCAGAGGAAATCAATTACTGTTAATTTGAAATTTACTGTAGCGCTCAAAAATATTTCTCATTGGCATTTTTTCGAGATATCTTTTGTTGTACTTACCGAAATGGGATGAAATTTGTAATACGTGTTCCTTAAGGTATTCGAATACTCATTTGGGTTTTCAAGAATCTTTTTAAAAACCACGGAAAAAAGCAGTGGTGCAGGAAAGAGAATCATTCTAACATCGAAAGAGAGATAATCTATCTTCTTCCGATTGTCTCACAATCTCTCTCTTCCCCTTTCTTTCTCTATATGAGTGACCTAACTAGAGTAAGTTATGGTAAATCTCAGTGACCTGGCTAGAATAGGTTGCAGCCTATATCACAGCGTTCCGAACACAAATTGCTATTATTTTATGTTGCCATATCCTTGAGAACTATAGTGCGCAGGTCCTCACGTGAGGTTTTTAAGATTGAATCAATTCTGTCTTCTCTGTACTATTTTCTCTTGACCACTACTACCTTTCCTAAATAATTTCGATAATTCTTTAAATTATTATTATTTCACTCTGCCATATCCTTGAGAACTATATTGCGCAGGTCCCCACGTGAGCTTTTCGAGATTTAATTAATTATGGTTGCTCTGGCTCCGACTGATGTGAGTCGCGAAAAGCGCATTATTGATATCGAATTGAAGGGTGTTCATAACTTATCAGGATCATTTTTATAGTATATTCATTTATTCTTCCATTACAATAGTTTTAACGGCTGTTCCACGATCTCTGCGTGTCGATATTTTTTGTTCAAGATGCATTTATACTTGCGGCAATCGCTTTTGCAGTTACTCGAAGCTAGCTTAGTTGATCTCACCGTTCAAGAAGCTACCATACCCTTCACAATCTACAGAAGAACGTCTTCGCTCAGAAAGCGCCGTTTGGCGATTCCATTTCGCTCATTATTATTATATAGTTTATTTATGATAATATATTCAAGAACTTATTATTTATCTTTGTTGTATTTTTTACTGAATAACAGCTAACAAAAAGAGTAAAAGTGAATAAATAGTAGAAAATAGCAATAAATTATTCTTGTACTTATGAAATCTACATGAAAGAAGAAAAAATCAGTTTTCGATTCGCTCGCATCCGTGAAATAGTTTTTAGTGAAAGAGACTGCACCACCACACCACAGAAACACACAATAAATGGTTTCGGATCGCTGTGTATGAGTGGCCTAGCTAGGACAAGTAAGGTAAGATGCGATGTATCCATCATTGAATAGTCTCTAATCTCATTTCATTTGGTCCAATAATATATGTATGTACTTATAATTCACCAAATTTATCGCGCTCTATAATTATATGTTTACACTATTTATTTCCATTTTATGTTAGTTGAGGAACTTGACAAAGAGTTCTATGTCGAATGCACCGTTTTTGTAAAGTTTCTTAGTTCGAGAAAACAAAACTAAACATTTTTTCACTTCTCTGAAGAAATATTATATTCGGCCCTTGATCTTACGGAAAACACTTTATATTGTCTATCACAGTAATTAATTATTATCAAATAAAATATCTGAATTTTCTGTTGTCACGATTAAATTTATTAAGTTTAACTGTGTCATGGAATTTATAAAGCGTAAGGAATTTTCGGTAATTCAAGAGCGATTGGTCTTCCAAATATCTCGAGGTATGAAAGAAACGAAAATAATAGCATTTTTAATTAAAATTTCAAATTTAGATGAATTTATTCAGACGACGGCAACTAGTCCTCTTGATGTGACATGGATGAAAGGGTTTGTTTTTGCTTTTTTACAAGTTTTCAATGATGAATTAACCTTAAAAATATTATTTATGATAATTAATTATAATGTTGATTTATGGATTCTAGATTAAAACGTATTGAACATACAATCGAATGTACTCGTCCAATTGGAATGTTCTGTAGATCGTTATTTTACCTCGACGTTAGTTTTAATGCATTTGATACACATGAGTATATAAAAGTTTTAATGACCGAATATGTTTTAGGATGGCATAATTAAGAAAGCACATCTTGAGAATGATGAAATCGTAACATGTGATATTGTAAAGGTACAGATCAAAATTATTTTAAAGCTATATACAGTAGCATTTACAGATTGATGAAGGAGTGAAAAAACACATAAAGATTAATTACATCCATTATTTCATTGAAAAAGGTGACCATCCGAATGTTTTATTCGCTATTCCATTAAATGAGGATTATCGATTAACTGATGGAATTAAATTCAATATTAAAATTGAAGAGTTTGTTAAAACAAATCCATATTATTGTAAATCGGTCAGTGGAATTTATTTAAAAATCTAGTGATTCTAATATTATGAATTTGTAGGTATTTCTTATTCGCCATTTCTTATGGCATCAATTGCCTCTCAATTCGTCGATATAAATCAGATTCACACGAATATTTGGAGAATCACGAATTACCAAGGGTATTGTTTCAGTTTTGACGTGATTTGTTTTATTGTAAGTATAAAATGTATAATACTTGTGTAATTGCCTTGCTATTTGCTGGTAAAACGCAGAAGTATTCTATCGATCAACCCTCCTTTCTCTCCCTTCCGTTCTCGCACTCGCTCTGATCTACGTCCTATCCCGCATGGAGTCTCTCTCTAAACATAGAGATTCATTGTTGTAGTGGCTGGCTACTCTCGTGCTAAATAAACAAGTGTATTTTGTCAATAATACTTTTACAGCTCAGATCAAGAGCAGTGGTATTCAACAATTTTATTTTTTATTTCTCCTATGAGAAAGAACTTGTCGCAGTGAATATGAATGATCTCTCTTGGGAAAGTATAAAAACAAAGTAAGTTATATTTGAATTGTATTTTTAGAACATTAAACAGATTATTCCAGCATGCCAATGACTGAGAGAATAGTTGGAATTGATGAGAATGGAATTATGACGATACAAACTAACGTCTGTTTGTGGGGCAGTCCATCATTTCTATACTCTGCTCGATTACCAGATAAGTATACTGTAAGTTTCCTCGAACCTTAATTTAACCCTAAGTTTTTCCTTTTTCAGAAGAGACCTGATTTTGAGGGGGAAATTGCATTACTTGATAAGCGAAGCGAAGAATTAGAGGAGCAAAATAAACAATTTGAGGAATTAAAATTGAAATACGAGAGATTGTTGAATGAGGTAAGACTATAAACGAATTTATTATACAGTAGAGCAGATTTCTCCTGTTAAAATGCGGTACCCTGGGGGTGACCCTTCATATCTCCTCGAATTATTTCACTGTGAAAAAAATTAAATATCGGGTGCCGGAGTTATTTCTATTGTTTTGCTCTGTATATATATATATATATATATATATATATATTTTTATATTTTATCGCGGAAAGTTTGAAATTTTATATATGAGACGAATCGCCAGAGGTTCGACCACCCCCCGGACATAGAAATTTCGACCCCCTGAAAAATTCAGATTACGTACTTTGAACGATGCTCTATCGAACTGCGCTTTCCGAATTTGCATATCAGTTCTCATTTTCGAGTAGTGGTAGGTCAAAGTTGGCAGGTACGGTATTTTTGGCTCGAGTGTGCGTCAGAAAAATGATCATAACTCCGTTCAAAATAATGATAGACACTTTTCCAAAAAAAGCATCGAAAGAGGAGATCTTGCGCAACATTTCACAGTTGGTGACGTCATTTTTCGACCATGCTCCGGTGCTGGGCGGTCGGTTTTATGAAAAAGTGACGTAACTTTCCTAATCGGAAAAAGTGCACTTTTCTTCTATGCGCGTTTTGTTGCACCCATATGTGTCTAAAAATGACCCAAGTTTCAGAGGATTTCCGAATTGGAAAAAAAAGCGTTGATTTTAGTGACGCGACCTCGGACCTGTCAAAGGAAAGAACGGCTTATTCCTTTATCAAGAAACAGCAAAGGAGCTTAAATGACTCAAAAACATCCGAAAACGCATTACGAGCTCAAAATACCCATATACGACAGTTATTTGAAACACAAAATCACCGAGTTCCGAAAAATTTGAAAAAACCCATATTTTGCTTTTCCACTTTTTGGTAAAGGTAATGAGCTAAACAGGTACCGCTCTAAAAACACCGAGCGGGTTCGAACCCCGGTTCGATCCAAATCTTTTGCTGATTTTTACAGACACAGAAAACTTGTTCTAAGGTATTTTTTTCGTGATAAGAATGCTGAATCAAGTTGTTTTGAGTCATTCTGAGCTGGAAAACGTTCATTTTATGGCAACACATCGCGCGGAGTTGGGGCGCGCGCGTGTAATCTCGATGGCGGATATCTCGGCTCTAAGAGCAGGTAGGCCTTCACTTCCAAAAACATAAATGTTCAAAAACATTATAAGAAATATTATAAAGATTAATTAACATTACTGAGACGTTTTTTCCACGTGGAAAAGCAAAATATGGTTTTTTTTTTTCAAATTTTTCGGAACTCGGTGATTTTGTGTTTCAAATAACTGTCGTATATGGGTATTTTGAGCTCGTAATGCTTTTTCGGATGTTTTTGAGTCATTTAAGCTCCTTTGCTGTTTCTTGATAAAGGAATAAGCCGTTCTTTCCTTTGATAGGTCCGAGGTCGCGTCACTAAAATCAACGCTTTTTTTTCCAATTCGGAAATCCTCTGAAACTTGGGTCATTTTTAGACACATATGGGTGCAACAAAACGCGCATAGAAGAAAAGTGCACTTTTTCCGATTAGGAAAGTTACGTCACTTTTTCATAAAACCGACCGCCCAGCACCGGAGCATGGTCGAAAAATGACGTCACCAACTGTGAAATGTTGCGCAAGATCTCCTCTTTCGATGCTTTTTTTGGAAAAGTGTCTATCATTATTTTGAACGGAGTTATGATCATTTTTCTGACGCACACTCGAGCCAAAAATACCGTACCTGCCAATTTTGACCTACCACTACTCGAAAATGAGAGCAGATATGCAAATTCGGAAAGCGCAGTTCGATAGAGCATCGTTCAAAGTACTTAATCTGAATTTTTCAGGGGGTCGAAATTTCTATGTCCGCGGACCCTCCGAAACGGTCGATTTTCTCGCGATTCGTCTCATATAACGTAGTCTGAGAAAAAAATATGTAAAATATTATTTTTTGGCAAATGCCGCCCGATTACTTGAAATACGCGCGCACGCACAGCAATTGAATCTCAAAGTGACTTTTTCCGGCATTAAGTTTCCTAAGTTTCATCCCGTGGCATTTAGTTGACAAGCTGTTAAAAATTACGAACTTTATTCGATAAAATACTTGAGGAATGGAATAAAAAGATAAACACAATTCTCACGCCTAATATTCAATTTTCACAGAAAAAATATCGAGGGGATGTGAGGGGTCACCCGGGTGCACCCCGCGTACCGCATTTTAACAGGGGGAATCTGCTGTACTGTAAGCTAAGTTTTAGAACGTTTTAGGGATTGTTTTCCGAAAAGGAAGAGTGGATACTCTTCCACAAGGGATTCGGGGGGGGGGGGGGGGGCGTGTGGGCTCGTAGAGAAAATTCATGTTGAAAAAATGTATGCCTTTCTCAATTACGCGGGCATACGATAACGTAGTTACCCCGTAATCGATTTTTTCGAATTTGTTTTTTTTGGACGAAAATTTTTCGAGAAAGTATCGAAAATCGAAGAACGAAAAATGCACGTCCCTGGTGGAAATATCGATAAAACCTTTATTAAAAAATCATGAGATAAATATGCAGAACAAAGTTTCAGTCGAAATGCTGAATTTGATGATTATCAAAGTAGGCCAGCTCAGTGTGACAGATTTATGTCATTTGTGCCTAGGATAGAGTCCTCCCTTGCAATTTTCATCCCAAATGCAAGTTCTCAGCGTTATCTTTATTTTCAGAAGAGGTCATCTTCGAAAAGTCAAAAAGAGAGCTCGCTGTATTTTGAAATTGTTGATTTACAAAGCTGTGAAATATGTGCTGAAAAATTCGGTAAGCTAACCACTCACTCAATGTTAAGTTTATAAAAAAAGGAATATCAACTTATCAATAACCATTTACTGCTCGTTCAATTTTTTTCAATTTTTTAAATATTTTTGTATGACAGATTCGAACATTAGAATTCCCCACACTTTTCACTGTGGTCATACATTCTGTTTGAAATGCATTGAAGCAATTAAAAAAGATGAAAGGTACGTTTTATTTATTAAGTAATTTTTAAAGAAAATTTTCATAGCTATCCCTGCCCAAATTGTCGAAGAGAAAATAAAATTTTAAATGGACAATTTTTCCCGATCAATAGTTTCTCTCAGTGAGTTTTTTGCTTTCGCTTTGAAGTAATTTCAAGTTTGTTTTTGACACAGAACTGGCTGATATCAAGGAAAATACGGAAGATATTAAACATAAAAACACAATTGATTGTTTTCATTGTAATGAGGTATGTTACTCAGATAAACTAGTCCTCTTCAAGTTTTCATTCTTCCTTAAAATGTGAAGAAATTTTCAGAATATTCAAGCTTCTAAACTTAGAATTTGTACTGACAAAAATTGCATTGAGGTAAGAAAATTAATTTTACATCTCTTTCCAGAAGACTTATTTGCTGTCATTAATGATTAGTAATCGTGAAACAATAGTGACCGTGTAAAATACACTTGTTTATTTGGTACGAGAGTAGAATGCCACAGTCACAATGAATTTCTATGTTTAGGGAGAGTCCAAGCGAGATAGTACGTAGATCAGAGAGAGCGCGAGGTGGGAAGGGAGGGAAAGGGGGGGGGGGCGGGTTGATCGATAGAATGTTTCTGAGTTTAGCAGCTAGTATTCTGGTATTTCCTAACTAGTAGTTTACTGCTGGTTTACTACAAGTGAAAGGACATTTGACGAAATGCATTACCGTATTATACACCACTTCTAGTAAACTTACGTTTAACTAGCCAGACTTGCAGCTCTACGGCTAGTGGAAAATATAAGTAAACTACTAGTTTGAAAATACCAGAGTAGCAAGGCGATAGTACATTTTATACAACATTATCTTTTTACAATTTCTCCGATCCGATATTTTTCAGTACAATCAACCAATTTGTGGTAATTGCTGTTTTGAAGAACCCCATGTTGGACATTCAACAATTAGATATAATGAGAAGGTATGATTTTTTAGATTTAAAACTTGCCCGATTTCACAGTAACAATTGGCTCCATTTAGCTCCGTGCAGAGTCACGAGAATATGTTCGAATAAAAAAAGAAGAAATGGAATCGAAAAAAGAAGAAATATTATCGAAGTATAAACTATTCATTGATTTGCAGAAAGAACTTGAAGGGGTAATCAATAATTCAATAGATTATTTATGACTTTATCGTTCAGAAACTTCCAAATATTCAACTCCGGGAACAGATTTCTACTGCCGTTGATTCTGTTTTCACACCCGAGGTTATACCGTAAAATGAATATTCTAAGGGAAAAACTAAATTTAGGAAGCAGAGGAATTGAGATCAACAGTAGATGAATTCAGTGATACATTCATTCAATCTGCTGATATTATCATTGAATCAATCGATACAGCAATTAGAAACATTCGTGTAAGTTAAACACATTTGTTGAACAAATGCGCCATAATTATTTCATTGTTTCGTTTTTAGGAACAATTATCTGCATTGTAATGGTTCTATTGTTCGGAAATGTACATGCTCATTATCACTATTTTTCAATGATATCATTATTAAGTGCTATTTGTATACTATAATAAACTTTTTCATGTTTTTTTTGCATTTTTTCATGTTTCTGAACTACTTTATGGAATATATTCAAATATTTGAATAAAATATTTTTCCGAACAGCTCTTATGTTAGCTCTACGCTTCACGTGGTTGCTTAACATAGAAAATTAAAATTCTCTTGCGGATTTGTTGTATTATTCAAGTTCAAAATTGACCATGAAAATATTGAAAATAATTAATTCAATTTCATTTTAAAAGATATTTCATTGCATGATTCAACAAGGGACAACATTTCTGGCCCCAATTCAAACGAAAAATATTAAGAAAATCTATTTTGTAAACATAAGCAAACTGGAGAGTCAATACATTTTTATTGAGCAATCAAGATAATGATGACTATTTAGTGATTTTATGTATGATAAAAACGAGGAAATAGACACCTGCAAGAAATACAATCAACTCTTGAGCTGACATTGTTGGTAGTATTATGTCTTGATTGTTATTCGTAGCTGGCGTAGCTTGAGGTACGGATGGCCTGAAAGGAAAATGTTCGAACAAAATGAATAATGGAATGTGTATCACACCAAAATAATATTTCAAAAATATATAATACGATATAATTTTGTCGTGTACTGTAATTCAATAATGCAATTCAACCATAATATCAGATGTATTCTTTTGATTACATCGATTAAAATGCTGCAAATGAGAAATAGAGTATGTTGTTTGGTGAATAGTGATCAAAGAAGAAGAAGAAGAAGACAGAGAAGACCATGCATCCAATCGCAATTCAGAAAGAAAGACAGATGCTCTATCTCCTCTCTCCATCCCTCCCTCTCTCTCTTCCCTTTCTCTCTATATGAGTGACCTAACTAGGGTAACTTACGGTATATAACAGTGACCTGGATAGGGTACGTCACAGCCCATCCAGCTAGGACAAGTGAGGTAAGACTTGGCAAAACGCCATTTATATTAGAATTGTCTTTGATTTGATCAAATGATATACTCACTTTTCGCCAAATGTATCACTTTATCGAGCTGAATTCACGCATTTTCTTTTCATTTAATATTAATTGAATCCCTGGTAAAGCTCTCTGTATCGCAAGCATCTTTTTTTGGAAAACTTCAATTCGAGATATCGAAATTAAGCACTCTAACACTCTTCCTCAGAAATGTATATTTCACGATTTTCCACCATATTTTAACGTGCCATTAATTAATTAAGTCAAGTGCAATGGATTTCGTGAACCGCGAGGAAACTTTGATGATTAACATACGATGGATTTACCCAAAAGGTATCAAAGACATGAAAATAAATGCATTTCAAATTCAAATTTCAGTTGGAAGTATTCCAAGTAGAACATGTATTACTGCTTATCCCGTGACATGGATGAAAGGGTGTGTGTTTCTATTTTTCCCATTTTTTAAAGTTTATTCAATGCCGAAATTCATCAATCTTAGTTATATTATATATATATATATATATATATATATATATATATATATATATATATATATATATATATATATATATGTACTAATTAATTTTTCTGTTGACTTATTGATTTAAGATCGAAACGGATTGAACATACAATCGAATGCACTAAAGTATTTGGAATGTTCTGCAAATCGTTATTATACCTCCACGTTAGTTTTAAGACACCGGCTCAGTGAGATTCCAGGTAGTGCCGGACATCGACCTCACCGATTTGGCTCAAAATTGTTTGTGGATACCCCCATGCCCCTATCACAAAATGGATATTCATTTGGACTGGATCCTTGAAACACAGATATGGCGGGTTCTGGAAATTTGAAAACTCGATTTTCACCAAAAAAAGGTGGAGCGACCTAGGTCCAATGCTAGTATGGAATAATTACATGTATGCCTATGCAACAAAACTCGCTATAGGACGGTCCGGATATCCGATCGCAAACTGACTTTTTACCTTCTCGAAATATTCTAAATTTAAGTAAAATTTTAAAACAAAAAACGGCAGCCCAATTTTATCCTCATTTTATAGACCAAGAAAAAATTACTTTCGTTTTATTCAAAATTGATTGAAAACTCGTGTGAATGAAGAAAACTCTTGTAGTACTCTTGTATATGAGTCTCAGACAAAATATTCAACATAAAGTTGTTCTACTCAAACAGTTCTTCAAAATGAGTACAAAGATGATGGGGTTTGAAAATAAAAATATTTTCGGGTCATCTTCAGCTTCATTTATCTCAAAACACGGATCGATCGATTTTTTATTATTTTGCCTCATACGACGAAGAATTTTTTGCTCTATAACATGAGGATAAAATTGGGCTGCCTTTTTTTTGTTTTAAAATTTTAATGAAATTTAGAATATTTCGAGAAGGTAAAAAAGTCAGTTTGTGATCGGATATCCGTACCGTCCTATAGTGTGTTGTTGTTGCATAGGCATACATGTAATTATTCCACACTAACATTGGACCTAGGTCGCTCCACTTTTTTGGTGAAAATCGAGTTTTCAAATTTCCAGAACCCGCCATATCTGTGTTTGAAGGACCCTCCCCAAATGAATACCCATTTTGTGAAAGGGGCCATGGGGGTATCCACAAAACAATTTTTTGAGCAAATCGGTGAGGTCGATGTCCGGGATCACTAGCTCAACCCTCGAATCTTGCCATTGTCTTAATGTGTTAAGAGGCCGGCTCGGTAAGGCTCGAGCATTATGACCTCCTGCCGGACATTCGCCAAGACCTTCGATCTGGGCCTCAATACTTTCATCATAGACACATACCGGGGGGAGACCGATGAAAGTTATAGTGAAAATGCCCTTGGGCTCAAACCCGGCTCACATATGTTTCATAAATTAAAAAATTGAAAAATTCATAACTTTTCAATCGTGATAGCTAGGACTTTTATTTCTTTTTATTGGTGAATAACATGTCATGCACTGTTGTAAACACTCCTGAACAATAATATCATATCGTTCTGAATATGTTTTTTCGTGATTGATTTTCAGATTCTTCTTCTTCTATCCTCGTTGAAGAGATACTGCAAGAAATGCCATAGTGTATATTGTAGCTCTGACGATTATGTACATGGTGGTCACATTCGCTTGGTCAGCCAGTTTGTCATAAGCCTCGAAAATTGCAACTGAATGTGAAATATGTGTAAATTGAAAAAATAGAAAATTAAATTTCTTGAAATTCGCAAGAGTGAGAGGTAGCTGTATTATGTCATTTTACTCGTAGTGATGCGCGTAAATAGGAAAAATATACAAATAGACTCGGACTACACTTTTTAAAAATTTAGAAAAATAATTATTTTATTTTTATTTTTTCAACTCCCACATTCAGTCGACCGTCAAGGCAAGTTGATTCATAGGGCGGATGGTGACTGATGCATGTGCGTTTGCAGAGACGACTGCCACGTGAAGAATCGTCGTCTTGCAGATCTCGAATTTATTTTTTATATATCAATCTTGAATATTTATATGTTTCTTTGATATAAATCGGTTGGAAGGTGGCGTACGACAACCAAAGCTGTACCATTGTTATCAGTAGGAGTGTACTGTACTGCACTACCGTAACCGTCAGGAATCACGAACTATTTTTTTTCAGTCGACCCATGATTCTCGACCATGACCCCGGGTTCATGGTTGAGAATGGCTGAGGTCGAAAAATTCATGATGATCCCAGACTAAATACTATGTGGCATTATATCAACAGTGAGCCAACTTTTATTTTTATGGATACCACAACTCGAATTACCGTAATAGTAATGCACGCACCTGAATTTTCCGAGAATCTCACCACATTATTATAGGATACGGTAGCTAGATTACGGTAATTCGAACTATGGTATCCATAAAAATAAAAGATGGCTCACTGTTGATATAATGCCACATAGTATTTGGTCTAAGATCATGATGATTTTTTCGACCTCATCCATTCCAACCATGAACCCGGGGTCATGGTTGAAAATCATGAGTTGACTGAAAAAAAATCAGTTCGCGATTCCTGATGTTGACGGTTGTCCAATAGCGTTTACTCCTACTGATTAAAATGGTACAGCTTTGGATGCAATACGCTACCTTCCAACCGATTTATATCAAAGAAACATATAAATTTTCAAGTTTGATAGTTTAATAAATAAATTCGAGATCTGCAAAACGACGATTCTTCACGTGGCAGTCGTCTCTGCAAACGCACATGCATCAGTCACCATCCGCCATATGAATCAACTTGCCTTGACGGTCGACTGAATGTGGGAGTTGAAAAAATAAAAATAAGATATTTATTTTTCTAAATTTTTTAAAAATGTAGTCCGAGTCTATTTGTATATTATTCCTATTTACGCGCATCACTACGAGTAAAATGACATAATACAGTTACCTCTCACTCTTGCGAATTTCAAGAAATTTAATTTTCTATTTTTTCAATTTACACATATTTCACATTCAGTTGCAATTTTCGAGGCTTATGACAAACTGGCTGACCAAGCAAATGTGACCACCATGTACATAATCGTCAGAGCTACAATATACACTATGGCATTTCTTGCAGTATCTCTTCAACGAGGATAGAAGAAGAAGAATCTGAAAATCAATCACGAAAAAACATATTCAGAACGATATGATATTATTGTTCAGGAGTGTTTACAACAGTGCATGACATGTTATTCACCAATAAAAAGAAATAAAAGTCCTAGCTATCACGATTGAAAAGTTATGAATTTTTCAATTTTTTAATTTATGAAACATATGTGAGCCGGGTTTGAGCCCAAGGGCATTTTCACTATAACTTTCATCGGTCTCCCCCCGGTATGTGTCTATGATGAAAGTATTGAGGCCCAGATCGAAATTCTTGGCGAATGTCCGGACCATGCTCGAGTCTTACCGAGCCGGTCTCTTAATCTTGAATTTGAACAGTGTCAACATATTTATTTTTATTTCACTTGCTAAAACATCTTTATGATGCATGATAAATTAAATTAAATTAAAACTAAATTATTTTTGATCTAAAAATTTAATGAAAGGGATTTATAGGATGGAATACTCAAGAAAGCAGATATTGAGAATGATAAAATCGTAACCTCTGATATTGCGATGGTAAATATACAATTACTTTACGGCTATTTATATTAGCATTTACAGATTGAGAAAGGAGTGAAAATATACGCAAAGAATTGTTGTTTCCATTATTTTATTGAAAGAGTTGACCATCCGGATGTTATATTCGCTGTTCCATTAAATGAGGATTATCGATCAAATAATGTAATTAAATTCAATGTTACTATTGAAGAGTTTATGAAACATCACAGCTTTACTGTAGACCGGTCAGTGAAAATTTAGAAATTCAGTTGATACTATATAGTGGGAAATTGTAGGAATTTCTTATTCGTTATTTTTGATGACAATAATTCTTCCTCAATTCGTCGATATGAATCAGATTCAAATGAATTGTTAGAGGAAAATGAATTACCACGGGTATTGTTACTTAAACTTTAAAATAATGACGCGATTTGAGTTTATATCATTACAGGCCCTATCAAAATCAGCAGTATTCAAAAATTTTATTTTTTATTTCTCCTTTGAAAACGAACTTGTCGCAGTGAATATGAATGATCTCTCTTGGGAAATTATAGAGACAAAGTACGTGGCATTTAAATTGTATTTTCTTTGTTAAGACATTAAAGGCACACCCCAAGCTAATTTTACTCTCCGCATTGGCACAACTCTCTCGTAGACAAAGAAAGCGAGAGAGTGTGACCAGAGCGGAGAGTTTCAAATGAGCTTGGAGTCTCCCTTTAAAGAAGGGGACCCATGAGTTGGCATGACTGACTCCCGCCACCATAAGCATGTTGAAAATTGTTTATATTATATGGTAATTAGCGTAAGGGACAATGAGAAAATGAGAGAGATAATTATGCAAATCGGATGGGCACTCTCTACATGCCTTGAAAGTTATACTTTCAAAGCGCATAGTGTGCTTTAAACATATCGGGAATCAATATCAGATATGTCTTTCGATTCGTGAAAGGATGTATGTGTGGTGTGATAGAATCTCTATCATTCTATCCGAACAGTCTTATTACGAAAAAACTCGTGGGTCTCCATCTTTAAACATCTTACTACAGCTTGACATTAACGTTGGAAATAGTTGGAATTGATGAGAATGGAATTATGACTTTACAATATAGATTCTTTAACTCTCAACCGCATCTCTACTTTGCTCAAATACCCGATAAGTACACTGTATGTATTATCTTTTTTTCGCTCTTTCTTCATTTTCCTTAAATTCTGTTTTTCAGAAACAAGATTTTGAGGAGAAAATTGAACTACGAAGCAAAGAATTGGAGAAAGAAATAGAAGGAATTAAGGAATTGAAACTGCACTACGAGAGAACATTGAATGAGGTAGGATTATAAACGAATTTATCATAAGTAAAGTTTAAGTTTTAGTGTAGGGGGATTGGAAAAAAATTTGCGTGCCATCCTTGCGCAGCGTATTCAAGCGATTTCGAAACATTGCATTTATTTATTTTCAATTACATCAGTTCGGTGTGATCGATTTAGTTTAAAAAAAATTCCATTTTTTTGACAAGTCTCCTGTGTCAAGCATTTCTCGATAGAGTCAACCTTGCAATTGTCTTCCAGCTCAAATTGAAAGTTCTCAGCGTTTTTTTTTCAGAAGAAGACATATTCGAAAGCTGTAAAAGAAAGTTCGCAGAATTCTGAAATTGAGGATTTGCAAAGTTGTGAAATATGTGCTGAGAAGTTTGGTAAGTTACTCGATTATTCAATTCTTATAAAACTAAATTTATTTACTTCTTTCGAAACTTAGAGATGGAGAGTAAAGTGAAAGTTCTTCACAGTGTTCTCTGTACTTTTGCATCCTTTCATCTTTTGCATCGTGTTTACGCGCCTACGACGTCACTGAAAAAACATTACACTTGGCTTACGGCGTGTGGTCGTTAATCTTGGAGTTCGTTGGGTCCCAAGCGGAAACCCCTGAATGACATTGGGGATACTGTAAGAAGCTACCGTAGCGTCGATCAATAATGATTGACTACCGTGACCTTTTAAAGTAATTTCATGGACCATCAGGGTTTTCCACAAGAGACCCAACATACTCCAAATTACGCGCGCGTAAGCCAAATGGATCATTTTTACGTGACGGCGTAGGTGCGTAAGGCAAATGTAACGAAGCATTTGAAAGCAAGAGGGTGCTCGAAATATTACCTACTAAAAAATTATATTATACCGAGTTGAAAAGTTTATGTACATTGTATTTTCTTTATTTATTGCATTATAGATGGTTCATTTAAAATATTATTTGAGATATTTTCTGATTGCAGAATCTGTCGTTCGAGTTCCTCATACTCTTCATTGTGGTCATACATTCTGCAAAAAATGCATTGAAGCAGTGAGAAATGGTGACAGGTTCGATAAATTTAGCAAACGTTTTAGTTATAATGAATCACATTTATTATAGCTACATTTGTCCAAATTGTCGGAGTGGAAACAAAATTATAAATGGACAATTTTTCCCGATCAGTAGAGTTTCCCTCAGTGAGTTTTTCGCTTTTTTAAATTCAATATTATGAGGCCGTTTGCGTAAAAGTCGAACAAGGGTTGGCACAGGTCAAAAAATTTTAATACCCTCAAAACTTGTGTACAGGGGTTATCGACCTCGCTGATGAAGATGTGCATAGTCATTTTGGCTCTAGTGGTCCCGCAACGCCTGGGCGTGATTATGGTATAATCACGTTTTCAATCCGTTCTCGGTCCATGGTAGAGCTAGATGTATGAAAATTGGGCTCCTGGGAAAGAATTCGATGACGATGATGGCTGTCTACTTTATTTATTTTGAAAATGTTCCAAAAGTCGATTATTGGAAATTTTGATTGAGACGTTTGCGAACCTAGCGAGTATGACAGTTCGAACCGGCGTGACGAGAGGATTCCAACGATGTATTTTGAGCCCTTATCTCCGTCGAGAAAGCTTCCATTGGCACGATATAATGATGTGCGCCTTGCTAGAGGCGTCTCTCAATTCCGCACGCTATCTCGCACTCTCGGGAGAGGCGAGAGAGCGTGCGGAAATGAGAAAGCGAAGAGGGAGCGCGCGGCATTGAGACGTAAACAACTCCTGATGCTGACGCAGATCATTATATCGAGCCAATGAAAGCTTTCTCGACGGAGATAAGGGCTCAAAATATATCGTTGGAATCCTCTCGCCACGCCGGTTCGAACTGTCATACTCGCTAGGCTCGCAAACGTCTCAATCAAAATTTCCAATAATCTACTTTTTGGAACATTTTCAAAACAAATGAAGTAGACAGCCATCATCGCCATCGAATTCTGCCCCAGGAGCCCAATTTTCATACCTCTAGCTCAACCACGGATCGAGAACTGCTTGAAAACGTGATGCTACCGTAATCCCGCCCAAGCGTTGCGGGACCACTGGAGCCAAAATTTGTCCGATTCTTACACAAACGGCCTCTTATATCATTTTCTAACACAGAACTGGCTGAACTAAAGGAGATTGCAAAAAATACTAAATATATAAATACAAATGATTGCGCTCACTGTAAAGAGGTAAGCTACTAACAGAAACTCCTATTCTTCCACTTTTTTCTCTCTTCTTTAAAATTTAAGGAAATTTCAGAATGTTCAAGCTTCTCAAATTAGAATTTGTACTGAAATAAATTGCATTGAGGTAAGAAAATGATCCACTTATTTAATTCATTTCTTAATTATCCAATTTTTCATCAATTTTTTGTAATAGTAAAAAATATTATTATCCTTTTTTTCAATTTTTCTGATACGGCATTTTTCAGTACAATCAACCAATTTGTGGTAATTGCTGCTGGGAAGAACCCCATGTTGGACATTCAACAGTTAGATATAATGAGAAGGTTTGAAAATTTTAAAATCACATAAAAATATTAAAAAAAGTGTTATCCACGGAGAATATGACCTGTGCTGTATTAAACACTTTTTGCGTTTTTTATATAACACTTCACAGGTCGTATGCACCGTGGATAATACTTTTTATCTGTGGTCATATGCACGAACAAAGGAAATCCGTTTTTTTTTTGAAAATGTGACGGGAGAAGGATTTTTGGAAAACGCCTCCGCCTACGCTAATGACGTCACATTTTCCCGGAAAAGGGTTTTCCCGTTGTTCATGCATACGGCCACTGGTTTCAACGACTTGCCCATGAATTCGCTTCATTCAGCTCCGTGCAGAGTCACGAGAATATGTGAGAATAAAAAAAGAAGAAATGGAATCGAAAAAAGAAGAAATATTATCGAAGTATAAACTATTGATTGATTTGCAGAAAGAACTTGAAGGGGTAATCAATAATGCAATCGATTTTGCTCACAATGTATATGACTTTATCTTTCAGAAACTTCCAAATATTCAACTCCGGGAACAGATTTCTGCTGCTGCTGATTCTATTTTCACATCGGAGGTAATACTGTAAAATGATTATTCTAAGGGGAAAACTAAATTTAGGAAGCTAACGAATTGAAATCGACAGTAGATGAATTCAGTGATACATTCATTCAATCTGCTAATATTATCATTGAATCAATCGATACAGCAATTAGAAACATTCGTGTAAGTTAAATATATTTGTTGAACAAATGCGCCATCATTCGTTTTCATCGTTTTGTTTTCAGGTACAATTATCTGCATTCTAATGGTTCTAATGTTCAGATATTGATTCGTGATATATCTGAAGCTTGCTATGAGCAGTAAAAGTACTGATTTAAAGGGAGCGTAACCTCACTCAATGGTCTCTTCGACGCGCAATGCTCTCTCGTTGTTAGAAAACAGAGAAATAGTGTGCGCGATGAAGAGGTCATTGAGTGAGGTAACGCTCCCTTTAAGGCATGTAACGAGTGCCTATCCGATTAGCTTACTTCACTATCTCAATTCCCATTGTCCCTCACTCTAATTTCCATTCAATATAAAGAATATGCACTCCATGTTAATCGTGGCGGGAGTTCGTCATGCAAGCTCGATGGTCTCCTTCTTTAAATGCTATTCATATATTATAATATCCTTTTTCTTGTTTTTCCCATTTTTCATATTTCTGAACCGCATAATTTAAGGATAAATATTGTAATACTATCTTGGATACTTACATATTATTGTAATCGTCGAAAAGTGAATGAATGTTTGCATGCTATTATATTCCTAAGAGGGAAATTACTCCAAATGAAGAATCTCCAACGAAATATGAAATTCTGCATCTATTTCATTACATAGTATTCTGGTGCAAGCCATTTTTCTTTGAAAAACAGACAAGCGAGAGAGCATTAATTTTGAGAGAGTATATATATTGACACAAAGTTCAATTCCAAATTCATTCATTCGAAATTTAAAATTTAAAATGTATAAATTCAAATTCCATTGTTCTCTGGAGAAAGTAAAAAGAGTTCTCGGGGGAAAAAGAGGGATCGATGGCTTATATTCAGAAAACCCCTGCTAAAGAAATTATGTTTATTTATAAACAATTTAACATAAATTTTAACAGAAATTGAAATTTTGTGCTATGGATGAGAAAAATCAGCAAAATAGAATGGACATAAAAGGATTCCAACCTACCCCATTTGAGAAGTTGTTGATTTTAAGGGGAACATCCTACTGAGGATTGGCATCTTCATTTTTTGAATTCTCGAATGTTCAAACAATTTTAAGAGAAAAATAACAGTGAATGTAATGCAATAAAATCAAATTTGCATACTTGTCTTCTCTTTTCTAATCCTTACTTCTTCCAACCATTTTCATAATTCACTCTGGCTTCGATCGGTCGCTCACAATAAGATGGTAAGGATTGTTAAAAATACTATTTTTGCAACTATGTTTTTTTTTAAATATTTAGGGGTGTTAGGACTTTATTTTACAAAATATTTTTAGTATAGCAATATATTATATATGTATTAAGTCCTTAACAACGATCGTCTCCGTTTCGTCGGAAATCAATAAAAGGAACGATGATGAATCAAACATTGGAGTAAGTTGATAGACTAGAGAAAGATGTCTCACTCATCTAGAATCGTACTTTAACGCAGTGTAGTCTCTTCTTAGTCTAGAATGTCCATGGTGATTCTGGTTTGTTCTTTGCTATAACTTTTCCACTAGCAATAGTTTAGCTGTAATTGATGTGGTGTTCATTATCACGAGGAAATAAAGAGGATAAAGAGTGTACAAAACGAGGAGATTGTTCCCTACTTATCATTACTTTTCGCAACTTTTAAACAGATATTTTCGAAATAAAATTGAATATTTGAGGTCGAAACTAAGCTCTCCACTGCCGTTCAAGGAGTAAAGCAACTTCGTGAGAAGGTTGACCTAGCCGAACGAGCCATAGAGATCGAGAAGAACCGAGAGGCCAAGCTCCACAATCAGATAGCCATGGTACGATCAATAAATCAATATACAGTAATCCCTAATGTTTTCCGTTCAGGAGCGTGCTCGTATCCTTGAACTATCTGGTGAAGTGATGAGAGGCAGAACGAGAGAAGCAGAGTACGCTAATGGTATTTATGCCTGGGTTGAGTTGCTGCAGGAGAGAAAGAATGAGGTAGAGATTGATATTTGATCTGTGATATCTGATCGTTGATCTCTCAAGATTCTCGCCAACTCTGCTGTACACTCATCGATGAATACAACTTTGGCTTCGCTTCTCAAATCAATCGATAATCTTCTAGATGATCTGCACATCAAAAGGTTTATATAGATTTGTCAAAATTTAAAATAAATATTTATTAAATGACTATTTAAGACGTCATGTGGATGAAATTATTGCCCTGTCGGAGAGAAGACTTCAAGCCAGTCATGTAAGGAGTCTACTTTATTCAATTTTTGAATAACAAGGGAGAAATCGAGGGATAAATCGTTTAAAAAAAACTAATTATCGATTGACCTTCCTTATTTATCTATTAGAGGATCCTATTCATATTTATTTATAGCTGGCATTAAAAAATGTTTTATTTTTTCATGTGGAACTTGCCGAGATTCGCAAATCCATCGAAAACTCGCGTGAGCGTCGTGAATTCTTCAAGAATACAAAGAAGTTGGTGATTAATTTGGCGTGATTCAGTAACCCTGATCAGCTACCGTAACCCTGATCAGCTACCGTAACCCTGACCAGCTTCCGTAACCCTGATAAGATACAGTAACCCTGATCAGATACCGTAACCCTGATCAGATACCGTAACCCTGATCAGATACAGTAACCCAGATCCGATACCGTATCCCTCGACATTTCAGACTGATCGGCAAAGAAGCTGCGGCTGAATGTGCCAAAGCCGAGCAAGAGTTGAGTGAAATCGAGAGGAAGTTGGCTATTCTCAAGGTACTGTAAGCGAACATACAGTATCCCTTCTTTATTCGCTTATAATGTGCGGTTACTGCAGTCCATGTGCCGTAATGCCGGTTAGGCAGATATGATCGGTTCAATTCCCTTCAATTCTCAACAATTTGCAGTCCTCCATCTACTATGTTGCATAAATAAAATAAAAATAAATGTTTCAAGGAGCTCATAATCAATTCAATTAATCTTAGGAAGAGGTCATTTTACTCGCTTCAATTCAACCTGAGACCAGACAGAATATCGTATCGAATTCGACTACAACAATCACCACAAACAGCACGGAGAGACACATCGTCATTGGTACGTACAAATTTAGTTAATTTCAAATTGAAGTTTCGTAAAAGCTAATTTGAAATTGGTCAATATGCCTCAACTATTTAGTCTTCATGGCATTCGAAATAGTGTCAAAAGTGAAGATTTTAAATTTGCTTCTGGGAGAAAAACGAATATGTTTCAAGGATACGTTTTATTTCCGAACGCATTGCAAAACACGATTCAAAGAGCTCATCCTTTTCAATATATTGATAATATATATAATGATATTTTCAATATATTGATATTATATATAATGACAAAAATTGATTATGAGTAATATTCCTTTAAGAATCGACAACTAGTCACAGCAAGTCCATAGTCTCTCAATCAATCGATAACCTTCTTCCGCTTCCTGAATCTCTACCTATTACGACTGCGTCTCAGGTACTTATCAAGCGCACTTACTTAAGTCTTAAGACCTCGTTAAGTACTAAGTCTAAGTTAAGGTCTCCGTTCTTCACTCCAACATTAGCTGCTGCAATTGTTCATGTCATGACTGTGGTCATGGAAGTCAGGTCAGTCATGGTTCCTTATCCCACATTCCCCAAATCATTTCTATCATTGTTATTATTATTCTTCTATCACTCATTATTATTCTTATTATTCTTCTATGTATTTGCTGTCGCACCTGTCATAGGTGTGTCAAATAAATAAATAAATGTCTTGAACCCCACCAAGACGTCCGAAAGGGGAATTGGCATTGACCAGATCACGAGGTGAAGTAAGTCCAAAGAATAGGTTATTAAACTAGGCTCATAGGACTGATTTGGCCTTGAACTATCATTTACCTAGCCAGCAGGTCTTCGTGTGCCTTGAACAACGGGATTTACCTAAACATTTTACAAATTACAAAACAGCCATCTTTCCGTGTTATTTTTATGGTTTTTTTCATTTTCGATGTTTTCTCGAAAAAATATTTCGACAAAAGAGATCTTGTCAGTAGTGAAAGTTGTATAATTCAATGGAATATTTTCAGTGTGATGATCATTCTTACCATTCATCAGATCAGAGTCAAACTGAACCCAACGAGATTTCTGCCAGAACATTCCGGAACATTATCGAGGTAAGATCATCGATCAAAGACCAAACTACATTTGAATCCTTGCAGACTATTCGCAAGTGTCGAGGCGGTGCTGCGGCAAAGCATGGAAGTGACTGTACTGAGTAGATCAATATCGATTTTTTACCAAAATCGATTTATTGATCGCTCAATCGATTGTCTTTCATCCATAGATAGCATAAAACGTCACTTCCACTTCAAAGTCCTTTTATGATAATTGCAATAAACAAAATAAAATAACAGATAATAATGATGAGGATCCATGAAGTAGCGTCCCTGAAAATTTGAAGCCCTTTCATCTAAAACGTCCAATGTGATTTATCATTGATAGAATGATGTTTGGTAAAGAAACATTTCATTGTACGTAATATTTTATTAATTTGATATTTGAATTTGTTTTACTCAATCAAAAAAATTAAATATCAATACAATCTAATCGAATAATTAAAAACAATTTCATTAGTTGTTTTCGCTGAGTTATTTGATAAGGAAGAGAACGCCGCAGAAACAGAAATGATTGGTTGACTCTGGATAGCACGGTGCATGGATAGCAAGTACTCCTACAAACAAAGCAATAGAAGTATCCACACTTTTCGACGCTTTCAATAAATATGCAATTATCCAAAAAAAGTGTTACAATATTTATCCTTAAATTGTGTTCAGAGGCATGAAAAAAATGGGAAAGCACGAAAAAATATCATTATAGTATACGAAGAGCACTTAATAATCATAATATTTGTAATAATAGTGATAACGATGATGAACAATTCCGATCAATAGAACCCTTAGAATGCAGCTAATTGTTCCTGAAAACGATACGATAAAAATAAATTTGGCGCAAATATTTGTTCAGCAAATATATTTAACTTACACGAATTTTTCGAATTGCTGTATCGATTGATTCAATGATGATGTCAGCAGATTGAATGAAAGTATCACTGAACACAGCGTTCTCATGACTTTCAAAGCAAGAACGACCGCTCAACATACAAACTCTCTCGAATACAATGGTCTCTCCTTTGTCTTGCTTTGGAAGAAAAATGGCTTGGACCAGAATACTGTGTGAATTCATCTACTGATGATCTCAATTCATTAGCTTCCTAAATTTAGTTTAAACCCTTAGAATATTCATTTTACGGTATAACCTCGGGTGTGAAAACAGAATCAATGACAGTAGAAATCTGTTCCCGGAGTTGAATATTTGGCAGTTTCTGAAAGATAAAATCATGTACATTGTAAACAAAATGAATCAATTAAATACGAATATTGATTACCCTTTCAAGTTCCTTCTGCAATTCAATCAATATTTTGTGCTTGGTAATCAATCAATTTATCAGGTTCACACTGTGGTGTGCTGAGATATGGTTGTAAGCCATTGGGAGTAGGGAATATTCCACCATCCTTTTCCGGTTCTCTTCCGTAGGTCATCTCGCCAACGAGTAGGGGGCTTTCCAACAGGTCTTCGAGAAGCATATTGATAGGGTATCCAATTGGTGACAATTTTGGCCCATCGATCAGTGTCCATCCTTCGTACCTTGTCTGCCCACACAAGCTTTCTTCTATCCGCCTCGTCCAACCAATCCTTCAATCCAGTAATTCCTCTAATCCTTTCGCTCCTCCATCGATCCATCATTGTAACACACATTGACATTCGACAAGCACACATTCGACGATAATGTGTGCTTGGTAAATATTTCTTCTTTTTTCGATTCCATTTCTTCTTTTTTTATTCTCAAATATTCTCGCGACTCTGCACGGAGCTGAATAGAACTGATTGTTTCTGTGAAATCGGACATTCAAACCTTGTCATTATATCTAATTGTTGAATGCCCAGCATGTTGTTCGAAGCAGCAATTACCACAAATTAGTTCATTGTACTGAAAAATGTCGAATCAGAAAAATTGAAAAAAAGGATATTGTGCGTATAAAATGTACTTGCGCAATTGCCTAGCTGTCTAGCTACTAAACGCAGAAATATTATATCGGTCAACTCCCCTTTCCCTCCCTTCACCCCCTTCTCTCTGATCTATGTACCTACTATCTCACTTGGACTCCCTCTCTCTTTCTCTCTCTCTCTAAACATAGAAGCACATTGTGGCTGTGGCTGGCTACTCTCATACCAAATAAACAAGTGTATTTTATACGATTAATAATATTATTTCTTATGATTACACTAGACTAGACTTGATCGTAGACTCGAACGTAAAACTCTCGGGGTTTCAATACTAGACCGAATGTCCAATGATCAAATACGTGACATTACAAATTTCAAGGACGTTGTTAGGAAATCGGAGAGACGGGGGTGGTTGTGGGTGGAGAGGCTCTCGAGATTGCGACATGATTGGTGGACGTTGAATGTTATCAATTGGACCCCCAGTTGCAAGAGGAAGAAAGGTCACCCAGGTAAGAGAGGGGGGATGATTTCGTGAAGTCAGCTGGTCTACAATTATTGCAAGTGGCGAGGTACAATCTTTCGGAATGGAGAAACCTCATGGCTGATAAAGTTAGTTCAATGTCAAAATGTCAACGATTACAAAAAATTAATGATGGTCAGACGGGTTAGGTGTGAGGAAGTGGAGAGGAAATCGAGAGTTAGTCAAGAGAGTGCAGGCGCCCGTGGTCTCGGTATTTACATACAGTTTGTCATTATATTATGCAAGTACATTTTAATAAGTAATGAATTAAAATGAATGGATCATTCTCTTACCTCAATGCAATTTACTTCAGTACAAATTCTAATTTGAGAAGTTTGAACACTCTGGAAATTTCAAAATCTCGATTGAAAAGATTGATTGAATTAATTTTTGTAAGAAAGAAAGATATTTAGTTATATATGTAGAAGTCGCTTACCTCCTTACAGTGGAAACATTCAGAAAAGGTGATACACTTAGATTCATTACTCTTCATTTCAGCAAATTCTGTAAACAAACTTTTTCACATTTTAAAATATTTTTTGAAGTCTACTCACTGAGCGCAAGTCGGTTGATTGCGAAATATTGCTCATCAACAATTATATTTATTCTTCGGCAATTTGGGCAAGAGTAGCTATAAGTAATATTATTTAAATTAAGAATATGATTACTGAAACAGACCAATATTCTTTTTTGATTGCTTCAATGCATTTTTTGCAGAATGTATGACCACAATGAAGATTATGAGGAACTCGGAAATTTGCATCTTTAAAAAACAAAGTATTCGATAATAAACAAGTAGTTGAGCAATGGTAATTTGAGTCAAATGGAAGATAAACTAACCAAACTTTTCCGTACATATTTGACAAGATTGGAAGTCTTCAAGCTCGGAATACAGAGAACTTCCAATTCTATTCATGCCATCAGGTTTTATCTTTAAGGTTGCATAAAAGTTTAAGGGTTTATTGTTAGTGCAGGGTTGTGCGGTGAAATTTTTTACGGGAAACTTTTTTTCCCCTGTGTCAAAATTCGGGAATTCGGGAAATTTCGGGAAAATCTTATTTTTCGCCTTTATCTCTTATAAGATAACTTTTGATATTCAAAACTGCTGTTTTATGGCATAATTCTGATCTGATCATGGATAGGAGAAATTCGCACGTAAATTGTTTTTGGCTTTCATTTTGGTAATTGTTTTTCGACAACAATAAGCCACAATACAATACAATAAGCCTGTACTAGGGGGGGACAACTTCATTCACAGATTACGTTAGAATCATCTTTGCTGATTCTTTCTCAAAATATCGGAACAATTTTTCCAAAATTACGCATTACATTTTTTTCCAATTTTTTCATCGAAAAAAATCAATTTTCAAGAAACGGATTTCCCGTATTTTTTTAACGGAAATGCCGGGAAATTTGTCGCACCCCTGCGTTTACAGATGAAGGCCAAGAAAAATACGATCGACTTACAATATATTTCGCTGGTAGGTGAGTGGAATAAATGTGAGTAGACCATTCGGTTCTGTTAAGACGAGTTTCCGAAATACGTGATTGTACACTCAAAACGCCATTCGTGTCAATTCCAATAATTATCGGGTTCTTCTCGAAACTGAATAATCACCTTTAATTTCATAACATTATAATAACTTCGACTTACTTTGTTTCTTCAATTTCATATGATAGATCATTTATATTCACTAGTACAATTTTCTTATCAGAGGACATATAAATGATCCAATGATTGAATATCACTGATCTTGAATACACCTGTAGAAATTCAAATATAAATAATACTTTGTACTTGATGTAACACCCTTGTGGTGTACGATAAACAAATAAACAAACAAAAAACATCGTTGTGATTAAACCCTACAAGTGGTAATCCCTTAGTCTCCATGTACATCTCTGACTTAGTTTTGTAGCGACGAATGGAAGCTTTATAATCAGCGTAATTATTTGTTATACCAAATAACAAGTTCCTTGAAAAACATATATTTAATATTATACTTCGAATTATTGTTATCAAACATATTAAATATAACTTACTGGTATACATGAAATGAATGAAACTGTAATAGATCTTCAAGAGAAATAAACTCAATTCCCATACTCGATCGATAATCTTCATTGAACGAAAAAGCAAATGATACATTCGGATGTCCAACTTTTTCAATAAAATAGTTCGAACAGTCAACTTTGAATATTGATTTATTTTTCACACTCTGTAAAACGTAATTATTGCAGCATCGAAAATAGCAATGCTATTGGTACTAACATTTTCCATCTTTACTTGTGTCGAATCCGTGATCACGATCCTTTCGTTTATTAGCTCAGCTTTTTTTATTATACCGTGCTATAGTTTATTTAATTAGATATGAGAAAGTGGATGTTAGTAAAACTTACGTTTCGAAAGAAGAAAACATTACCAATAATTCCGAATCTTCTGGAGGGCTCGCCACAAACTATTCTTTTTTCTGCACGCAACGTTCTAAAAACTAAATATTAGCGCTGTAGGTCGCGCATAAATTTTGTAATTTCTATAATTATACAATAAAAATATTATAAAGATTTCAAAGATAACGAACCCTCTGATCCATGTGATGAATGTCGCACCATTTTCTTTAACCGAATGGTGAACAAATTCATCTATATTGATCATTACAATGACAACAGTATACATAGTTTAGTCGTACCGTTAGAGATTTGATAGAAATATCCGTTTCGGTCGATCGAGTACTCATCACGCATTACAAATTCCATGATACGGCTGAAATAAAAGAAATATACCTTAACTATATATTGTCCGTATAAAATGTGCTTGCGTAATTACCTTGCTACTATAATAGCTGATAAACAGAGAAATATTTCGTCAATCCATCCCAATTTATCCTCCCTTCCTTCCTCGCTCACTCTCTGATCTACGTATTATCTCACTTGTGCTCTCTCTGATCGATGAGATCGGAAGGTATTAATCGTCGAGATGAATTTTACATGTACTGGGGTTGTTAGAGTGGGGTGGGGGGGGGGGGGGGGGGGTTGCGGGTTCGCAATGGCTCGTAGAATCATTGTGGGCCCGCAACCTCGGAAGGAGGCGAGGGGGCGATTACGGGCCCTGTATGATTGTGGGAGCCATGGGGGCCCACATCCCGCAACCAAATTCTAGTGGTCGTTAGACATTTTACTTTATACATTATCGAAATGGAAATTAGATATGAATACTATTAATGTTCAAATGCTCTAGTTACACTACACGACAATTTGCTTTTGGGTTTAAATATAAATGAGATATTGGAGAACTCGAAGCACAATGCGTATAATGAATTAATATAAAATTAGACAAAATAAATTCTCTAGAATTTGGATGTATCCTGAATAATAAAGGAAAGAATTAGACCAATCAGAAATATTGTCGAAGAGACAATTGCGTAATCATTATGAATGAATTGTATGGCGTCCTGCCAGAGGTTCAATATCTAGCTAGGTCATTAAGAAAAGGAGAGGGAGAGGGAGAGAAGATGGAAGGAGAGGGAGAGGAGATGTTCTATCAATCCTTGTGCTGATTCTAGAAGTCAATCATTCATGTTATATTATAACTATGTTCTTTCTGTAATAGATATTTATTTATTTATTTTATTATAACATTATTTGGTATAACGAAGGAAATTAAACGATTTCAAATTAGTAAATGAAATAATGTATGGAGACAGTAGACTGTAAAGGGGCATGTATGAATGTTTTCCGTTAAAGATGCTAATTTTACTCTCCGCTCTGTGGACGCTCTCGTAGACAAAGAAAGCGAGAGAGCGTTGCCAGAGTGGAGAGTAATATTGGCTATGGGCTTGCCTTTAAAGGTGATCACCCGCGAATGATCATGCAAATCTCTTATATCTCGCTTATGCAAGTGTCTAGTGATGTGCAAGAAGATAGGGAGACTACCCATTGTCCCCTCAGCGTAGTGGTAAAACTTCTAACTAGAAAGCGCAGGTTCGAATCCTATTGCCAAACTTTCTTATTTTCAAAAAGCGCGCCTTTGCCTGAGTTTGATAGCATGATTCATTCATGATTCTAGAGATCAATATGCTGAATTAGCATAAAATAAATAGTGTACGGTATGTAGAATAACTTTTGCTATCATTCTGTCTTCACAGTTTGTTCACGAAAATATTCGCGGTAGTCCACCTTTAAAGTGACACCCCAAGCTGATTTGAATCCCTCTGCTGTAGCCACACTCTCTCGTTTTCTTTGTCTACGAGAGAAAATGACTGAAGCGGAGAGTGAAATCGGGGTGTAAGTTTGAGTGCAGAGTTTCAAATTAGCTTGAGGTGTCACTTTAAATCCTTTTTTTTCGTTACAACAGTGCACTCGCATAAGCACGGTGGTTCATTGAAATGAAATCTCTACATTAAACTTGGCTTGAAACCTCGCCTTGCGGTACCAACATACTGTATAATTTTGAATTTTCGTGCTAGGAGAATTTGAAAAAATGCCAACATTTTTTCATTTTGCAATGAGCATTTTTCCTGGTATGAAATTTTGGTTACTATATTGAACCGCCGTGTATGAGAGACTGTCTGAGGGAATTGAAATTCGGTAGATGAATCTCATAAACCTTAACAACGGTCTCCTCATTTCCCTAACTATTTCTCCGTTCTCTGAACGCTTAAATGGGGAAAAAGCGTATGACTCCTGTCTAGGATCTCTTTGTGGCCACGAGATCCTTGACAAGAGTCACAAACTAATAATAAAGCATCCCAAATTTGAAAGTATTCATAAATTTTAGAAAAATTTTACCGCCCTTACTGTTAGTGCTGCCTTCAATGATCTTCAATGCCAATGATAATAGAACAGTGAGAAAAGAATGGTATATTGTTTGGTGAATATAGACAACACATATTAATGACTATCCAATCGTTAATCAGAGGAAATCAATTACTGTTAATTTGAAATTTACTGTAGCGCTCAAAAATATTTCTCATTGGCATTTTTTCGAGATATCTTTTGTTGTACTTACCGAAATGGGATGAAATTTGTAATACGTGTTCCTTAAAGTATTCGAATACTCATTTGGGTTTTCAAGAATCTTTTTAAAAACCACGGAAAAAAAGCAGTGGTGCAGGAAAGAGAATCATTCTAACATCGAAAGAGGGATAATCTATCTTCTTCCGATTGTCTCACAATCTCTCTCTTCCCCTTTCTTTCTCTATATGAGTGACCTAACTAGAGTAAGTTATGGTAAATCTCAGTGACCTGGCTAGAATAGGTTGCAGCCTATATCACAGCGTTCCGAACACAAATTGCTATTATTTTATGTTGCCACATCCTTGAGAACTATAGTGCGCAGGTCCCCACGTGAGGTTTTTAAGATTGAATCAATTCTGTCTTCTCTGTACTACTTTCTCTTGACCACTACTACCTTTCCTAAATAATTTCGATAATTCTTTAAATTATTATTATTTCACTCTGCCATATCCTTGAGAACTATACTGCGCAGGCTATCACGTGAGATTTTCGAGATTTAATTAATTATGGTTGCTCTGGCTCCAACTGATGTGAGTCGCGAAAAGCGCATTATTGATATAGAATTGAAAGGTGTTCATAACTTATCAGGATCATTTTTATAATATATTCATTTATTCTTCCATTACAATAGTTTTAACGGCTGTTCCACGATCTCTGCGTGTCGATATTTTTTGTTCAAGATGCATTTATATTTGCGGCAATCTCTTTTGCAGTTACTCGAAGCTAGCTTCGTTGATCTCACCGTTCAAGAAGCTACCATACCCTTCACAATCTACAGAAGAACGTCTTCGCTCAGAAAGCGCCGTTTGGCGATTCCATTTCACTCATTATTATTGTATAGTTTATTTATGATAATATATTCAAGAACTTATTATTTATCTTTGTTGTATTTTTTACTGAATAACAGCAAACAAAAAGAGTAGAAGTGAATAAATAGTAGAAAATAGCAATAAATTATTCTTGTACTGATGAAATCTACATGAAAGAAGAAAAAATCAGTTTTCGATTCGCTCGCATCCGTGAAATAGTTTTTAGTGAAAGAGACTGCACCACCACACCACAGAAACACACAATAAATGGTTTCGGATCGCTGTGTATATGAGTGGCCTAGCTAGGACAAGTAAGGTAAGATGCGATGCATCCATAATTCAATAGTCTAATCTCATTTCATTTGGTCCAATATTATATGTACTTATAATTCACCAAATTTATCGCGTTCTATAATTATATGTTTACACTATTTATTTCCATTTTATATTAGTTGAGGAACTTGACAAAGAGTTCTATGTCGAATGCACCGTTTTTGTAAAGTTTCTTAGTTCGAGAAAACAAAACTAAACATTTTTTCACTTCTCTGAAGAAATATTATATTCGGCCCTTGATCTTACGGAAAACACCTTATATTGTCTATCACAGTAATTAATTATTATCAAATAAAATATCTGAATTTTCTGTTGTCACGATTAAATTTATTAAGTTTAACTGTGTCATGGAATTTATAAAGCGTAAGGAATTTTCGGTAATTCAAGAGCGATTAGTCTTCCAAATATCTCGAGGTATGAAAGAAACGAAAATAATAGCATTTTTAATTAAAATTTCAAATTTAGATGAATTTATTCAGACGACGGCAACTAGTCCTCTTGATGTGACATGGATGAAAGGGTTTGTTTTTGCTTTTTTACAAGTTCTTTTTTTACAAGTTTTCAATGATGAACTAACCTTAAAAATATTATTTATGATAATTAATTATAATGTTGATTTATGGATTCTAGATTAAAACGTATTGAACATACAATCGAATGTACTAGTCCAATTGGAATGTTCTGTAAATCGTTATTTTACCTCGACGTTAGTTTTAATGCATTTGATACACATGAGTATATAAATGTTTTAATGACCGAATATGTTTTAGGATGGCATAATTAAGAAAGCACATCTTGAGAATGATAAAATCGTAACATGTGATATTGTAATGGTACAGATCAAAATTATTTTAAAGCTATATACAGTAGCTTTTACAGATTGATGAAGGAGTGAAAACACACATAAAGATTAATTGCATCCATTATTTCATTGAAAAAGGTGACCATACGAATGTTTTATTCGCTGTTCCATTAAATGAGGATTATCGATTAACTGATGGAATTAAATTCAATATTAAAATTGAAGAGTTTGTTAAAACAAACGATACAATCGTAAATCGGTCAGTGGAATTTATTTAAAAATCTAGTGATTCTAATATTATGAATTTATATATTGAATCAATGCGGACTCCTCCCCCGCTAGGTCTTGCCAACCTATCCTAGATCATGTTGATCTTTGATCTTAGTCTACATATGAAGACCTGCACTCCCCTCCCTCTTCCCTCTTCTCTATCCCCTATTCCTACCACCCACTTTCCCGATTCTCTTATTCACTTATTTATTCTTTGTTTCAAATGTTGTCACATCTTTATTGGATGTATGATAAATAAATAAAATAAATAAATTTGTAGGTATTTCTTATTCGCCATTTCTTATGGCATCAATTGCCTCTCAATTCGTCGATATAGATCAGATTCACACGAATATTTGGAGAATCACGAATTACCAAGGGTATTGTTTCAGTTTTGACGTGATTTGTTTTATTGTAAGTATAAAATGTACTTGTGTAATTGCCTTGCTATTTGCTGGTAAAACGCAGAAGTATTCTATCGATCAACCCTCCTTTCTCTCCCATCCGTTCTCGCGCTCTCACTGATCTACGTACTATCCCGCATGGAGTCTCTCTCTAAACATAGAGATTCATTGTTGTAGTGGCTGGCTACTCTCGTGCTAAATAAACAAGTGTGTTTTGTCAATAATACTTTTACAGCTCAGATCAAGAGCAGTGGTATTCAACAATTTTATTTTTTATTTCTCCTATAAAAAAGAACTTGTCGCAGTGAATATGAATGATCTCAGCTGGGAAAGTATAAAAACAAAGTAAGTTATATTTGAATTGTATTTTTAGAACATTAAACAGATTATTCCAGCATGCCAATGACTGAGAGAATAGTTGGAATTGATGAGAATGGAATTATGACGATACAAACTAACGTCTTTTTGTGGGGCAGACCATCATTTCTATACTCTGCTCGATTACCAGATAAGTATACTGTAAGTTTCCTCGAACCTTAATTTAACCCTAAGTTTTTCCTTTTTCAGAAGAGACCTGATTTTGAGGGGGAAATTGCATTACTTGATAAGCGAAGCGAAGAATTAGAGGAGCAAAATAAACAATTTGAGGAATTAAAATTGAAATACGAGAGATTGTTGAATGAGGTAAGACTATAAACGAATTTATTATACAGTAGAGCAGATTTCTCCTGTTAAAATGCGGTACCCTGGGGGTGACCCTTCATATCTCCTCGAATTATTTCTCTGTGAAAAAAAAATAAATATCGGGTGCCGGAGTTATTTCTATTGTTTTGCTCTGTATATATATATATATATATATTTTTTTTATTTTATCGCGGAAAGTTTAAAATTTTATATATCACGTAGTCTGAGAAAAAAAATATGTAAAATGTTATTTTTTGGCAAATGCCGCCCGATTACTTGAAATACGCGCGCACGCACAGCAATTGAATCTCAAAGTGACTTTTTCCGGCATTAAGTTTCCTAAGTTTCATCCCGTGGCATTTAGTTGACAAGCTGTTAAAAATTACAAACTTTATTCGATAAAATACTTGAGGAATGGAATAAAAAGATAAACACAATTCTCACGCCTAATATTCAATTTTCACAGAAAAAAATTCGAGGGGATGTGAGGGGTCACCCGGGTGCACCCCGCGTACCGCATTTTAACAGGGGGAATCTGCTGTACTGTAAGCTAAGTTTTAGAACGTTTTAGGGATTGTTTTCCGAAAAGGAAGAGTGGATTCTCTTCCACAAGGGATTGGGGGGGGGGGGGCGTGTGGGCTCGTAGAGAAAATTCATGTTGAAAAAATGTATGCCTTTCTCAATTACGCGGGCATACGGTATCGTAGTTACCCCGTAATCGATTTTTTCGAATTTGTCTTTTTTGGACGAAAATTTTTCGAGAAAGTATCGAAAATCGAAAAACGAAAAATGCACGTCCCTGGTGGAAATATCGATAAAACCTTTATTAAAAAATCATGAGATAAATATGCAGAACAAAGTTTCAGTCGAAATGCTGAATTTGATGATTATCAAAGTAGGCCAGCTCAGTGTGACAGATTTATGTCATTTGTGCCAAGGATAGAGTCCTCCCTTGCAATTTTCATCCCAAATGCAAGTTCTCAGCGTTATATTTATTTTCAGAAGAGGTCATCTTCGAAAAGTCAAAAAGAGAGCTCGCTGTATTTTGAAATTGTTGATTTACAAAGCTGTGAAATATGTGCTGAAAAATTCGGTAAGCTAACCACTCATTCAATGTTAAGTTTATAAAAAAAGGAATATCAAATTATCGATAACCATTTACTGCTCGTTCAATTTTTTTCAAATTTTTTAATATTTTTGTATTACAGATTCGAACATTAGAATTCCCCACACTTTTCACTGTGGCCATACATTCTGTTTAAAATGCATTGAAGCAATTAAAAAAGATGAAAGGTACGTTTTATTTATTAACTATTTTTAAAGTAAATTTTCATAGCTATCCCTGCCCAAATTGTCGAAGAAAAAATAAAATTTTAAATGGACAATTCTTCGTGATCAATCGACATGCTCTCAGTGAGTTTTTCGCTTTTTAAATTTAATCTTATTCATGTTTATTTTTAACGTAGAACTTGCTGAAATGAAGGAAAATGCGGAAGATCTCAAACTTACAAAAACAATTAATTGTTTTCATTGTAATGAGGTATGTTACTCAGATAAACTTGTCTTTTTCAAGTTTTCATTCTTCCTTAAAATGTGAAGAAATTTTCAGAATATTCAAGCTTCTAAACTTAGAATTTGTACTGACAAAAATTGCATTGAGGTAAGAAAATTAATTTTACATCTCTTGTCAGAAGAATTATTTAATTGTCATTAATTCTTATTAATGGTGAAACAATATTATTCTTTTATAAACTTTTCCAATCTGATATTTTTAAGTACAATGAACCAATTTGTGGTTATTGCTCCTGGGAAGAGCCTCATGTTGGACATTCAACAGTTAAATATAATGAGAAGGTTTGATTTTTTTTTAAATTAAAACATTGCCCGATTTCACAGAAACAATTGGCTCCATTCAGCTCCGTGCAGAGTCACGAGAGTATGTGAGAATAAAAAAAGAAGAAATGGAATCGAAAAAAGAAGAAATATTATCGAAGTATAAAATATTGAATGATTTGCAGAAGGAACTTGAAGGGGTAATCAAGAATTAAATAGATTTTGCTTACAATGTTTATGACTTTATCTTTCAGAAACTGCCAAATATTCAACTCCGGGAACAAATTTCTACAGCTGCTGATTCTATTTTCTCACCTGAGGTAATACTGTAAAATGATTATTCTAAGGGGAAAAACTAAATTTAGGAAGCTAACGAATTGAAATCGACAGTAGATGAATTCAGTGATACATTCATTCAATCTGCGAATATTATCATTGAATCAATCGAAACAGCAATTCGAAACATTCGTGTAAGTTAAATATATTTGTTCAACAAATGCGCCATGATTCTTTTTCATCGTTTTGTTTTCAGGAACAATTATCTGCATTCTAATGGTTCAGTTGTTCAGATATTGATTCGTGATATATCTGAAGCTTGCTATGAGCATTGAAAGTACTGATTTAAGGCATGTAACGAGTGCCTATCCGATTAGCTTACTTCATTATCTCAATTCCCATTGTCCCTCACTCTATTTTCCATATAATAGAAAGAATATGCTCCGTGGTAATCGTTGCGGTAGTCCGTCATGCAAACTCAAGGGTCTCCTTCTTTATGTTCTATTCATATACTAGCCGCGCCTAACGGCGCGACTATCGGGGGGAAACCCCCCGAACCCCCCTCCCCCCCCATATATATATATATCATCGCAATTCCATTAGATAGTAAATATATAAATCATCGAACCACAAGGTTAGCCTATATCATTAGTGAAATCAGTTTATAGGAAAAAAATAAATGCAGAACCGTCCCATATGTATATCTATAAGTCTATAAGCGTTTTTTGAGGCAGCTCAGTGCTCAGCTTCCGCGTAAGCTATAAATATTGCTATATAAATATATTTGGTTATGGTAATTGTTTAGCGCCAAGGAAGATGTTTAAGTAGAGAAATATAGTATTACGGGAGCTAACGCTAAGACTACCTTAACTTAAGGAACATTGCTAACAAGGGAAGTCAGGTTGGGCGGTCCCGGACTTCGGGATGGGACATATACCATTCGATAGGTATCCAAAAAGAAGATTTTTCATGTTGATCATTTTGGCAGAATGCCCCTGGGCGCAGAGTTATTTGCATATTTCTCCGAATTTTCGCCCTACAATGAAACACATTTTCTGTGAGATCGAAAGCAAGCAGTGGTCACGGACGGGACACACAAGCCAAAAGGACGTACGCCCCTTTTGCCACATGCACATCAAAGTTCAAAAAACTACGGTATTAGGCGGCATTGCTAAATGCAGAAACGCAACTCTAGAGGCGGAATTTTCAAAAATGTTCGTAAATTAGCAAACAAATCGTACTGAATAAATTCAAAAATAATTAATTTCGTAGTCGTGAGAGCTAGCTGATAGCTTTTATCAACGCGACAGACGGAACCATAGGTCTGTAAGATATTTGAATATGCAAAATGTTAATAAAAGTCGTATTCACAGTGATTCCGCGACATAACGAAATATAGGACTTTTCACTGCATTTAGCAAACTTCGTATTGCCAATACTCTTATTTCTTCTCTATTTTTTCCAATACAATTTAGATTGTTTCAGTGTTCACCCTCATCAAAGATTTAAGCGAAATAAATTCATGAAACTACAAAATTTTGAAGAAACAAAAATAATTCCGCATCTGCGAATTAGGGGTTCCTAAAACGCGCGGTGGCGTGCATATAGTGTGCGGCAATTTGCTGACCCGCCTTTGTCCCGTCCATGTGGTGAATAAGAGTGGTAAACAACACAAGCAATGGTTAAAATGAATTTATTTATTTTTTTTTACTTAAAGAGAATGATCTATGTATCTTTTGCTTGCAATATCGATTCCCGCACAAGCTATCTTACAGAGAATGTGTTTCATTGTAGGACGAATATCCGGAGAAATATGCAAATAACTCTACGCCCAGGGGCATTCTACCAAAATGGTCAACATGAAAAACCTTCTTTTTCGGATACCTATCGAATGGTATATGCCTCATCCCGAAGTCCGGGACCGCCCTGTACGTGTGAATGGTAACTAAATCGATAGAATCTTTACGTAGATCAATATAGATCTAACTATTGTAGCATCGACCTCTAATCATGCATTTAGTAATTCTGTAAAAGTTGCAATCCAATAATTTCAACTATATCGTCTCAACTTCTTGTCATAATATGTATTTTGATTGGTCTCTTTTCTCACTTCTTTTCTCTCTTCTCCAAGATGCGATAAATACATTATTTTTATTATTATAAACTACAATATAGTATCACGGGAGCTAACGCTAAGACTACCTTAACTTAAGGAACATTGCTAAGTGTGAATGGTAACTAAATCGATAGAATCTTTACGTAGATCAATATAGATCTAACTATTGTAGCATCGACCTCTAATCATGTATTTAGTAATTCTGTAAAAGTTGCAATCCAGTAATTTCAACTATATCGTCTCAACTTCTTGTCATAATATGTATTTTGATTGTTCTCTTTTCTAACTTCTTTTCTCTCTTCTCCAAGATGCGATAAATACATTATTTTTATTATTATAAACTACAATATGGTATCACGGGAGCTAACGCTAAGACTACCTTAACTTAAGGAACATTGCTAAGTGTGAATGGTAACTAAATCGATAGAATCTTTACGTAGATCAATATAGATCTAACCATCGACCTCTCCTCATGTATTCAGTAATTCTGTAAAAGTCGCAATCCAGTAATTTCAAATATATCGTCGCAACTTCTTGTCATAATATGTATTTTGATTGTTCTCTTTTCTCACTTCTTTTCTCTCTTCTCCAAGATGCGATAAATACATTATTTTTATTATTATAAACTACAATTTAGTATCATGGGAGCTAACGCTAAGACTACCTTAACTTAAGGAACATTGCTAAGTGTGAATGGTAACTAAATCGATAGAATCTTTACGTAGATCAATATAGATCTAACCATCGACCTCTCCTCATGTATTCAGTAATTCTGTAAAAGTTGCAATCCAGTAATTTCAACTATATCGTCTCAACTTCTTGTCATAATATGTATTTTGATTGTTCTCTTTTCTAACTTCTTTTCTCTCTTCTCCAAGATGCGATAAATACATTATTTTTATTATTATAAACTACAATATGGTATCACGGGAGCTAACGCTAAGACTACCTTAACTTAAGGAACATTGCTAAGTGTGAATGGTAACTAAATCGATAGAATCTTTACGTAGATCAATATAGATCTAACCATCGACCTCTCCTCATGTATTCAGTAATTCTGTAAAAGTCGCAATCCAGTAATTTCAAATATATCGTCGCAACTTCTTGTCATAATATGTATTTTGATTGTTCTCTTTTCTCACTTCTTTTCTCTCTTCTCCAAGATGCGATAAATACATTATTTTTATTATTATAAACTACAATTTAGTATCACGGGAGCTAACGCTAAGACTACCTTAACTTAAGGAACATTGCTAAGTGTGAATGGTAACTAAATCGATAGAATCTTTACGTAGATCAATATAGATCTAACCATCGACCTCTCCTCATGTATTCAGTAATTCTGTAAAAGTCGCAATCCAGTAATTTCAAATATATCGTCGCAACTTCTTGTCATATGTATTTTGATTGTTCTCTTTTCTCTCTTCTCCAAGATGCGATAAATACATTATTTTTATTATTATAAACTACAATTTAGTATCACGGGAGCTAACGCTAAGACTACCTTAACTTAAGGAACATTGCTAAGTGTGAATGGTAACTAAATCGATAGAATCTTTACGTAGATCAATATAGATCTAACTATTGTAGCATCGACCTCTAATCATGCATTTAGTAATTCTGTAAAAGTTGCAATCCAGTAATTTCAAATATATCGTCGCAACTTCTTGTCATAATATGTATTTTGATTGTTCTCTTTTCTCACTTCTTTTCTCTCTTCTCCAAGATGCGATAAATACATTATTTTTATTATTATAAACTACAATATAGTATCACGGGAGCTAACGCTAAGACTACCTTAACTTAAGGAACATTGCTAAGTGTGAATGGTAACTAAATCGATAGAATCTTTACGTAGATCAATATAGATCTAACCATCGACCTCTCCTCATGTATTCAGTAATTCTGTAAAAGTCGCAATCCAGTAATTTCAAATATATCGTCGCAACTTCTTGTCATAATATGTATTTTGATTGTTCTCTTTTCTCACTTCTTTTCTCTCTTCTCCAAGATGCGATAAATACATTATTTTTATTATTATAAACTACAATTTAGTATCACGGGAGCTAACGCTAAGACTACCTTAACTTAAGGAACATTGCTAAGTGTGAATGGTAACTAAATCGATAGAATCTTTACGTAGATCAATATAGATCTAACCATCGACCTCTCCTCATGTATTCAGTAATTCTGTAAAAGTCGCAATCCAGTAATTTCAAATATATCGTCGCAACTTCTTGTCATAATATGTATTTTGATTGTTCTCTTTTCTCACTTCTTTTCTCTCTTCTCCAAGATGCGATAAATACATTATTTTTATTATTATAAACTACAATTTAGTATCACGGGAGCTAACGCTAAGACTACCTTAACTTAAGGAACATTGCTAAGTGTGAATGGTAACTAAATCGATAGAATCTTTACGTAGATCAATATAGATCTAACTATTGTAGCATCGACCTCTAATCATGTATTTAGTAATTCTGTAAAAGTTGCAATCCAGTAATTTCAAATATATCGTCGCAACTTCTTGTCATAATATGTATTTTGATTGTTCTCTTTTCTAACTTCTTTTCTCTCTTCTCCAAGATGCGATAAATACATTATTTTTAATATTATAAACTACAATATAGTATCACGGGAGCTAACGCTAAGACTACCTTAACTTAAGGAACATTGCTAAGTGTGAATGGTAACTAAATCGATAGAATCTTTACGTAGATCAATATAGATCTAACCATCGACCTCTCCTCATGTATTCAGTAATTCTGTAAAAGTTGCAATCCAGTAATTTCAACTATATCGTCTCAACTTCTTGTCATAATATGTATTTTGATTGTTCTCTTTTCTAACTTCTTTTCTCTCTTCTCCAAGATGCGATAAATACATTATTTTTATTATTATAAACTACAATATGGTATCACGGGAGCTAACGCTAAGACTACCTTAACTTAAGGAACATTGCTAAGTGTGAATGGTAACTAAATCGATAGAATCTTTACGTAGATCAATATAGATCTAACCATCGACCTCTCCTCATGTATTCAGTAATTCTGTAAAAGTCGCAATCCAGTAATTTCAAATATATCGTCGCAACTTCTTGTCATAATATGTATTTTGATTGTTCTCTTTTCTCACTTCTTTTCTCTCTTCTCCAAGATGCGATAAATACATTATTTTTATTATTATAAACTACAATTTAGTATCATGGGAGCTAACGCTAAGACTACCTTAACTTAAGGAACATTGCTAAGTGTGAATGGTAACTAAATCGATAGAATCTTTACGTAGATCAATATAGATCTAACCATCGACCTCTCCTCATGTATTCAGTAATTCTGTAAAAGTCGCAATCCAGTAATTTCAAATATATCGTCGCAACTTCTTGTCATAATATGTATTTTGATTGTTCTCTTTTCTCACTTCTTTTCTCTCTTCTCCAAGATGCGATAAATACATTATTTTTATTATTATAAACTACAATTTAGTATCATGGGAGCTAACGCTAAGACTACCTTAACTTAAGGAACATTGCTAAGTGTGAATGGTAACTAAATCGATAGAATCTTTACGTAGATCAATATAGATCTAACCATCGACCTCTCCTCATGTATTCAGTAATTCTGTAAAAGTTGCAATCCAGTAATTTCAACTATATCGTCTCAACTTCTTGTCATAATATGTATTTTGATTGTTCTCTTTTCTAACTTCTTTTCTCTCTTCTCCAAGATGCGATAAATACATTATTTTTATTATTATAAACTACAATATGGTATCACGGGAGCTAACGCTAAGACTACCTTAACTTAAGGAACATTGCTAAGTGTGAATGGTAACTAAATCGATAGAATCTTTACGTAGATCAATATAGATCTAACCATCGACCTCTCCTCATGTATTCAGTAATTCTGTAAAAGTCGCAATCCAGTAATTTCAAATATATCGTCGCAACTTCTTGTCATAATATGTATTTTGATTGTTCTCTTTTCTCACTTCTTTTCTCTCTTCTCCAAGATGCGATAAATACATTATTTTTATTATTATAAACTACAATTTAGTATCACAGGAGCTAACGCTAAGACTACCTTAACTTAAGGAACATTGCTAAGTGTGAATGGTAACTAAATCGATAGAATCTTTACGTAGATCAATATAGATCTAACTATTGTAGCATCGACCTCTAATCATGCATTTAGTAATTCTGTAAAAGTTGCAATATAGTAATTTCAAATATATCGTCGCAACTTCTTGTCATAATATGTATTTTGATTGTTCTCTTTTCTCACTTCTTTTCTCTCTTCTCCAAGATGCGATAAATACATTATTTTTATTATTATAAACTACAATATAGTATCACGGGAGCTAACGCTAAGACTACCTTAACTTAAGGAACACTGCTAAGTGTGAATGGTAACTAAATCGATAGAATCTTTACGTAGATCAATATAGATCTAACCATCGACCTCTCCTCATGTATTCAGTAATTCTGTAAAAGTCGCAATCCAGTAATTTCAAATATATCGTCGCAACTTCTTGTCATAATATGTATTTTGATTGTTCTCTTTTCTCACTTCTTTTCTCTCTTCTCCAAGATGCGATAAATACATTATTTTTATTATTATAAACTACAATTTAGTATCACGGGAGCTAACGCTAAGACTACCTTAACTTAAGGAACATTGCTAAGTGTGAATGGTAACTAAATCGATAGAATCTTTACGTAGATCAATATAGATCTAACCATCGACCTCTCCTCATGTATTCAGTAATTCTGTAAAAGTCGCAATCCAGTAATTTCAAATATATCGTCGCAACTTCTTGTCATAATATGTATTTTGATTGTTCTCTTTTCTCACTTCTTTTCTCTCTTCTCCAAGATGCGATAAATACATTATTTTTATTATTATAAACTACAATTTAGTATCACGGGAGCTAACGCTAAGACTACCTTAACTTAAGGAACATTGCTAAGTGTGAATGGTAACTAAATCGATAGAATCTTTACGTAGATCAATATAGATCTAACTATTGTAGCATCGACCTCTAATCATGTATTTAGTAATTCTGTAAAAGTTGCAATCCAGTAATTTCAAATATATCGTCGCAACTTCTTGTCATAATATGTATTTTGATTGTTCTCTTTTCTAACTTCTTTTCTCTCTTCTCCAAGATGCGATAAATACATTATTTTTATTATTATAAACTACAATATAGTATCACGGGAGCTAACGCTAAGACTACCTTAACTTAAGGAACATTGCTAAGTGTGAATGGTAACTAAATCGATAGAATCTTTACGTAGATCAATATAGATCTAACCATCGACCTCTCCACATGTATTCAGTAATTCTGTAAAAGTTGCAATCCAGTAATTTCAACTATATCGTCTCAACTTCTTGTCATAATATGTATTTTGATTGTTCTCTTTTCTAACTTCTTTTCTCTCTTCTCCAAGATGCGATAAATACATTATTTTTATTATTATAAACTACAATATAGTATCACGGGAGCTAACGCTAAGACTACCTTAACTTAAGGAACATTGCTAAGTGTGAATGGTAACTAAATGGATAGAATCTTTACGTAGATCAATATAGATCTAACCATCGACCTCTCCTCATGTATTCAGTAATTCTGTAAAAGTTGCAATCCAGTAATTTCAACTATATCGTCTCAACTTCTTGTCATAATATGTATTTTGATTGTTCTCTTTTCTAACTTCTTTTCTCTCTTCTCCAAGATGCGATAAATACATTATTTTTATTATTATAAACTACAATATGGTATCACGGGAGCTAACGCTAAGACTACCTTAACTTAAGGAACATTGCTAAGTGTGAATGGTAACTAAATCGATAGAATCTTTACGTAGATCAATATAGATCTAACCATCGACCTCTCCTCATGTATTCAGTAATTCTGTAAAAGTCGCAATCCAGTAATTTCAAATATATCGTCGCAACTTCTTGTCATAATATGTATTTTGATTGTTCTCTTTTCTCACTTCTTTTCTCTCTTCTCCAAGATGCGATAAATACATTATTTTTATTATTATAAACTACAATTTAGTATCATGGGAGCTAACGCTAAGACTACCTTAACTTAAGGAACATTGCTAAGTGTGAATGGTAACTAAATCGATAGAATCTTTACGTAGATCAATATAGATCTAACTATTGTAGCATCGACCTCTAATCATGCATTTAGTAATTCTCTAAAAGTTGCAATCCAGTAATTTCAAATATATCGTCGCAACTTCTTGTCATAAAATGTATTTTGATTGTTCTCTTTTCTCACTTCTTTTCTCTCTTCTCCAAGATGCGATAAATACATTATTTTTATTATTATAAACTACAATATAGTATCACGGGAGCTAACGCTAAGACTACCTTAACTTAAGGAACATTGCTAAGTGTGAATGGTAACTAAATCGATAGAATCTTTACGTAGATCAATATAGATCTAACCATCGACCTCTCCTCATGCATTTAGTAATTCTGTAAAAGTTGCAATCCAGTAATTTCAAATATATCGTCGCAACTTCTTGTCATAATATGTATTTTGATTGTTCTCTTTTCTCACTTCTTTTCTCTCTTCTCCAAGATGCGATAAATACATTATTTTTATTATTATAAACTACAATTTAGTATCACGGGAGCTAACACTAAGACTACCTTAACTTAAGGAACATTGCTAAGTGTGAATGGTAACTAAATCGATAGAATCTTTACGTAGATCAATATAGATCTAACTATTGTAGCATCGAACTCTAATCATGCATTTAGTAATTCTGTAAAAGTTGCAATATAGTAATTTCAAATATATCGTCGCAACTTCTTGTCATAATATGTATTTTGATTGTTCTCTTTTCTCACTTCTTTTCTCTCTTCTCCAAGATGCGATAAATACATTATTTTTATTATTATAAACTACAATATAGTATCACGGGAGCTAACGCTAAGACTACCTTAACTTAAGGAACATTGCTAAGTGTGAATGGTAACTAAATCGATAGAATCTTTACGTAGATCAATATAGATCTAACCATCGACCTCTCCTCATGTATTCAGTAATTCTGTAAAAGTCGCAATCCAGTAATTTCAAATATATCGTCGCAACTTCTTGTCATAATATGTATTTTGATTGTTCTCTTTTCTCACTTCTTTTCTCTCTTCTCCAAGATGCGATAAATACATTATTTTTATTATTATAAACTACAATTTAGTATCATCGGAGCTAACGCTAAGACTACCTTAACTTAAGGAACATTGCTAAGTGTGAATGGTAACTAAATCGATAGAATCTTTACGTAGATCAATATAGATCTAACTATTGTAGCATCGACCTCTAATCATGCATTTAGTAATTCTGTAAAAGTTGCAATCCAGTAATTTCAAATATATCGTCGCAACTTCTTGTCATATGTATTTTGATTGTTCTCTTTTCTCACTTCTTTTCTCTCTTCTCCAAGATGCGATAAATACATTATTTTTATTATTATAAACTACAATTTAGTATCACGGGAGCTAACGCTAAGACTACCTTAACTTAAGGAACATTGCTAAGTGTGAATGGTAACTAAATCGATAGAATCTTTACGTAGATCAATATAGATCTAACTATTGTAGCATCGACCTCTAATCATGCATTTAGTAATTCTGTAAAAGTTGCAATCCAGTAATTTCAAATATATCGTCGCAACTTCTTGTCATAATATGTATTTTGATTGTTCTCTTTTCTCACTTCTTTTCTCTCTTCTCCAAGATGCGATAAATACATTATTTTTATTATTATAAACTACAATATAGTATCACGGGAGCTAACGCTAAGACTACCTTAACTTAAGGAACATTGCTAAGTGTGAATGGTAACTAAATCGATAGAATCTTTACGTAGATCAATATAGATCTAACCATCGACCTCTCCTCATGCATTTAGTAATTCTGTAAAAGTTGCAATCCAGTAATTTCAAATATATCGTCGCAACTTCTTGTCATAATATGTATTTTGATTGTTCTCTTTTCTCACTTCTTTTCTCTCTTCTCCAAGATGCGATAAATACATTATTTTTATTATTATAAACTACAATATAGTATCACGGGAGCTAACGCTAAGACTACCTTAACTTAAGGAACATTGCTAAGTGTGAATGGTAACTAAATCGATAGAATCTTTACGTAGATCAATATAGATCTAACCATCGACCTCTCCTCATGTATTCAGTAATTCTGTAAAAGTCGCAATCCAGTAATTTCAAATATATCGTCGCAACTTCTTGTCATAATATGTATTTTGATTGTTCTCTTTTCTCACTTCTTTTCTCTCTTCTCCAAGATGCGATAAATACATTATTTTTATTATTATAAACTACAATTTAGTATCACGGGAGCTAACGCTAAGACTACCTTAACTTAAGGAACATTGCTAAGTGTGAATGGTAACTAAATCGATAGAATCTTTACGTAGATCAATATAGATCTAACTATTGTAGCATCGACCTCTAATCATGCATTTAGTAATTCTGTAAAAGTTGCAATATAGTAATTTCAAATATATCGTCGCAACTTCTTGTCATAATATGTATTTTGATTGTTCTCTTTTCTCACTTCTTTTCTCTCTTCTCCAAGATGCGATAAATACATTATTTTTATTATTATAAACTACAATATAGTATCACGGGAGCTAACGCTAAGACTACCTTAACTTAAGGAACATTGCTAAGTGTGAATGGTAACTAAATCGATAGAATCTTTACGTAGATCAATATAGATCTAACCATCGACCTCTCCTCATGTATTCAGTAATTCTGTAAAAGTCGCAATCCAGTAATTTCAAATATATCGTCGCAACTTCTTGTCATAATATGTATTTTGATTGTTCTCTTTTCTCACTTCTTTTCTCTCTTCTCCAAGATGCGATAAATACATTATTTTTATTATTATAAACTACAATTTAGTATCATCGGAGCTAACGCTAAGACTACCTTAACTTAAGGAACATTGCTAAGTGTGAATGGTAACTAAATCGATAGAATCTTTACGTAGATCAATATAGATCTAACTATTGTAGCATCGACCTCTAATCATGCATTTAGTAATTCTGTAAAAGTTGCAATCCAGTAATTTCAAATATATCGTCGCAACTTCTTGTCATATGTATTTTGATTGTTCTCTTTTCTCACTTCTTTTCTCTCTTCTCCAAGATGCGATAAATACATTATTTTTATTATTATAAACTACAATTTAGTATCACGGGAGCTAACGCTAAGACTACCTTAACTTAAGGAACATTGCTAAGTGTGAATGGTAACTAAATCGATAGAATCTTTACGTAGATCAATATAGATCTAACTATTGTAGCATCGACCTCTAATCATGCATTTAGTAATTCTGTAAAAGTTGCAATCCAGTAATTTCAAATATATCGTCGCAACTTCTTGTCATAATATGTATTTTGATTGTTCTCTTTTCTCTCTTCTCCAAGATGCGATAAATATATTACTATTATTATAAACTACAATATAGTATCACGGGAACTACCGCTAAGACTATCTCAACTAAAGAAACTTTGCTAAGTATGAATGGTAACTGAATCAATATATTCTTTATGTAGATCAATAGTGTCAAGGAAGCTAACGCTAATGCACCGTTACATTTGCCTTACGTGCCTACGCCGTAACCCCCTCCGCCGCGTGTCCGACGCGGCGGAGAGGGGTTACGGCGTAAGATAGAATGAATAAGTAGATCAATATAGTGTCACGGGAATTAACGCTAAGATTACCTTCGATAGGAACTTTGCTACGTGTGAATGGTAACTGAATCGATAGAATAAATAAGTAGACCAATATAGTAACAGGGGTTTATATTTTCATTATTAGTAGTTTCTCCGTTCATGATTTAAGTTTCAAGTCAATTGGATCATTTTGAGCTTACAAGGGAATGCTAAGAACTCACCATGGAGTTATGATTAATGACATATATCACTGGAATCGGAATGAAATTCTGACAGGATCTCCGTTGAGTCTACTTGCCACGAGCTTCTGGTATTCGAGAAAATCGATAACGAAAACCCGAATATTGAAGTCATGAATACGACTATCTTGATATGGATAGCCATATCAACCCGGTTTTCAGTTCCAATCCACTGCAGTAGAAGTGTCGGTGACATTGAAGATGAAAACCGAGTTGATATGGCTGTCCATATCAAGAAAGTCGTGTTTATGCCTTCAATATTCGGGTTTTCGTTATCGATTTTCTCAAATACCAGAAGCTCGTGGCAAGTAGACTCGACGGATATCCAGTCAGAATTTGATACTGATCCCAGTGAACTATGTCACTAATCATATCTCCATGGTGAGTTCATAGCATTTCCTTGTTAAATATGAAGTAAAAAGTGGAACGTTACCCTGCGAGGGCGCGGCATGAGCGTAACCTACATATCGAAAGCTGTTGACGTTCTACGACAGGTGTACCGGACGTTGGCGAGGTACAGGGAGACTGGACCGTCCCCGGAGAGGAATAAAGCCCAAGGTGGCCAAAGGTCGTCGTGGCTGTGAAAAACAGAATCGGCCGCACCGCTCGACAAAGAAGCTGGCTCTGGACTTCAATATGGGCCCCGGATCCATGGGGAAACTGGCGACGGAGAAACTGAATATGACCCAGTAACGTGTGAGAAAAGCGGCCATCCTCATTGGGAAGAACCTCAAGAAGTGTCGCGTCGTCCTCACTCGCACGCACCCCCTGGCCGCACCTCGCAATCATGATCTCCGAAGAGAAGATGTTCACCGTGCAAGCCAACTACAACCCCCATAGTCACCAAGTACTTACTGCGGACCCCAAGGTAGCTAACTGCAATGGTCAGATTGCCCATGCCACCTCCCAAACCTTGTAAACTAATGGTTTTGATAGCGATGTGCGCCTCCGTAAGATACACCTGGTTTTTGTGACTCCGGGCGCCACAATCAAAAACGAGTGCTACTTAGAGAAGATAGTCAAGGACGCCCAGCTCCCCTGCGGCCGTTCCCACTTAGGAAATTCATCGTAGACCTTATCGTATCGTATCATATCTTATCTTATCGTAGCATCATCATCATCGTATCGTAGCACGATGGAGCACCAGTTTATATGGCAAATTTCGTCAAGGTGTGGTGAAAGGAGCAGTTTCTCGACTTCATTCGAGGAGCTTAGTGGCTGCCTCCTAGCCCGATCTCAGTCCCCTGGTCTGTTCAGTCTGGGGCGCCTTGAAGGGATGATCCTGTGCTATTCCCCATAGAATCATTAAGTATAAGTATCTATAGATCAATATAGCATCACGGGAACTAACGCGAAGACAACCTTAACTAAAGAAACTTTGCTAAGTATGTACAGGGTGCGTGAAAATTACTTGGACTCGGTTGCATCCGGTCCACTCACAGCTAATCGATATTTCCCAACACCAGTCGCACTATCATGATGGCTGATCTTTCGTATAAAACCCTTCGAGGTTTCAAACCGATTAGTCTAGTTAGTCAGCATTGATGAATGCAAACCCAAAGAGAGCTGCGATCCTGAATCTCTATCGCGAAGGAATCCAGCCCTCCGACATCATCGTTCGACTCAACGCTCCTAAGAGAATCGTCTACCACGCCATCCGACAGTACCACTAACTCGGCACAGAAGATGACCGTCGTGTGCGAGGAATACCGGTGTCCGTAACTTCACCCCAGAACTGAGAGAGAATTCTCCAGAAGATCTACTGTAACCCTAAGCGGTGCATGGGTGGAATCGCTTGAAAGCTCGGTATCTCTGATTTCTTTATTCGTAACATCGTCAAATGTTGCCTGATGTAGCACGTATACATGTATTATAAACTGCTTGGTTTGACCGATCCTCAGATCAATCTACGCATAATGCGATGCCCTTTCCTTCTTGACCGGTGTCGCATTTACGAACATTTCGCCGCTTCCTTTGTTGGTAAAAAGTTCTTCAACCTCGATTGTCTATTTTCTCCAATTCAATTCAATTCAATCAATTCTCTGAACAGCACAATCATCACTCACGATGCCAAGGAATCTACCAAACTGGGTGGCATCACCAGTCAACCTCGCATCCTGCCTATGGGAAGGTGTTTACGGGTTTCATCTCCAATGGTCGGATCCCTCTCGTCTTTGTGAGCCCAGACGGTAAGGTGAACCAGAACTACTAAATCAATTACATTCTGAAAGCCACACTCTTCCCCTGGATCAAGTCTCACCTAGGTCGGAGCTTTTGGACTCAGCAGCAGGGCGGAGGAAACAGCCAAAGCCAAGACCAAGGGGTTTGGTGAGAATATTCCCGACAACATCACTCCCAAGGAATGACCCCATCTCACCTGACTTGAATCCCTTGAACCTCAGTGCCAGGGGTTCTGGAGAGCAAGATCTCTACTACCAAGTATTGGACTCTGGCAAGTCAGAAGTCGGCTCCCCTCCGAGCATGGAACAAACTCAACGACAACTACCTCCGTAAAATGTCTTCGAGAAGTTCCTACGGGCTTGTATTAACGCGAAAAGGGGGCATATCAAAATCCATTGACATACTTTTGTTACTAATGAATTGAATAAATAATGGTATGAAACTGGTTGCTCAACTCGCGTTCTAAGGGGAGATACAGATAACAGTTGGAGTCCAAGTAATTATCACGCACCCTGTATGATAGAACTAACGCTAAGATTTCGAAAGTCACACACGCTGACGGGTACGTAGATAAGATGAACTATCAGAATCATGAATTGTAAAACGTTAAGACACCGGCTCAGTAAGATTCGAGGGTTGTGCCAGTGACCCCGGACATCGACCTCACCGATTTGGCCCAAAATTTTTTTATGGATACCCCATGGGTCCCCATCACAAAATGGGTATTCATTTGGGCGGGTTCCTTGAAACACAGATGTGACGGGTTTTCGAATTTTGAAAACTCGATTTTCACCAAAAAAAAATGGAGCGACCTAGGACCAATGTTAGTGTCGATTAATTATAAGTATAAATAGACAACAAAAACTGGCTATACGACGGTCCGGAGATCCGATCGCAAACTGATTTTTTTGCCTTCTCAAAACATTCAAAAATTAATTAAAATTTCAAAACGAAAAAGTGCAGTCCAGTTTTTGACTCATATTATAGAGCAAACAATTCCGCGTCGAATCCCCCCTCATGTTTGTACTCATATTGAAGAGCTCGTCAAGTAGAACAACTTTCATGTTGAACGTTTTGCCTGAAACTCATGTACAAGAGAGTTTCACACGTTTTCATGCTAATTTTGAGTAAAACGAAAATAAAATATTTTTAAAACGAAAAAGTGCAGTCCAATTTTTACCTCATCTTATAGAGCAAAAAATTCCGCGTCGAATAAAGGGAAAAAATGAAAAATCGAAGGACCCGTCTTTTGAGATAAATGAACCTGAAGTTGACCAGAAAATATTTTTGTTTTCAAACCCCCTCGTGTTTGTACTCAAATTTAAGAGCTCGTCGAGTATAACAACTTTCATGTTGAGCATTTTGTTTGAAACGCATGCACAAGAGAAATACATGAGTTTAATTAATTCACACCGTTTTTCAAACAAGTTTGAGTAAAACAATAAACAATAACAATAGTAAATATTTTTTGTGCACAAAATGCTTCCGCCAATATTGTAGAACTCAAAAATCCATACTTAGTTTGTTGTTTCACGAAAAAAATTTTAGTATACTGAAAAATAAGGACTCGAAAATGGTCTTGGAAAAAAAGTTGTCGGATCCTTGCCATGTATATGCTCATTTTAAAGTACTCGTCGAGTACGTCATTTCTCATGTTGGTCGTATTCTATGAAAGTCGTTTGTTCTCAAGATACAAGCGATCGAAATGATTTGGATCCAATAAATTTTAATTCATGTATTTCTCTTGTAAATGAGTTTCAGACAAAACGTTCAACATAAAAGTTGTTCTACTCGACGAGCTCTTCAATATGAGTACAGACATGAGGGGTTTGAAAGCAATAATATTTTCGGGTCACCTTCAGGTCCATTTAACTCAAAAGACGGGTCCTTCGATTTTTGATTTTTTTCACTTATTCGACGCGGAATTTTTTGCTCTATAAGATGAAGCAAAAATTGGACTGCACTTTTTTTGTTTTAAAATTTTAATTAATTTTTGAATGTTTTGAGAAGGTTAAAAAATCAGTTTGCGATCGGATCTCCGAACCGCCGTATAGCCAGTTTTTGTTGTCTATTTATACTTATAATTAATCGACACTAACATTGGTCCTAGGTCGCTCTATTTTTTTTCGGTGAAAATCGAGTTTTCAAAATTCGAAAACCCGTCACATCTGTGTTTCAAGGAACCAGCTCAAATGAATACCCATTTTGTGATGGGGGCCCATGGGGGTATCCATAAAAAATTTTTGGACCAAATCGGTGAGGTCGATGTCCGGCACTTCCTGGAATCTCACTGAGCCGATGTCTTAAATGAAACGCGACAGCACAATTCATAATTGGACGAAATTTTTAGGAAAAGATTTCGAAAGTGGCACACGCTGACGCATACGCAACTCACACACGCAACGCGTGGTGCAGTGAGTGGTTGGTTAGGCCAAATTAATGAACTCGCTTTCGTTTTTAGCTAATTTGGAAGCCATAACGATGTACGCGTGGTCGGAGGTTGTTCGCATCGTGTTCTCCGTATGCCATTTGGTAAACGTATGCAGAAAAAACACAAGCATAAAGCTATAATCTCGGAAAAAAGGACATTTGACCGTTTGTAACTTCAATCGATATTTAAATGAGTTGTAGGCATTTTTTTTCAAAAAGTTGTCCGATAGTTTACCTAATTCGCCTATGCTGAAGCTAATGCCGAAAACCGCATGGCTCTATCTTCAGCGGTAGCTGAGGATTGAGCTGCCCCAAAAAAGGCTTATTAACTTCTATATATATGGGAAGTTGTTAAGATTAACGCTAAGAATACCTTAACTAAATGAATAGTAACTGTATCGATAGAATGTATAAGTAGATCAATATAGTGTCACGAGAACTAACGCTAACACTACCTTAACTAAACGAACTTTGCTAAGTGTGAGTGGTAACTGAATCGATAGAATCTTTAAGTAGATAAATATACTCAGGTGTTTGAATCCTTGCATGATCCAAGTAAAATTCGTGCAATTAATGGCATGATCATGCATGGAATATACTCGAATCATGCATGGATTCTGTCATTCCATGCATGATCACGGAAAATTCGTGCATGAACACGGAAGATCCATGCATGATCACGAACCACGGATATTCCATGCATGATCATGCATGGAATGTCGAATCATGCATGATTATACTTCTATTCGTGATCATGCAAGGATTTAAACACCAGAGTAGTATCACGTATCAATAGTAGTATCAGAGTAGTATCACGGGAACTAAAGCTAAGATTTCGAAAGTCACGCACGCTGACGCATACATAGATAAGATGAACTATCAGAATCAATGAATCGTAAAACTTTAAATGAAACGCGAAAGCACAATTCATACAGCTACGAAATGTTTAGTGAAAGATTTCGAAAGCGACGCTGAGCCATACGCAACGCGTGGTGCAGTGAGTGGTTCGTTAGGTCAAATGAATGAACACGCTTTCGTTTTTGCCTAATTTGCACGCCTTAACGATGTAAGCGTGGTCGGAGGTTGTTCGCATCGTGTTCTCCGTATGCGATTTGGTAAACCTACACAGAAAAACACAAGCATAAAGCTATAATCTCGGAAATAAGGGCATTTGACCGTTTAACACTTCAATCGATATTTAAATGAGTTTTAGGCATTTTTTCAAAAAGTTGTCCGAAAGTTTACCTAATTCGCCTATGCTGCATCTAATGTCGCAAACCGCATGGCTCTAACTTCAAAGGGACGGGAGAAAACGTGACGTGAAAAAAAACACTATTTAACTTCTATACATATGGGATATGGGATAATACTATATTATAGTAATGGCCCCCATCCAGGGATAGCCTGAAGGTATAGTGATGATATGAATACTATGAATGAAGAAAAGAAATAAGAATTTAGCACTAAACCCCACGATTGAATTGGCTTTCTTTCGAATGAAGCGAGCACACGCGACGCGTGTGCGACGCGTCGCGTGTAAAATGTTTAAGTGCAAAATTAAGGCGTAAATCGATGAAATTGCGATCGGAGGTTGTCGCATCGTGTTCCCCGTATGCTAATTGGTAAACGTACACAGAAAAACACAAGCATAAAGCTATAATCTCGGAATAAAGCATGTTTAACGTTTTTAACTTCAATCGATATTTAAATGAGTTTTAGGCATTTTTTTCAAAAAGTTGTCCGATTGTTTTCTTAATTCGCCGATGCTGAATCTAATGGCGCAAACCGCAAGTCGCTAGCTTCAACGGTGTTCGTGAAAACGTGACGCAAAAAAAACCCACTTAATCTTCTATACATAAGGGGATTATAATATCATTTTTCTTGCATTTCTCATTTTTCATGTTTCTGAACCACATAATTTAAGGATAAATATTGTAATACTATGTTGGATACTTACATATTATTGTAAGCGTCAAAAGGTGAATGAACGTTTGTATGCTATTTTATTCGAATGTAAGGGAAATTACTCCAAACGAAGAATCGATCTCAAACGAAATATGAAATTCTTCACCTATTTCATTACAGAGTAGTCTGGTTCCTACAGAGTCTACAGAGTAGTCATTTTTCATTGAAAAGCATAAAAAGCAGACAAGCGAAGGAGCATTAATTTTGAGAGAGTATATATTTTCAAACAAAATTCCATCGCAAATTCATTCATTCGAAATTGAAAATTTGTAATTTAAAAATTCAAATTCCGTAAGGGACAGAATGCTGTGATTACTAGATTAGACACATGAGATACCACGAATTGTAAAACTTACCTCTATCTCCATTTCTATCTCTCTAACAATAAGAGAAAGTCTGTACGTCTCCATAATGGAAAGGCTTGGGAAGGGGGAGATGCATGGCTCATATTCAGAAAACTCGTGATAAAGAATTTTCGTTTTAAAAACAATTTTTAACAATAACCATTAATGATATGGATGAGAAAAAAATCAGCATAAGGTAATGGACATAAAAGGATTCGAACCTAAACCATTTGAGAAGTTTCTGATTTTAAGGTCGCGAACATCCTACGAACATTGGCATCTTCATTTTTGTGAATTCTCGAATTTTCGAACAATTTTAAGAGGAAAAGAACTGTTAATGCATTGTAATAAAATCTGATTTAATCTAATTTGCATGCCTGTTTTCTCTTTTCTAGTACTTACTTCTTCCAACCATTTTTATAATTCACACTGGCTCAGATCGGTAGCTCACAATAAGATGGTAAGGATTGTTGAAATCGTTTTTATATATTTTTATATTGTTGAATATATTAATTATATTAAAGTTAGAATTTAATTTATAGAATATATTTATCATACTAATAAATTATATATTAAGTCCTTAAAGGTGGTGTCCCACGAATATTTTCGTGAATAAACTGTAAAGACAGGATGGTAGCGAAAGTCATATAAGTCACCACATACTATTTCTTTTATAATGATTCTGCGTATTGATTGGCATAATCACGATTGAAAGATGATCAATAGTGCAGGGAATGGAGAAAGGGAGATGGGAAGGGGCCTAATGAGAGGGCAAAGGTTGAGTGCCGGTCGCAAACTGAACATAAACACACTTTTTACTTACAGTATATTTATGAGGGGGCTCATTCCCATCGTGGTAGGAGCCAATCATTCTTTTCGTGTGTCCCCATCTTTAACAACAATCGTCTCTGCTTCGTCTATAATCAATAAAAGGAACGATGATGAATCACTAAATGGAGTAAGTTGTTAGAGTAGGGAAAGATGTCTCACTCGAGTGGAATCGTACTTTAACGCTGCGTAGTCTCTTTGTAGTCTTTAATGCCTATCACAGTATTCTGGTCCAAGCCATTTTTCTTCCAAAGCAAGACAAAGGAGAGACCGTTGTATTCGAGAGAGTTTGTATGTTGAGCGGTCGTTCTTGCTTTGAAAGTCATGAGAACGCTGTGCTATGATGATCATGCTTTGTGCTCTGCATACATATCGGAATAGCTTTTGCACTAGCAATATTTTAGTGAGATTGTAATTGATTTGGTGATCATAATCACGAAAAGAATAGGAATTAAATGAAAGAGGTGTGCAAAACGAGGAGACTGTTCGCTACTTTTCGAACTTTGAACAGAGATTTACCTAATAAATTTGAATATTTGAGGTCGAAACCAAGCTCTCCACTGCCGTTCATGGAGTGAAGCAGCTTCGTGAGAAGGTTGACCTAGTCAAACGAGCCATAGATATCGAGAAGAACCGAGAGACTAAGCTCCACAATCAGATAGCTATGGTACGATCGATAAATCAATATACAGTAATCCCTAATGTTTTCCGTTCAGGAACGTGCTCGCATCCTTGAACTATCTGATGAAGTGAGGAGAGGCAGAACAAGAGAAGCAGAGTACGCTAATGGTATTTATGCCTGGGTTGAGTTACTGCAAGAGAGAAAGAAGGAGGTAGAGATTGATCTTTGATCTTTGATCTTTCGTCTTTGATATCTGATCTTTGATCTCTCAAGATTCTCGCCAACTCTGCTGTACACTCATCGATGAATACAACTTTGCCTTCGCTTCTCAAATCAATCGATAACCTTCTAGATGATCTGCACATCAAAAGGTTTCTATAGATAAATTTGTCAAAATTGTAAATAAATAATTATATTATATAATAATGTTTTAAAATACGACTATTAAAGACGTCATGTCGATGAGATTATTGCTCTGTCCGAGAGAAGACTTCAGGCCAGTCATGTAAGGAATCCACTATTCAGTTTATGAATAACAGGAGAGAAATTAGTTTATGTGATAACTAATTATAGATTGATTATACCTTACTTATTTATCGATTAGATGATTCTACTCTAATCTAAAATAATGAACAGAAATTTTCTCAATGCCACATAGCTTTAAAAGCGTGCTCGGCCCTTAATCCACCCCCAATTTTTGGCTCCACAACAAATCCGGGCTTCTACAGTAGTACCTCATTTAAACAATATGTTCAATACGAAATGCTATATCTCTGGTTTTGCGTGAATTAGGAATCGTTGACAGAGGCAACTGTTTTATTTTCATGTGGAATTTGCCGAGATTCGCAAAGCCATCGAAAACTCGCGTGAGCGCCGTGAATTCTTCAAGAATACCAAGAAGTTGGTGATTAGATTGGTGTGATACCGTAACCATGATCAGATACAGTAACCCTGACCAGATACAGTAGCCCCGGTCGCATTTCAGACTGATCGGCAAAGAAGCTGCGGCTGAACGTGCTAAAGCCGAGCAAGAGTTGAGTGAAGTCGAGAGGAAGTTGGCTATTCTCAAGGTACTGTAGGCGAACATACAGTATCCCTACCGTATTCACTTTCTAATCTGCGGTTACTGTAGTCTAATTACCGTAATCTTATACGGTGCAATATTTTTTATGAAATCACGAAATATGGTTTTTATATTAATGTAACTATTTATAGTTATGTTATTATAAAATATTTCATCTGGCTAGGATTGTGGGTTCGACTCCTTTTGTCAATAATATTCCAACATGTATGAACTATGTTTCAACGAGCCGACCCAGCAATGACTGGGGAATGACTCACAATCAATTCAATTAATATTAGGAAGAAGTCATTGCTCTCGCTTCAATTCAACCTGAGACCAGACAGAATATCGTATCGAATTCGACTACAACAGTCACCACAAACAGCACGGAGAGGCACATCGTCATTGGTGAGATTCATACAAATTTTATTAATTTCAAAATTGTTTCGTAAAACATAATTTGAAATTGTTCAATATGCCCTAACTATTCAATCTTCCTGGTATATGAGATAGTGTCCAAAGTGAATTCTGGGAGAAAATAGAATATGTTTCAAGAATGCGTTGTATTTCCGATCGCAGCGCAAAGTACGATTCATGGATCACATTTTGAAGATTATGCCAAAAAATGATTTTGAGTAATATTATTTTAAGAATCGTCAACTAGTCACAGTAAGACCATTGTCTCTCAATCAATCGATAACTTTCTTCCGCTTCCTGAATCTCTACCCATTTCGACACCGTCTCAGGTACTTATCAAACGCACTTACTTAAGTTTTAAGTACTAAGTCGAAGTTAAGGTCTCCGTTCTTCACTCTGACTTTAGCTGCTGCAATTGTTCATGTCATGAATGTGGTCCTGGAAGTCAGGTCAGTCACTCTTTTCTTATCCCCTGAACCCCACAAAGACGTCCGAAAGGGGAATTGGTAATGACCAGATAACGAGGTGAAGTAGGTCCGAGGAATAGATCAGGCCCTAAGGATTGAATTGGCCTTGAACTATCAGGGAGAATTTAACTTCTTCTAGTCATGTTATTTTAAAACTTCAACTTGAAACAGTTTCCTTGTCACTATATTGAAAAACGAATAAATCAATGGACTATTTTTCAGTGTGATGATCATTCTTACAAGTCATCAGATCAGAGACAAACTGAACCCAACGAGATTTCTGCCAGAACGTTCCGGAACATTATCGAGGTAAGATGAGAGATCAAAGATCAAAGACCAAACTACATTTTGAATCATTGCAGACTATTCGTCAATGTCGAGGCGGTGCTGTGGCAAAGCATTGAAGTGACTGTACTGAGTAGATCAATATCGATTTTTTACCAAAATCGATTTATTGATCGCTCAATCGATTGTCTTTCATCCATAGATAGCATAAAACGTCACTTCCACTTCAAAGTCTTTTTATGATAATTGTAATAAACAAAATAAAATAACAGATAATAATGATGAGTATCCATGAAGTATCATCCCAGAAAATTTCAATCTCTTTCATCTCTACCGCGCATAAAATGTCTAGTGTGATATATTATTGATTGTTTATTGATTGTATTATTGAATGTGATTTATTATTGATAACACACCGTTTTGTAAGGAAACATTTCATTGTACATAGTATTTTATAAATATCATATTTGATCTTCTTTTACTCAAGGATGAGAAATGGCAATACAGTCCGACTCACTCGCTCTCCCTTAATGCAGCCCGCAATAGTTCATGTCGCATCTTTTTTATGAAGAGAATTTAAAAAAAAGGATTTTTCATTAGTTGTTATCGTTGAGTTATCCGATAAGGAAGAGATCAACGCCGCAGAAACTGAAATTATCGGTTGACTTTGGATAGTTTCTCATCCAATTGGTTCTCAGTCAGGGGTTTCTCATACGCTCATAATCAGTCTTCATCCGGTAGACTTCGCTTCGTTTTCAATCGGTTCTCATCCGAAACAACATGAACGGTGATTTCCATTACAGAGAATATACGAATATAGAGAATACACGAATATAGAGAATATATGCGAAACGACATAGCTCTGATAATGCGAATACTGTATAATAATTTATTAAACATTGTATAACCCACAGAAAATATTTTTAAAAAACAACATGTAAATGTATTAGATGCGAAAAGAAGTAATACATTTAGATGAGTAAAATACATAATGATTGTTGATTATTTCTCTGCCTTGCTACCCCACGTTGATACCTGAAAATAGTCATCATTTATCGATTTAAACATTAGCAGTATCTCACTTTGAACACCAACTTATTGTGCTTCTCTTGTAACGCTCTCTGTTCCAATTCCATTGTAGTATTTCTGTTCAATAGTTCTTCTTTATCTTTCAGTAGTTGTTCCTTCTCCTTCAAAAATTCGTCCTTCGCCTTCTTGAATTCTTCATTTTTCTTTTCCAATTTTTCATTTTTCCTCAAAAGTTCTTCAATTTTATTTTCCAATTCTTTGTTTTTCTTCACAAGTTCTTCTATATGCATTCTATTGGCATTAACCTAAAATATGGTAATATTTTTTTAAAGAACAACACTTTCTTTCATGTGATTTTGATTTACAAAGACAAATAAATATAAATATAAATATAAATATAAAAGATCATATAGTTTATCTCCATTTTTAAACTTACAAGATATTTCTCGTGTAATTGAGCAGAGAAAAGACGAAGATTATCCTTTCGGAAGTTAGTTTGTACATTCATTATTCCACTCTCATTAATTCCAACAATTCTCGACCCCGTGTCCAATCTTGAATGGAACAATGTAACAAATTATCCATGAAAACCTTTATAAAGCGAACAATAATATTTTTGGTTCAAATGCGTTTATCCGCTGCATTTGAATTGGCTTCCCGCAATTGAACTGACAAGGGAAGTCTTTTAGTCTCAGTGAGACTTTTGAATTAGAGTATTTTTCCTCGCTAGGTATAGGAAAAAATGTTAGGAGCCAAAAAATAGCTGCTGCCATGCACTGATTTTATATAATTAATTTTAATTTTGTAAATGTTAAAAAAATGTTGAAAAAATCACAAAACGTAGACGACAAGAAGTACATGAAACAAGGAGCCCCTGAAAGAGCCGTGAAAACATAGCGGCGTCAGAAATAATGCATGCGCACTTGAAAATTGCATTTTCACAAAATTAAAATAAATTATAAAAAATCACAAAATTAAAATAAATTATCAACTCTTCATTACTTACAATTAAGTTATAAGGTAACGCTTAAGTTAAGTAATAAAGAATAAGAAAAGTACAGTTAAGTCACGTTAGTTTAGCACGTACAGTAAGGGTGAAACGGAGATTACAGATGCGCCTATGGGGATTCGAACCTGCGCTTAGTTTGGATGGACATCCACTCAAGTTACCAGATATGCGAACATCTTAGTTTCCGAGAAGTGTATTTCGCTATTTATTGAGTAGTCACAGCGTTACACACCACATTTCATACAGTATACTTCGGAATGATCGCTTGCTTGTCAGTTGCACCGTTTCTTAATAATGTAGTAGTCTTTTCCCGGTTTATCCTCTGCTATGATTAAACTAAAATAACGCGTAACGCGTAAGGCAAGTGTAACGACGCAATACAGTTGTATTCAACATTTGGGGGTAATTGTTGGCCAGGGTAATGGGGGAATTATTACCCTCCCGGGAGGGTAAAAATTTGCCAGGCAACTTTCTATACTTCTCCACCTTCTCTAACTTCTCTTGTTTACACGAGAGAATATCGCCAGAGCGGAGAGTTTAATTTTCACTTACGTTGTCTTCGTAATTTCCCACGAGAGATCATTCATGTTTATTGATACTAAATCTGATTCTTCTGTCATATAAAATATGAAATTGTTGTGTACAAATGATCGACCACCAATCTGTAATTATTATTACGTAATAATCTTGTACGAAAATGTTTTGTTTATTGCGTTCCCGCATAATAAATTATTATAACTATATATTATAACTTGCATTAGGTAATAAGAATTCCTCCAAATTACGATCAGACTCAGATTCGTATCGACAGATTGCGGTAGAATTATGTGGAAACATAAAGCCGAATAAAAAGTTTCTGCAAATTCATACTTAGAACCAAAATCAACAGCAAACAAAGCATAAATCTTACTAACTCTGAACAATGAACTTGAAAGAATTTTTGTACGGCATTAAGCGAGATATTAAATTTCATTCCATTCGACGATCGATAATCTTCGTTGATCGGAATTGCGAATATTGCATTTGGATGGTTGTCTCTTTCAACGAAATAGTGAGAAAAATTAAACTTGCATATAAATCTTGAATCAATCTATAAAATCAACTATAAATGTTCATCAGAATTGCATTTTCGTCGTTATTACTTTTTTTAATCAATACATACATATTACATAGAATATCGTTATTTTCGCTTGTCCAAGAAACGATAAAATATATTATTATTATTATTATTATTATTATTATTATTATTATTATTATTATTATTATTATTATTATTATTATTATTATTATTATTATTATTATTATTATTATTATTATTATTATTATTATTATTATTATTATTATTATTATTATTATTATTATTATTATTAAAAGAAAGTATGATTTAATATATGAATGTTACTGTAGGAGAAAATGATCGGTAGGTCAAACAATTATTTTTTACCAATGGATTTCTTGTTCGAAAATAAGCAACTTTTACTCTGATAACTTTTTAATCAGGATTTCGAATAATCGAGTTATTATGAACTTGGCAGTACCCTATTATATTTCACATCAAACAAAAACAATTTTTGTTGTTATGTCCTCTCAAATGTGAGTTCTCTCAGTCAGTCTCTCTTATGTGAGGCCGGTTGCGTAAGAATCGACTAAAATCAGTGAAATCTGGCACAGACAAAAAAAAATTTGAGGATCGGGTTCTCAAGGGTGCTGATGACGATGGCCATGTTCATTTTGCACCTAGAGCGATATATTCCAATGATCAAAATTTCAATTCCCTCTCATTAAACATCTCATTGTCTATCTTATACTCCGTGGAGAACACTTTTTTCTCTGTGTGAAGCAATGTGTTACCTTCACAGAATCACTGATGACTATCTTCTCATTTATCAATTGAGCTTTCTTAATTACATTGCCCTGCAATTTTATTATGTTTTGAGTTCCAACGAAAATAAACCTTACCATGAGGTAGAATAACGCATTATCAATAATTCCGAATGTAGCATCGAATTCAAATTCTCTCTCCACACGATTCTTTCTAAATCGAACAAAATCACATTTTAATAGAATGGCATAAAAGAACGACAAACCCTTTCATCCAAGTGATGACTTTAGGTGTAGTAAACCAAAATACATGAACAAATTCATCTGAAGTTGGAAAAAATATGTTAAATTTCACAATTTTTTCTTACCGTGAGATATTTGGAAAATGAATCCTCCTTTGTCTGTCAAGTACTCTTCACGCTTCTTAAAATCCATAATTGTACCAAACTAAATTGAATGCATTATGATCGGAGTAAAGTAAATAAATAGAAACTTGATTTCAATTTTCTAGCCAATAAATTTGTTCATGAAAAGGCAAAAGACTGAAGTAAGTGTTAAGAAGGATATGATTGTACATAATTTTCAATGAAAGCGAATAATGCTATGAAAAAGCTGGAAACAATACAGTCTCACAATAGAGTCGAATTTGATATTCCTAATTGGTGTTAGTGCCCGATCGTATTAACGCGTCTCTTTTTCGCGCGTAAATGTAGGCGTGTCCACTAATAACTCACTTTCACCTCGCGGAAACCAATCCAGATGAAAATTTGCACAGACATAGCTGAAGGCAATAGAAAAATATGCAAAAATGCAGCAGCGCAATGGCCTAGCCGAAAAATCGATCAAAACTTGGAAAAATCATTCACTCGTAGTAGCTACTTTGGACACTTGAAGTAGACTTGTAAGTCGACTTCAAGATAAACGTAAGCCTACTTCAAGTGGTGAGGTATGCTGTAATGCATTACTTCAAATGGTCTTCCACTTGAAGTAGCCTTCTTCTTCTAGTCTAGTAGTCTTCTTCAAGTCTGTGACGTAGTTTAGGTAAACGTCAGATTTCGAAATATCAGAGTATGTTAATCACTTCTACCTTCTTCTCGCATTTAAATAGATTATCTCACTTCAACATTGATCTTGAGAGGCATGCAAAAATTTATTTTGATATTCGGGTTCCGGGGGGGGTTATTTTAGATATTCGGGATATACAATCAAACCACAGACCCATATGATTATAGTATAGTGAGAAAAGAATGGTATATGGTTTGGTGAACAAGAATAACAAATTTTTTTATATCTATCCTATCGTTTATCAGAGGAAATCAATTAAAAGGGGGAAAAACTGTTATTTGAAATTTACTGTAGCGCTCAAAAAGATTGTTACTTTTTCTCGATATCTTTTGCTGTACTGACCGAAATGGGATGAAATTTAGAATACATGTTCCTCAAGGCATTAGAATACTCAGTTGGGGTTTCAAAATTTTTTAAAAAACCCTGAAAGAAACAGTGGTACAGGAAAGAGAATCATTCTAACATCGAAAGAGGGATCAATATCCAATCGTTAATCAGAGGAAATCAATCAAAAAGAGGAAACATTAAAAAGAGGGGGCGATAACAAATCTTCTATCGATTTTCTCACAATCTCTCCCTTCTCAGTTCTTTCTCTATATGAGTGACCTAACTAGGGTTAGTTACGGTAAATCTCAGTGACCTGGCTAGAATAGGTTGCAGCCTATCTGAGTGACCTAGCTAGGACAAGTGAAGTCCACCATTCACCATTCACAAATTCACCGAATTTATCGCGTTATATATTTATATTTTTACACTATTTATTTCCATTTTATATTAGTTGAAGAACTTGTCAAAGAACTCCATCTCGCATTTACCTTTTTTTGTAAAGTTTCTTAGTTCGAGAAAAACTAAACTAAACATTTTTCCACTTCTCTGAAGAAATATTATATTCAGCCCTTCATTTCACGGGAAATCTTTTATATTGTACAGAGCCATGGAATTTACAAAGCATAAGGAATTTTCGATATTTCAAAATGGAGCGGTCTTCCAAATATCTCGAGGTATGACTTAATGAAAATAAAAGCTTCTTTTTTTTCAATTTAAAATTTCGAATTTAGATGAATTTCTTCAAACGACAAAAACTAGTCATCTTCTCGTGACATGGATGAAAGGGTTTGGTTTTACTATCTCATAATTTAATTCAATGATGAAATTCATTAATCTTAAAAATGTTATTTATAAGATTTAATTATGATGTTGATTTATTGATTTAAGATTAAAACGAATTGAAAATACAATCGAATGTACTAATTTCTTTGGAATTTTCTGTAAATCGCTATTTTACTTCCACGTTAGTTTTAATGCATAAGGATATAAAAGTATTAATGACCGATTATTTAATAAAAGTGTGTTTTAGGATGGAGTGATTAAAAAAACTGGGATTGAAAATGGTAAAATCGTAATCTCTGATAGTGTAAAGGTAAAGATCAAAACATTTTTAAGTCAATATTCTCGCTTTTACAGATTGAGAGAGGAGTGAAAACACACATGCAGCCTAATTGTTTCTATTATTTCATCGAAAAAGTTGACCATACGAATGTTATATTCGCTATTCCATTAAACGAGGATTATCGATTAACTAATGGAATTAAATTCAATATTACAGTTGAACAGTTTATGAAAGCTAACAGTGTTACCGTATCCCGGTTAGTGGTCATGCTTTAATTTATTAACAATAAGTTTACAATAACGGCCAAAAAGAATGCAACATAAGAATGGAACATCGTGTTTTTGTTACTCAGGGGAATCTTTTTGAATCTAATTGGAACAATTTTTGAATCTAATTCGAGCAATTTTAGAAGGAACCAGGGCTAAATTAGATTCAAACGACGCTCATATTCGATTCAAAAAACGCTATGATTAGATTCAAAAGGTTTCTCAGTTTTGGTTCAGCTTTTAATCCCGTTTTTGAACTGGCGATCGTCGGACGATATTCGGGTGATTTCCCGTCGATTCGCGGACGCCCGGAAGGGCCCTCTCGGGCGCCCACGAATCGACGAGTGATCGACCGCCGATCGCCCGGGGTTCGACCGTGAATGTGTGGGCATTCGCCCGCGGATAATATGAGAAGGCCCAGGATCCTGGGTGTCCCTCGGTTCACCATATCCATTACGACTGTTTCAGCTTGCCATATTGTAAAAATGGTACTTCAACAATCGCAATGCATACAGTAACCTCTAATGGCCATCAACACAAAAAACATGTTTAAACTGATGAACAAACGAATTAAATAAACAATTAAACAAATAAAATGGCAATATTCTTCTCATCGACGCGGCTTGCTCCTCAATAACGAAGTAGTGCTTGCCGGACTGCAATGATAATGTAAAAGCTTGTGATAGTGAAAGTGGTTCTCTTACCTCTTCTGGCCTTTCCTAGCGTTTTCTTCGCCCGTCTCGGGACCCACACGGGGGAACTGACCCATCTGTAATAAAAAATCATGAGTTACGGTTCTGACCCAATCTGATCTCGGTTGCTACTATTAGACCAATACCGAACTACTATATCTCACCTTTGGGCCTCTCATGGCGTCTGCTCAGCCGCGTCCCGGCGAGAGGTTGCTTCCACGGTTAACTGCAGAAATTACTAGTGAATGAGCTTGCCGTACTGTACTAGTGGTACTCATTCATTCGCAACTTCTACAGTAACCGGGGCTCCCTCCCCGCTTCTTATCCCTCTCGGGGGATCCAGGGGCCAATCTGTAATGAAAAATCATTGGTTATGGTTCCAACCCAGTCTGATATCGTTTGTTACCTATCGGACCAATACCGAATTACTATATCACCCATTTTCGGCGCCCTCAACGGATTGTTTTATATAGTGGGTCGAATTTCGAAATATAGTGGTAAATCGTTATTTTTCGTTTACATTGTAATGTTTCACATAAAAAAAATGACTCTTATATAGTGGGTCAATCCTCACGCTGTGAGGATCACACATTTTCGGTGCCCTCGCCGTTTATTTATAGATAGTGGGTCGATTCTCGAAAAAGGGTGAGTTGATTCAGAAAATTCGCTATTTTTCGCTTAAAAATGGTCATTTTTAGCTTCGTTTCGCATCAAGTGGGCCAAAATGGGACTTATATAGTGGGTCAATCCTCGCATTGCGAGTGTATGAAAATGTATGTGTGAGGATATGAAAATGTATGTACTATATCTCACCTGGTTCGGCCTCTCATGGCGTCTTCTCAGCCGCGTCCAAGGGAGAGGTTGCTTCAACGGTTAACTGCAGAAATTGCTAGTGAATGAGCTTGCCGTACTGTACTAGTGGTACTCATTCATTCACAATTTCTACAGTAACCGGGGCTCCCTCTCCGCCCATCTCGTTTCCCTCTCGGGGGACCAGGGCCAATCTGAAACGAAAAATCATTGGTTATGGTTCCTACCCAATCCGATATTGACAGCTACGTATCGATCAAATACCATCTCTCACCCCTTCTGGTCTATTCTTGTGCATTCTCCACCCAATCTCGGGTCCCACTCGGGGGAAATGACCCATCTGCAATGAAAAATTATTAGTTAGGTGGGCTCGCTGGGGGGAAAGGCCGTGCGCATGGCCATTTTTTTGCAGATTTGTTTGGAAATTTTCCAATTTTTGCGAGGCAAGGCTATGCGCAAGGCCCCGCAAGAGAAGGGGCAAGGCTGTGTGCAAAAATAATTCGTTTTCACGCTCCCACATATGGTTACGGTTGAGACACAATCTGATCTCGGTATCTACCTATCATACCATTACCGAACTACTATATCTTACCTCTTCGGGCCTCTCCTAGCGTCTTCTCCGCCCCGTCTCGGGTTCCACAGAACTGACCCATCTTTAATGAAAAATCATTGGTTACGGTCATATGTGGGAGGGCATTGCCGCTGGAAATGAAAATCGGGGGGTTGGAAGCAAAAAATGGAGCATTTATACGTCATTTTGAGTGATTTTTGTCAAAAATCGGGGGTCGGGTGCCAAAAATCGGGGGTGTATTGCCGCTAGCGGCAGTGGTGCCCACGTATGGTTACGGTTCCAACCCAAGTGTCTTCCGAAATGGAGAGATACTGTAGTAGCATCAATATCACAATTGTAAGCTGTCTTGAGTCCGCTACCGACAAGTCCGCCTACGTATGATCAGTTCAGTGTCATAACGAACACAAAGGAACTTTTAAAAAACTGGAGATAAACTGTCTTTCGCCACTGTTGATTCAAGAAAACGGCGCCAAGCAATAGAATTTAAACAACAATAGACCAATAGGAAACAATACGATTAACAATAGGATTTCTGATAAATTATTTATTAAAAACGTACTTGTACCATAAGATTTACATGTCGTTGGCTCATCCACAATCTCCGTCTGACTATCATCCTCATTATCCTCCTCCTCGCCATATTCCTCGCCTGAAAGCAAAAAAGTACCTCAAATTTACTTATTGAATTTAAAGTATCAGGCATTGCTCAATTTGAGTGAGCATTTTCCTGACTGCGTGGTCATTTCGGGCAATACAGTTAAATTTTAATAGATTCAGTTAAATATAATTTTTCTAATTTAATGATCTCTCAATTACTCGACTACAAAAATTGTCATTTCATATGCTGCCATTCGTAATATAGAAAACAGGTCCCCACAATTTAAAAAAAAACAAAAAAATGAACCATATAACCCGACGCCTAACTTTACGATAGCTTAATTTAGAAGAAAAATTAATATATCTCATAAAACTGACCTAGTTCATCACTACAACCTGCAACTACTTCATCATCAACATTATGCTCGGTGTTGAATGGACCTAAAGATCATTTGTCATCTCAAGCAATAAAAGAACGCAATCAACAGGGAAAACCCTCACCTTCTTCAGAATTTCCCACCTTCTCACTCTTCGAACGTCTGCTCATCCTTCGGACATGATCAAGAATGTCCTTGTTCGTAATACGAACCCGACGCATACCTCTAAACAGCTTTTTAATATGACAGAATTGTTAACAGCACGTAAAACATCAATAAACTACATAAAAATTAAAATTTTATTCTTGCGCGCCACTGGTGCTGGCGCGATTGAAAGACGTCAACACCAATGGCGCGCAAGGAATATATTGAATCTAATTATATTCAAATTAGATTCAAAAAGCTGAAAGAATGCTTTTAATCTAATTAGATTCTGATTCGATTTAAAAAATCGTCTGATTAGATTCAAAAAGCAGAGCTGTTCTGATTAGATTCAAAAAGATTTGCCTGAGTATGTAACTTTTTTTCAAAGTTGACGAATCGTTAAAAATTGTCAGGTGCGATACCACAAGTTCACTTCTGATTGGTATAGTCTATACCAATTAAGAATACCAATTTATTTTTTAGAATTTTTAGAACCAATTTAGATTGCCAATTTTGGGAAATTACACACTGACCTACATCATTATTTTCGAAAATCGTAAAAGTGAAGATTCCACACAGAAAAATTTCAGGATGATTCTTTACTTTGAAAAAAGTTACATTCAAAAAACACGATGTTGCATTCTTTTCGGCCGGTACTGTAACTGTTGCTTGGAATTTATAAAGCGTAATGAATTTTCGATAATTCAAATAATAGGAATTTGCAGAAATTTCTCATTCGTTATTTTTGATGGCAATAATTCTTCGTCCATTCGTCGATATAAATCAGATTCACAAGAATATTTGGAGAAAAATGAATTACCAAGGGTATTGCTTAATCTATGAAGAGATTTGTTTTAATACTTTTACAGATGAAATCAAGAAGAGTAGTATTCAACAATTTTATTTTTTATTTCTCCTATAAAAAAGAACTTGTCGCAGTGAATATGAATGATCACAGCTGGGAAATTATAAAGACAAAGTAAGTTATATTTGAATTGTATTTTTAGAACATTAAACAGATTATTCCTCACAATAATCTCTCAATAAGCTTTCAATGAAACTAATTGTAAGCAAGATTGGTCTTTCTACAAAAACTACAAATTGGATAGCCGGGTATCTCCAAAATCGCACTTTCTGAGTTATCATCTTCATTATCGATTCATTTCGTTTCTTTTTCTTTCATCATACGCGTTTCATTATATATTTATGAATACGTATAAATATTATTATTATTATTATTATTATTATTATTATTATTATTATTATTATTATTATTATTATTATTATTATTCCAGCGTGCCAACGAATAATAGAATAGTTGGAATTGATGATAATGGAATTATGACAATACAAACTGAAATCGTTGCGTCGGATGTTCCATCTTATCTATACTCTGGCCAATTACCCGATAAGTATACTGTAGGTTTATTCCTCGAACGTTAATTTTACCTTATATTATTCATGTTCAGAAAGAACAATATTTTGAAGGGGATATTGCATTACTTAAGAAGAGAAACAGAGAATTAGAAGAAGAAAATGAGCAAATAAAAGGACTAAAATTGAACTACGAGAGATTGCTGAATGAGGTATAAACGAATTTATCATAAGTTAAAGGGAGCGTTACCTCACTGAATGGTCTCTTCATTTTTCACATTATTTCTCTGTTCTCTAACAACGAGAAAGCACAGCGCGTCGAAGAGACCATTGAGAGAGGTTACGCTCCCTTTAAGTTTCAGAACGTTTTACTATTTGTTTTCCGAAGCGGTAGAGTACTCGGGGGCGCCCGTTACGGCAACGGATTTTAAATCGGGTGGGATGTGGCCTATGTTAACAAAAGTTGCACCATTGTTATCAGTAGAAGTGTACGTTAATGTGCCACCGTAACCGTCAAGAATCGCGAACTGATTTTTTTTTCATTCGACCCATGTTCTTGGTTGAAAATGGCCGATGTCGAAAGATTCATGATGCGCCAAGAACAAATACTAGTTGCCATTAAATCAATAGTGAGCCAACTTTTATCTTTCTGGATACCGTAACCCAAATTACCGTAATCTAGCTACCGTACAATTGATATTATGGCAACTAGTATTTGGTCTTGGAATTTTTCGTCATGAATATTTCGACATCGGCCATTTTCAACCATGAACCCCGGGTCATGGGTCGACTGAAAAAGTTAGTTTGCGATTCCTGACGGTTACGATAGCACATTACCGTACACTTCTGCCAATAACAATGGTACGACTTTTGTTGCCATTGGTCATTTCCCAACCGATTTATAATCCGTTGCCGAAACGGGATTTCAACGGGAAATAAAAGATTTAATAACTCACGAGTGGTAGAAATATCGATACCAGCTTTTTAAAGGGAGCGTAACCTCACTCAATGGTCTCTTCGACGCGCAATGCTCTCTCGTTGTTAGAGAACAGAAAAATAGTGTGCGCAATGAAGAGACCATTGAGTGAGGTAACGCTCTCTTTAAGGTCGCCGATATTTAAAAAAATCATGAGATAAACATGAAAAACAAATTTTCAGTCTACATATTGAAATTACTGATTATCAAAGTAGGCCAGTTCAGTGCGGTCGATATAGTTTATCTCATTTTTCTTGATATGCCATTTGTGTCAAGCAAATATGGATAGGGTGCCCACCCTTGCAATTGCCATTCATCCAAAATGCAAGTTCTCTGACAAGGGAAGGCCCTGAAGCCACACTCACCGATCAGCCGCCGTACCAAATAGGTCGACCCTAAAATCTGTCTCCCCTCTCTGAGTCAATCGATAAGTGAGTTAGGAAGGCCTTTATTTGTAGTCGACATGATAGCGGAAATAGATCAAACAGGGAAGTGGCACAAAACTGATCGATGAGCGATTGAACAGGAATCATGGGATAATGAAAATTAAAACAAGTGATGAACAAAATGCATTAAATGGAGGAAATGAAGATTAATTAGATGAGAGAACTAAATAGTGAATTTTTGAAAAGAAAAAAATCGAATATGAGTAATGTTATGAAAATGTTCCAAATGATATGAAGCTCAATAAAGATAGCGAAAAAAGGGTGACATGAAAAGGAAGGGGAAGGGGGATTCAACAATACCTATGAGAGTTTCGTTAATACAAAACAATGATAATAGTCGATGAACACAATATCAATAATGAATACTTCAAAAATCATTCTCCATCCATCCATCCATGAAAAAGATCCATGTAATCATTTTTGCTGGTTCATCTTCCATTCTTCTACCGTTGTCCTTGAACCAACGTACAAACGAATCTAGAAATTTAAATAATTATAAATAAATAAGTAAAATGAAAAATATTGATGATTAATAATTACCGTACCTTTAATTCTTCATTCATCAATGTTCAATTGTCGAGAAGCATCGAAGGTAGTGCACGTAAAAGATCCTTAAATTACATTAAATTAAATTAAATAATCGGTGAAATGAACGATGAACGATCGTGAAAAGGTAAAGAACAATGGACTATAGTATCGATTCATACAAAATGTAATATGAAACAATTAAACAAAACAATTACACATAACAATAATCTAAACAATAGCATAAAAGGAGCGGAGACTTGCGGGATGACAATGTGGAGTTACAGTATATTACATTGTGTCACGCTCAGTCAACCGGGTCAACTCTAAATATCTCGACCATAAAAACACTCGTGCGGTGTTTTGAAAAATTATGTTTGAGATAGAGAGAAATAGTGTGCTAAAGAAGAGACGCAGACAGACAGATTTTTGAGGCGCTCGGAATAGCCTCAATTTCTCGTCTACCCTATTCCCTCTTGTGATCTCTCACTTTCTTTCCCTCTCTACCTCACCCCCATTTCTGTCTCTCGACTTGATAGGAATTACAGTCGAGATGAGCCCGAAAAGAGAGTCGATTCCCATTGAAAAAAGAGAGAAATTATGGTCGACCTCTTGATCTACCACTCCTATTTGGTACGGCGGCAGGTCCAATTTTTTACTGGTGATACATCTCATATAGGGATGAGGTTTGGCGGTATCAGAAATTGCAAAGCTCTTCTTTGAAATTTTAAAATTATTTTAAAAAAATCGATGATCAAATTTTCAGTGTGCACATCTTTATCAGAAGTAGCACCATAACATCGTATGCAAATTGAGAAAGGTTAAAGCATTCAGATATGCAAATTTGATTGCAAAAAATCGATTTTGAAAGTGTTTTCATTGTTTTTTGTCCATTTTGAAATAAATTTTAAAATTTCAAAGAAGAGCTTTGCAATTTCTGATATCGCCAAACCTAATCCCTATATGAGATGTACCTCCAGTAAAAATTTGGACCTGATCGGTGAGTGTGGCTTCAGGGCATTCCCTTGGGCATTTTTGTTTTCAGAAGAGGTCGAAAGCTCGAAAAGTCAGCTCGCTGATTTATGAAATTGTTGATTTCCAAAGCTGTGAAATAAGTGCTGAAAAATACGGTAAGCTAACTCGTTCGATATTGAATTTATAAAAAAGCGGTAGTTTTGGATTATTATCTAATCAATAACCGTTTATTGCTCGATCACATTTTAAATTTTTTTTAAAATATTTTTGTATTACAGATTCGAACTTGAGAATTCCCCACACTTTTCACTGTGGTCATACATTCTGCTTGATATGCATTGAAACAATTAAAAAGGATGACAGGTTAGTTTTATTTATTAAGTAATTTTTAAAGAAAATTTTCATAGCTATCCCTGCCCAAATTGTCGAAGAGAAAATACAATTGTAAATCGACAATTTTTCCCGATCAATAGAGTTTCTCTCAGTGAGTTTTTCGCTTTCGCTTTGAAGTAATTTCAAGTTTGTTTTTGACACAGAACTGGCTGATATGAAGGAAAATACGGAAGATACCAAAGACAAAAACACACTTGATTGTGTTGATCGATAGAATGTTTCTGAGTTCAGCAGCTAGTACTCTGGTATTTCCAAACTAATAGTTTACTTACGTGACATCGCAGACTAGTAGTTTACTGCTGGTTTACTACAAGTGAAAGGACATTTGACGAAATGCATTACCGTATTATACACCACTTCTAGTAAACTTACGTTTAACTAGCCGTAGACTTGCAAGTCTACGGCTAGTGGAAAATATAAGTAAGCTACTAGTTTGAAAATACCAGAGTAGCAAGGCGATAGTACATTTTATACAACATTATCTTTTTTACAATTTCTCCGATCCGATATTTTTCAGTACAATCAACCAATTTGTGGTAATTGCTGTTTCGAAGAACCCCATGTTGGGCATTCAACAGTTAGATATAATGAGAAGGTTTGATTTTTTAAATTAAAAACTTGCCCGATTTGACAGTAAAAATTGGATCCATTCAGCTCCGTGCAGAGTCAGGAGAATATGTTCGAATAAAAAAAGGAGAAATGGAATCGAAAAAAGAAGAAATATTATCGAAGTATAAACTATTCATTGATTTGCAGAAAGAACTTGAAGGGGTAATCAATAATCGTATTCAATAGATTATTGTGTTTACAATGTTTATGACTTTATCATTCAGAAACTGCCAAATATTCAACTCTGGGAACAGATTTCTACTGCCGTTGATTCTGCTTTTACACCCGAGGTTATACCGTAAAATGAATATTCTAAGGGGAGAAACTAAATTTAGGAAGCTGAGGAATTGAGATCAACAGTAGATGAATTCAGTGATGCATTCATACAATCTGCTAATATTATCATTGAATCAATCGATACAGCAATTAGAAACATTCGTGTAAGTTAAACACATTTGTTGAACAAATGCGCCGTAATAATTTCATCGTTTCGTTTTCAGGAACAATTATCTGCATTCTAATGGTTCTATTGTTTGGAAATGTTCGTGCTCATTATCACTATTTTTAATTTTATCATTATTAAGTGCTATTTGTATACTATAATAAACTTTTTCAAGTTTTTTTTCCTTTTTTTCATGTTTCTGAACTTCATAATTTATGGATAAATATTCAAATACTTGAAGAAAATATTTTTTTCCGAACAGTCCTGGTATTTATGTTAGCTCTACGCTTCACATGGTTGCTTTACATGACAAATTCAAAATTAAATTGCGAATTTGTTGTATTATCCAAGTACAAAATGGGCCATGAAAATATTTGAAATTCAATTTCATTTTAAAAGATATTTCATTGCATGAATCAACACGGGACAACATTTGTGACCCCAATTTCAAACGAAAAATATTAAGAAAATCTATTTTGTAAACATAAGCACACTGGAGAGTAAATAAAGACTATTTTTATTGAGCAATCAAGATAATGATGATTATTTATTGATTTGATGTATGATAAATACGAGGAAATAGACACATGCAAGAAATACAATCAACTCTTGAGCTGACATCGTTGGTAGTCTTATGTCTTGATTGTTATTCGTAGCTGACGTAGCCTGAGGTACGGATGGCCTGAAAGGAAAATGTTCGAACAGAATGAATAATGGAATGTGTATCACACACAAATAATATTTCAAAAATAAATAATATGGTATAATTTTGTCGTGTACTGTATTTCAATAAATATACCATAATAATAGATATATTCTTTTGATTGCATCGATTAATGTGTTCCAAATGAGAAAGAGAGAAACGAATGGTAAATGGTTTGATGAGTTAAATGAAATAACTATATCCATCCAATCGTTATTCAAAAAGAGGAAAAGATAATCTATCTCCTCTCAGCATCTCACCATCCCCCTATCCTTCTCTCTCTTCCCCTGTATCTTCCTCTCTCTATATGAATGACCTAACTAGGGTAACTTACGGTATATAACAGTGACCTAGCTAGGATAAAGTACTGCCTATCTAGCAAGGTCAAGTGAGGTAAGACTTGGTAAGACGTAATGAATGCATCATTGAACAGTTATCTCGTATATTATTTGGTCCAATGATATACTTTTAATTCATGTATCGCGTTTTATAGTAATATAATTACACCATTTCTTTCCATTTTATATTAATTGAACCCTTGACTAAATGTAAGCACTATGTCTCAAAAGCACTTTTTTAAGGAAAATTTCTTTGTTCGAGATATCGAAATAAAACACTCTTATCGACCGTATAAAAATACACTTGTTTATTTGGTACGAGAGTAGCCAGCCACAGCCACAATGAATTTATAGATTATATAAATTTCTTTTTTATTGTGATTTAATTAATTAAGTCTATCCGTGTAATGGATTTTGTGAAGAACGAGGATTTTTCAATAATTAACATACGATGGGAGATCACTTCAGGTTTTAAAGAAATTAAAATAAATGCATTTCAAATTAAAATTTCAGTTGATGGGAATACAACAAATATTACTACACGTTTTACTCTTTATATCGCGACATGGATGAAAGTGTGGGGGAAAAGGTGTGTGTTTTTAATATATATTTTATATATATTCGAGTTAATTTTAATGTTGATTTATTGATTTAAGGTCTAAACGTATTAAACATGCGCTAAATCTACTAAGCACTAAAGAAGATACTTTAGTAACTGAAATTGGAATATTCTGTAAATCGTTATTTTTCCTTCACGTTAGTTGTATTTTGAATTTGAACTATGTATTATCTAAATATTTAATTAAAAATCTGTTTTAGGATGGGATAATCAAGAAAACCAATCTTGCGAAAAAAAGAAAAGAACAAGTCGTAATCTCAGATATTGTCAAGGTAAAAATCAAAATTACTTTAAGGCTTTATATACAGGCTATATGTACTAATCTTTTACAGATTGAGGAAGACATGAAAATACACACAAAGTATAATTGTTTTCATTATTTCATTGAAAGAGTTGACCATCCGAATACTGTATTCGCTGTTCCAATTAATGAGGATTATCGATTAACTGATGGAATTAAATTCAATATTACAATTGAAGAGTTTGTGAAGCATGACAGAATTACTGTAGCCCGGTCAGTGGAAATTTAGAAAATCAGTTAATTCTAAATCATAGGAATTTGCAGGAATTTCTTATTCATTATTTTTGATAACTATAATTCTTCCTCCATTCGTCGATATAGATCAAATTCTCACGAATATTTGCAGAAAAATGAATTACCTACGGTATTGTATAAGTAACGAAGCGATTTGAGTTTATATCATTACAGGTCTTTTCAAAATCAGTGGTATTCAAAAATTGTATTTTTTATTTCACCGTTGAAAAAGAGCTTGTCGCTGTAAATCTGAATGATCTCTCTTGGGAAATTATAAAGACAAAGTAAGTTGCAATTAAATTGTATTTTCTTTAAAGACATTAAACAGATAATTCCAGCTTGACAGATAAGGTTGATATAGTTGGAATTGATGAAAATGGAATAATGACTATAAAATCTTGGCCTTTATCACAGTTCTACTTTTCTCAATTACCCGATAAGTATACTGTGCGTATCTTTCTCGCAAAATTTTCATTTTACCGTAATTTTTTTTGTTTAGATACAAGATTTTGAGGAGAGAATAGCACTACTCGAAAAGCGAAGTATAGAATTATATGACAAAAATGAACAATTCAAGGAATTACGATTGAACTACGAGAGATTACTGAATGAGGTAATAATCCTACACGAATTTATAATAAATTAAGTTTCTTATATAGAATGGAGGTAGGTCTGATATTTCAAAACTAGTAGTTTACTTATCATTACCACTTGAAGTAGACTTGCAAGTCTACTTCTAGTTAGACCTAAGTTTACTGCAAGTCGTATAATTCTGTAATGCATTTCGTCAAATGTTCTTTCATTTGTAGTAAACTTCTAATCAGTGACGTATTTTAAGTAGACTGCTAGTTTACATACTAGAGGGTTGTCATATACATTTCAGTATTGAAAAAAGGTATATTTTGAATATCAAATCAGTGCTTATTGAAATATAAATTAGGAGTAGATCGAGAGAAGCCTATTGGCAGTTCTCTCATAGGTCTAAAAGTACATATGAAAAGTACAAAGTACCAATTAAATTAACAATATTATAATAATAGATGTACAAGTATAGGTTTGCATGCACGTGCCTGACAGCGTTTTGAGCCAAAATTTTCTAAAAATCGAAAAAAATCGATTTCAGCCAAAATATTGCAATTAATGATTTTCAAAGTGCACTAGTTCAATGTGCTCGAATTAATAAATAAATTTTTCACTTAGTTTATATGTTTTCTATACCGCCTTTGTCAAGCATTTTTCCGATTGTCTTAGCGTTTTTTTTTTTCAGAAGATGTCCGATTCGAAAGCTGTAAAAGAAAGTTCGCTGAATTCTGAAATTGAGGAATTCCAAAGCTGTGAAATATGTCTTGAGAAGTTTGGTACGTTCATCTATTTTTTTAAATCGATTATTCAATTTTTATAAAACTATATTTTGGATATTTACTTCTTTCGAAACATAGAGATGGAGACCTGTGAAATATCATAACAGTGTTCTCTTTGCTTTGACAGAAGGCATGACCGATCTTGGAAACTCTCGGATATTGAGCGTATAAAAATCATTTGTTTTATTTGTAGAAATGTCTTTCTTGTTTTGCATGGTTCAGAAACTATGCCGATCTCTTTTATATATCTCATAACGCGCGGCGAAGGTCAGCCGGGTTAGGTGAGAGGCAGCGGAGAGACAATCGAGAGGCGGGGCGATATCTAGCCTTTGAGCGACTTCCGTTCGTTAGAGCACAGTGTCATTTTCTTATGCAAGTACATTTTAAACGCACAATACAATGATTTCCTTCGCTTGTCTGGTTTTCAAAGAAAAATGGCTTTGAATACAGTGTCATACAATCCTCTATCATATCGCGTACGTGAATCACAAATGATACGGAACAGGTTGCAGCTAGCTAGCATTAAAGCGATGGCTAATTTGAAAATCTCCGCTCTGGCTACACTTTCTCGCTTTCCTTTACGAGAGAGTATTACCCAAGTGGAGAGCTAAATTAGCTTGGGGGGTGTCTTTACGAGGCGAAGTGATGTAGTGGTCTATGGCGCGCCCCATCATTCCATCTTTCCTGGGTTCGATTCCCGGTCGTTTCACCGCCTCCGCCTCACAAAAGCGCCCGAATCCCCCTGTTTGGTAGTGACTAGATCATGCGGTAAAGTAGGTCCGAAGAAGAGATTAGGCCCTCCGGACTGAATTGGCCTTGAAATATCACTGGCCTAGCAGTGATAACCCGCAGGACTTCGTGTGCCTTGAATAACGGGTTGTACCTTTACATTTTTACCTTTTGTGTCTTTACTGGTATAACTGCGGACGCATGGTGGTTCGATTCCAATTGTCAATCTTCTAAATTTCAAAACCTTGCCGTTGCCTCAATCATGTCTCTAGTGGTCTTGTGGTTAATACACAGCAAAAAAATGAAATGGTGTACGTTAACCGAAATATCTTTTGGCATCTTACTATTTTCACAGTTTATTCACGAAATTACAAATTGGATATTTAACTATAAGGTGTTCGAAATGTCAACTTTCATTGCCTCTCAAATTTTTTATATGTTTGTGGTTGATTCTACATTTGAGCAACTTTTCCTAAGTTATAGAAAGCTTTACCAACTAAAAAGTTCGATTATGCCGAGTTCAAATGTTTATGTATATTATATTTCCTTTATTCTTTATTCATTCTTTATTCATTTGAAATGAGTTCTTTAGCCATTTTCTGATTGTAGAATATGTCGTTCGAGTTCCTCATACCCTTCCTTGTGGTCATACATTCTGCAAAAAATGCATTGAACAAGTTAGAAATGATGAAAGGTTCGATCAATTTCAGCAAACGTTTTAGTCATTATGAATACCATTTATTATAGCTACATTTGCCCAACTTGTCGGAGCGAAAACAAAATTATAAATGGACAATTTTTCCCGATCAATAGAGTTTGTCTCAGTGAGTTTTTCTCTTTTAAAGTTTAATCTTATATCGAGTTTATTTTCTAAAACAGAACTGGCAGAACTGAAGGACATTGCAAAAGGTACAATTGATTGTTTTCACTGTAATGAGGTAAGCTTTGACAGAATCTCCTATTCTTCCTCTTTTCTTTCTTCTTTATAATTTAAAAGTAATTTCAGAGTGTTCAAACTTCTCAAATTAGAATTTGTACTGAACCAAAGTGCATGGAGGTAAGAAAATGGATCCATTAATTTTAAATAATTATTTAGTGACTGTATAAAGTACACATTTTTATTTGGTACGAGAGTACCCAGCCACAACCACAAAGTGTTTCTGTGTTTGTTTAGAGAGAGCCCAAGCGAGATAGTAGGTAGATCAGATAGAGCGCGAAGAGGGAAGGGTTGGTCGTTAGAATATTATTGCGTTTAGCAGCTTTTCACAATTTCACATGCACATTTTATACGGACAATGATTATTCAATTTTTCATTAATTAGCTATTTGCAATCGTAAAAAAATGTTACTCTTTTTTTTTCATTTTTCTGATCAGACATTTTTTTCAGTACTATGAATCAATTTGTGGTAATTGCTGCTGTGAAGCGCATGCTGGACATATCACAGTTCGATATAATGACAAGGTTTGCAATTTTTAAAATCAAACCCAGATAAAAAGTGTTATCCATGGAGAATAAGGCCTGTACGGTGTTGTGTTAACTCTTTTTGAGCACAAAAAGTGTTAAATATTACCCTTCACAAGTCTTATGTTCCGTGGATAACACTTTTATCTGGGTGCAACGACTTGCCTGATTTCACAGAAACAATTCGCTTAATTTAGCTCCGTCAAGAGTCGCGAGACTATGTGAGAATAACAAAACAAAAAATGGAATCGAAAAAAGAAGAAATATTAACTAAGTATAAACTATTGATTGATTTACAGAAAGAACTTGAAAGGGTAATCAATCGTATTTAATTGATTCATTCGTTTACAATGTTCATGATTTTATCTTTCAGCAACTTCCGAATATTCAACTTCGTGAACAGATTTCTACTGCTGCTGATTCTATTTTCATACCGGAGGTATTACTGTAAAATAATTACTTTAACGCGGTGTTACATTTTCTCGACGAACGTACGCCGTAGCCCCTGTCGTAACGCGGCGGAAGGGGGTTACGGCGTACGCACGGAAGGAAAATGTAGCATCGCATAAGGGGAAAAAACGAAATTTAGGAAGCTGACAAATTGAGATCAACAGCAGACGAATTCAGTGATAAATTCATTAATTCGGCTAACATTATCATTGAATCAATCGATACAGCAATTAGAAACACGATTGATTTGCAGAAAGAACTTGAAGGGGTAATCGATAATTCAATAGATTTTGCTTCAATGTTCATGATTTTATTTTTCAGAAACTGTCAAATATTCAACTCCGGGAACAAATTTCTACTGTTACTGATTCTATTTCCACACCAGAGGTAATACCGTAGATAGAATATTTTAGTGGTATAAATTAAATTTAGGAAGCTGAGGAATTGAGATCTACAGTAGATGAATTCAGTGATACATTCATTCAATCCGCAAATATTATCTTTGAATCAATCGATACGACAATTAGAAACATTCGTGTAAGTTAAATATATTTGTTGAACAATTTCGCCATAATTATTTCATTGTTTCGTTTTCAGGAACAATTATCTGCATTCTAATGGTTCTATTGTTCGGAAATGTTCATGCTCATTATCACTATTTTTTAAATGATTTTTCATATTTTTTTTGCATTTTTTCATGTTTCTGAATTTCATAATTTATGGATAAATATTCAAATACTTGAAGAAAATATTTTTCCGAACAGCCCTGGTTTTTATGTTAGCTCTACGCTTCACATGGTTGCTTTACATGACAAATTCAAAATTCAATTGCGAATTTGTAGTATTATCCAACTTTATTCTGGGGTCCGTCCAATCTGTCACTTTCGATCGAAAGTTCAGAAGAAAGTTCGCATCTTTCTAGCGAGAGTTCAGCAGAAAGATGCGAACTTTCCTCGCAACTTTCGTCGCAAGTTCTCTTACCCTCTCTGGGTAAAGGGGCTTATATACTTGTAATAAAGTGTTCGGCAAACCCCAGACGGGTTTGGTGTGTGACTAAACTAACGGTTGGTGGGCGGAGCTCCGCCGGTTCTAACAACTATCAAGTTAACTCATTATTTAAGCCATCATACATCATAATCTACCGTAATCCACCTACCGTAACCTACAGTAACCCAGTTCATTGGGTCAAATTGATTGCGACGGGTCAGATGATTGACTAATTGTAAATTACCGTTACCGAGTCCTTTTTGTTGATGATTCTACGCTATTCTTTGTGTTTTTTTTCGGGTTTATAGATATTTCATGCCAACACAAAACATTCCTTTAAAATTACTGTATGAACAAAGTAATAAATCGAACCAAAAAGTATGAAAACGAGACAATGACAAGAACTACAAGTACAAATACAATAGAAGAGAGAGAGAGAAACATGTTATGTAGAAAGCAATAATTGGGTGAAAGAACAAATGAATAACGAGGAGTGAGTGAGATTACGGTGGGTAGCCGATCAATATACAAATATTGATCGATTGACGAATGGGAAAATGGGCGTCCGATCGCAGCTTATGAAGCGTAACGTCATCCTCGCGTGTGAATTGTTCCTCCACACGACGCCCTCGTTGCGGCCGGTGTTCATGCCCTGAAAAAAAAAACACGAAAATAAATTAAAATCGCAATATTTCTAAGCAAAATCTTGTTGGGTAACTTGAAGAGAAAGCAATCGCAAGTACACTTCGAGTTTTGAAAGGCACATCTCGAGCTAATTTTACTCTCCGCTTTGGCAACGCTCTCTCGCAGTCAACTAAAGCGAGATCACTGCCAGAGCAAATAATTTCAAATTAGCCCAGGGTGTGCCTTGATGCACGCTTTATTATGTAACGCTTTAGTATTAAAAATCGTTTATCAGCGTGAATCTATGATTCGAATGCAAATAGACAAGCAGTGTACCCTAATCTCAAACGTAAAACGCCAAATCAACAAGTTCATTACACCATCCGACTGTCTCTTTATCGCGCTCTGCATATGCATTCAAACAAATGAACAAAGAATAGTGCAAAAGACCGTTCACCAGCCGTTTTCATGTTTCAGGCAGTGGATTAAACTACATATCATTAACAATAAGCATATCTTCAATTTCTACGACCCTTTAGTCGTTCAATTTAATTAACAAAATACAATCTTACCTCCGGTCATATTGGGTGGAGGCATGGGAAAGTTTAGCCAAAGGTCCATTCGAGGCGCCGCCTGGGTCGCCACCTCCCGAATGCATGCGTCCGCCGAGTGACAGTGGCGGCATACTGCAAGCACTCAAAATATGATGTTGCAACTGTCACAAAATCCTTTAATATACTCAATACTGTATACCCACTCAATCTAATACCGTATATCCACTCAATCGACTACCGTATACCCACTTAATCTACTACCGTATATACCCACTCAATCTACTACCGTATACCCACTCATTCTACTATCGTATACCCACTCAATCGACTACCGTGCACCCACTCTATATTACAATTATAAGGAAATACTATAAATTCAAGAATAACAAACATGGTCATGACGTCACCTTGACTCCAATGGCGTGAAATCCGGCCCTTCCAGTAGATTCCTGCCAGTTTCGGAGTGGGAAGACGAAGAGTGAACCAGCAGTGGGCATACCCTCGAGTGATACGCGAGAACTACAATGGAAAATCATCATTATTGATTAGTCTGCAAAACACAATAGAAAAAAATTAACAGATTATCGAATAATCAACATATACAGTAATCCATCAGTTACCGTATCGTGCTTGAAGACAGAGAGCAAGAGAGGTTTGAATGAAGCGAGGTCGAGGCAGAATCGAATGAACCTTAATAAACAATCAATTATCGATTGTTACATACTTCACAAATCAAACGGATATCATTTGTAGAATCAAGCTCCCGGTTCACCGCCCATGTATGATACTAAATTATCTTAAATAACACAAGCGGGAGATGGTATCAACCTGATATCTCATGCGCATGTTACCTACATCAACTGTCTGAAACTCCGAACCGACGTGTTTGATTGTTTGATTACCACAGGTCGAACATCTACGTTACAGATTTTCAAAATACGGCAAGGTTTCCGTTAAAAAATCACAAAATGCGGCCAGTTTGTAACGTACTTTTCGTCATATGACATTATCCTTACACTCAGATTCCGCACATTCATTAAAATATTCTAATTACTTAAACAATTAAATGAAAAAGAGTACACTCACCTGCATGATCAGCCGCGAGCTTGCTGTTGTTGGGCCAATGGGCCGAGGGTGGCCGGCCACGGGCGGACGTCACGAATCATCCCTCGCCTGCTAGGGTCTCATCAGATAGAGCAAGACGGTCGTCATCCCAGCACTTGCCCTGAATAGCACCAATCAATTAATTAATCAATAAATCAATTTAAAGTAAAATAACCCCATAAAACATTAGACGGAGTTAGTGACATATTCGGGGAGGGATTGGGGTTGGAAAATATACAACTTGTTCGACCCCGTCTTGCTGTTATTGTCTTGATATCCCCCCTACAAACCTCGCATGTGCACTCTCTAGGTTCAGCGCACTCTCTCGCTCGCTCTCTCTTCTCTCTCATCTTCCCTGCGTGTCTGACCAGGTTGTCTATATGTCTGTGCTCTAACCAAAACCTTGTTTGAAGGGGCAATGTCATAGATAGAGTCAAGGAACGAGGAAAAGTGTTCTAAGGTGCATGAAGGACTTTCGTAAATGAGAAGCATTTGAATAATGAGTGCGATAGATTCAGAGATACACTAAGAGATTGACAGTAGGGACAAAATGATTGGGAATTAATAGAATGACAAGGAATGGAATGATCTATCAATAAAGCAACTGTCTCTATCCTGTCCAAATACCGTATATCTACAAATTGAAAGATGTATCCGCCGAATAATACACATCGACTACAGTATCCGTTGACTACAGTATTCGAAATAGAAAGTCAAGAAATCGGTACTAGTTAGGACCAGTCCAACAGTATAGTATAAAAGGCCCTTTCCTTTGTGTTTCTTTTATTTTTAACCCTCCTTTTGGACTGGCCCCGTATTCTGAAGTAACGCCAAGAAGACAACCTTCGACCGCGTAAAGATCAAAGATCAAAGATCATAGATAGTCAACCAAAGCTCTAATCACCGATGCCATAACCATACCACTAAATCAATACAGTACCGCACCGTAACTCTACCCCCTCCCGTACCTTGTCATTGGCCGAGGTCGCATGGATCTCCATGTCTAGCAGATGCTTGAGCTTCTTCAGCATGAGCAGGGTGGTGTTCTGCACAACCGGGTAGCAGTCCTTGGGCTGTGCCTAAACAATACATTAAATGACCTCGTAAAATGCCCCCCCCCCCTGACGTGCCTACGAACAAAGATACATTTCATCCATATGCATCGTTACATTTGCCTTACGGCGTAGGCACGTACGATTACGATTTCAACACCAACGCAGTAGGCACCTAAGGCAAATGTAACGATGCAATAGAACACCGTGTACAAACTACAAGATCAATTCCGAGAGATATGAGTTCTACTGCCCGTTCAGAATCAATCACTAAAATGTTCCAATCAATAGAATCTACCGTATACCTCATGATCAGCAGCAACTCCTTCAGGATCCTCACCGAGCAGATACTTGTCAAGCTCGAACTAGGCACCTACAATCTAGAAAGAATAATTCAAATTCAAGATATACACAGTAATCTCGATCAGTAAATTACTGGCTGGATGTAATTTCTCTCCCTCTCTCTCTCCGTCTTCATCTCTCTGGCTCCGCTGTAGTAGCTATTTCCCCCACCACGGCAGTATCGATCGCAAGCACTACAAATCAATCAATAAATCGACATTTCCAATTTTCGCATAGATAAATCAAACCAAAAGACAACAGCAATTATACTCATCCCGATATCCTAACTAGTAAGTCCGTATTGTGTGCCACAAGCATGACTATTAAGGAACGGTAGGCAGGGGCAATCAATAAACACCAATCAATAATCAATCGATCACCTGTAATGCCTCCGGTCGTCCTTTCCGGTCGAAACAGGCGGAATTGGCGTCGACGAGCTTGTTGATGTAAAAATCTCGGCCGCTGGTTTCTTTACGGCCTGTAGGCATACAAATATTAACGAATATAGCAAGATCAAAGATAAAGTAAATGATACAATGATTAAGGATGGGGAAAATGGATAAAAATGGCTTAAACCATCTTTCTAGCACGTTTACATTCGTAAAAGTATTAGTAGAAGGTTAAACCCTATTCTCACCTTTGGTCTAGAAATTGGCGACTGCACCTTCCACAGAGACAACCGTACGAAGCCAACGGAACACAGTACTACTACTTGTTGGAGTTGACGACGTGCTTGACGTGCTGAGCGGTCTAGCTGGTGGGTGTACGTGCACTGGTCGTCGCGGATTAGGATTAACGTCGTTGGAACTATCAATAGACTTGGCACCGTCACGAGCGAAGGACTCTAATCCTGAAATGATCATTAATCAGTCGCAATATTTTTCGTATTTTAAATGTGATGTTATCAAAAAACTAAAAACAATAACAGCGAAACAGAATCAACAATAGGGAAATAAAACACAGGGGAAAATATCATTGTCAGCTCACCAAAGTTGACGTACACGGTCGACAGGGAGTCGCTCAAGCCATGTCGCACGTAGGCTGCGGCAGCAGGAGCATCTGTCGAACTGGGCGGGTCGTGCTTGTGGTTTACAGGAAGCGATCGGGGACACGGGAGTCATTGGGGCTCACTTGAGTGGTGGAAAGACCGACGGAGGCGGCGGCAGCTGATAGCTGCAAATGACATGGAATTACAAAACAATCAATCAATATCAAGCGACAAACAGGTCATATAGATGAACGTTGGCACATTTAAATGTGAATGACAGCACATAAAAGCACACAAGTGTATCGGAAAGCGGAAAGTGAGGGAGAGAACAGTCAGTCAGGTCACGCGCTCGCGGTCGCAACGCGTGTGTTTACTTCGAACTTCGAACATGTTTTTCAGCTGCTCCGCGCTCTCTAAAAATTCGGACGACTGTGACTGAGAATGCACACGATTTCCTGTGCAGTTTTCGTGTGAATAATAAGTGTTTTCTCAAAAAATATTTATAAATTGTTGAACACACTTTCATGGAGAGTTGAGTAACCACAATTTAACCATCACACTATCACTTTTGTAAATTAAACTTTCGACGCAACTTTATGTAAAGCTCCGTTTACTTTTTCTGCTCCTCTTCAAATGCACACTCTCTCGCCTGCTCTAACCGACCTCGCTAGAAAGTTCGCATCTTTCGACGCATCTTTTCGTCGCAACTTTCGACGCAACTTTCGATCGAAAGTTGTTAGAGAGTACTAGAGAGTGTGTATTTCGAGAGATTTAGAGAAAACTTGCGTCGAAAGTTGCGTCGAAAGTTGCGATCTTTCTTCGCAACTTTCTTCGCATCTTTTTTGACAGATTGGACGGACCCCTGATCTTTCTCAATAATCGAATGGATAACGACTTTTTATTCCTAGAGCGACACCCCAAGCTAATTTGAAACTCTCCGCTCTGACCACACTCTCCCGCATTCTTCGTCTACGAGAGAGTATTACCAATATGTAGACAAAATTAGCTTGGGCGTGCCTTTTACAATATGTTTCACTCGTTCCTTATAGAAATTTGAATAGATTAGAAGTTAGTTTATACATTTGGCTTATTCAACTGAGATTATACATTATATAATATATTATATATTATAGAATGAAATAAAGAAATTGTAAATGTAAAGGAAATGTAATTCCCGTCGTCAGTCTGTTTCTGGTGAATCGCACAAAATAGCATCACAATGTTATTTTTCCAAAGAAAAGTTCTGTTAGCGCTCATCATGTGTGTTTTACTAATTAAATTGCACCAAGTACTCAATGTGCGCACCCGCCGCACCAATTGGTGTATCGGAGGCTAGTTTTTTGCTTAACTTTAGTTTTCAATTGATTTTATTGAGTCTTTTTGCGATTATGTGATTCCATTGATCATGTTTCGTATTACTAAGCGCATGACATCTGAAATCGCGCAAGGAAAGCAGTGAAAATTGTGTTTTATTTAAGTCTGTTTCTAGGCATTTTGTTTTTTGCTCTCTCTAGTGCGTATACGTTATACTATTTGCTCTGTTCCATACTTCGATGTACTCTTAACATCTTTATGATGCTCGCTCATAAATTGTTCGTCGTTTGGCGCCGATTGTCCTTTGCTACGATTCTGTTTTCTCGTCGCTGTAGTTCCAACTCCATTTTTGCTTTTTTTAGTTCTATTTAAACCTTATTATTTGCACGTCTTATATTTATTGCTAGAACACTCGCTCTTATTTTCTTGCTCTAAGCGCAATTTCCATGTCTCGTTCGCTCTCAGCGCCCAAAACATTAAAAGTGCGAGTGGGAAATTGCCGTCTGTTTTGTTTCGTCATTTTGTTTGCTAAACTTTTATTTAGCTATGTTTTATTATTTGCAGTATGGTCGGCGCACTGCGGACAGCCATCGCCAATATATCGGGCGGTCGGTGCGTGGCGCGTCCTAGAGCGCATCCACTCTCACGGTTCCCTCCTGCACTTGCGTCATCAGCAGTACCAGCACTACTTGCACTACCACAACAGGTTGGTGCTGTTTAGAATTATTTATTTATTTATTTATTTTCATAATGTTGTGATCAAAAGAAACAAAAAATGGCGAGAGAGTGTGCAATTCGAGAATAGTTTTCTCTGGTTTTCCTTTGGTGTGCCTATTGATAAGAATTTAAATAGCATTTGATATATTGGAAGTTTTAGTGCATTGTTTTATTATGATCGTTCGTTTAAATGCAAATTTTTATTATGAGTTGCTTGTTGAGATGTGGCACGCCGTGCAGTACATGGCCAGTGATACTCCCGGCGCTCTTGGGTACGGCGGAAGAGTAGTGAGATGTTTATTGCCATAACGAAAGGTGTAATTGATACGAGTGAGCAATGATAGCTCAAACATAACCCTCCAAAATGCGGCAAGACTTATGAATCAGCCTAATACTTTTACATGTACATGCTTAATTTGAGATCTGAATAGGATGAAATGATTGAATAATCCATTATATTGTTTTGTAAAACTGATCTTTGATCTATATTCTTTTATCTTGTGATCTTTGATCTTTGCAGCTGCCCGTATCTGAGATACACTGTGGGAGACGCTGACAACATCGGGCGACAAAATGGCCAAACTGTTCGCGGCGTGGATCACGATGAATAAGGAGAAGGAGGTTATTTATTATAAGATCCAAATCGAATTGTTCCTAAATGTTGCCTTTGCGATCGAACTGTTCATAGGTCGAAAAGTATTTTACAAAGTACCAAGCCTGACCTGATTTTGAGCCAAAATTTCGCAAAAAATTGAAAAACCTGACCGGATTTTGAAAACCGACACCTAGATATTCGACCTATGGAACTACTATTGATTTATTGATTATAATATTGATTGATTCAGATGGATGCCCCTGATGAGGTAGCCGCGCTCACTCGGCTGATAATGGTGCATGCGGGAGTGACGGTGGAAGAGCTCCCGCCTGAAACTGTCAGAGGTACGGTAGGCTTACGGTAGAGAGAATCTCCATGCACGAAAGGGTTACTGTAGATATTGGATACGGTAAGGTAAGGTAAGAAGCGCAATGTGTACTGTAGACGAGGATATATGTAGAATTAAATCATGGGTAGGGTCAGACCACGCTATCGATTGAGTCGCATTTCAGCTGAAGCGACTACAGTACCCACCAAGTCTACAGTACCCGACGCTACCGTATCCCTGCCGCCTACAGTAGCCGCGTCTGCTGCTGAGGAGGAAGTGGACGATGACACCATTGTGGCGCGAGTGCTCGTGGATATGACAAATGGCGAGAAGGCTACCGTAACCATGGGCAAGGTCTAGGGGATACTCGAGAAGGTGATCTTTGATCTTTTGATTGACTATCCATTATCTTTTGATCTTTGGTCTATGGTCGTTTGGTCTTGCGAACACAAATAGTACCACTCTTTTGACGCAACTTGAAATTCTTCGATCTACTCTCCTTGTAGTTTCACGTTTCAGATAGTTCTTATCCTATCTGGGACTTGTTTGTATCTGATCTTCCTGGCATTGATCTCTTACAATTAGTGTATCTCTCAATCTATCGCACTCGTTATTCAAATGTTTCTCATTTAAAGAAGTCCTTCATGCACCTTAGAACACTTTTCCTCGTTCCTTGACTCTATCTATGACATTGTCTGTTCCTTCAAGTGGGTTAGAGCACAGGTATACAGACAAGCCTGGTCAGACACGCAGGGGAGATGAGAGAGGAGAGAGAGCTAGAGAGTGAGAGCGAGCGAGAGAGTGCGCTGATCCTAGAGAATGCACATGCGAGGTTTGTAGTTTGTACTTCCCCCTATAATTAGCGCTCATTCTTCGTCTCTGATTCATCAGTTGCGCCTCTCTCCTTCGAGAGAATTTTGTCTTGGTGAAGGAACTTCACGATTAAGTCCCTTTCCCTGCCCCGGACTTCTCCATCATAGGTGGGCGCGTGAAAACGAATTCTTTTTGCGCACAGCCTTGCCTTCCCTTGTGGGGCCTTGCGCATAGCCTTGCCTAGCAAAAATTGGAAAATTTCCATTGAAATCTGCTAAAAAATGGCCATGCGCATAGCCTTGCCTTACAATTCCCCGGTTTGCGCACAGCCTTCCCCCCAGCGTGCCCACCTATGTTCTCCATCTACTTCTCCATCTACTTGGAGAAGTCGCCGGCTGGGGCGCACCCCCCTCCCCCCTCCCAGGGCCTCTCCCTGGGAAAGGGGGCGTGGCATGCGTGGGCATTTGCGGAACAAGCGCCGATCTGTGAGCGATGGTTGCGGTAGTTTTAGAGGGGGTACGGTAGTTACTGTGTCCAGTCAAGATAGTATTGTTCCTATTTTGCAGAAGTGGCGGCTGATCTGTGATGTGCTGCAGGCGACGAACGGAGCCTTCACGCATCCTCATATTACCAAGGTATTTATTTATTTGTTTTTCTAACAAGGGAAGTGCAAGAAATATCTTTTAGACCTATGGACGGGAATATTTTTCCTCGATAGCTATAGGCAATATAAGGTCGGAACCAAAAAATGAGCGGCTGGCATGCACTTTCCGATTTTATATAATTAATTAAATTTTGTACATTGGAACGCGCTGTTTGCACACGGCGGCTCAACGATAGTAACTAAGAAGCTCTTGCCGGAGAAAGAAAGTATCGCAAACTGAGTGATGATAAGCACTAAAACATCTAGGTTCTCCCAGCGCGAAAGTTGACTACGGTATATCTGGGCGCTCGCTTCTGATTAGACCTATCATCGAGTTTTACGATTCGCAAGACATGCCGATATGGGTTAGTGGGTAGAGCTTTTGCGTATCTATACGAACCTCGTAGGTTCGAATCCCGCCCAGTGCAAATCAACTTTGCCGATTTTTCGTAATGCAAGAGGCTTCAAGCCAAAGTTAAATGTAGGGATTTCTCTAAATTGAACCGCCGTGTTGCAGACTGTGTAGGCGATGAAATAAGACTCCCATGATAGAGCCCTTGCAAGAGCAGTGAGAACATAGCGGCGTGGTGTAGTGGTAGTGTGTTCTCCTCTTGATCGCTATGTGTGAGGTTCGAATACACTCATGGACATTTTTCTTTTGCTGATTTTTAAACGTTTCGGACTTGTAATTTTGATCAGAAAAAAATTTAAAATATTTTTCACAATTTTTATGTAGCTGTGGATCTTGAATTCCATCATTTAGGAAAGCAAAAAATAAAGCAACATTTCGTTTACTAGCATAGATCATTTGATTTTGGGAAAGAGTTTTGTACCAAGCAGCTACGGATGAATAAAATTTTGATATTTACTTCACCCAATGTTTGGCCAAACTTCCCAAACTACTCTTTCCTTTACACGGGGACAATGAATCAGTGAGATTATTTTTTTAAATTCCCGAAACATGATTGAACAACTTTATTTTTTGCTTCCCTAAATGATGAAATTCAAGATTAAAAGCTACATAAAAATTGTGAAAAATATTTTAAATTTTTTTTCTGATCAAAATTACAAGTCCGAAACGTTTAAAAATCAGCAAAAGAAAAATGTCCATAAGTGTATTCGAACCTCACGCATAGTGATCAAGAGGAGAACACACTACCACTACACCAAGCCGCTATGTTCTCACTGCTCTTGCAAGGGCTCTATCATGGGAGTCTTATTTCATCGCCTACACAGTCTGCAAACAGCGCGTTCCAATGTACAAAATTTAATTAATTATATAAAATCGGAAAGTGCATGCCAGCCGCTCATTTTTTGGTTCCCACCTTATATTGCCTATAGCTATCGAGGAAAAATATTCCCGTCCATAGGTCTAAAAGATATTTCTTGCACTTCCCTTGTAAAAAATATTCTTTAAAATTTATTTATTTTCTAATTCAATTGAATTATCACTGGTCTCCCGTAGGACTTCGGGTGCCTTGAATAGCGGAATTTATCTTTACGTTTTACCTTTCACCTAATAATATTATCATTGTGTTCAGGCTCCACTTCGTTCGGTCGGACCTCGTCTGAATGTGGACTATGATGGTGCGGATGGAACCGATACCGATGGTAAGGTACCGTTTATGGTCTCGGTCCCGGTTTCCGACCAGGCCAATCTTGGACGGTGTAGAGATTTGTCGCAAGTCGAAGTCTGATGACAAAGATTCACCGTTTAAAGGTACACTCCGGGCTATTTTGAGACCGCTCTGACAATGCTCTCTGGCCTCCCCCCTTCTCTATGCGCAAAAAATCGAAAAACCTGTCCGTATTTTGAAAATCGACAACCTACAGTCGCGCCGGAAAGTCAGTGCCAACTTTTTGTTTTTGCTATGTTTTGTGAACCAAGCGTGCTATCGGGCCACTCTCGCGAGTTCTTGTGCAAAATTTATCGAGGAATCCGGCCCTGATATTGAAAATTTTTCATTATTGCTTAAAGAAGGGGACCCACGAGTTTTTTCGTGACTAAACTGGTCAGGTAGAACCATAGGTGGGCGCGTGAAAACGAATTATTTTTGCGAAAAGCCTTTCCTTCCCATCTGGGCCTTGCGCATAGCTTTGTCTCGCAAAAAATGGAAAATTTCCAGTCATATCTGCAAAAAAAAATGTGATGCGCACAGCATTGCCTCCCATTTCCCGGGTTTGCGCACAGCCTTTCCGCCAGCGTGCCCATCTATGGGTAGAACTATGGCTCACATCTCCTTGTGTACAAAAACAATTTTCTCTAAAATTTGAGATGCCCCGGAATACCGTAATTCGGGCTTAAAGTTCATTTATAAGTCCAGGGAAAGGCGCGAGTTTTTGAAATTGAAGTACAAATATATAGAAAATTGCAAACGGGAATCGAACCCACGTGGCGCGGTTACAAGCGCTGACTACTTACCACTGAGCCACACGCTATACGTGTTCAACCAGTCAAATCTAATAGAGAAAGGAATGCCGCTTCCTATGTCCCACGTTCTTCATGTCAATAGCACAGCCCTAATCTCGTGGGTCCCCTTCTTTAATGATGACGCAATCGAAGTCCACTTTTTTGAAAAATCATAACTCCGAGGAAATTTTTTTCCAGCCTACCGTTCTTCTATAAGTTTGAGATCTACGCCTCGGCTACTCAGAAAATTTTTTTTAGGTTGCTGCGATTTTTTTCAACCGCAGCGACCTTGCTGTAAGATGGCGGCTGCAAACTCATATCTCAGCTCCAAGACATGCTAGAGACTGGTTCTTGGGATCAAAATGATCCTTATGATGTCCCATATATATCCTGTAAGTTTGGTCTTGATCGGACCACAATTGCCTTCAATACGCCAAAAAGTCATTTTTTCCGATGACCTCACTTTGAGGGCCTACAAGTATGTGAGTGATTTTTCTAAAAATGTGGTTCTTATGCTATAATGTGCCAAATCCATCATAGAATAAGTCTACAAGTTTGGGAGAACCCATGTTGCAACCCCTCGGTGTCACATCAGTCTTTCCCGCACGCACTCACTGCGCGTGCGCGCGCCCCTCCCCTTACAAGCGAGAGAGAAGGGGAGGGAGGGAAGGGGCTGGAGATGCGTCTCCGAAATGAGCGCAAGCTCGCTTGTCGTTTGTCGTGAAGAAGGGAAGCAAGCTGTTTTCACCAAAGTGAGAGGATGACTTCTGGGATGGATTTGGCATATTTTAGCACAAGGACCACATTTTTAGAAAAATCACTCACATACTTGTAGGCCCACAAAGTGAGGTCATCGGAAAAAATGACTTTTTGGTGTACTGAAGGCAATTGTGGTCCGATCAAGACCCAAACTTACAGGGTATATTTGGGACATCATAAGGATCATTTTGATCCCAAGAATGAGTCTAGCATGTCTTGGAGCTGACAAGGGAAGTCAGCGGAGTCAGTCCGGGCGTTCGGGATGAGACATACACCATTCGATAGGTCTCCAAAAAAGAAGAACTTTTTCTATTAACCATTTTTCCTGAGGACTCCTGGGCGCTGAGATATTTGCATATTCCCCTCTCGCTTTCTGTTGAACGAACAACCAGTCTCTTGGCTCTTCGAAGAGAGTAAGTGATGGCCGAGTGAGTAAGAACCTCACGTTTCCATCACTTTTTTCCAATGCCACCATCGTTAGTGGAATACGAGCAAAATATTTTGAGACAAGGCCACTTGGAACCACTCGGTCAACACTTCCTCTCTTCGAAGCGAGACTGGTTGTTCTTTCAACACGGGAGAAAGCGAGAGGGGAATATGCAAATATCTCGGCGCCTAGGAGTCCTCAGGAAAAATGGTTAATAGAAAAAGTTCTTATTTTTGGAGACCTATCGAATGGTGTATGCCTCATCCCGAACGCCCGGACTGACTCCGCTGACTTTCCTTGTGAGATACAGTACCGTGCAAAAGTCCGGGCTGTAGTAGAGATTACTGTATGATGACTGAGCTCTAGTGGGATTACCGTAGGTCTGAGTTATAGTGGGCTACTGTTACAGTTACAGCTCAGACCTACAGTATTCTCCACTAGAGCTCTACTAGGAATAATTAAGATTAGTGTAAATTTCGATCGGAACAGAGAAAAAATGAAGCGCGATAAAGTTATATTTAAATGGACCTCGGGATGCTGTAGAAATTACTGAGGATACTGTTGGTATGAACTTCAGTGGGGATTACTGTAGCTCTGGGCTGTAGTAGAGATTACTGTAGGTCTAAGATGTAATGGGATTACTGTAGGTCTGAGTTATAGTGGGCTACTGTTGCAGTTAGAGCTCAGACCTACAGTATTCTCCACTAGAGCTCTACTAGGAATAATTAAGATCACTGTAAATTTCGATCGGAATAAAAAAAACGAAGCAAGACCAAGTTATATTTAAGTAGACCTCGGGATACTGTAGAAATTACTGAGGATACTTTTGGTACGAGCTTCAGTGGGGATTGCTGTAGCTCTGAACTGTAGTAGAGATTACTGTAGGTCTAAGGTCTAATGGGATTACTGTAGGTCAGAGTTGTAATGGGAGTGCTGTTCGTATGAGCTCCAGTGGGGATTACTGTAGCTCTGGGCTGTAGTAGAGATTACTGTAGGTCTAAGGTCTAATGGGATTACTGTAGGTCAGAGCTGTAATGGGAGTGCTGTTGGTATGAGCTCCAGTGGGGATTACTGTAGCTCTGGGCTGTAGTAGAGATTACTGTAGGTTTAATGTCTGATTGGATTACTGTAGGTCAGAGCTCTAATGGGAGTGCTGTTGGTATGAGCTCCAGTGGGGATTACTGTAGCTCTGGGCTGTAGTAGAGATTACTGTAGGTCTAAGGTCTAATGGGATTACTGTAGGTCAGAGCTGTAATGGGAGTGCTGTTGGTATGAGCTCCAGTGGGGATTACTGTAGCTCTGGGCTGTAGTAGAGATTACTGTAGGTCTAAGGTCTAATGGGATTACTGTAGGTCAGAGCTGTAATGGGAGTGCTGTTGGTATGAGCTCCAGTGGGGATTACTGTAGCTCTGGGCTGTAGTAGAGATTACTGTAGGTTTAATGTCTGATTGGATTACTGTAGGTCAGAGCTCTAATGGGAGTGCTGTTGGTATGAGCTCCAGTGGGGATTACTGTAGCTCTGGGCTGTAGTAGAGATTACTGTAGGGGTTACTGTAGTTATGAGCTTTAGTAGTAATTACCATAGGTCTGAGCTCTGGTAGTGATTATCATAGGTCTCAGCTCTAGTTCATAATACTGTAGGTCTGAGCTCTAATGGGGGAATACTGTAAGTCTGAGCTGTAATGGGATTACTGTAGCTCTTAGATGTAGTTTAGATTACTGTAGGTCTAACTCTAGATGGCATTACTGTAGGTTTTAACAGTAGTGAAGATTACTGTATGATGATTGAGCTCTAGTGAGATTACTGTAGATCTGAGTTCTAGTGGGACTACTGTTACAGTTTCTATTTATGAATAATTAAGATTACTGATGATTTCAATCGGAATAAAGAATAAACGAAGCGCGGGAAATTTAACTTTAAATAGATCTCGGGATAGTGTAGGAATAACTGAGAACACTGTAGATATCGCTACATCATTTGAACATCATTTTCTTTCCAGTGATCAGTCGTCCACCACATTCTCCCATTCCCAATGGATCTACAGACGACACACACGCAGAAGCTCTTTGACATACACATTGAAGAAATTATATTTGATTCGTCCACTGGAATGGACCCGAAGTCCCCGCTGTAATTGTTCTCAAATTTTCCCACTTCATATTGATTTTTTTCGTTAATGTGTGCATATTTTTATTGTCTGGTCGTTCCTCGTTGTGCCTTGTACATATTGCCATTTGTGTTCGTTGTTAATTCATTAGTCTTGTAAGAAACAAATAACTCCTTGAGAAGTGAGTGGTGCAAATTCCTGATAGGCTACCGGGAACCCTGCAGCGTTTCCTACCTGGAACCCGGTAAATTTCCTACCAGCAACCTTGCCGGTGGCCTGATAGGAAAAAAATACCAGAGCAATTGCTCTTTCCATGTTATTTCTCATTACGGTGTTGATAGGTATATTCCCCCTTCTTTTTCTATCACCTTATCGTTTTGTTTTTTTCCCCTATAAATATATTATCCTTCCTCCCTCTAGGTCAACTTCTTTCTCTCTTTCCCATTTTCTCTTCTCTCTTCCCCATTTTCTCTCTTTTGTGAAGTTCCCTTGTCCTGTTTTTTTGCTTTCTTCAAACATACGTGGGTTTTACTGAAAATTTAGAAATGATTTCTAACCCCCCCTAAAATAATCAATTGATACCATGTTTCACTGCCCATTTAGAGTGAAACTTTCACTTTCCCTGGTGTGTAAACCCACGCCTGTTTTTAAATAGCAATAATAAACACTTGATTATTATGCAATTTCATTATCCCCATAATTGTAAATGAAACTTGTGTATAAACAATTAATTTGATTTCGGCTTGCAAATAGATGCATTTCCAGCGAAAAATAATGTACTGGTAGTGCTGCTTTATTTGAAGAAAAAAAGAAAAATTAGGGTGCATTTGACACATTGTGTGCGGTGAGGTGGTGTAGGTGGTGCGTGTAGTGCGCTTGGTGTGTGGTGTACTTGTCGCTAACAGAACTTTTAAAACACTGTGGCATGATTTAGTTATTGGAAGGCGGGGAAAATTTCTTATTTATCGGCACCGACGACACTGTGGCTGCAGATGCGAATAGTTCGCTGTTGAATCTGCAAGTTAGCCATAATCAAAGTCCAAAGATCATCAATCATATTGGCTCTTTTCCAACTTGCTCTCGGCTAGCTAGAGCTCGCATTCTGGGAATGTATTGTTTCGTTGATTTTGGAGATTTCAACATTGAAATGAGAATAATCTATGCACTTCAATTCACTCCAATTCAGCCGTTATTTTTCAGACTTCACATCTTCTGGGGCTTACAATGGGGGTGAAGTGGATTATTTTGTGATCAAAGATCAAATATCAAAGATCAAAGATCATAGATCATGTTCCCGAATCGCATCATCGCCATATGGGAGGTGCTTGGAGAGAGGGACAAGCGCACCGTCAAACCTTTGATCTTTATGTACTTCGATCTTTGAACTCTCAACTCTGAGCGAAATTTTTCTTATTGTTTTTTTTAATGTAAGGTAGATGATTATAAACCATTGAATCAATCTAGAACAACAGGAATTAATAAGAGAGCATGTCTGAGGGAATTGACATTCTGACCGGGGGAGGTGACATAGCGAAAAATAAATTTTTCTGTTTGATGTGGAATAAAATAGTACACTACCAGGCTACCTCAGCCGTGCATATGAGCAAGTTTGATTTTGTGTCTGAAGGATACTGTAAGGAAAAATGTACGGTAGGTCGAAAAAATTATTTCGGTTCCCAAGCATCCGATCAACTCGGGAGTGATACCGATCGATTCCTTGTGCGAATACAAGCAACTTTTGCTTCAACCACTTTTTAATCAGGACTTCGAAGAATTTAGTTATTATGAAAATAAACTTTTGAACGTTAATTACTATATGACGGTTCTCTAGAATGAAAAAATTAAATTTGCTTAAATCGTTCTACATTTAATAACTAACCTTATATTGAAATATGAAGACAAACAAACCTGTCAACGATAGTTCACGAAAGCAAAATACGACAGCGACTTATAAAAAACTCATTTCACGATAATATTTTATGGCGTATTTGTCATACTGTATGCGCATCTTCTTCACGGCTCTAAACCCGGCTTCCACGACAAGTGATTTAGTTTGTTGTTGAACAATTTTTTACTTAAAATTAAAGGACACGATGGGGAAAAGATTCTAAAAACAAAATGAATCGAGCAAGAATAAAGCTATTAATGGGGTCGGGCATAGAGCCGTGAATGAGACGGTGTGATACTGCACCATAAGATTATCGTGAAGTAAGTTTTCATTTTGTATTTTTCTGTTCAAATGCCCAATATTTTTTGTCTTCACATTTCAATATAAGGTTAGTTATTCTTAAAAAGAACAGTACAAATCATACATGGGCGGAATGCATAGAGGTCGATTCCACAGGAGGCATCCAAACGAAAAATAGTTTATTTTACATTGGGCTTTCACATTTTTCTGAGAAATTTTATCTATACGTCATTTTTACAGGGGGCATTTCGCGAAATTTTGGTCCGAATTTAAGAATTTTAAGGTCCGGATTTTATTGGTTAACCCCATGACGGCGCCCATGTATGATACAAATCGATTCCTCGTTCGAATACAAGCAACTTGTGCTCCAATCACCTAAAAATGGGAAATTTGAACATAGTAAATTACAACAGAAACTCGGAAAAATTCACTTTACGATAATCGTATGGTGCAGTATCACACCGTCTCAGTCACGGCTCTATACCCGACCCAATTAATAGCTTTATTCTTGCTCGATTCATTTTGATTTTAGAATCTTTTCACCACCGTGTCCTTTAATTTTAAGTAAAAAATTGTTCAACAACAAACTAAATCACTTATCGTGGAAGCCGGGTATAGAGCCGTGAAGAAGATGCGCATACAGTATGACAAATACACCATAAAAGATTATCGTGTAATGAGTTTTTTATAAGTCGCTGTCGTATTTTGCTTTCGTGTACTATCGTTGACAGGTTTGTTTGTCTTCATATTTTAATATAAGGTTAGTTATTAAATGTAGAACGATTTAAGCAAATTTATTTTTTTCATTCTAGAGATCCGTCATATAATAATTAACGTTCAAAAGTTTATTTTCATAATAACTAAATTCTTCGAAGTCCTGATTAAAAAGTGGTGGAAGCAAAAGTTGCTTGTATTCGCACAAGGAATCGATCGGTATCACTCCCGAGTCGATCGGATGCTTGGGAACCGAAATAATTTTTTCGACCTACCGTACATTTTTCCTTACAGTATCCTTCAGACACAAAATCAAACTTGCTCATATGCACGGCTGAGGTAGCCTGGTAGTGTACTATTTTATTCCACATCAAACAGAAAAATTTATTTTTCGCTATGTCACCTCATATGTGAGTTCCCTCAGACAGGCTCTCATAAAATCTCTGAAACTCAACCATGCACTGAACATAGCATAAAAAGTACGTTTATTCGCCTCAAATACCATTCTAAAGTGGAAGCTTTTAAAGGCACAGCTAATTTTATCGTACATCGAAAAATCCTTGGATCATGAATCGCCAGAAGCACTCTGAGCCACTCTGGTGATTCAACGGCGATTATGGCCGAATAAGGCATTTTGGTGCTTATTCTTTCTTTTCATTGTTTTTCTTTTCCTCTAATCTAGTTAGTCCGCGAGAATCATGCCAAAATATTGCGTTTTCACAAACTTAAGCTGAAACATGATTCAAGGGAAACACAAAACCGAAGGCGAAACCGGGAAATATTCCGATACACTACATCGGAATTTGAGATCATCGGAACGATTTATTCATTTACGAGCCAGCATTATTTTATGAAAACGCAATATTTTAGCATGATTCTCGCGGACTAACTAGATAAGAGGAAAAGAAAAACAATGAAAAGAAAGAATAAGCACCAAAATGCCTCATTCTGCCAGAATCGCCGTTGAATCACCAGAGTGGCTCAGAGTGCTTCTGGCGATTCATGATCCAAGGATTTTTCGATGTACGATACTCTCCACATTGGCAATACTCTCTCGCCTATGAAAAAAGCGAGAGAATGTGACCAAAGCTGATAGTGAGAGTTTCAAATCAGCTCAGGGTTTATGCTAGAGATGGCTATTGTGCGTATAAAATGTACTTGCATAAGAAAATGCCACTGGGCGCTAAGGAACGGAAGTCCCTCAAAGGCTAGATCTCGCCCAACTCTCAATTGTCTCTTCGCTGCCTCTCACCTAACCCGGCTGACCTTCGCCGCGCGTTATTTGATATAAAAGAGATCGGCATAGTTTCTGAACCATGCAAAACAAGAAATAGTCTCTTCTACAAATAAAACAAGTGATTTTTATACGCTCAATATTCGGGTTGCGGGATACAGGCCCGCAACGTCTCTTGCGAGCCCACGCTCCTTTCTCAGGGCAGAGAAAAGTAATTAGATAAATGGGATCCCATAAGGGGTCGTTGAAAAGAGACTAATGAGAAGTTGTAACAAAGGAGTTAGAAGCTCTTCTTTGATCTTTGATCTTTGGTCTTTGATCTTAGATTTGTCATTCTTATACATACATTCATATTATTCAAACGAAGTATATTAATCGAAGTTTGGTACTGTTCAAGACCATATCTGAAAATAGCAAATTTCGCTAAAATACTTTTTATTTTTTTATATATTCGCAATATCGATTTGACATGAGCTATTGTTCATTAAGAATGATAATATTGGTTGCTAATTCCAATAGAAAAGAATACAGGAAGATATCACATGTGGAACAAAAATTATCATCTAAAAACTTGAATGTGACATCTTTTTGTCCGCTAGTGTACCACTTACAATGAATAGACAATGACAATTGTGAATAGTATCTAGTTATCTTTTCAATAGATTTTTCTTTCCAATTAATCACTGATTTTGCCTCATGAGATCTGCAATGTTCGCCCTTTCCATAATTTCTTTGCTGGGACAACACGCTCTCACTCTCTATCTATCTACGAGAGAGTATGATCAGAGCGGAGAGTCTTTAACTTGATTTGCACTTCGTCAATAATCACGTAACGAATTAAGATTTGCTTACAAATCTCAATTATAAAGCACACCAGAGCTAATTTGAAACTCTCCGCTCTGGCAATGCTCTCTCGTTTTCTTTGTCTACGAGAGAGCATTGCGAAAGCGGAGAGCAAAATTATATTTTAATTTGCCTTTAATATGATTATACATCGATCATTCCCCATTGTCTTCATCATCGGTTCTTCATTCATTCATTCCCTCACTCGCTCTGCTCAACGGTCGTCACGGGAATTGGGATGCGTCGGTCATTTTCCTCGTTGAAGTGAGTCCATCTTAAGGCATCCTTAAGTCTACCTTAAGTGATCCTAAGACCATCTTAAGTCATCCCTAATTCGATGTTAAGTCATCCCTAAGTCGATCTTAAGTAACCCTAACTGCACCTTAAGTCTACCTTAAGTAGCATTAAGTCCATCTTAAGTCACTCTCAAGTCCACCTTAAGGCATCCTTAATTCGACCTTAAGTAACCCTAAGTCCATCTTAAGTCATCCCTAAGTCGATCCTAAGTATCCCTAACAATAAGTCCATCTTAAGTCGCCCTTAAGTCCCAAAGTATTCAGTTCTCCGGTCGATCCCCGTCCCGACGCTTCTCACATCTCCGAACTGAGTATGCTCCAAGTTGCTGAATACACCGAGACCATTCCACAGTTATCAGACAAGGTAGTGTGATTAGGAAATGTCGTCCTACCGTAATCTACACCACTACCGTATTCCAGGACCTTAGAGGACTGAAATTCGACAGTAATCTCAGAGTGACCGAAGTCGACTATGTTCATGCTAATAAAGCCAGCGCTTTTTTCACTGTAGGAGACAAGATTCTTAAGGTATATCTTGCCGAAAATAATCAATAGAGTTATCGATTTGCAGATTAACCGAGAGCCCGCTAGAGATGAACAACACTTGAAAAGGGCTTTAACTACTCGAAGTGTACGATTATCGATTGATTGGTAGCCGTGATAATGAAGCTATTTTCAGTGTATGATAATACTCAGTAGAAGAATATGTGCATGGGCACCTATGGAGGGTAGGACACAGAAGGCACTACATGCGGTATGTGCAGGGGACTGGAAGAAAATCGATAAATCGATAAATCGATAAGTTCAGTTGAGATTGCCGCTGCAGAGGGGATACTGCTATCAAGTTATCGTATGTCAGAAGGTGATGACATCTCTTCGGTCTCTTCGTTTTACATACTATTTCTCCAGTTCTGTGATACTGCACTCACAGAAAAAAAAACTTTAAAAACTCGAAAGCCTTGCATGTAATGCTTTTATATCCTTATATCCAAGGGTTTGAAACCCTAAGTCATCTGAAAAGAACTACCACGCAGTTTTGAGGTTGCAAAAGAGTTTTGCTCGGAGCGGAAATCGAACTGGCGTTTAAAATCAATACTTTGCAGGGGGCCAACGAGAAGTGCATTGGGACATCGTTTGGATTTGAATTCCAAACAGTCACTCTGAACAAAGGTACCAAGTACATCGTTGTTGAGGTGAGAAGCGTTGCGTGTCGCGTCGCGGTTGATCGATAATTAATGCAGGTTAGCTCGCTCAGCGCAGCGGAGAAGTATTTGTCAGTCGGTGATGCGATCCTCGACGTCTGTGGCATTCCACTCACTACTGGGAATCCGAAACCGTTGCTCAAAATGAATTCCGTGTTCCAAAAGTGAGAATGATAATTTGATCGTTGATCTTTGATCTTTGATCTTCGATCTTTAGGGGCGGCGTACTAGAGGTTCTTATCGAACGTCCGGTCACTGAACAGGCTCGCAGAGATACGGAGAGACTGATCAAATCTACTCTGGTGACATTTTTGTTAAAGAAAGACCCTTGAGTTGGCATGACTGACTCCCGCCACGATAAGCATGTCGAATATTGTACATGCCTTGAAAGTTGTACTTTCAATGCACATAGCTTTAAACATATCTGGAATCAATATCAATTATGTCTTTCGATTCGTGCGATGAATATCATTCTATTCGAACAGTCTTATTATGAAAAAAAACTCGAGGGTCTCCATCTTTAAGCTTTTCTGACTCTGACAACTTGGGAAGGGCAACCACACTTACTCTTTGCGCTCTCTTAAATGGGCGGAAAGCTGTGGAATCGAGGGCGATAAATCTCACTCGTATTGATTGATTTATAGGATTGATTGATTTTCTATAATTTTAGGACAAACACAAGGCTCCTCAGATGAGTGAAGATGTTACGAAGATAGGGTTGGATGCCGCTCACATGCACAGATATTTCTGGAGGTGAATTTTGATCTTTGATCTTTAATACTTGATCTTTGATCTTTGATCTTCTCAGACGCCTCGTTCCACAGTCCATTCGTATCGTCAATCCGACTCCGACAAAGACTGCGAAGAACAGGAAAAAGAATAGTGATACAAGCTATGAACAGACGGAAAAGACACAGGATCAAGAAGGTAATCTAATTTATCGATTGGTTAAAATATCGATTTATCGATTGATTTCCCTACCGTAACCCTTTCCAGAATCATCTAGAATATCGATTTCCCCGATGCAGTCCTATGAGAGGATCACAACGGACGTTGCAGATATCAGCGTACTTGAGGTGTGCTTTAAAAAAAAGAAAATATTTAATTTTGGTCTATTTATTGATTGATTGCTAAATATTGTGTTCTAGCCTGTTGGATATCGTTACCTCGAAGATGATGGAGAGGATGAAGATATTATTGAAGATGAAGGAGACGATGATGAATCAGATTTAGCAGGAGAAGAGGTTGAAGTTGAAGTGGTGGGTTGATCTTTGATCTTTGAACCTGAAATCTGATCTTTGATCTTAGAAGGAGAAGAAGAAGGCAGTCCATAAGTCGCCTACAGTTAAGGTTATCAGATCGCCGAAGAGAGACCGGAAGAGCGCAGTAAAGGGTGGCAAGGTTCATCGATTTATATATTTTAAAATTTATCATAACATATCCATGCCTGGTAGAGCTCCACTGTGAGTGCCCAAATTTGTAACAATTGTAACAATACAATTATAACAATGTAACAATAATAACAATTTGTAACAGTAACAATTGATTAGTTAATCTTTTCAGAAAAATTCGACGTCATTGAAAAGAAGCGCAGCGAAGAGATTCTTGGCGTTGTTCAAGAAGAAGAAATGATTATAAATGAGAAGGATTCAATAAACCACCATCCTTTCTTGCAAGCGATCGATAAACCTTGATTCGTGTCGATACTCTAGTTGAATATATTTTTGACAGACATGTTAACAGTGCAATGTTTATGAAGTAGTAATAATTCTTTAGAAAAAAATTTTGCCATTTGTTAGTAATGTAATAATATAAATAATATAAAGCATAAATAATATATTGACATAAATAATATATGTAGTATAATAAAATTAATAATATAAAGCAAATGCTTCATAAAAAAAGAAATTAAGTTAGTTCACATTAACCAATTACGTATCACATATTACGGTATTACCCCTAGGAAAACACAGAATTCGGTTACACCATAATTCATTTGAATTTTAATTTAAAGTGTTTTACATATGATTAAATTTAATCTATTTATGTTACTTTGTTTATTATTGCTCTACATTATAGCTTATGAAACTTATAGGGTGACTTAGGAAGTGTTGTTCGAGAAGAATCGAGGCCGTTTTCGCTGGACCCTTGGAAATGTCGAAAACGTAAGTTTTAATCATCTGACTGAACACCATAAAACACCTTTCAACCCGCTTTTACTCAACTTATTACTCATTCAAGCTCATACGTTTTTAAAAGGTTCCTTCTATTAGATAATTCCCTATTGAGCTCATTTTAGAACCATATCGAACTAATTTTACAGGGTCCTTCATACGATAAAATGCCTCTGGTGCAATTCCAAAGTTCAGTTGAACGGCTTCAGTGAACACATTCACAGACATCTCGACTATTGGCCCGAGGTTAGTAACAATTATATACAAATGACGATGAATAACTGGTCTGCCTAATGCAGGCAAGTATGGCTGAGAAAAATGTAGTCCCGCATATATGTTTGCAAATCTAGTGAAAATGCATAAAAGTTCATCGAAATTTACCCTTACATATCCATAATCATTATGCGACTTATCGTTCATATACTCTTTCCAACCTATTTTTCCTCTCCTAAATGCGCTAACTATCGTCTGTCAAATATGGTTGATTAATTCATCAGGCAACGCGTTATGGAGTCTAGACCTATCGGCCGAAACACCATTGATTTTGATTTAAGACACATTTATCAAGAGTAGGACTCTGATGTGCATGGGGGAAAAAAGCTCTTCTTACTTCCGACAGACACAGAACACTGACGTTGGTCTTCATATGCACGTCTTCCGATTTAACACCATAGGGAACACCATAGGGCGCATTATTAGCTAACTTATTTATTTTAAAATTTACATTTAAAGTGCATGTACTTCTACTTATTCTTGTATATCTAATATTATTAATTTAATTATTTCTAGCGATGTACTTCGTGCGACTTTGCTTCTCATTCGCGCGACGCTCTCAATACGCATATCATGTTGAACATGATGGATCATGTTGCGGACAAGGTTTGCACTTTAGTTGTGATAACTCCGGTTTTGCAGGGCAATATTATAGCAAGTGGCGCGCAAAAAGTAACTTACTTTATAGTTATTTTTTACTTACTTTTTCATTCTCATGAAATAGCAAACAGTATCAAAAAAGTAAGTTACATACTTACTTACACAGATAAGCATTTTGCTTTACTGTACAGTTAGGATCCTCAATTTTTGATAACGACATGACATTAGCGATATAAGTCGATTACGCAACTAAAAAACAGGGGTCATTTATCAAAATTCCGAGAAAAATGCAAAAAACCAATTCTGTTCGCTTTTATCGCAAACTGACTTTATTTTTCAAACTTTCTTTAAAAATTCCCTGCTTGGTACTTCCTTGTGTAACTCGGCAAGACAAATTTTTCTAGAACATTTTCAGCTACCGTAACCCATCTACTGTAGTACTACGTTAACGCAAACTGACTTTATTTTTCAAACTTGCGATATAAATTCCGTGCTTGCTTGGTACTTGTGTAACTCGACGAGACATTATTTTCTAGAACATTTTCAGCTACCGTAACCCATCTACCGTAGTACTACGTTAACGCAAACTGACTTTATTTTTCAAACTTGTGATAAAAATTCCGTGCTTGGTCCATCCTTGTGTAACTCGACGAGACAAATTTTTCTAGAGCATTTTCAGCTACTGTAACCCATCTACCGTAGTACTACGTTAACGCAAACTGACTTTATTTTTCAAACTTGCGATTAAAATTCCGTGCTTGCTCCATCCTTGTGTAAAACGACATGACAAATTTTTCTAGAACATTTTCAGCTACCATAACCCATCTACCGTAGTACTACGTTAGCGCAAACTGACTTTATTTTTCAAACTTGCGATTAAAATTCCGTGCTTGCTCCATCCTTGTGTAAAACGACATGACAAATTTTTCTAGGATATTTTAGGCTACCGTAACCCACCTACCGTACCCCTACCGTATCAAATTCGATAAAACGGCCAAAATGCATTGAAATGCCGTAGTTGAGATCATCCCAACGATTAAGATACATATGCGCAAAACTCTCTGAGGCGCGAACGTAGTTCGCGCTAGTTACATACTTACTTACACAGATAAGCATTTTACTTTACTGGACAGTTAGGGTCCCCATTTTTTGATAACTGGTGTAGAAGACTGATATAAGGCGATTACGCAACTAAAAAACCGGGGTCAATTATCAAAATTCCGAGATAATTGACAAAAAGACGTGTAAGGTTTTTTTTACCGTAATCCCAAAATTCTCGCTCGATTTGTCAACGCATTTTACATCCTTTTCGCTAAATAAGGTGTCCATCGTATGCGGACGGTCCATACGAACATTTTGAGCTCCAACTTGACCGAATTGGTCGCTTCCCCTCGCCACCATAAAAATAGCGCCGTATATCACGGCACACCATAAATGCGGCAACGCCGTGCCTTTTTCCAAATTTGCCGTTAACGCAAACTGACTTTATTTTCCAAACTTTGATGTTTGCTACTTGCTTTGGTAACTTGACGGGATAAACTTTTCTGGAATATTTTCAGCTACCGTAACCCACCTACCGTAACCCTACCGTATATTTCGTACTTTTTCAATCTTGTGATTAAAATTACGTGTTTGGTCCATGATTGGGTAACTCGACGAGGCAAATTTTTCGAGAACATTTTTAGCTACCGTAACCCATCTACCGTACCAGGATAACGGGAACTGACTTTATTTTTGGAATTTTCTTTTAAAATTCGGTACTCGGTACCTCCTTAGGTAACTTCACAAGACAAATTTTTGTAGACCATTTTAAGCTACCGTAACCCATCCACCGTACCACGTTAACGCAAACTGACTTTATTTTTCAAACTTGCGTTATAAATTCCGTGCTTGCTCCATCCTTGTGTAAAACGACATGACAAATTTTTCTGGACCATTTTCAGCTACCGTAACCCATCTACCGTAGTACTACGTTAACTCAAACTGACTTTATTTTTCAAACTTGCGATTAAAATTCCGTGCTTGCTCCATCCTTGTGTAACTCGGCAAGACAATTTTTTCTGGAACATTTTCAGCTACCGTAACCCATCTACCGTAGTACTACGTTAACGCAAACTGACTTTATTTTTCAAACTTGCGATTAAAAATCCGTGCTTGGTCAATCCTTGTGCAACTCGCTGAGACGAATTTTTCTAGACCATTTTCAGCTACCGTAATCCATCTACCGTAGTACTACGTTATCGCAAACTGAATTTATTTTTCAAACTTGCGATTAAAATTCCGTGCTTGCTCCATCCTTGTGTAAAACGACATGACAAATTTTTCTAGACCATGTTCAGCTACCGTAATCCATCTACCGTAGTACTACGTTATCGCAAACTGAATTTATTTTTCAAACTTGCGATTAAAATTCCATGCTTGGTACCTGCTTATGCAACTGGACAAGACACATTTTTGGAAAACATTTTCGGCTACCGTAACCCACCTACCGTACCCTTAGCATATCAAATTCGATAAAAACGGCCAAGAAGTATTGGGGTAACGTAGTTGAGATGGAGCGGAGCTCCATCCCAACGATTATAATACATATGCGCAAAACTCTCTGAGGCGCGAACGTAGTTCGCGCTAGTTACTTTAGTTACTAAGTTACTAGTAACTTTAGTTACTAAGTTACTGGTAACTTTAGTTACTTTAGTTACTAGTTATTTTAGTTAGTTTAGTTAGTAAGTTACTTTTGCGCGCTACTTGCTATAATATTACCCTGAAAAACCTGAGAACATTTATTCCCGTTTACTCTAGGATCATATGTCGAAAAGTATGTTACAAAGAACAAAGCCTGACCGCATTTTGAGCCAAAATTTCCCAAAAATCGAAAAACCTGACCGCATTTTGAGCCAAAATTTCCCAAAAATCGAAAAACCTGACCGCATTTTGAGCCAAATTTGCCAAAAATCGAAAAACCTGACCGCATTTTGAAAACCGAGAACCTAGCTATTCGACCTATGTCTAGGATTACTAAACTTAAAGTCTATTTGAATACGTCACAGAATTGAAGTAGACTTACGTCTAGCTTGACGCGAAAAAAGGAATATTCCTAGCTTTTTGCAATCACTCTTTATGCATCGTTACACTTGCCTTAGTTTTTTCGTCAATCTTGTATACTTCCTAATTAATATTAATGATTAATTTTAATAACATTAATATTAATGACCTATGCAGACGGCTCGCAACGACTATCTCGAGCACATGGTGCGTATGCTGGAGAGTGACATGATCTACGCGACCAAACACGGCAAGGACGAGCTCATGAAGAGGAAGAGCGACGGCTACGGAAGGTTTGAACTTATTTAATAGAGGGTCCATGTTACTAATCGAGGTTCCATCGTACAGATTGTAATTTATTTTCGGATCGTTCTTAAATAAGCAGCGTTATTTTATCATATTAAAAAAATTTCAAATTTTACAAAGAAAATTGAGTCTGAGGCATTCCAAAACGTAAACCAAAAGTGGTAAACATTCGAGGAATCATAATTCAGTTTTAAAGCAGTATTAAAGCTATTGCTACTCTCGATTCGAGCAAATCTCACGAGAAATAAGATGCACGTAGATTCTTTGAAAATCTAGGCATTTTTTTAAATTTCACCGCGCTTATACTATGTCCACTGGTCCAAAGTAACATTGACCTTCTGTTAATGCAAGTGTGAAACAAGAATCTTTCGGGTACCACTATCTTGTATTTTAATGGAAAACAGCAATTTTATTGTTGATTTCAATCCATACCTTCTCCTTTACAGTACCTCAACAGCACCTAGTGGTCCTTCAACGTCGACTAAGACTGTCAATGGATCCACTTCGTCATCGTCCTCTCGTCGTCGACTGCGTTCCCCGAGTCCGGAATCTGACGACGAAGGTCCGTCCGGGTCGAGATCTCCTGAACGTCGCCGAGGCCGCACCACGACGGATCGTACACCACCGATTACGGTAGGTTTTTTAAAAAATAACTTTATTTTATGTCTTGCCAGTTTAAAATTCGTTTCTTGTCTGGCAATCACATTTAACGGGTTATTTAAGGCTTGAAATAGTAGCTGATTTATCGGTATTTCTGGTTATTACTTGCTTACTCTGCGTGTACAGAAAGGGGCCAACTTTAAAGTCGTTTTGGAAAAAAGAAACAATTTTAGTTAAGACGGATTCGTATTCGGGGAATTCGAGCTCCCCCTTTTCTACACGTAGTATTATTGTTATTATTATTATTATTATTATTATTATTATTATTATTATTATTATTATTATTCCAGAAGCGTAATGGTAATTACTCGACGAGAGATGATGAGGAGAACTATTCATCGTCTCCTCGCACTCTGGTCAGTGGCAAGTCGGATGAGCGAACGCAGCTGGAGTCAGTGGCGGTGAGTGATTAGAATAATAATTTATAATATATGATGATAATAATAGAGTTTATCTGACCTCGTAGGGTATTTTAAGTTTCATAATTAAATGTTTGAAAAATATGATGAAGTCAGGAGGTGAGAAAGGAGGCTGCGATTACTTGATCGTAGCATACAATACTTATGAGTTATGAATAAGAGACTTAATAAGGGAATACATCTACGCCCCGGGCTCTACAGTAGTTGAAATCAAAGTAATTGTCATACGTGGGCACCACTGCCGCTAGCGGCAATACACCCCCGATTTTTGGCATCCGACCCCCCGATTTTCCAAAAAAATCACTCAAAATGACGTATAAATGCTCCATTTTTTGCTTCCCACCCCCGATTTTCATTTCCAGCGACAATACCCGCCCACGTATGGTAATTGTGATTTAGCAGTGATAAGGGCACCGATTCTCCAGAGGGGATCTTGACGGGGGCTATACGTGAACTGCATTTTTAACTTCACATATTATTTTAAACCACAATTAGGCTAAGAGCACGCCAAAGATTGGTTTCCGCGAGCGTTTTGTGAGATTAGGCGGTATGAGGGGTAGATGGTGGGTGCACCTTGTAGAGGATTTAGATACTACATGTATGATTGATTTATTGATTAGTTTGTCATTTTATCGATCGGTTTAATTTCAGGATTCTATGAAATCGTCGATCACTTCTGTCAAGTGTTTGCTGTGCATGCAACCATTCGATACAGCTATTCGTGAGTACATTTATTGATCAATAATTGATTGATTGATTGATGAGATTATTGATTTATCTATGAACTTCCTATTAATCAGTGCTTTTTCTTCTTAAAAAAATTTTGCGGCCTTACGGGGGACAACTTGAAATCACATTATTGGATATCTTTTGTATGCCCCTTGTTGTTATGCGTCGTTGAAAAAAAGAAAACAAAGACTAAAATGTTACTTACTTACTTATTGTTAGTAAGTAACATTTACTTAGTTACATAGTATATCCGTTTTCGCTTTACAGAGGTTCGTCAGGCGCATATCTCCCGTGTGCACATGCGCGACGTCACGAACAATGATGCATTGTACATGGCGGTTCTCGAATCGAAGGTTGGTTTTGATTTATTGATTCATTTATTTATTGAGTACGGTAGCCTATCAGTTGTGACGCAACTTTTGAGCATTGTATGTATTATTTTCCTGGACGATATACGGATTACAGTATGGTTGTGTGTGCTTACTGTAGTATTATCTGCATAATTTCAGACACACGAAGCCTTTCCCAACTTGCCGTGGAAGTCGACCCAGTGTATTCAGTGCTACAGTACTTCGACAGGTGCTGGGGTGGTCTCCACGATCAGCGGACGGTAATTACATATTTATTTATTTATTTAATTACATTCATCAATCATAGGTCGAAAAGTATGTTGCAAAGTACCAAACCTGACCGGATTTTGAGCCAAAATTTCACAAAAATCGAAAAACTTGACCGGATTTTGAGCCAAAATTTCACAAAAATCGATAAACCTGACCGGATTTTGAGCCAAAATTTCACAAAAATCGATAAACCTGACCGGATTTTGAGCCAAAATTTTACAAAATTCGATAAACCTGACCGGATTTTGAGCCAAAATTTCACAAAAATCGATAAACCTGACCGGATTTTGAGCCAAAATTTTACAAAATTCGATAAACCTGACCGGATTTTGAGCCAAAATTTCACAAAAATCGATAAACCTGACCGGATTTTGAAAACTGATATCCTAGCTATTCGACCTATGCCTTCAATCCATAATTATCACATAACTGTTCTCTCTCTCTCTTTGCTTGTTATGAATATAAAGAAAGAAAGAAAGAATTAGACATGTTCATACATTTTCATACACACTTTCACAGTGTGAGGATTGACCCACTATATACGGTTCATTTTCAGGGTCGACCCACTATATAAAGCTCATTTTTATGTGAAAGATTACAATTTTAGCGAAAAATAACGATTTTTTCTAAATCGACCCACCATATAAAAATAATTCGGTGAGGGAACCGAAAATGTATGAATATGATCACTTAAAGGCAATACCCGTATGCTAATTTGATTCTCCGGCAATTCTCTCTCGCAGACAGAGGAAGTGAGAGAGTGCGTCAGAGTTTCGAATTAGCTTGGACTGTCGCTTTAAGAGTCCAGCTTTTGTTGCAATATTAATAATACTTTAGTTTTAAATTTAATTATTTAATTAATATATTATTATTATTATTATTATTATTATTATTATTATTATTAATACTTTTTGCAGAGTGGGCCACGTCGCGCGTTTTCACACCACTTTACGGCTGCAATGCCCAATTGACGGATGTACCGTGTCCTCTTCGAAATCCGAAAATGTCAGTTGCTCTTTGATCTTTGGATTGATCTTTTAATCTTTGATCTCAACGAACACAACAGCCAAGTCTTTAACTTTTTATATAATTCGTATTTTTGTCAAGTAACAAACCAAGCAACTACATTCAATTAGTAAGAATCTCTTACTGTAAGATGCTGTCATAGGTCGAAAAGTATGTTGCAAAGTACCTAGCCTGACCGCATTTTGAGCCAAAATTTCACGAAAACCGAAAAACCTGCATTTTGATCCAAATTTGCCAAAATTCGAGAAACCTGACCGCATTTTGAAATTCGATGACCTAGCTATTCGACCTATGGATGCTGTCCACGCTTAACAATAGCTGCATTCCATGCATTGTTGAGGTACCTGGAGCTCCTCCGGTTTTGCAGGGTAATATTATAGTAAGTAGCGTCAAAAAGTAACTTTCTTTATACTTACTTTTTCATTATATTCTTATGAAATAGCAAAACAGTAACAAAAAAAGTAAGTATAAAGTAAGTTACTTTTGCGCGCTACTTACTATAATGTTACCCTGTGAAACCGGAGTCGATTCTACAGGGGGCATCCGAGCGAGAAAAAAATGGTTAATTTTACAGGCCCCATGTCGGCGCCCATGTATGCTCGAAAAGTATGTTACAAAGCACCAAGCCTGACCGCATTTTGAGCCAAAATTTCCCAAAAAAATGTAAAACCTGACCGCATTATGAGCCAAATTTGCCAAAAATCGAAAAACCTGACCGCATTTTGAAAACCGATAACCTAGCTATTCGACCTATGATGCTCGATACAATAGTAATCTTAATTGTATGCATTGAAGATTAACAACCATCTGCGTGAGCGTCACGGATTCGAGCGGGGACGATTGTCGTTGATCGGCGATCTCAAGGCACGCTTCGATCACGCTCGAAAGCAGTTTAAGAGGTAGATCAAAGATCAATCATCGTACCGTACTCCGGGCTTACTGTATTCCAATTCGCTTGTTCACGCCTTTTCCCTCCCTCGTCTCGTCTCGTCATTATTATCATCATAGGTCGAAAATGAAGTACCAAGCCTGACCGGATTTTGGAACCCGATAACCTAGCTATTCGATCTATGATTATTATTATTATTATTATTATTATTATTATTATTATTATTATTATTATTATTATTATTATATCTTTCTCCATCAGGAGCCTTGAGGAAACCGCCGACCGATACTTCCCGCTGCCGCTCGTCGTCACGAACGCGTCGGCGACATTCGCGTCTGACCGCGCCGCGTCTCCGACGCATTCGACCACTTCGACCAATAGACGACAAGACTCTTCGTTCTCATTGCCCGAACCTCCGTCCTCCACCAGATCCATGGAGGTCGTGTCCAAGGTGCGTAATTGATCTTTGATCTTTGATCTCAATGCTGCTATCGGTGCTTGTATACTGGTTGATCTTTGACACCTGTGGCCGTACGCATGAACCGTTTTCCCGGAAAATGTGACGTAATTAGCGTAGGCGAAGGATTTTGGAAAACGCCTCCGCCTACGCTTGTGACGCCAAGTTTGCCGACAAACTGTTTGCCATCGTTCATGGATACGGCCTCAGATACGATTGGCCTTTTCAGATCCGCGAGAAGACGCTGGCGGGACTGCGACCGGCACCACACAAACGCGCCCACAAGTCGGACTCGTCGGACGATGAGAGTGATGGGGAGGAGGATGAGAGGAGGAAGAAGAAGAAGGAGGAAGAGGATAAGGATAAGAAGAAGAAGGAAGAGGATAGGGAGAAGAAGAAGGAGATTGAGGATAGGGAGAAGAAGAAGAAGGCACGTATTAGTGACAGTGACAGTGGAGATGATAGCAGTGATGATGATGATGGGTGAGTGGGTTATTGATTCATTGGGCTTGTTGTCATGTAAGCACGTGTTATAATGTAAAAACATGTTGTGATTTTAAAACATGTTATAAAAAGACACGTACCACTTGACGGGTGCACAAAGTGACCCATAAATATTGCGTTTGTCTCCCAGTCGCGGTGGTTGATCGACCCGCAACGACTATTGATTGTCTGATTACAGTAATCCTCGTTACAGTAAGACTGGCAAGTCGTCCAATGGATCGAAGGTCGCAACCACTACGAAGCCTCCTGTGGCCATGCTGACGCTTCCCAAAAGACCACAGGTAGGGGATACTGTAGTCGGTGCTGCTTCAAAGATCAAAGATCAATAATGTTTTTGCAGGTTGTACACAAGCCCGAGACTTCGTCGGATTCGAGTAGCGATGAGGAGGAGAGGAAGCCTGTGATGCCGAGTAAGAAATGATCTTTGATCTTTTGAAAAGTTGATCTTTGATCTTTTGAGGAGTTGATCTTTGATCTTTTGAGAAGTTGAACTTTGATCTTTTGAGAAGTTGATCTTTGATCTTTTGAGGAGTTGTTCTTTGATCTTTTGAGAAGTTGATCTTTGATCTTTTGAGGAGTTGTTCTTTGATCTTTTGAGAAGTTGATCTTTGATCTTTTGAGGAGTTGTTCTTTGATCTTTTGAGGAGTTGTTCTTTGATCTTTTGAGAAGTTGATCTTTGATCTTTTGAGGAGTTGTTCTTTGATCTTTTGAGGAGTTGTTCTTTGATCTTTTGAGAAGTGGATCTTTGATCTTTTGAGGAGTTGTTCTTTGATCTTTTGAGGAGTTGTTCTTTGATCTTTTGAGAAGTTGATCTTTGATCTTTTGAGGAGTTGTTCTTTGATCTTTTGAGGAGTTGTTCTTTGATCTTTTGAGAAGTGGATCTTTGATCTTTTGAGGAGTTGTTCTTTGATCTTTTGAGGAGTTGTTCTTTGATCTTTTGAGAAGTTGATCTTTGATCGTTTGAGGAGTTGTTCTTTGATCTTTTGAGAAGTTGATCTTTGATCTTTTGAGGAGTTGTTCTTTGATCTTTTGAGAAGTTGATCTTTGATCTTTTGAGGAGTTGTTCTTTGATCTTTTGAGAAGTTGATCTTTGATCTTTTGAGGAGTTGTTCTTTGATCTTTTGAGAAGTTGATCTTTGATCTTTTGAGGAGTTGTTCTTTGATCTTTTGAGAAGTTGATCTTTGATCTTTTGAGGAGTTGTTCTTTGATCTTTTGAGGAGTTGTTCTTTGATCTTTTGAGGAGTTGTTCTTTGATCTTTTGAGAAGTTGATCTTTGATCATTTGAGGAGTTGTTCTTTGATCTTTTGAGGAGTTGTTCTTTGATCTTTTGAGAAGTTGATCTTTGATCTTTTGAGGAGTTGTTCTTTGATCTTTTGAGAAGTTGATCTTTGATCTTTTGAGGAGTTGTTCTTTGATCTTTTGAGAAGTTGATCTTTGATCTTTTGAGGAGTTGTTCTTTGATCTTTTGAGGAGTTGTTCTTTGAGGAGTTGTTCTTTGATCTTTTGAGAAGTTGATCTTTGATCTTTTGAGGAGTTGTTCTTTGATCTTTTGAGGAGTTGTTCTTTGATCTTTTGAGAAGTGGATCTTTGATCTTTTGAGGAGTTGTTCTTTGATCTTTTGAGGAGTTGTTCTTTGATCTTTTGAGAAGTTGATCTTTGATCTTTTGAGGAGTTGTTCTTTGATCTTTTGAGAAGTTGATCTTTGATCTTTTGAGGAGTTGTTCTTTGATCTTTTGAGAAGTTGATCTTTGATCTTTTGAGGAGTTGTTCTTTGATCTTTTGAGAAGTTGATCTTTGATCTTTTGAGGAGTTGTTCTTTGATCTTTTGAGAAGTTGATCTTTGATCTTTTGAGGAGTTGTTCTTTGATCTTTTGAGAAGTTGATCGTTGATCTTTTGAGGAGTTGTTCTTTGATCTTTTGAGAAGTTGATCTTTGATCTTTTGAGGAGTTGTTCTTTGATCTTTTGAGGAGTTGTTCTTTGAGGAGTTGTTCTTTGATTTTGAGAAGTTGATCTTTGATCTTTTGATGAGTTGTTCTTTGATCTTTTGAGAAGTTGATCTTTGATCTTTTGAGGAGTTGTTCTTTGATCTTTTGAGAAGTTGATCTTTGATCTTTTGAGGAGTTGTTCTTTGATTGCAGAACAACCCGTCGTGCAGACGAAGAAGCCGCCTCCGAAGGAGAAGTCGAGTGAGAGTTCATCGGTAATTTTTAATTACGTAATTTGTATTAATACTAACATCTTTATGTGGGTTTAAGGTAAGCAAGATAATGAGGTGCATAGAGAAGTAACATTAGGGACACATAAATACAATACCACAACTAGGTGCATTAATACGTATATATTTTCGTTTCAGAGCGAGAGCGAGGACGATTCGGACGCAGAGGCGAAGCCAGTCGCGAGCAAGACGCCAGTATCCGCGACGGTTCCACCCCCTCCGCCATCGTCAACGCACAGTACGGCGTCGGTGAGTGGGTTGATGTTGATCCATAAATCGACTTTTTTAAAAATTTTTAACTTGAAAGTAAACCAAATAGTACATCAATTTATGTTACTAATTTAATTTTTCGATGTGAGATGTAACGGTTGAAATCATACGTGGACAGCATTATCGCTCGCGACAAGAACCCACCCGACATCGCCGAAATTCAGTCAAAAATGAAAACGATTTAGCTGAAATTCAGTCAAAAATGAATTTTCTGCGTCCTGCACGTCCGATTTTTGCGTCCCGCCAACCCGATTTTAATTTCCAGCGACAAAGGTTGCCCGCATATGGTTAAAATGGGAAAATAGCAAAAAAAATCTTTATTTGTAACGTTTAATGAACCGTACTTGCAGTCATCGGCGTCATCAACAGTGAAGGTTGAGGAGCCGCAAGTGAAGACGGAGCCAGTGGTAAGTGGTTTGACGACTAACCATAGGCGTTCCGGCCAAAACACTGTGAAGCACAATATTAATTAATATTAGGTTGTAACATAAGTTCCTTTGAATCTGATAGTGTTGTGTTTGCACTTTTGTTTCTCGCTAAGGTTTCAACGGAGCTCTCTGTACCAGTGCATATCACTAACTAGTGTCCCCCTCTACATAACCCACAGAATCATCGATTCAGACTTCCCTTTAAGAGACCGGCTCGGTAAGACTCGAGCATTTTGATCCCCTGCCGGACATTCGCGAGGACTTTCGATCTGGCCCTGAATACTTTCATCATAGGCATATACCAGGGGGAGACCGATGAAAGTTATAGTGAAAATGCCCTTAGGCTCAAACCCGGCTCAAATATGTCACATTAAATAAAAAATTGAAAAATTCATATCTTTTCAATCGTGATAGCTAGGACTTATATTTCTTTTTAGTGGTGAATAACATGTCATGAGCTCTTATAAACACAGTTGAACAATAATATCATATCGTTCTGAATATGTTTTTTTGTGTTTGATTTTCGGATTTTTCCTCTTCTATCCTCGTTGAACAGATAGCGCAAGAAATTTCATAGTGCATATTGTAGCCCTGACGATTATGTACAGTACCGCGCAAAAGTATGGACGCAAAATTCGAATCGTTATAACTTTTTTCGTACTTGGCCGATCGGCCTCGGTTTAATTTTATTATATAGTATGAACATTGGAGAAAATTATGAAGGTATCGATTATTACCTACAATGATGAAATGATTTCATCATTCTTGAAATGCCGAGGTGCGATCATGAAAATAGGTTTATTCTCAGGTAGATTTTTTCTGTGAGTCCAATTTTTTGTGAGGAACGAAGAACTATCAGTGAACATTTTAAAGATGGAGGCCCTCGAATGTCTATGCAAATATATAACATATCTATTATGCAATGGGCAAGTGATATGCAAGAAATTAGCACGACCATTCATCAATCCCGTAGCGCAGTGGCAAAAGTGCTCACTAGTAAGCGTAACGTCGCGGGTTCGAAACCTATTGCTGAACTTTCCTATTTTCAAAATTTCGCGCCTTTGCCTGTACATCAAGCATGGATTCATTAATGATTCTAGCGATCAATAAGCTAAATTAGCATAAACTAATTTATGTAAGGTATGCAGAATAACTTTTACTATCTTTCTGTCTTCACAGTTTGTTCACGAAAATATTGCCCGGACACCACCTTTAAGCCATTAATCACGTTGGTTGCATACCGCTCCGAGGAATTAGCTAATTTCGCCTGACCCATTAAAATTTCGTTAAAATGCCATAACTCAGTCCGTAGTTGAGCTACAGCTCTCCGATTCAACAAGTATTATCGCATAGTCATGGGGCAGCACCATGCCAATTCCGTAAGGTTTCCGGCTCTTTAAGAGAAAATTCGAAAAAAATTCCAAACCATTATTTGGACTTACGGTATTTCCCAGTCGGTTTTTCTAAAAATCCAAAAAGTTGCCATGACGTGCCTAAACATCTACCTAACACATCTACAAAGTGGCGAGATTACAACACTTCAATTACCACTTTGCCGATAAAAATACCATTGGAAGTCAAAGTGCACGGAACCTAACTTCTTTCGCTATGGAGAATTATTACGGGTCAATAACACAGTATTTCATATCAATTTTGATCGGATTTTGAACCAAGTGTTTAATAAGCACATTTCCTACAAGTATCCTGAATTTAGTTCCACTATTGGACATTCCACCTTTTTTATCTGTCTCTTTTCTCGCAAAATTCCACTCTGACTACTGTAATCGCCAGAAATCGCGAACTGATTTTTTTCAGTCGACCTATGATTCTCAACCATGACCCGGGGTTCATGGTTGAGAATGGATGAGGTCGAAAAAATTCATGATGATCCCAGACCAAATATTATTTAGCATTATATCAACAGTGGGCCAACTTTTATTTTTATGGATACCATAGCTCGAATTACCGTAATCTAGCTACCGTATCCTATAATAATGTGGTGAAATTCTCGGAAAATTCAGGTCCGTGCATTACTAGTACGGTAATTCGAGTTATGGTATCCATAAAAATAAAAGTTGGCTCACATAATGCCGCATAGTATTTGGTCTGGAATCATCATGAATTTTTCGACCTCAGCCTTTCTCAACCATGAACCCCGGGTCATGGTTGAGAATCATGGGTCGACTGAAAAAAAAATCAGTTCGCGATTCCTGGCGATTACGGTAGTTCAATACCGTATACTCGATGGTACAGCTTTGGATGCAGTACGCTACCTTCCAACCGATTTATATGAAAGAAACATATAAATATTCAAGTTTGATAATCAAAAAAATAAATTCGAGATCTGCAAAACGACGATTCTTCACGTGGCAGTCGTCTCTGCAAACGCACATGCATCAGTCACCATCCGCCCTATGAATCAACTTGTCTTGACGGTCGACTGAATGTGGGAGTTGAAAAAATAAAAATAAAATAATTATTTTTCTCAAAATTGTAGTCCGAGTCTATTTGTATATTTTTCCTATGTACGCTCATCGCTACGAGTAAAATGACATAATAAAGCTACCTCTCTTGCGAATTTCAAGAAATTTAATTTTCGATTTTTGAAATTTGCACTTATCTCACATTCAGTTGCAATTCTCCAGGCTTATGACAAACTGGCTGGCCAAGGGATATGACCACCATGTACATAATCGTCAGGGCTACAATATGCACTATGAATTTTCTTGCCGTATCTCTTCAACGAGGGTAGAAGGAAAAAATCTGAAAATCAGACACGAAAAAACATATTCGAAACGATATGATATTGCTGTTCAGATATGTTTGTAAGAGTGCATGACATGTTATTCGCTAATAAAAAGAAATAAAAGTCCTAGCTATCACGATTGAAAAGATATGAATTTTTCAATTTTTTACTTAATGTGACATAATTGAGCCGGGTTTGAGCCTAAGGGCATTTTCACTATAACTTTCATCGGTCTCCCACCGGTATGTGTCTATGATGAAAGTATTGAGGGCCAGATCGAAATTCCTCGCGAATGTCCGGACCATGCTCGAGTCTTACCGAGCCGGTCTCTTAATGATTAGTATGCTTCGCCTGTTTGTCTAAGTAAAAAATCAAGTTTTATAGTCCAATTTGTTCCCGGCTCTCTCTCTAATGGATTTAACCAAAACCAATAACCAACTAGGTTAGGTGTACCCCACATATGATCCCTACAACCATACGCTAACCAATTGCTTACATAAATTGAGAAGCAGAAAATATATTATAAAATAAAGTAATGGTCACATCGTAAATTTGAGTTAAGAATCTAGTCTCAAAGGAGAGCTATTCAATTGATGCCCCAGTTAAATGCTAGCCACTCTTGGATCATCCACCTCCACTATCTGACTAGTATTAAGGAATCTTGAAAAAGTCAAAAAGTTGTTAAGGCGAAAAGTGGTCATTTGCCAGGAATTTGAATAAAATCGCAGATTGAGACCGCTACATCTTTTATTTTTCTAAAAAGGGGAGTGGCCTGAGTTGACAATCTGATAGCTTGATTGAAGAGATGGATCACTCGCAATCACAGTGTACATCGTAGCCAGTCAATTTGAAAAGGGGAGAAACTAGAACAGATCACTAAGCTTGAAAACATCAGAGAATTGAGATGGCCTAGGTTAAAAGAAGTATGAAAAGGGCCAATGTATTGGATGAGTGAGTATAGTTGGGGTCACTGATATATTCAGGGACCTCTATTGTAAATAGCTACAAGAGTTGAAGTCACAACTCATATCACCGCGTCCACAGCGGTTTCAAATGTTTTTTTCTGTCACGGCTTGGTTCGAACTGACTAAATAAAACCCGCTATTCTAAGACAGCGAAATTTTTCTGGCGTATACCAACTATGCCTTCTTACTCTCCGGACCTTGCTCTCTCGGGTAGTCGCTTTAGTTAAGGCATCCAACTTGCTGTAGTAGATGAAAAATTTATGAACAAAGAAGGTATCGAAATGAAGTTGGTCTAACATTTTGCACAATATCCCAAGTCCTTCCGCAAGTAGTGAGTGATTCATTTTTTGGCGACTAGAGCTGCCAAAAAATGAATCCTCAAAGTCGTCGATAAACGATGGTAATTTAATTTGAATGTGTACCTCAAAATTCAAAGGAACTTATGTTACAACCTAATAGTATTATTGTTATAAAGCTGCATTAAAATCGTGCATGTATATCACTTTTATGCGTTAAAATATTTATTAACTTAAATGATTAATGTAAAAGCAAACTTGTAAAAAAGTGATGAATCGTGTGAATTGGTACATTTTACTGGGCATTTTGTTCGAGGGAAAATGTTGTCCATTTTGATTTGCTGGTTCCTTTTATGGATATTTTCATTCTAAATTTGCCCCTACTGATATTGTATTATGAATAAATAAAGTAATGGATTAAAAGCCTGGCTGTGTTAGATGAATTTTAAAAAAACCACTTTGAGCTTAAAACTAAAACTATTAAAACTATATGATTGCAGACGCCGATCGTGTCGCGTACGCCACCGTCGCGCCTATCCACACCCGGACCGCCCGCCAAGTTCCCCGGTCGTCCCATTCGTCTGCCCAAGGTTGCCCAATTTTCCCGTAAAATTTCGCAAAATTCGAAAACCCTGACCGCATTTTGGAATCCTACCTATTCGACCTATGCATTTTCCTATAATGTTATGGTTTTCCTATTCCTTGGATTATTGTATGTAACATTATTGATTGATTGTATTGATTATTGATTATTGATTGATTACGTATCCTTGTTGAGGTGGCTCTATCGTTTCCCACTCCGACAGATCGTCCGCATGTTCGCAGAAACACTCCGGAAGATCATCGACCGCGTATCCGCAGAAACAGTCATCAATCAGCGAATGGACGACAGCAGGATGCTAACAGAGGCAGAGGAGGCCGAGGTGGGACCTTACATGGGCGCTGACATGGGGGTGCCCCCCCCCCCCCCCTGTAAAATTAAGGCTTTTCGAAAATTTGTAGGAAAAAAACCTGTAAAAAGTGACGTTTTGCTGAGATTTGTGAAAAAAAGTGAATGCCCCCTGTAAAATTAACCATTTTTCGTTCGGATGCCCCCTGTAGAATCGAGCTCCAGGTATCCCGCCCATGTATGGGTGAGACACTTGATTTGATCGATTGATTTTAAATCGTTACCGTAATCCAGGTCGCGGTGGACATCATGAATTCAGAGGAGGCAGAGGAGGAGGAGGCAAGCGAGGCAGAATGTATTGATTACAGTATCCCACAGCCCGGAATCTTGCCACGGTGCTCCTACCGTAATCTCATAGACTTTACGAACTGGACTCAGCATTGGCGATTACGGTAGGAGTACTGTAGGTCCCTTTGCTAGATGTGTATTGCGTCTTTGTTTGTTGTTATTATCCTTTTAGAATCTCGTTGTTGTAGTACATTATCGATCGTGTTGTTGTTGAACTTTGTTATTTTGGAAAAAAAATGTTTTTTTTGTTGTTTTTGTTTATATTCTTGTTTCGTGTACTGATTTCCTTCCATTAGCACTAATTTTAGTATCGATTTTATGGCACTTCTTTGATTTCTGGCCCAGGTGATATTACAGATTAATTCTTGTCATTTCTCATACCTCATCACTCATTATTCATTTCTTGTAGTAACCGATCCTTTTCTCGGTTGTGGTAAAATCAACCGCATCATGATTGATAGAATGATGAAATGAGAGTTTTGCCTCCTCATTTCCCATACTCTATCATCCTAATCCAATTTAATTTCCATATTACCACATTCCCGTATAAAAGCATTCGATTCTTTCTCTCCGGTTCAGTCCAGAGCTCTCCCATCTTGAGGAGAGCTCGGGGAGCATTTCGCCCCCGTGGACATTGTCCTCCCAGTGAGGAGGACGACCCCTCCATTCGATCGAAAAGATCGAAATGGGGAGGGGGGGGGGTGAACGAGGGGGCTGGGCCAGAAATCAAAGAAGTTCCGATTTTATTTTCCCATATCGATTTGTCTCTACCGAGATTCGTTCACCCATTAACATCACTTGAATAAATGATACTCAGCTCGGTTTGGAAAGATACTGCTACTATTAGAGTAGATTGTTGTTGCGTTCAATGCTGTATACCATGATGAACTGGGAGTTGACCAAATCTACCGTAATCAATAGATCGGTTGTTTGAGGAATTGAACTTGTACAGACTACATTTCTATTGTTATTATTATAACACGCTATCTGAGAAAATCGACATAGGTGCGGTATCGATGAAAAATAGATTTTTCTGTTTTATGTATGATAATTACAGGCTCCATGAGTGTAGTTCACTGGTACTTGGAAATTCCTTCCAATTGAAAATTCGCTTCAGGAGGTGACCACACCACGATTTAGCGCCTTTTCCTAAAAAGTTTCTTTCGTATCCAATCGATTCGGGAGTTGGTGCACTCGACTCCTTGGCTAATTCTAAGAAACTATTGTCGAGGAGAGTTTTTCGATCAACGCACAACAAAGGCTGGAATTGGGAATTTTCGAAAAAAAATTCACATTAAATTAATTCTCACTGTTTTCCCATGGCGAATGCAAATTTTTTATTTGCTCATTAGCTTCTCCATATTATATCACACCTTTAGTTTAAAATTCATAATTTTTAAAAAATACAATTCATGTGAAATAATCATGTTTATAACGAAAGTCGTGAATTATGGTGTGCTCCTACAGTAATCCCTATTCGGTTAATTTTGTTTTTCGCTAGTTTTAAGCATATTTTCAGCGGTTTTCTTTACAATGTTAGACGTATATGATTATTCTGCACCATCGGAGTGCAGCTGCACGGTATATGTGATGATCACATTGCTGATCGTACATGTACTGTAAATTTTATTCACTTTCGTATCCGAGCCAGCTTGCGTAGTAGTTACCATACTCATGCCGTTCCGTACTCTTTCTTATCGGTTTTATAGACTGATCAGAGAATAAGAGAGAGCACGTAAATTACATTACACGTACAGTACAAGTACGATTAGCAATGTGATCATCACATATACCGTGCAACTGCACTCCGATGGTGCAGAATAGGCATATACCTCTAACATTGTAAAGAAAAGGGCTGAAAATACGCTTAAAACTAACGAAAAAGCAAATTAACCGATTAGGGATTACTGTAGGAGCACACCATAATTCACGACGTTCGTTAAAAAAATGATTATTTCACATGAATTGTATTTTTTTAAATTATGAATTTTAAACTAAAGGTGTAATATAATATGGAGAAGCTAATGAGCAAATAAAAAATTTGCATTCGCCATGGGAAAACAGTGAGAATTAATTTAATGTGAATTTTTTTTCGAAAATTCCCAATTCCAGCCTTTGTTGTGCGTTGATCGAAAAACTCTCCTCGACAATAGTTTCTTAGAATTAGCCAAGGAGTCGAGTGCACCAACTCCCGAATCGATTGGATACGAAAGAAACTTTTTAGGAAAAGGCGCCAAATCGTGGTGTGGTCACCTCCTGAAGCGAATTTTCAATTGAAAGGAATTTCCAAGTACCAGTGAACTACACTCATGGAGCCTGTAATTATCATACATAAAACAGAAAAATCTATTTTTCATCGATACCAAAAAATATCTCAGTTGTTGAATTCTCTCAGATAGTGTTTTTTATTAATATTAATTTATGAATCAACATTATTGATTAGAATCGGATGGTGTTCCTCTATCGAATAGAGGGATCGTCGATGGATTGGCTGATGGATCTTCGAGGGAGCCTGACGTCGATCAACGCATTGACATGGATTATGTGTTTATTTATTTATTCTCTGTGTTGTGTTAAGTCACGAAAAGAAAAGAAAAAGACGCGAGAGAGTAAAGAGTAGTGTTGTTAAATGGAATATTCTTATTTTCAACTAATTTCTCACGTTTATTCTAAATCGGCCTTTCGAATAGAGAGCAAAATGTTCTTCGACCGAAAATATACGAAAATATAGATTTTAGTTGACTAAACAACAGTAGTAAAGAATCTTTTTTTCCTTTTCTTTTCGCGCCTTTTGAACAGATAGAGCATGACTGTACTGTAGATATTGATTAATTCGTGGCGTGAAGCCACTTCTATATATTTCTCTTTAATATTTTTTTCAGTTATGCTTTGTGATGTAGTACTCACATTTGCTTTTGTTAATGTAATTTAACTTAATTGATTTAAACCTTTGGTATAATATATTGTTAGATCTCGATTGCTGGTTATTTGTTCTCATTAATTCGAGTCTTATGGCTTAATTTGCGTATTATTATATCAGAAGAAATGTACCATAGATTATTGATCGTTGTTGTTTTTTATTGTTGATATTGTTATTACTTAAAAATTCACATCTCAAAGTTTATATTTAATGTGTATGCAATACTATACTAGACATTTTCATTTATTTATTGCTCATTGTCAGAAGCGATTTGTTGTTATTTCTTATTTCATTACTTATTCCTTCAACCATTCATATACTGAAATTTTGTCTGTCCATTATTTGATAAATCATTAGTTCGTTGCAACTGCAGTGTTGTAATTTGAATGGTTTGAGTGCCTCGTATTATATATCGATTGATATCCGTCCGGAATAGTCGTAGAAAGCTCGATTTTTTCCACAAAAAAAATGAATAATCCAAATTTCGATGCCGCCGAAATCGGTAGAGTGTTTGTTGTGCGAGGATACTGTAAACCTGAAGCAGCTCAATAAACATCTCCACAAACATCTGGAATACTTTCCCGAGGTATGGTGCATCTGGTTACGGTAGCCGATTGATTACTGACTTTATTCAATGTCCCTTTCAGAAGTGTGGCACTTGCTCGTTCGCGTCGCATTCGCGAGATCTACTCACGGAACATTTATTCACTTCTGGTCATACTGTAGGCAATGTGGGTCTCCTAACGATTGTTTTGGATACGGTAGCTCTGGATAATATCGATTGGTTAATAGGTGGCCAACAATGAGTATCTCAATCTGCTCATTCGACAACTCACAGCAGACACCCTACAAGCCGCGAAGATGGGCAAAGACGATTTCATTAAACAGAAGAAGGGACAACCGATGTTTGTTTGTTTTTTTAAATTGTGATTTCTTGTAAAACTGCATATTGACGCTAAGATTGTAGCGCATTTATAGGTCGAAAAGTATCTTACAAAGTACCAAGCGCGACCGCATTTTGAAAACTGATAACCTAGCTATTCGACCTATGAGCGCATTCTGTGGATGATTACACATAATGCAGCCGCTATCCCGCTTTAATCTTACTAAAATCATCTCTCCAATTCACACGGGATTGACACCAGTACTTTTGGTGCTGTTATAGAATGTTTGTGTTGCAGGCAATCACCCTCTGCAGTGAGTCGTTCCCCGAGCACTGCTCGAACCACAAGTGAAAGGGCAACGCCTCCCTCGGTGTCTAGAGCGACGGCGAATCGTCGTCGATCTCCGTCCGCCGATTCGAACATGTCGCCCCCTCTTCTGGTAGATGACTCCCCCGCACCGCGCACTCGGCGCACCACCACACCACGGAATACGGTAGGCGCTTAGCTGAGCTTGATCGATCAGTAATAAGGCGAATTCAGAGTAGATCATCGAGTGGTTTGATCGATTCGAATGCAACAGCGTCCGATGCTCTTTTGGAAGACGACTCCTCTACACAGCGCACTCGGCGCACCACCACCACACCACGGAATACGGTATACGCTTAGCTGAGCTTGATCGATCGATAATAAGGCGAATTCAGAGTAGATCATGGAGTGGTTTGATCGATACGAATGTGAGGGCGTCCGATGGTCTGAGAGGCAAACCCAATGAGAAAACCGCTGCTGAGGCACTTGCGGTATGTTGTTTTTCCAGTGTGTCGTAGGGTTACGGTATTGATCATACATGGGCGGCCATTGCCGCTGGAAAGTAGAATCGAGTGGGTCGGAGGAAAAAAAATTAGGCATGTGAATATAATAATTTCACTTCGTGGATCATTTTTGAGTGATTTTTGGGAAAATCTGGTGGGTCGGGTGCCAGAATCGGGTGGGTCTAGCTTCTGACAAATAAACATTCATACATGCATTATCATATTCATGATTTGGCATGTTGGGAATGTCAAAACAGTAGGAATTGCCAAATCGATAATTGATTTGCTGTATTTGAAGGATGAGCTGAGGACGACTCGCAAGATAGTCAAATGCGCGATTTGTCATGAACGTGTCGCAGCGAATATAGGTAGAGCCTGTGATATTGATTTATCGATTTTGACATGATGTTTACAGAATCCCGCAGTATCCACATGAGACAGCAGCATATGGAAAACGTGGAAGAAGGTAGTGCGGAGTTCGACGAGGAGCTTGCGAGAAGGGTTGGTTGGGTTTTAGGGCACTACTTCAGATCACCTGACCACTCGAAGAGTTTATGAAAGATTAGTGTAAAAGGCCATTTTGCGAGTTTTTTTTCTTTTTCGCTAACTTTTGGACTGGTCCGGTGTTCTGAAATATTGTCGTTTTTTAGTGTATTTTAAATGACTATGGTACTTATTCCGATAACAAGCGACTCAATGTACGGTATCACATTTTAAAAAGTCGGTTCGGATGCCAAAACCGGGTGGGATCTTGCCGCTAGCGGCAATGCCGCCCACTTATTCTATACAGTGAACCTCTAGAACCCCCGTTGACAGTTGGTTTACAGAAGGTTTATGTTGATAGTTAAATGGCACGTAATTCTCATTTCTATGGTTAGTATTGAAATAAAAAAAAGATTTATTGCATATTCTTGCTTTACAGATGAAGGCGGGCTTTCCGCACGAGCACTACTCGCCGTTTCAATGCGTCGAATGCACTTCCGCGCAGTTGTACAACAGCGATAGTGGACGGTGAGATCAAAGATCAAGGACCAAAGATCAAAGGCCATAATGTAATTGTAGAAGGGATCATGTGGCGTCGGCGCATTTCACGCTGCACATTGTCTGTCCTCTTCCCGACTGCCAAGGGTCCTGGTCGACTATCTGTGATGTGGGAGATTTATTGATTTATTGAATTATTGATATATTGAATTATTGATTTATTATTTTAATCTTTGATCTTTCATTTCATTATGATATTTCATAAAGGGGTAGTTAGCATTCACACAATTATTGGGTATCATAGTTTTTTTCATTTATTGTTAATTTTTATTATTGATTGAGTGATTTATTGATTGATTTACTAATTTTAGCTGTACGACCACCTTCGCAATCAGCACCATATCCCGTGCAGGAAGGGCGTTGTGGATCTGGAAGGCGAACTACTCACACAGTTCAAACGAGCCCGTGCAGAGTATCGAAGGTGAGCGTTAGAGATCAAAGATCAAAGATCAATTCCTCGATTAAGTAATCTTCGCAAGAAGGTCCATGCGTGTTTCCCGCTGATTCCACCAGGCAAGCGGGTATCAATGGAGGCCGAGATGAATGGAGGAGGAGGAGATGAAGATGAAGAGGAATGGAATGGCGGACATTCTACGATTGTATCCAAACTCTCTGAGGTATTCATTTCGGTTCATCACATCAGTCATAGGTCGAAAAGTATGTTACAAAGTGCATTTTGAGCCAAAATTTGCCAAAAATCGAAAAACCTGACCGCACTTTGAAAACCGATAACCTAGCTATTCGACCTATGAAATCACACATGGGTGAGGTATTTCAAAACTTCTACATAAAATCTAAATAAAATACGGTACTCACTGACTTGAAGTTTACTGTAAGTCTACTTCAAGTGAAAGAACATTTGACGAAATGCTTTACAGTATATACGCTATAAGTTGATCTTTGATCGTATACGATACCTCAGACGATATGATGTATTGATCTTTGATCTCAGTTGCGTGAGACCATCAACAAACCGGCTCCATCGATGCGTCGACCTCCCTCGGAGACATCTGAAGACGATGATTATGATGATGATGACGATGATGACGAGGATGCTGGAGCGAATTCTGTAGCTAACGACGATGACGTCACAATCGTCCCTGAGACGATTACGGTAGGCGCAGCCTGGGTTACGGTAGAATTGATTGGGTACTGTTGCACATTATGGTTACTGTAGGTATGCTTCAACTACGGTGGATGACCGGTTACGGTAGATTTTTTCACTCAAAATCAATATTGTGTTATTGATTACAGTTGGATGATGACGAAGATGATGTGAAGGAGGAGCCCCCGGCGAAACGTCCGAGTCTCGGCGAGAGAGTGTCTGGTGGTACGGTAGACGGAGTGTCGCACAGAAGAATCTATTGATTGATTGGTTGATTGATTGATTTATTGATTGATTGATTCATTAGATATTGATTGATTGATTGATTAATCGATTGATTAATTGATTGATTGATTTTTTGGATTGATTAATCGTTGTTGAGAAGTTATCTTTTGCTTGCTATATCCTTGTTTGACATTACTTTGCGCTATTGATTACGGTATTAGAAAGTATCGATTGGTTTTGGCTTTAGTAGATATACCAAAGATTATCGATTTTTTATTGCTCTTGTGTTGTTCTAAAGCAACTTCACTTTGTTGATTCATATCACACCTTTGCAGTAATTCATTGTTGTTGTTCTTTTCCTTTCTCAGATGTCTAGGGAATATTGAGTATTCGTTCACCCAAATCTCCATGAAGTTTCCTCATACGTTACTCAATTCTATGATAAATCAATAATTTGCTTTTGTTTTATTGTGATGTTGTAGAAGGTTTTGCTTGTCCTCTAATTATCGAGTTAACTGGCTGAAGTGGGTACTGCAATCAGTGGAAAGTAACTGTGCATTGGCTATACAATATTTCAAACCAATCCACTACAGTAGGATGACTCAATCGATAGAGTGCCTGTGGTGCGAGGATTCGGTAGCCCTGAAGAAGCTCAACAGGCATCTGCACAAACATCTACAGTACTTCCCCGAGGTACGGTGGACAAGGCTACTGTGGTCAATCGATAACTGATTTTATTTACCGTTTCTTGCAGAAGTGCGGCACTTGCGAGTATTCTACTTTCTCATTTAATCAACTAAACAAGCATCTGTTCTCGTCCGATCACATTGCAGGCGCAGTAAGTGTGGCTCTCGCTACGATTTTTGGGTTACTGTAGCCTCTCATTTGTAATATTACGGTAGTCTCTCATTTGTCGTATTACGGAAGTCTCATTTGTCGGGTTACGGTAGCCTCTCATTTGTCTGGTTACGGTAGCCTCTTATCACATCGATTTGCTTGCAGTCCTCACACAATGAGTATCTGAATCTGCTCATTCGACAGCTCTCGGCGGATGCTCTTCAAGCCACGAAGATGGGCAAAGATGAATTTATCAGAGTGAGGAAGGAGCAACCTGTGGTTGCCATTGAGTAGGTGGCACATTGTTTTATTTATTTATTTATCTTACTTCGAATAAATGTGCCAACATTTTTAGTGAGATGATTTTTTTTTCGAAAGATGATTTAGAAAATTTAGGTCGTATATTTATTTAGAAAAAAACCGTTATTTTCCGATTATATTGTAATCTTTCGCATAAAAATGATCCGTATATAGTGGGTCGATCCTGAAAGTGAGTGAAAGTGGAAGAGATGCTCAAATTATGAGGGTTACACTACGTTATGAGGCTTATATTTGATCTGCTTCTTTATAAATGTTCATATAAGGCCATCGCCAACAACAACAAGATCTCCTGATGCATCCAGCGTTGCTCAAAAAAGAATTGAAGAGACGCCGTCCTCTTCTGGAACTTCGAAGAAGAAACGACGCCGATCACAATCATCGGATCCGTCGCCAGAACGCACCCCAAGCACCGACAAGCGCACGCCGACCACACCACCGAATACGGTAACACCCATTCGATTGATTGTGTTGTGCTTAGTTATGCTATAGATGTCATCTAGTATATCCTTAACCAATAAACTAGATCACTTCATAAACTATGGAATAACTAAGTGCAACACTATCATACTATCCACACTACAGTCCCGCACGATCGCCCTCCCTAAAGGCGGGCCGCCGCGACATGATTCATGTCGCCTCATGTCGCATCGTTCTAAAAGATTTTAAAAACATTTCATAAGCTGTGATCATTGCATCATCAGATTATATTAAGATCACCGTTGAAACGAATAAAATTGGCAACTCTTGACAGAGTTATTGAAGAATCATGGATGACGGGTTGCTACCGTAATCCCTGCAAATTTGAATTTCCCGCACTCGTCATTGACCCTGCGAAATCGATTTTCTCTCGAACAAGTTTTTTGACGCTTTCTGCGGATTTTATTTTGTATTTTCTCGTGTATTTTGCGAAATAATTACAATACTTCCAAATACAATACTTCCAATACGAGAAAAAAACCGCTCTAAAACACATTTGCTAGTAAATCGATTTCGCAGGGTCAGCACCCCGTCAGGCATGATCCTTCAATAACTCTGTCCAGAGTTAACCTATTTTATTCGTTTCAACGGTGATCTTAATCTTATCTGATGATGCAACGATCACAGCTAATGAAATATTTTAAAAGTATTTTAGAAGGATGCGACATGAGGCGACATGAATCATGTCACGGCGGCCCGCCTTTAGGGAGGGCGATCGTGCGTTACTATATATGAATAACTCAGTGTGCCCTCTTTAATTCGGTTGATTAACATGTCGTTAATCTAGCTGCATGCAGGACAGAATACCTGCCAAGCAAGCCACTTCGAAGAACCGAACAACTATCGTTCCACTTCAATCTGAACAACACTCATCGCCGTCGACAAAGTCGTATTCGTCGCCCGCGTGCACTCCGAGCACCAAAAAACGCACCACGGTAACACCACAGCATACGGTAGTCGCACAGCGTTCTACTTGCCTTATAGTTGGTGACAGGTTGCCAAACATCCATTGTTATTAGTAATCACGTAATATGTTTAAAGTAATATGTTAGCAATAAAAGTAATTCATGTAATGTATATTCACCCATATACTCATGAAATATCGAAACAGTATTTAAAAATGTAAGTTACTTTTCGCGCACCACTTACTAAAATATTACCTTGCAAAACCGGAGCATGTTGGGAATAACAAGAGAAATTTTCAAATCGATAATTGATTTGCTCTATTTGAAGGATGGGCTGAAGGCGACTCACAAGACAGTCAAATGCGTGTTTTGCCTGGAACTTGTCGCAGCAGATATAGGTGCACATTGTGATATTGATTTATCGATTTTGACATGATGTTTACAGTATCTCGGAGTATTCATATGAGACAGCAGCATATGTGCTACGTGGACAAGGACAAGGGACAAGGGGAGTTTGACGAGGAACTAACGAGAAAGGTTGGTTGGGTTTTGGTATTTTATACATAACCAGTGGCCGTATGCATGACGGACGGAAAACCGTTTTCCGGGAAACTGTGACGTCATTAGCGTAGGCGGAGGATTTTCGGAAAACGCCTCCGCCTACGCTAATGACGTCGTATTCTCCCGGAAAACGGTTGGTTGTTCTTGCATACGGCCACGGGGCACTTCTTCCGATAACAAGCGCACCAATCATACGTGGGCGGGCATTGCCGCTGGAAATGAAAATCGGGGGGTCGGAAACAAAAAAAATGGAGCATGTATACGTCATTTTGAGTGATTTTTTTTGGAAAATTGGGGGTCGGGTGTCAAAAATCGGGGGTGTATTGCCGCTAGCGGCAGTGGTGCCCACTTATGGCACCAATGTACGGTACGACATTCAAAACGTTAAAAGTCATGAATGATCGTTCTATATGCCCAAATGTGATATTGAAATGGCTTGAATGAAGACGATATTGCTATGGGGAGAAGCGCATCTGCAAAGATTGTGTGACATGAGGCTCTTTTCTTTCTAAGATATCCTGTGTGGCCTCGTCTACTGATGCCCACACGGGGCGGTTTTATAACCGAGGACCGAAACATAGGACCGCAGATTTTGATTTTTAAAAACAAATCGCACAATTATTCCATTCCTTTTTTCTCTTCTCATAATAAGAATGAAAGAAAGGAGACCTAACATTTTCGGTGATCTCGCCCTTGTTTTTTTATAGTGGGTCAATTTAGAAAATTCGTTATTTTTCGATTAAAAAAATTGTTTTTTGTTGCTATTTTCGCATCAAGTGACCGAAAATTGAACCATATATGGTGGGTTATGCCTCGCATTATGAGGCTATGAAAATCTATGGAGAGACACTAAATATTCATCGATTCATTGCATATTCCTACATTACAGATGAAAGTAGGATTTCCGAACGAGCACTACTCGCCGTTTCAATGTATCAAATGCACTTCCTCGCAGTTGCACAACAGCGATAGTGGAAGGTGAGATCAAAGATCAAAGACCAAAGATCAAAGATCGTATATTTCAGAAGGGATCATGTGGCGTCGGCGCATTTCACGCAGTACACTGTCTGTCCTCTGCCCGAGTGTGAAGCGTGGATGACTATCAGTGATGTGGGAGATTTATTGAATTATCTTTAATCTTTTATTTCATTACGATACGATATTTGATAAAGAGTTAGTTATCATTCAAAGACACATAATTATTGCGTATTATCGTTAATAATCAGTTATTGATTATTTTTTCTATTATTGATTGAGTGATTTATTGATTGATTTACTAATTTTAGCTGTACGACCACTTTCGCAATCAGCACCATAGCTCGTGCAAGAAGGGCGTCGTGAAGCTGGAAGGTGAAATACTCACGCAGTTCAAGCGAACCCGTAGTCTTTATCGAAGGTGAGCATAAGAGATCAGAAGATCAAAGATCGACTCTTCATTTAGTAATCTTCGCAAGGAGGTCTACAAGTGTTTCCCGCTCATTCCACCGGACAATAGAGGAGATGAAGAGGAATGGAATGACGGCCCCTCCACGATTGTGTCAAAGCTCTCTGAGGTATTCAATTAATAATAACCACACATTTTCGGCGCCCTCTCCGGATGTTTTTTATATAGTGGGTCGATTTAGAAAGAGTGTTATTTTTCGCTTAAATTGATAGTTTTTCGCATAAAAATGAGATTATCTAGTGGGTCGATCCTGAAAATGAGTCGTATGTAGTGGGTCTACCTTGAATAGTCTGTACGATATATTTCTCTAGTTCAGTTTGATTTTTTTTGTTGTTGCAGGATCCAAGAAAGACAGACGGCGAGGTCACGTGTAAAGTGTGCGAGGCTCAAGTGAATGTGGACGTCGGTAATTGCTTGCTTTAATAATAATAATAATAATAATAATACTTTATGAAGTGTCAAAAATGGGATTGACGAAAATTTATGATAATTAGTGGAGTACGCATAAATAGGAATAGGCATTATAAAATTCTATAAAAATCGATAATTCAGAATGAGATTACAGTATCACGTAGAAATCACGTCATCAGCAAACACGTGACAGGCGAAGAGTGGGTTGATGCACGATACGAAGAACATCTTGAGAGAAAGGTTATTGATTTTCGTTGTAAATGGAGGTAGCCATAAGTCGAATAGCTAAGTTATCGGTTTTCAAAATACTCCGGTAAGGTTCTTCAATTTTTGGCAAATTTGGCTCAAAATCCGGTCAGGTTTTTCGATTTTTGTGAAATTTTGGTTCAAAATCCGGTCAGGCTTGGTACTTTGTAACATACTTTTCGACCTATGGACGGAGCGGCCGAAACACCTTTGAGCACATTATTATCTAACAAATTTTGTATGCTAAGAGATCTTCAAATTCAATGTGCATGCAAATTTAAGACTTGTACTTTTATTAATTATAATAATTTAAATGCAGATATTGATCGATTTAAAGTATCGATTTACTGACATTTCATATATTGATTATTGTTTAGATGAGACTGGCCTTTCCCAATCTACCGTATTCGCTATACAAATTCATCACTCCGCCTGACCATATTCACAGTTCGGACTCATCGCGGTGAGATCAAAGATCAACTATCGAAAAGATCATAGATCAATTTGACGACTGCAGGCACGCTCACGACTCGACATCTGATGAGAATTCGTCGACGGCACGCCGCACTCCGAGCACCAAGAAGCACACCAAGGTAACACCACCGCATACGGTAGTCAAGTTGGTCAATCGATAATCCATCCTGAGTCAGGGTACATCACAAGAGGACCCCCTCAAGATCGATATCCAGACAATAGAAGATGAGAAGAGCGCCGTGGAAACGGTTTGCTGCTTATTTGTATTTAATTTTTTAAATTAAACTATTTGCGAATTGCGGAATCTTAGTTATTGCAATCATAGTCCGAAGATCGACTCACGAAAACGTGTGGACACAATCTTATAGCAACCTTATTGTACGCACATCGAACACTTTGTTGCAGGAGTCGACAACAATTTGGCCGGACAATTCGGTCGATTGCCAATTGTGCACCAAGATTCGAGTCAACGTGGCCTTTTGTAATCGTTTATAATAATAATACAGTGCGCGACATAATTTTAAGACACCCCTAAAATTTTGGGATTCTGGACGAATGGTGAATGGAAATCGAAAGATGTATAAACCATTTGTATTCACTCCTTGGATAACTAAGGTAGCCCACGTATGAGGGAATTCCATTTCCCGGTCAACGAGAAAATAATGATTTTCCGAAATTTTACCGCGACGTGGGCACGCTGGACGAAAGGCTGTGCGCAAACCGGAGAATTGTAAGGCAAGGCTATGCGCCTGGCCATTTTTTGCAGATTTGACTGAAAATGTTCCAATTTTTGCGAGGCAAGGCTATGCTCAAGGCCCCGCAAGGCTGGGAAAGGATGTGCGCAAAAAGAATTCGTTTTCACGCGCCCACCTATGATTATAAGACACCCTGACTTTTTTTCATGAATTGCTATTTTTTTTAAACTTCGGCCTAACAGCAACAGGGCATCAATAGGTTAATAATCGATGTTATGGCCCATTCTCGAGAAAAAGCCAAAGGTGCGATTGGGCATGCTTCCATAGAGGGCAGAAAACAATTGCCGCTCGATGTCGTTTTTCTCCTTTTTGATGAAAGTCTTCAATTCGGTAACGGGTGAATACTGTTTGTTGTTCTTGTACACACGTAGAACCCTGATGCCCCATATGTTCTACATGTGATTTATATCGAGGGAGCCCGTCGGGCATGGAAGAACAGGGATGTTCTTGACTGCGAACAATGCTTTTGAGGGGTACTGGCATGATTGGAACCGCTGTCTTTCTGGGAGATCAGGTTGCGGGCATGGCTCTTCCTCATGAACGGCAATTGTTTTCTGCCCTCTATGGAAGCATGCCCAATCGCACCTTTGGCTTAATCTCGAGAATGGGCCATAACATCGATTATTAACCTATTGTTGCCCTGTTGCTGTTATGCGTTTTAAAAAAATAGCAATTCATGAAAAAAGTCAGGGTGTCTTATAGTTATGTCGCGGTAAAATTTCGGAAAATCATTATTTTCTCGTTGACCGGGAAATGGAATTCCCTCATACGTGGGCTACCTTAGTTATCCAAGGAGTGAATACAAATGGTTTATACATCTTTCGATTTCCATTCACCATTCGTCCAGAATCCCAAATTTTTTGGGGTGTCTTATAATTATGTCGCGCACTGTACTACTACTACTACTACTAATAATAATAATATTTTATTCCTTCAAATGAACGCATCGGGGATGGGGAATATCTGTTAGATAAGTCTTATCGTTAGATAGTTTATTGTTATCATATGTGCTATGTGCTTGGTGAAATTCGATAATTGAAAGAAACTTAAGTATTACCTGAACCTAAATGGGCCAGTCTCTTCGAGACTGGCCTTAATAAAAGTTGAGAAAATCGATAACTCAAGTGAAATTACAGCATCCCGTAGAAAGCACATCATCCGCCGCCACTTCACACGCGAAGAGGCGAGTACTCGTGACGAACAACTGTACGAGGAACTTATTGAGAATAAGGTCTATTGATTATCTTTGTAAATATAAATATTTGAAACTATTCATTTATTGACATTTTATTGATTATTGTTTAGATGAGACTCGCCTTTCCCCATCTACCGTACTCGCCTTACCAGTGCGCAGAGTGCGCTGAGCTGCTGGGCAAATCAGACTCGACGCGGTAAGATCAAAGATCAACTATGGAAAAGATCAAAGATCAATTTGGTGAATGGCTACAGGTACACGCACGTCGCGAGAATGCATATGCCGTACAAGCTGCGGTGTCCGTTCAATGGTTGTACGGAGCAAACTTCTGAAGCTGAAAATGTGAGTTGGATATAATTTCTGTTTATAACAATTATGGGTCTTTTTTTAATTCTGAAAATGTGAGTTGAACAGAAATGTATGACCTTACGGTAAGCAGTGCTAGGCACCAAAGTAATGATAGATTATCCCCATTTATTCCGTGGGATAGTCCGACCCGTAAAAATATGTTGTTGTTTTTTTCAAAGATTTATGTGTGCCCTTGCGCACAGTGACCATAAATTGAGGGATTAACTTGGAATTCGGGTATCCACACGCAATATTGCCGGTTTGAAATCTTAAAATCAATAATAAATAATGAAATAATCAATAATAAAATAATTTTAGTTATACAAACATCTGGCAGCCGTGCACAATGTGTCATGCCATCGGGGCACAACCGCGAACCTGAGGAATACAAAAGTCCGCGATCGATTCGTCAACGCACGAAAGGCCTTCCGAAAGTGAGAGATCAAATTTGGTGTTAAAATCTTGGAAAAATAGATGGAAAAGTGCAAAGTAGTGTTAATTTTGTGATTGGAAAAGTAGCCTCTCTTCGTAATTGACAAACGTTTACAGTAAAACGCAAGTGTTGGATTGCTATTTTTCCACCTACTTTTACAATCACAAAATTAACACTACTTTTCACTTTTCCATCTACTTTTCCAAGATTTTAACACCACAAAAGAGCACATATACCGTAATCTCCCTACATGCTACTACTGTTTGCCCTGTGTTTCTGATAATCCTGAGTTCAAAGGTCATGCAAAGCAAGAAATTGGGCTTTTGGTGATAAATAAAAATGTTATTTGTTACTTCTGCTTGTAGCCCTATTGCCAAATTTGCAATCCCTTAAAAAATAGAGAATTTTAGTGATGAAAAATATTATTATTATTATTGTTGTTATTATTATTATTATTACTAACATATTTTATTCTGTTTATCCTTTCGTGCTCAGGGTACTTCGATCTCGTGTCTGCCTCTGCTTCCCGCTGCTACCGTCCTCGTCGTCGAAGAATCCATGGTCGCGCAAGAACGGAGAGTGTGCAAAGCGGCGTCACAAAGTGTTCATCTAACATAAGGAGAGCGCCCATTGAAATGTTGGCAAAATGCCAAAAAACTTACCGTATAGCTGTACAGTGGTGTACTCTCATCGTCTGTGCTCTCTCACTTTTGCGTGCTCTCTCTCCTTTTCGCTGTACCTTTTTCTCTGTTACACCATGACCGCTCTCGAAACGTAGTGCGTCAGAGCAAGAAGAATTGGGGTCGATGAGGGATTACGGTATTAGAAGATACTTATTGATTTTTTTCTTTAAAGGATCGTTAATTAGAATATGGATTAGTTAATTTGTTAATTGTTAATTTTGTTGTTATTTTCAGATGTGATACTTTTGAATATTTTGTTCCATTATTCGTTATTCAATTGTTCGATAAATTTATTTATGTATTTACTTTACATTGGATAAAGTCTTTCCTTATATCGACATTGTGAATATTTGACTGGTTAATGTGCCTCTTCTTGTTTATCGTTGTTTCTTTATCTCAACAAAGATATTCATATTGACCGTATAAAATGTATTTCTAGTTATTTCTCTGTATTGCGGCTAGCAGCAAGTCAATTACCCAAGTACATTTTACACGGACAATAAACATGTTACTGGCATATACATTAAAATAAAATATAACCATTAAGATTCTATCACAACAGTAGTACTACATCTACCGTATCCTCTACAGTCTACAGTACTCTACACTGTCTACAGTACGCTCTACCGTACGACTCGTTCTTGATCGGGACTGTGATCATCAAGTAGACGGACCTTACCAAGGATATGAGCCTATCGTAAGTGTTCATGTGACTGGTGGTACTATGGTATTTCAAAACTTAAAGCGCACTTATCATTTTCGATTGAAGTAGACTTCTAAGTATACTTCAAGTCATATATGGACGGCCATTGCCGCTGGAAATTCGAATCGGATGGGTCGGACGAAAATATGGGGCGTGTATATATAATAATTTCACTTCACGGATCATTTTTTGTTATATTTTGGGGAAAATTTTGTGGGTCAGAGGCAAAAATCGGGTGGATATTGCCGCTATAAGTTAGACTTTAATTTTTGAAATATCAGAGTGCTTAATGGAAGACGCCATCCTCGATGGCAATCGGTTGTTATATAATTAGATTATATTATATATATATATATATATATATATTTATTATTTATGGATTGTTTAGTGACTGACAAGTTCGCATGACAAGGCCTTTTATCCAATGATCAATGGTCTCCCTATTTGTCCCTGTTCTTCACTTTTTTTTATAGAATATTACGAAATTCTTGCTCTTCTTGAATTGGGGACATAACGATTTATGCCATAATTTAAAAGATACTAAACTTCACTGCAGATCGATTCCGCAGCGGATAGAGTGTCTGTGGTGCGAGGACACAGTAACCCTGAAATCGCTCAATAAGCACCTCCACTCGCATCTACAGTACTTTCCCGAGGTATGCTGTTCCGGATTACGGTAGTGGATCGATGACTGACACTTTTATCCCGTTTTCAGAGATGTGGCACGTGCTCGTTCGCTTCGCATTCTCGTGATCTCCTTACAGAGCATCTATTCAATTCTAATCATACCGTAGGAAATGTAAGTGTTTACCATCATACATTTTCATACTCTCACAGTGTGAGGATTGACCCACTATATTCGGCTTATTTTCGGGATCGACCCACTATATAAAGCTACTTTTTTATGTGAAAGGTTGCAACTTAAGCGAAAAATAACGATTTTTCTAGATCGACCCACTATATAAAAAAAAATAATGTATGTTTGCCATGTAACTATTGTAGTGCAGATGTTGCATTACACAATAAAGTGCAGAAGAGTAAATCAGGGGATGGGGGTGGGGGATTGCTCGCAATTTCTCTTTTTCTTGCAAAACATACGTAGGCTCCGACATGGGGGTGCCCCCTGTAAAATTAGGGCTTTTCGAACATTTGTGGATTCCCCCCCCCCCTGTAAAAAATGACGTTTAGTTGAAATTTTTGAAAAAAAAGTGAAGGCCTCATGTAAAATTAACCATTTTTCGTTCGGATGCCCCCCCCCCCCCCTGTAGAATCGAGCTCCAGGTACCCCGCCCATGTATGTTGCAAAATGCCAGAAAATTACGGTATGGTGCATCATGGCATTGTCTTTCGTTAATAATGCTTCTCGCCTCAGGTGGCCAACAATGAGTACCTGAATCTGCTCATTCGACAGCTCACGGCCGATGCTTTTCAAGCCACGAAGATGGGCAAAGATGAATTTATCAGAAAGAAGAAGGAGCAACCCGTGGCTAATATGTAGGAATGTGTATTTATTGTGGTTTATGGTGGCTTCTGGGAGCCTGAATGCGTTCGATATCTTGATAGAATTCAATATCGATATTCGTTTTGCATGCATGGCGACAAATCGGTTTGCGGTGTTTCATGGCTACTGTCCCTGGACCGTACCCCCCCCCTTTTTTATGCCTATCAAATCTAATAAATAATTCGCCTAATTCATGAAATTGTATTTTATCACTTGTTGTCACATTTATTCAATGTAGGATAAATAAATAAAATAAATATTATAATACTAGGCCATCATCATCTCCAGCTCTAGCTACTCCACATCCGGCTGAAAGTAGAAATGGAGCTACGTCGACGAATCGACGCCAATCGGAATGCTCGTCGAATCATTCGTATTCGTCGCCCGCACGCACTCCACGCACTGACAGGCGCACCACGACGTCGACGAATACGGTAGGCGCAATTTATTGATCAATCGACCGATCAGGCCAACTGAAGAGTTTTAAACTTTGTGGTTTATGTTATCCATCCATTGTGTTAGATTCTTGAACAGAACACTCATAAATATTTATTGAGAGAAACGGAAAGAGCGGGGTTGGGGTAACAAGTGTCTCCAGTGAGCTTGTCGTAGTCTTTCTTGTTACACTTCAACTTGAAGAAATGGGAATAATGCAAGGAAAATGGAAAATGCCTTATTAATCAATCGATATTTAGGATAGATCGCCAGAGGGACTAATCAATATTGATATCCGAGCGAGTGATGGGCTACGAGGAGATCCTCACGAGAAGACTGGCATGGAGATGCTCTGTGTATGCTTTAGATATTTAAATATTTAATTTGTATTAATATTAATAATAATTTATTCCTTAAAAACACATAGGGGATGGGATATATTTTTCTAGTAATGATTGTAATATTGTAATACTTGGCTCCGCCCCTACCGTATACTTCGTTTGTCGTTTCAGGACTCGATGAAAACTGTCGGTGAAAAGATTAAGTGCAAACTGTGCGAGACTCGTGTAGATATGGATATAGGTACTGTAGTCTAACAATCTATCGATTAATGTAGGGAAACTTACCGCATACCTTGCTTAAAGAGGTATATAAAATCGAAAAATGGGCACAGAGAGAGAGAGCATATTCAGTATTTATAGTTTAAGAAATCGATAAATCACAATTTGATTACAGTATCCCGTAATGCTCACGTGAATCAGCGACACATGCCCAGAGGAGATCCGAATGATGAGGCATACGGAGAGAAACTCCAGAAAAAGGTAATTTACCTTAATTTTCTTTATTTTTTTAAAGACGTTGCATCCGAAAAATCGATTGTTGGCTCATTTTAAACATGAAACTTGATGCAGGATTTGTATTTACCTTACAATCCAATTAAGTTTGCCTATATATCGATTATGTCTCTGTCGTGTCTTGTCATACATATATTATTGTATTATATTATATATACTTATTGTATCTATCTTAATATCGATTAGTATTGTTTATTGATTGAGCCTATTGATATGTTCAGATGAGAAACGCGTTTCCGAATCTACCGTACTCCAAATACCAGTGTATCATGTGTTGTGACAAAGAGCGCGAGTCGGATACTTCTAGGTGAGATCAAAGATCAAAGATCAAAGATCAGTGTTCAACTGCAGGTACGATCATGTCGCGAAGGTGCACATGCAGCAGAAGCTACGCTGCCCGATCGATGGCTGTTTAGACTTTACGTCGGAGGCCAAATTTGTGAGTTCACTACACACAAGAAAGTTAAAGTAGAATCTAACTGCATGGCTTTCAAATTCTTTGTGCTACAGTGATGGCCAGAAGGAAAGCATTTTTAGGATAACATTTCTTGTAGTTATCTATGTATTATCTTGTTATGATTTTAGTTGTACAAACACTTGGAAACCGTCCATAACGTCCGCTGCCATCGTGGCAAGACCGATCGCCTCGTTGGAGCGACCAGGGAACGGTTCCTCAAGGCCCGAGACACCTTCCGCAAGTGAGACATGACCTGATTTTTAGCCAAAATTTCACAAAAATCGAAAAACCTGACCGGATTTTGAAAACTGATAACCTAGCTATTCGACCTATGCGTAGTATCCTACCGTATCCTCTCAGGAACTTGCGAGAGCTCATCGATCGGTGCTTCCCCCTGCTCCCGCCGTCATCGAAGCAAGCGATGGAAGAACATGAGGATGGCGTGGATGACGATGAGGATGAGGATGGAATGGGTGTGGGAGAAGAGGAGAGGAGAGCGAATGTGGCTGAGATGGTATGTTGTAAAGGATCAGTATCGGTATCCATGAACGTTGCCAAACCATTTGCCGGCAAACATGACGTCACAAGCGTATGCGGAGGCGTTTACCAGAGATGCTCCCCCTACACTTGTGACGTCACGCTTGCCGGCAAACGGTTTGCCAACGTTCATGGATGCGGCATCAGTTTCATTATATATTCATGAATACGTATAAATATTGTCATCATTATTTTAGTAGGAATTATGAAACTGCATCTCGGAGTATCTGATAACGGTTTTCGTGTAGTAGAAATAGTTTTGCGACACAGCGTTTCGGGAACGGTCGTGGTGTGACCGAGATAGAGTTAAAGTGAGAGAGAGTATGCGAAAGTGAGAGAGACACCAGGGTTTACCACGCCATATAGTTTCACGGCGGTTCAATAACAGTAATTAAAAGCGACTCTGGATTTTTCAAACCTATTGCAAAAGTGGTCAAAAAAGTCTTAACACGAAAATTCAAATGAGATATACGATATGATTGGGCGCGTTGCGGCGACGCCCTGCGGCTGTTCGCCATAGGAGCGCTTCTGACTGCAGCTATCACCGTGTTTTGCGAGCTGGGAAACATGCCGAGGTGGCTTAGTGGCTAGAAGTTTTGTTTAGCGATCCGAACACCGTAGGTTCGAATCCCGCCCGGTGCAAATTAACTTTGCCGATTTTTCAAAGTGCGGGAGGATTCAAGACAAAGTTAAATGTAGGGATTTCCCTCCAATGAACCGCCGTGAGTTTTCAATATCAGCTCTCCGTGTACTGGAGAAACGCTGCGAGACTTAAAAGAATTTGTTGTCATTGAAATCTCTTTACGCTCAAATCTATGTATATTTAGTAATGGTGAAACGAGAATGTGGCAGGGTGAATGTTCGATCTGAAATTGTTGAAGTCAATGACATTTATGATTGTCCTCCCCCATACCTCATGTTCCTTCAACCGATTCGCAGATAACGTGACGAGACTCCATCAACCTCCGCTAATCAGGGATGTGCGGAAAAAAGATTTTCGAAAGTAATTGAAAAACGAAAAATGCACATCCCTGACGCTTATTGTCTAATAATCTATTCTCATTTGTTGTGATGAAAATAAAGAATAAGAAAAAGGAATGACAATTGTATGCATATTTATAATAATAATTTATGCGTTCCCAGAAACAGACTACCGAATAAATAAATAAATAATAAATAAATAAATAAATAAATAAATAAATAAATTTAAAGATTCGTGATGCGATGCACCGATCGGAGACGAATCCGATGAAGCGGTCGTATCCATCGGATTCTGAGGACGACTATGACGATGATGAGGAGGAAGAAGTGGACGATCATGATGAGGCGGATTCTGAAGGCAATGTCGAAGTGGTACTGTAATGCTTGCACGATTTACCTCCTATGCTCTATTCTGTCATTCATATAGCGGCCGCAACACTATAAGGCCACATTATTGCCCAACTTATAACGTATTTAAATATTACATTTAATGTGCATATAGAGTCTATATTACAGAGCTATACTTGTACATCTGTTGATATTATTATTCTTAATTATAGTATTACATAAAAAGGGAAGATGATAATGAGTGGATAGATGGATTTCTGTTTATCGTGTTTATTCTTTGCTTATCCCATCGTTTGGGACAGGCATTTATCGGCACTGGTGTGCTTGTTACGGTAGCTTTTCCGCTCATAATCTGTCCTTTTGTTTGCAGCTTGAACAAGTGACGCCTACCGTACCATCAGCTCCTAAGCGGAAGAGCATCGACATCGCGTCTACTAGGAATACTGTAGCTGCGGCCAATCGTAGACGGTCTGATGGCTCCTCAACGGCGACGTCCAATGAACCACCAGTACGTGTGTCATGCATAGTCAGAAGATTCTCTGGTATTTTAAAACTTAAATTGTACTTGTCATTTTCACATGAAGTGGACTTGTAAGTGGTGTATATACTGTAATGCATTTCGTCAAATGTTATTTCACTCGAAGTAGCGCTGTTGTTAAGTCAGTGATTTATCTGGAAGCCAGTGATTTATTTTATGTGTACTTTAAGTTTTGAAATACCCTGGTGTAATATACATAGACGATCAGCAGGGTGCCAAATAAGTTTTATAATAGTTGATTTTATTCGTTTCATTATAAACATCTATCTGTAATATAAAAATGAGTGATTTTGCAGTCATCTACTGTAGCTAAGACTGGAGATCCGCCCGCCAAATTTCCCAGTCGTCTTATGTCTCTTAACCCGCATACTACTGTAGCTGTGGCCAATCGTAGGCAATCAGATGGCTCCTCGACGTCGACTTCGGCATCCAATGAACCACCGGTACGTGTGTCATGCATAGTCAGGGGATTATCTGGTATTTCAAAACTTATGTAAACTTTAAGTTTTTTTTCCCTGGTGTAATATAGACAATTAGCATGGTGCCTACAAAATAAGTTTTGATCAATGGAGTCGAATCGGTCAATCGTTTTTATGAAGCTATCTGTAATATAAATATGATTTTGCAGTCGTCTACAGTAGCTAGGACCGGTGATCCTCCCGCCCACTTTCCCGGTCGGCCTATGAAACCCGCGAAGGTATCGATTGAATTTCGTATTTCGGTCTACCGGGTTACGGTATTAGAGTTAAAGTAATGAAAGAATGATTTGAAAGTAGGTTATATTGTAAGGAAAACTACTTAATGACTAATATATCTAGGAGTAAATTCGATCCAGTGTTTTTTGACAACGAAAAGATCAAAGATCATCGACGCTTTTCAGGTGCGCTTGACATTCCCTACGCCAGAGGACCGCACAGTGAGAGGTGGGAGAAGAGGAGGAAGAGGAAGGGGAAGTGGAGGGGGGATTTGAACCCCGTAGAATGCTTTGATTGTTCTCTGTTTTTTAAAGGCACCCCGATCTGATTCGAAACTATCCACTCTGACAATGCTCTCTCGTTTTCTTTGTCTACGAGAGAGTGTTGCCGGATCGTAGAGTAAAATTAGCTCGAGGTGTGCCTTTAAATAGCCTGAACACCTACAGTATGCTCTTTAGTTGAGTATACTAGTTTTGAGATTATTAGAGTAGACAAAGAGCGACCAGGGTTGTGAGAGCTATTGCGGAATTCGAGGATGTTTTGTTATGCTCAAAAGTTATTAAAAGGAAAAGAAAAACAGGCGGCGAGAGAGTATGTAAAACGAGGAGAGTTTTCTCTGATGTTCTGTTCTTTTGACGGCCTTTGAACACTGTTTTGCAAGGAAATTAGTTGATTACCGCTATGGGTGTTGCTATGACAATTTCTCCCACTACCATGCTCGTTTTTTATAAATATGTTATGTTATGTCGTATGGAGGTGGGTGTGGAGAGTGGAATTGTGTATGCTTTTGATCATCGTTTTGTTCTTTCTATTGATTTGTTCACGTCGCTAGACTAATTTATGGTAGTATTGTCTTTTCGTTGTTACAATTTGATAAATTGTTTTAAGTTTTCGATTTGTTTTTGTGTTGGAATCACTGGTTCATCGTGATACCGTATAAATACCGTAATCGATGAAATTGTACGGCTGTCTGGTTCGAGGAAGAGCCATGACCACAAACTAGAAGTGTTATCTTTACGTGAGCGAGTGCGAATGTTTCCCGCTCGGTCTATCTCTGTCTACCCCCTCCCCGTGTCTCTATTCACTCTGTCCCTCCATCGCTCATTTCCCCTTGCTCATCGACCTCTCTACCTTGTAGCCTACGTGACTGGCGCCACATAGCTCTGCCTTATTTAAGCGTCGATTACGTTTAGAGTTCTCTTACAGCACACACTAGTTGTGTTGTGCTTGGTTATGCTATAGTTTATGAAGAGTTGGGTCATCTAGTTTATGTCGTGTCAGACGCTTTCGGGTATTGAACCCATAATCTAGATGAGAGTAGAGAGTGGACGAGTTGTTTGCCTGTCTCGCCTAGTGTTTTTACCCCCTGTTGTTGTTGTGTTGTGTGCCCGCGCGTTTCGCGTTTCATCGATCCTTCAAGCGCGCTTGTTTACACTTGTTTGTTGATCAACTCGGTGTATCGTCACAATGTTCTATAGACTGTGAAAGCCAAAACGACCGCTCAACATAGAAACTCTCTCAAATGCAATCGTCTTTCGCTTGTCTCGCTATGGAAACAAAATGGCTTGAACCAGAATACTGTGTCGTGGAGGAAAAGAATAACGATAATTGATTTGCTGTAAACCATCTGGTGCTGCGTTCTGTTGCATTCGATGTATTCTATGTACCTCTTTTGACCACAGCTTTTCGAGAGTCGCCCAGTGTATTTACCCCCTGTTGTTGTTGTGTTGTGTGCCCGCGCGTTTCGCGTTTCATCGATCCTTCAAGCGCGCTTGTTTACTCTCATTGGCCAATCGTGGTGTCGAGTGTGTGAACCAGGACGAAAAGAGAGGAATGGAATTATATAGTGCTATAAGAAGTAAGAAAAAGAGATGGGAAGAGTGGCTAAAGGACAAGCAGCGAAGAAACAATATGCACGATTTAGGTATAGATAGTGAAGACTAGCTTTTATAACACTTAATTAATAACTAAAAACTGTTTATATTGATCGTAAAGCAAATAAAGAAGTTATTAACTAATTCTCGTTTCAACAAACCGCATCAACAAATCTAAAGAATGGCAGCAAAAGTACTATTTCATGGGGGGGGGGGGCAAAAGTACTATCAGTGCTCGTGTAACAGGGCATCGCAAAGAGTAACAACAGTAAAATTAATCCGTTTATCAAGAAAAACAAGGAAAACTCGAAGAAAACATAAAATCCCGCCATAAATTCATTGCGAAAGATCTGGTAATTTCGAATTCATCATCGAACTCTCACACAGAAATTGCCTTTGCGATCACGAACTACGGTATTTATTTGAAAGTGTCTCACACAGAATTTCCTTTGCGATCACGAACTACGGTTTTGGCTTCCAGTATACGGTACCCCCTAAAATTTCAAACTCCCGCCTACTCTGCGTCTCTAACCATTCCACCGGTTGGTGTGTCACACCGTGCATTGGTTGATCGATCTGTTTCCAAGAACACTAACGATAATTGCTTTGCTGTTAACCATCTGGTGCTGCGTTCTGTTGCATTCAACTCTGAGACACTGACTCCATGAAAAGTCACCGAAAAACGCTGGATAGAGTCTAGACGAAGAATATAAGGGAGTGTTTAGGGGAGAAAATCTAGCGTGCGACTATGTGGGAGAAAATCTAGCGTTTTCCGGGACTACCGTAATCTCAGGTGGTTTCGCTATCGCAAACTGATTTCTGACTTTCCCCCTCGTTTTTACGTAAATCTAACTCGTGAGACATTACAAACATAGTTTATTCAGACTTGTAATTTACATCAATAATCCGCAATAAGGAATATATGAAACAATTAAATTCTAACAATAAACATGATGTTAGAATAACGTTCAAGTCAATAGAACGTGCAAGATAATAATCAATTTCATTATGGCGCGATCGGCATATAGTCTGACGAGCAACTCCAGCTTTGTAGCATATTTCTTTGACATATCTGAAAACAAAGGCTTGAATAATTAAAAGAAATAAAAGAAAGAATGTTTTCGTTTACTCTTAAATAAATACAAAGTTCTCTCTGTAGAGCGTGGTTGAATGACTGTATGAATGATTTGTTTGTATTGCTTGCTTACCTGGAGACAACTCCGTGAGATAGTTCGTCTTCATTTAAAGGCCAAAAGCTCTCAAAGATACATCAAATTTATATAATATTACTGAGGAGTATAGCAACATCGAATCTTCATATGCACCTGGAAAATTGTTTTCGAAAATAATTTAAATAAATCAACGTAATACGACAAGTCCGATCGTGTATTGCAAGTCTTGCAAGACACGATTGGACTCACCGGAAACCCCTAATAGCTACCCATCTTACATAACACCCCAATCGGCTGATAAAGTTGTTGTAATGCAATATGATGTAATACGACAAGTGAAATCATTTTATACCTGGCTCTTCGAGTTGTTCAGAAGGATAATCGATAACAATCTCCAATTCCTCTTCATTTGAATGTTCATCTGCATCTACTTCTTCAAAATCATCATCTTCCTCAGGATATGCGTCACATACATAGCTGAACAGTACCAAAACAATGAAAAACAAGAGTTAAAGGGAAAATGCACCCAAAAAATTACTATTTTATAAAAATTTTATTTTTTCTGTATGAGTCCATTGTGCTATAAATATGATGTATAACAAAACAAAATCTGACAAAAAAAATTATATCTCTGAATATAAGGGGTTTTAAAATAATATATACCGTAATCTGCTCCATGAAAGTTTCTATGAATGCGAAAAGTCGAACTTGTGCACCACAGGCACACAACAAATGTTTTCACTTTCATTTTTCACATTCCCGCTTCTCTTTCGTTGTTTTTTTCTTATTACCTCTAATATTTTGTGCGTACAGTTTGTATGGCTTAAACAGAATCCTTGTCATTGTGTTTTGAACTGTCAGAATGTGAAACTGTACGTTATTTTGTCATTCATTGGGATTGTCGCGCAAGTTTGCCGCAAGTAGCAACAACTTTGCAAGTTGTTGCTTCGAAACGGATGAACATTTGAACAACAACGAAACAATTTACTCACAAGTTATAAATTAGTGCATGTTTGCGGCAACCTTGCTTGCCAATCCCTGTTTTCAGCAAGTCAATCTCCCCTTGGTCAATCTCATTATAATTTAGCTCTATTTTTGAGACCTATATCGCTAATCCCCTGTTACTCTTTTAATTTTCCAACTTTGAGGTAGCCCCCGCCGACATGTACTGCCAGCGTCTCGCCGTTCCCCTCACCCGCACTCTCCTCGCCCGGAGTCCCCTTGGCTCTCCACGCCGAGACCGCCGTCGCTGCCCGTGTCATGCATACCGCAGTCGCTCGTCGTGATATCGACTCTGCCGCCAAGTACGTCGGAGCAGGAACTGCCACCGTAGGAGTAACTGGATCCGGAGCTGGTATCGGAAACCTCTTCGGAGCCCTCGTTATCGGATAAGCCCGCAACCCTTCCCTCAAGCAACAGCTCTTCTCTTACGTTCGTGAGCATGGTTTGTGATATTTATGATTATTTGTTATATATTATGTCATATATTCATTCTGAATAGTTGAGAATATGGAAAGTAAGTAGGTTTTTGTAGAGTTAGTAAGGATAACCCGAAAGTGAAAATATAATTAGACTTATTAAAGATAAGTAGTGAAGAAGTTAGACAGTTAGATTAAGGTGGTATAACTTAGAAGTAAGTATAGTGTAGTGTCTTAGAAGTAAGTATAGTGTAGTGTAAGATATAAACTAAGAAAGTTTACGGGTTACTGACCTTGCTGAATACATATAAGCTAAGCAAGTATGGTAAAATAAACATAAATGTTGATTGTTTTGTATTACGTAATTTGTAACCTCTTACAAATATTGGAATCTTTCAGCTCTACGTGGATAGAATGTGGATATGAAGATGACTAGGATATGAATGAAAGGATGCAAGATGAAAGGATGCCCTTCTATTGACAGGTGCTTATTGATTTAATTGATTTGGCTTTTACTTTCCCGATTATCGTTGATCATGACAAACTATCGATTCTATTGCTATATAGGCTATTAAAGGAATACCCCAAGCTAATTTTACCCTCCGCATTGGCAATACTCTCTCTTAGACAAAGAAAGTGAGAGAGTATTGCCAGAGCGGAGAGATTCAAATTAACTTGGGGTGTGGCTTTAACAGACTGCACTTTTGTATTCCTGTACATCTAGATAAGCAGTTTTCGATTCAAAAGTAATATTGATTGCTGTTTAGAGATTATCGTAGTTCACTATTTGGTAATAATGTGTATTTATTTTAATACAATTCCACGTAAATCATTGCAGATTCATTGCATGTTGCTCTACTACTGCGCGTCCCAATCAATTCAGCACCACAGAGGGTCCGATTATCGACGAATGAAGCGGACTTCGAGTGACGAAGACATTATTCAAAAAGGATACAAGATTCTTATGCACATTGTACCACATTCTTGTTAATGATTGAAGATTGTACATTTTAATCCATTTGTTGTCCCTATTCTTGTTGATGAATCGATGATATTCTAGATATACTGTGTTATTGGGCGAAACATATATATGAACCACGAGTGAGAACCGGTGGAGGGCGCTCTACTTGATTATCATAACTCTAACTCATTTATATTATAACAATAGTTATCTAAATCAATGTTGAAAGTGCACGTTGTGCAGCGAGATTAGGCATAAAGTCTAGCACATCTTGATCGCGCAGCAAAACGAAAGTGACAAAATGATAATGAGAATGATTAATGTTTTATTGTTCTTTGTTCGATAGTTGGGTAAGATTATTATTTCTAACGTTATCAGTATTATGCACATTGTTATGCAGTTCACTTATTAATTGATCATGTCGGTAGCCAAACAAAGATAATAAAAGTAAAATTTCATTGATAAATAGGGAGCCGTAGCGTTCACGTCCGTAAATTGCACGTGGTGTAAATTAGTAAAATACCCCAACAAACATGGAGCAAACTACGGTATTCAACATGACATTTGTTTTGATATTTCCTTACGGTAATATTATTATTTAAAGTGTATTATGAATTTGGAAGCAACATTGAAAGCACTTCTATATAAGATCAACTTGTTTTTCGTTTCCCGGTCCCTTTAAAAATGAAAGAGATCGCAAAACTAATTAGAATTGGCACATAAATACAGTGATAACTTCTTGCCGGGAATGAATAGGGAGCGAGATTAGCAAGGGGGTGAAGTATACGAGAGTGTACGATGAGGTCGTTGAACAAATTCACAAAAAAAGTCACGAAAACAAGAATTAAACCCGTAAATTTAAGGCCTAAAAAATTTAATTCAACGACACGCTGCGCGTACGCAACGCGCGCGAGATCTAGCGCTTTTCGGGGAGAGAATCTAGCGTCTAGCGCTTTTCGGGGAGAGAATCTAGCGTCTAGCGCTTTTCGGGGAGAGAATCTAGCGGATATGTGTATCTAGCGGCTATCTAGCTTTTTCCTGGATGTTTTTCTAGCCTAGCGCCTATCTAGCTTTTATCAAGTAGCTTTTCTGTATTTTTCACGATCTAGCGACTATCTAGCTTTTTTCGGTGACTATTTCGGGAGTCGCTTTCTCAGAGAATGTATTCTCGCTATGTGTCACTGTCTGTCGCTCACAGCGTTTCATGATGTGAGAGTGAAAAAGTAGATCGAAAAAAAGAGAGAGTACGCAAAAGTGGGAGAGTGGAGACGGTGAATGTACATAATCGTGATCCTTACCGTATTTTTTAAAAATATTTTCGCAATATTTTATATTTTTCGCATTTGCTAACAAGGGAAGCACCAGTTGCGACGGAACCAATTCTGTAAGGGACCCATATGGGTAGTTAGGGTTGAGGGGGGGACCGACAAAATTGTTTTCAAAAGCTGCTTGGCTGACCTATAAATCGATAATATCGATCGAAATGCGCGCGCCGTCAAAATACCCTACGAGATGCAACGTAGTGCGTGTAGCGACATCGGCGGCTCAACAGGTAAGGCATCTCACTAGTACCCCCCTCCCCCTGGTTCGATTCCCGTCCCTGTCACTATTCTTTTGCTGATTTTTACAAACTTCCTCAACTTCATTTTCATTGTTTTTTCATCATTTCAGAGCTTTATCATTCGAATAGAACATGGTGAGTGAAGTATATCTGATTCAGATATGTAAAAGGAGTAGCAGTCTATCGTCTCTCTTCACTCTTCCCGGACGTATACACAACAGATAGATTTTTTTGATAGGATTATTTTATTATTATTATTATAGTACAACTGATCGGATTATTTTATTGTTGTGATCACCACTGATCGGATTTCTTTCTCATTCCCTGCCCCCAAGGCCTACATATTCAGAAAAGGCAGCGATGGTCCATGTCAATGCACAGAAGAAGGGCGTACATTGTGCCCAAAGTGTGAGAAGCCGTTCTGCTTCGAATGTTTCTGGGAGAACCTGCACCAATGCTGATTATTTTTATGTAGTTTCCCGTGTATATATCTTCTTTCACCGTATTCTATTCGAATGATAAAGCTCTGAAATGATGAAAAAACAATGAAAATGAAGTTGAGGAAGTTTGTGAAAATCAGCAAAAGAATAGTGACAGGGACGGGAATCAAACCAGGGGGGAGGGGGGTACTAGTGAGATGCCTTACCTGTTGAGCCGCCGATGTCGCTACACGCACTACGTTGCATCTCGTAGGGTATTTTGACGGCGCGCGCATTTCGATCGATATTATCGATTTATAGGTCAGCCAAGCAGCTTTTGAAAACAATTTTGTCGGTCCCCCCCTCAACCCTAACTACCCATATGGGTCCCTTACAGAATTGGTTCCGTCGCAACTGGTGCTTCCCTTGTAAGTTTTCAATGACCGCCCTGCTGTGGTGGAGAAACGCTGTGTCGTTACATTGACTTTTATCTATCACAGTCTACTTGGGTGTATTTCTGGTGCGAGTAGACCATCCCAGCTACTCAAACCCATTCACGCGAGTTCAAATGATTAAAATCTATAATTAATCGGCAATACATATTTTCAGTAATAGACGATGTCGACGATCAGAGTCGCTCAGCTGAAGGAGCTTATCAAGGTGAGCTATTTTATCGAAAGCTCTAGATCCATCAATCAAACTTAAGCTTCTCAATTATGATAAAGAATGAAGTTACTTTCTCGTCTGGTAATAATGTTAGAGTAATTAAGTAACCAGTGCGACTTATCTTATTCATTATGCATCGTTATGCACTGTTACATTTGCCTTACGTGCCTACGCCGCAACCCCCTCCGCCGCGTCTCCGTCGTTACGGCGGTAGTTCCGGCATAGGTACGTAAGGCAAATGTAACGATGCATTAGCGATAAGGCATAAATCAATATTCGAATCTGGTTAAGGCCGGTTCTGTTCGTGTGATCGATGCGACATACAAGGCGGCTCCTACAATGTCGAGAGAGGATTATATGAAGAACTACTATGGACAGTTTGAGAAGTCAACTGCGGAATGGGTCAGTTGGAAGCACAACTTTTTTTCTGCTTTTAAGACATCTTTCGCTTGTGATCTTACAAGGTCAGCTGATATTACGGTTCCTACCATATATTGCCTATGCCTATCGAGGAAAATGCTCTCAATCAAAAGTCTAAAAGATATTTCGTGCACTCCCCTTGCTAAATGTGTTAAGCATAGTTCAGCATTTCTGAAACAAGCACGGTTATTAGAAATGTTTGATCGAGACTCAGGCAATGCTATAGTCATTGATTTGTCGATGTCTATGAAACTTATTCGTTAACTCATTAACTCCATCTTCAGGTCGTCGATGACTACGTGAAGGAACACATTCCCGGTGCTGTCCACTTCCACGCTGAGATTGCCGCCTTCCCCGGAGAGTATGCAAATTGATTATTCATTGACTTCCGTGAATACCAATCGATTTCTAGATTCGAAAAGGCATCGCTCTACCCGAAAGAGCTTTTCGAGAAGTACGCCAGACTCCTTGGATTGAATACGGTAAGTGTCATTATCGATCTATTGATCCAACTACCGTAATCGTATCATTCGTCGCAGGATGACGCCGTGATTGTGTACGGTCGCGGAATGGGCGCCGGCATGTTGTGGGCGGCTCGCGTTTGGTGGCTACTCAAGGTATCGTAACCCTGACCTACCGAACTGATTCTGACCTACCGTCATAATATACCGTAGTCCCTACTTACCGTATTCAATGTAGGTTTACGGTCTCAAGAATGTGCGCGTGCTCGAAGGCGGTATAGAGAAGTGGAAAGCCGAAGGAGGAGAGGTCACATCTACCGTAGCGAAGCCTCAGGTTGGGAGGATTGATCTTTAATCTTTAGTATCTGCCCTTTGTTCAGCCCGGCAACTTCGTGGCAAGCGGTCCTTCCGACGATCTCAAGATCACTTTCGATGAGCTCTTCCCTGGCAAGCCGGCCAAGTTGACTTCTCCGGTTAGTTTATCTTTGATCTCTCTGAACTTTATTCTGTGTGATCTTGATCTTCGAACTCGGCAATTGCCTACCCATGAATCGATTTTCGACAAATGTAACGTCATGAGCGTGGGGGGGGATTTTGGCAAAAGCCTCCGCCTACGCTTGTGACGTCACGTTTGTTTTCAAACGATTTGTCATCTTCATAGATGCCCTATACAGGTGACACTTCTGGATGCGCGACCAGCAGGCCAATTCAACGGTACCGAACCACTCGCGTTCCCGCCTAATGGTTTGTGTTCCTATCGTACTCTTGGATACTGTAGTAACTGAAGGCAAACCCTGACAATGAGCTAATTATGAGAGGAAGCAAGAGGGAATTGGTAGTAACTAGATGATCACGCAGTAAAGTAGATCGAAGAAGAGATTAGGCCCTCCGGACTGTATAACGGGACTTATCTTTGCCGTTTGTCTGGTTGCTTCGATTTGTGCTTGTTACAGCTAAAAAATGTAATGAAATGTGTGTTATAAACAATGTGGAATTAGGTACTATCCAGTGGGATACTTAGGGACACTGCTTTGGGCCTGATGTTATTCGATAGCGATCGATATCTGCTTACACAGTATTCCTAATCCTTGCAGGAGCACCGGGTGCCCATGTCGCTGGATCAATCAATATCCCTCTGCCAACACTGATCACGCCATCGTCGGAGATGAAGACCGGCGATGAGATCAAGTAAGATGAACTTTTGAAATTCCCGCCTACTCTGATTACTTTAGTTATCGATTAATTATGTGTATTAGCTCCGGTTTTGCATGGTAATATTATAGTAAGTAACGTGCAAAAAGTACTTTCAAGTAACTTACTTTTTACTTACTTTTGTGGTACTGTTTTGCTATTTCATGAGTATGTAGCGAAAAAATAAGTTACTTTTAGCGCGCTACTTACTATAACCTTACCCTACAAAACCGGAGGGACTCTTTTGCCTTAGTTATCGATTGATTACGTTAGTTTTCGATTGATTATGTTAGTTATCGATTGATTACGTTAGTTATCGATTGATTACGTTAGTTATCGATTGATTACGTTAGTTATCGATTGATTACGTTAGTTATCGATTGATTACGTTAGTTATCGATTGATTACGTTAGTTATTGATTGATTACGTTAGTTATTGATTGATTACGTTAGTTATCGATTGATTACGGTAGTTATTGATTGATTCAATTCTCTTCAGCGCCCTCCTCTCGTCCGCCGGAGTCTCGACCGCGTCACCTACCGTAACCATGTGCAATGGAGGCACACAGGCGTGTCTGCTCGCTCTCGCTCTTGAGAAGGCCGGACGACCATTCAAAGTGTACAATGTAAGTGACGGGTTACTGTAGTTTTGACCAAGTTGGTACTGTACCTAGCGTTTGGATACGGTATTTCTTCTTCTCCATTGTAGGTATAATCATTGATCTTCTTGCAGGGCAGTCTTCGCGAGGTGTCTCTGCGTGCGCCCGAGCTTATCTCTGAGAAATAATCGATGAGATATTCGCATCTTAGCTACCGTATCCCTCATCACTTACCGTATACCCTACCCTACCATTCCTATTCTACGGTCACCTTTTCTGTACAGTATCTAGTTATCGTTTCATTGTTTCGCACTTTGCTACATGCTGACTATATAAAAATAAAGAATATAGTAATATCTTCGCTTTTATAGTGATTTCGCAAATAATACACTTTCCCATGATTAATAATTTTGAAACCATGAAAATCATTTCTCATCTCAAATGATAACGGCATGAATGAACATGTTTATTATTCATTGTTGATTGTTTGGCTCTTATGTGGTGTTACATTTTCAAAACGGGCGCACGGCGTGCGCACGTTTCAAAATGTAACACCACATTACTGCCTTGAATCCACCATTGATAGCCCCCCCCCCCCCCTCTTTGATCTTGTAATACTCGTTGTAACCTGTTACGTTCATCATGAGTCTATTTTGTCTCCTCGGATCGATTAGTCATGTCTTCTTATCAAGTCAAGTCAAGTTCTTACCAATTCAGTTATGCAATACACAGGCGGGTCGCGAGAGCAGGAGAGAAATGATGTTAGTGATGATTCATATTTTTGCACACAACTCTCTCTTGGTGTGGGCGGAGTCACATATCGTGCATCGGGTATATATTGCCCTCACTCTTTTACTCGTGTCATAGTTTCGTGAAACTAAAGCACTCATAGTCAACATGTCTGGACGTGGAAAGGGAGGAAAAGCCAAGAGCGGAGGAAAGGCCAAGTCTCGTTCATCCCGTGCTGGTCTTCAGTTCCCCGTCGGTCGTCTTCACCGTATGCTGCGCAAGGGCAACTACGCTCAGCGTGTCGGAGCCGGAGCCTCAGTCTACCTTGCTGCCGTTCTTGAGTACCTCGCTTCTGAGGTTCTCGAGCTCGCTGGCAACGCCGCTCATGACGTCAAGAAGACTAGAATCAACCCTCGCCATATCCAGCTTGCTGTCCGCAACGACGATGAGCTGAACACGCTCTTGGCTGGAGTAACCATTCCTCAAGGAGGTGTTCTTCCCAATCTTGAAACGGTTTCGTGGATTGTATCTGACTGTGATAATATTGAAAAATTTCGAGTAAAAGAGTAAATGTAGGTAATTTTCCTGTCTTATGTTGACACGCATGCTAAACGAGGGTAGATTTGGATAACACGAATCAGTGTCGATCATGCATAGTGCACAGCATACATTGCCATACCCTTGCAGTGCTAGGATTGACCCACTATATAAGGCCCATTTTAGACTACTTGATAAAAAAGGAAGCAAAAAATGATGATTTTAAGCGAAAATAACGAATTTTGCGAACCAACCCACCATATTTTGAAGTAGACTCGTAATTCTACTTCAAGTTAGACGTAAGTCTGCTTCAAGTTTTGTACATACTGTAATGCATTTCATCATGTGTTCTCTCGGAATCAAACCACAAGATAACTAATGACGACTATTCCTGTATCATTAACTATTGTTATGAATTAGAAGGAATTTGTGGAGATGAACTTGTAACGATATGAAGTTTAATTTTCGCATTTCTGAGCTTTCGAGAGAGAGAGAGAGAGAGAGAGAGAGAGAGAGAGAGAGAGAGAGAGAGAGAGAGAGAGAGAGAGAGACAGTGAGGGGGCGGAGCTTAAAGTGCAAGGGGGCGGGGACTGATAATCAGAAGCGCCAATCAGAAGAAGCAGCAAGTGTCCTCCCCCGAGCAGTCAACCCCACATAAAAGGCGCTCTGTTTCGCACATATCTACCGTGAACTCACAAACGCTATGGCCCGTACCAAGCAAACCGCCCGCAAGTCTACTGGAGGAAAGGCTCCCCGCAAGCAGCTCGCCACCAAGGCAGCTCGCATGTCGGCCCCAGCCACCGGAGGAGTCAAGAAGCCCCATCGTTATCGCCCTGGAACCGTCGCTCTCCGTGAGATCCGTCGTTACCAGAAGTCGACCGAGCTTCTCATCCGCAAGCTCCCCTTCCAACGTCTCGTCCGTGAAATCGCTCAGGACTTCAAGACCGACCTCCGCTTCCAGTCGTCTGCCGTGATGGCTCTTCAAGAGGCCGCTGAGGCTTACCTCGTCGGACTCTTCGAGGACACCAACTTGTGCGCTATCCACGCCAAGCGTGTCACCATCATGCCCAAGGACATCCAGCTCGCCCGCCGCATCCGTGGAGAGCGTGCTTACTCCCCTTTTCAAACGGGCGAACGCCGGGCGATTTTCGGGTGATTTCCGGTCGATTTGCGGGCGCCTAAGAGTGCTCTCTGCGGCGCCCACGAATCTACCGGTGATCGTCCGCCGATCGCCCGACGTTCGACCGCGAATGTGTGGGCGTTCGCCCGTGGATAATATGAGATGGGGGACCCAGGATCCTGGGTGCCCCTCGGTTCACCATATGCATTACGACTGTTTCAGCTTGCCACATTGTAAAAGTGGTACTTGAGCAATCACAATGCATATAGTAACCTCTAATGGCCATCAACACAAAAAAACATGTTTAAACTGATATACAAACGAATAAACAATTAAACAAATAAAATGGCAATATTCTTCTCATCGACGCGGCTTGCTCCTCACTAACGGCGTTGTGGTTGCCGGACTGCAATGATAATGTAAAAGCTTGTGATAGTGAAAGTGGTTCTCTTACCTCTTCTGGCCTCTCCTAGCGTCTCCGCGCCGTCTCGGGTCCCACACGGGGGAACTGAGCCATCTGTAATAAAAAAAATCATAGGTAACGGTTCTGCCCCAATCTGATCTCGGTTGCTACCTATTAGACCAATTCTGATCTACTGTATCTCACCTCTTCGGGCCTCTCATGGTGTCTTCTCGGCCGCGTCGAGGCGAGAGGCTGCTTCCACGGTTAACTGCAGAAATTGCTAGTGAATGAGCTTGCCGTACTGTAGTAGTGGTACTCATTCATTCGCAACTTCTACAGTAACCGGGACTCCCTCTCCGCCCATCTCGTGTCGTCCCTCTCGGGGGATCCGGTCCCATCTGCAATGCAAAATCATTGGTTACGGTTCCAACCCAATTTGATCTCGGTTGCTACCTAACAGACCAATACCGAATTACTATATCACCCATTTTCGGCGCCCTCACCGGATTGTTTTATATAGTGGGTCGAATTTCGAAATATAGTGGAAAATCGTTATTTTTCGTTTACATTGTAATGTTTCACATAAAAAATTACCCTTATATAGTGGGTCAATCCTCACGCTGTGAGGGTATGAAAATGTATGTACTATATCTCACCTGGTTCGGCCTCTCCTGGCGTCTTCTCCGCCGCGTCCCAGGGAGAGGCTGCACCCGCGGTTAACTGCAGAAGTCGAGACTGAATGAGCTTGCCAAACTGTACTAGTGGTACTCATTCAGTAACTTCTTCTACAGTAACCGGGGCTCACTCTCCGCCCATTTCGTGTCGTCCCTCTCGGGGGAACCGGGGCCAAGCTGCAATGAAAAATCATTGGTTACGGTCATATATTTTCGCCTCACCCACAATAAAAAGTGCTCACTCACAATGTGGGTGCTCGAAAATGTATGGTTCCGGTTCCAACCCAATGTGATATTGGTATCTACGTATCAAGCAAAGACCGAATCACTATCTCTCACCTCTTCTGCCCTCTCTTGGGGCATTCTCCACCCATCTCGGATCCCACTCGGGGGAAATGGCCCATCTGAAATGAAAAATCATTGGTTCCGGTTCCAACCCAATCTGATCTCGGTATCTACCTATCAGACTAGTACCGAACTATTATATCTTACCTCATTGGGCCTCCTGTTCCCGCCGTCTCGCGTCCCACTCGGGGTAACTGACCCAGCTGCAATGAAAAATCATTGGTTACGGTTATAACCCAATCAATCATCGATTACTACGTGATACACAAGTACCAAATGACTATCTCTCACCTCTTCTGGCCTCTCCTTGTCCATTCTCCGATCCATCTCGGGTCCCAAACGGGGGAAATGACGCTTCTGCAATGAAAATCATTGGTTACGGTTGAAACCCAATCTGATATCGGTTGCTACACATCAGACCATTATCGATATATAATAATAAAGGATATAACATAAATATAATAATAGTAAGGATATAGATAATCGCCGCATACACCCACTATCGGGCAAGTACGGAATAATGATCTCTTACCTGTTTCGGCCTCTCCATGTCCATTCTCCGGTCCATATCAGAGGCGCCTTCCTCGGTCTACTGTAGAATGCGCGACCGAATGAGCTTGCCTAACTGTACCAGCGGTACTCATTCAGTCCCTGATTCTACAGTAACCGGGGCTCCCTCTCCGTCTCATCACGTGTCCCTCTCGGGGGATCCGGGCCAATCTGCAATGAAAAATCATTTGTTACGGTTCCAACCCAATTTGATATTCGGTTGCTACCTATCAGACCAATACCGATATATAATAATAATAAAGGTTGTAATATAATATATAATAATAAAAATAATAATAATAAGGATATAGATAATAAAGAATATAATAATGTACATACCAGCCTTCCATGCTCGTTCAGAATGTTTATGTCCTTTACCTGCATACAATACAAGTCTTCTACATCCATCATATGCAATACTCTGATCGTCATCTCCAATACCGTACCTATAATGAACATCAATCAATACACATATACTGTATCTAGCGATGTTTGAATAATTATCTATCAATAATACCGAACTTTCACATCGTACTAAACTCTAATAATTCGTTTCAAACAGTGAGACATTTTGCACAAAATTAAGCTCAGAATCTAAAATCATAATGCTAAATCACTGAAAATTTTTAATATTATAAATAAATAATATATACTATATGATTGAATGATCTCACCATGCTTCCTTCCTATCTTGAGGTAGTTCAAATGCATATCAAATTGATTCAAATAAAGATACATCACAAAGAGCTTCAGCACAAAACCTCTATCTATTACCCCTATCCTCTATCCATTCAAATACATAATACTCATATGTCAAATATTCATATGAGATGATCGAAAATAATCATTGAATCAGGACCTATCTTGAGAAATTCAATTACATCAGAATGATTATGCATTGCATTCATTCCATTCACACCTGTTATCCTATATGAATATGTACGATTGTCATTAATAACTAAAATCAATGAATACAATTAATATATACTCACATATATAATCCTATGCCCATTATGAACAAAAATCAAATTGTTTGCATATATGATCTCTCATTCGATTATCATCATCTAACCATCTTTCAAGAATCTAAAACAACAATACATTAATATACATAATAATGTTTGAATCAAGAGTCGAATGTATTACAGTAACCTAATGATATCATTTTCGTATGACTATGAGCACTTTACAACGCACAAATATTATAAATATGTACCTCAAGAGCATTAAGCTGTCCTTCATTACGATTCAATGATCTAAGAATAGTTAATCGATTCTCTGATGTTAGGACAACTTTCTCAAGACAATCAATGAGAATAGAATGACTTCTTGAGGACGATTATAATGCTGAATCAATCAATAATCATATAATAATATGAAGAATGAACTAACCAGATTATCAACAAAAAAAAAAGATATTGTCTAGTAATAGTTGTACATACGGAACTACAACTAGCTCCAGCCAAAAGCCCAACCTACGCAGCTTACAAGGAGTCTCTCTCAGCTTAAGGTGGCGAAAAGTGACGATTTATAGCTCATTTGAAAGCCCTTTCTCTGTAGAATAAGAATGTATGTTTAAAAAATCCGAAACGGCTCTGTACATGGATTTTAAAAAATCCAAAGTTTGAGCAATTTCTGCATTGAAATTCCTGTGTAATGCCAGTTGAATTGCCGTACAATGATGGCCTACTTCTCCGCGCTCTATCTCAGAGCTAGTGGTGGCGCAGTGGTAAAGATGTCGCTTACAATTTTTGCGCTGCGGGTTCGATCCCCACCGATGCGACATGTTTTGCACGATTTTTACACTTGTCTTTTTATGATATTTTTTTTTATTTCGTAATATGCTTACTGATATCCATGCATCTGTCTGAAAGTTTGTCAGTGTTGATTGAAAGATTCAACGTATTTCAGAAATCTCGATGAAACAAAGAACAACACTCAAAGATTTGACAAAGACAAAGATTTGAATAACAAACGAGTAAGTCAATCAATAATTCTATAATCTGATCTACTCTTCTTTCTTTCCCTCTCCAATCAATTGCTTAGCTATACATTCTTCTGAATCTTTCAAGTTTCTTCATTTTTCTTCCTTTTTCTTTATACTATTTCATATACATAACATTTTGATATAGGCTTCGGTATAGCACTTTTGTGATCCTGTTACCGCGCGTCCGCCTACGCGAATGGAGAAGGTTTTCTACAACCGCTTCAAGAGCAATCTCGTGGACGCTTCCAACTCAAGATTGGATATTGATTCGGAAACGGATAACGGGGAGGGCGAGAGCGATAGTGATGACAGCGACAGCGATATCGATTGGGCCGAACTTGACTCTCGCACAACGACAATGACCGACACTCAACCGGAGGAAACGTGTTTAATGGGAAACCTTTCTCGTCTTTCTTTCTTTGGAACAAATCTTTGAGTGTTGTTCTTTGTTTCATCGAGATTTCTGAAATACGTTGAATCTTTCAATCAACACTGACAAACTTTCAGACAGATGCATGGATATCAGTGAGCATATTACGAAATTATAAAAAAAATATCATAAAAAGACAAGTGTAAAAATCGTGCAAAACAAGTCGCATCGGTGGGGATCGAACCCGCAGCGCAAAAATTGTAAGCGACATCTTTACCACTGCGCCACACTAGCTCTGAGATAGAGCGCGGAGAAGTAGGCCATCATTGTACGGCAATTCAACTGCCATTACACAGGAATTTCAAGGCAGAAATTGCTCAAACTTTGGATTTTTTAAAATCCATGTACAGAGCCGTTTCGGATTTTTTAAACATACATTCTTATTCTACAGAGAAAGGGCTTTCAAACTATAAATCGTCACTTTTCGCCACCTTAAGCTGAGAGAGACTCCTTGTTAGTCTAAACGCGTAATAATCACTCCAATATACAATTCCTAATAATGCAAGAAGTGAAATCGCAGCGTGAATAAGCGGGCGGAGGAGGAGGAGGAAATCAAGCAAGAAATAAAAAAGAATAATAATAATAAGAATAATAATAAGAATAATAATAATAAGAAGAATAAGTAATAAAAGAATAAAGGAGCGCTTAGCACAATTGGTAAGTATAATTAGCATGGTACAGATAAATGCACAAAGATGAAACATAAAAGTTGATAATTATAACTTTTTTAAATTATTTACCTGATTATTGACGAGTTCGGGCAGCTTGAGCTAGTGACCCTTCTCTCGAGCTCTGAAAACCGATCATTAATATTATTAATATTAATATTACATCATTAAAATCATTATTATAATTTATATAATTTTAAATTATTTACCTGATTATTGACGAGTTCAGGCAGTTTGAGCTTGTCACCCTTCTCCCGAGCTCTGAAAACCGATCATTAATATTTCAACCGAGCAGATGCAGGTAAAAAAATAAAGAAAAATACGCATAAACAAAAAAAACACGCTCACGGAACAATAGTAAATAGACAATATGGCCCCAAAACTACTCCTACTCTAGACGCGCGCACAGGTCATTAATTTAACCCTTCAAACAACCTCAATATCCTACATATTATATAATATAATCAAAAATATTAATTGTACATATTTTACGAGTACGAAAATAACAGTTCGTAAATGCGGCATGCGGCATGCGGGGTATGCGGTGTGCGGTGCGGTATGCGGGGTTTAGTAATTACCTATCCTACAATACAATAAGTAAAACGAATAATCTAAATTAAAATTAAACCGCACTTCAAAAATTATATTCGGTTTCAGCTCCTTTACATACACCACGCTATTCTATTTCCCGGTTCCCTCTCCGGCGCATTCCCACTTATCATCCGCGGGCGATCCTCCCATTAAAATGTGCCGCGGTCGAACGGTTCGTTTCGCCCGCGGGCGATCGGAGTCACAACTCACACCCACCGATCGCCCACGGACGATCGATCGCCCGTGGAACGCCCGCACATCACCCTCGAATCGTCCGCGGGCGCTTTATCGCCCGTTGGGCTCTCGCATTTCTCCCGCTTTTCGACCATTCAAAAACGGGAGTAAGCAGTGTGCTTGAACAGCTGTATACCAGAACCCAACGGCCCTCTTTAGGGCCACAATCTTATACCTGAACAAGTTGATCTCTGAACTTTGAAAAGTCTGAATAAAGATGTTTCATGATACAGTATACTTTTAGACGAAACTAGTAAGAGAAAAGTGTGTTTCAGTGTGCTGAAACCAGTCCTCCATCTATTGCTGAGTTGTTAGCGTGCAGGGGTAGGTCTTCGATTCAATGTCAGATTCAAGTTTTCCTAAAGTTAGATCACAATGATGCCCTAAGGGACATTCTCAGACGCTAAATGTTTTCAACTCTTGTGATTCTTCTCGAAATGGTTTCTCTGATTGTATCACTGTGAGAATGTTGAAAAATATCGATTAAAAGTGTAAATGTAGGTTATTTTCCATTGTCTTATATTTCCTGCATGCTCAACCACGGAGGGCAATTTTCATTAAAAGGGGCGAGTATAGAATATGCCAAAAGTCAACGGTAACAGCAGAGAAATCGCGGTGAGACTCAAAATATACAAAAAAATCTGTTGATAAATTTTAGTTTCAGGCCTTTTCAATTCGATTTCGACTATTTTTTTCGCTGTTCCTAGTTACGCGCAATAATTTAAGTGTTTTTGCGTCGATCTAGACCTAAACGATTGTAAACGAAATGCGAAAAGTGATTGGGGGAAGGGTTTAAAGATTTATCACTGCGACCGTGAAATAGCATATACACGCACATACTTTTTCACGGATACGGATAAATCCCGCCCGGATACGGATGAGAACTCCCGTTTTTGAATGGTCGAAAAGCGGGAGAAATGCGGGAGCCCAAAGGGGGATATCGCGCCCGCGGACGATTCGAGGGAGATGTGCGGGCGTTCCACGGGCGATCGATCGTCCGTGGGCGATCGTTGGGTGAGAATTGTGACTCCGATCGCCCGCGGGCGAAACGAACCGTTCGACCGCGGCAAATTTTAATGGGAGGATCGCCCGCGGATGATAAGTGGGAATGCGCCGGAGAGGGAAAGCAAGATCAAAGATCAACTATCGGAGAATCCGGCTACAGTATACGACAAACTTTATTCAACACACATATTTGAGATCAAACTTGTTTAGGCATAGGATTGTGGCCCTAAAGAGGGCCGTTGGGTTCTGGTTAGTTCACGACTTCGCAAGTAATGATTTACTTGGAGGAAGTGTACTTGGTGACGGCCTTGGTGCCCTCAGAGACGGCGTGCTTGGCAAGCTCTCCAGGAAGGATAAGACGGACGGCAGTCTGGATTTCGCGAGAAGAGATGGTGGAACGCTTGTGTTAAAAAAGAATGATCTCTGGGATATCTTGTACGTGGATTACTGTAGTAGTATGTGTTTACACTGTAGAACGGCAGATCTCGCTCTGGCGTTGGATATAAGTCGAGCGTGGGATACTGTAGATGAACCTGCTGACTGATCTTTGATCTCTACAAGTAGATTAGAATGAAGTAGTATGTAGTTTCCTAGACAATACCAAGATTTCATCTCTTTCCCAACTGATAACATTAATGAAATCTTCAAGAAACACGTAGAATAAGGATTGAATAAAGCTAATTCTTTTGCATCGAGATGAAATTAAGTAATCTTTGATCTTGTAATACTTGTTATGATCATCGTGAATCTATTTTGTATGCTCAGATCGATTCCTCATGACTACACTGTAAAATTCAAAATAGGTTTCAAAAAAATTATTGCGGATAAGTCCTCTAATCAAGCCCTAATTCAGTTATCCAATACACAGGCGTGCGTCGTGAGAGCACGAGAGAATGGCCCTGAGTGGTGTTAGTGCGCGGTCAGTCAGAATTTTGGCGCGCAAACGTGTCTCTTCGTGTGGGCGGAGCCACATATCGTGCATCGGGTATATATAGCCCTCACTCTTTTACTCGTGTCATAGTTTCGTGAAACTAAAGCACTCATAGTCAACATGTCTGGACGTGGAAAGGGAGGAAAAGCCAAGAGCGGAGGAAAGGCCAAGTCTCGTTCATCCCGTGCTGGTCTTCAATTCCCCGTCGGTCGTCTTCACCGTATGCTGCGCAAGGGCAACTACGCTCAGCGTGTCGGAGCCGGAGCACCCGTCTACCTTGCTGCCGTTCTTGAGTACCTCGCTGCTGAGGTTCTCGAGCTCGCTGGCAACGCCGCTCGTGACAACAAGAAGACCAGAATCAACCCTCGCCATCTCCAGCTTGCCGTCCGCAACGACGAGGAGCTGAACAAGCTCATGGCTGGAGTCACCATCGCTCAAGGAGGTGTTCTTCCCAACATCAACGCCGTTCTTCTGCCCAAGAAGACCGCCGGAGAGAAGGAATAAACATCTCGCTTAGCACTCACGGCTAAACCCAGAACCCAACGGCCCTCTTTAGGGCCACAATCCAATACCTGAACAAGTTTGATCTCAAATATGTCTGTTAATAAAGCTCATTCATTTCAATTATTGTGCGTATATCGAATCGATGTGCGAAATTATCTATCAGCTGAGTTTAGCATTGTGGTTTTGAGATCACATACTCCGGGGTTACGGTAGCTCGGGTCGACTACCGTAGTTAGGAAATAAAGTGTGTACCGTATCCCCATTTCGATTCTGCGAGAGTTAAGCGGTTCTAAGTGAGACCATGAATTCGGATGTTATGGTAGATTACAGTAATCTAGATATGCGTTTGTTAGACTCTCTCCAACAATAAGCCTCGTATTTTGACGTGATATCTCAATTCAAATCAATGAGAGGTAGTTGAACATTCATTTCGAACAGCTAAACGCAATTTTCAAACTTTAGTCAGTTGATGTAGATGTGTTTTACTCTCTCAATGTCTATCTAGATCGATACAAGTGCATTGGTAAGGGCAGTCGAGGGACGCCTTCTTTCCCGCCAAAATGTGGTGGTAGTGCCCGCACAGTCACTGAAGAGAGAGTGTATTTAAGGGTGCCTCTAACCTCGTCTCCTCTATCTCACTCAAACAAGTGTAGCTGCTATCATGTCTGGACGTGGAAAGGGAGGAAAAGGACTCGGAAAGGGAGGCGCCAAGCGCCATCGTAAGGTACTCCGCGATAACATCCAGGGTATCACCAAGCCCGCCATCCGTCGTCTTGCTCGTCGTGGTGGAGTCAAGCGTATCTCCGGCCTCATCTATGAGGAGACCCGTGGTGTCCTCAAGGTGTTCCTTGAGAACGTTATCCGTGATGCCGTCACCTACTGCGAGCACGCCAAGAGAAAGACCGTCACCGCCATGGACGTCGTCTACGCCCTCAAGCGTCAGGGACGTACCCTCTACGGATTCGGTGGATAAGTCGTCTATCGACTTGTCGATCTTGACATGTGCTCATTGAGTGCAAACCCAGAACCCAACGGCCCTCTTTAGGGCCACAATCGTATACCTGAACAAGTTGATCTCTGATCTTTCAAAATCCTGAATAAAGATGTTTCATGTTACAGTTTACATTTGCATTGATTTGTTTTACATGTGAGTCTGTACTGCTCTCAACCTAAGAGCGCCTACATTTCGAAAAGAAACAGAAAATTTGTTCGGAATACTTCTAGTTTATGTTGTTTTGAGATATATTCATGGTAAGGATGGTGCCTATACTTGTAATATGTGTGATAAAGTCAGATACGTGGCAGTACAGTGCATAAAAACTTTGAAAAATATCACCAATCGAGTCTAATCCTAGCTCGTGAGGGTAAGAGCGATAGAGACAGTTTTCCCGCCAAGTGTCCTTGCCCGAGCAGTCAGACCGAGGAGTCAGAGGTATAAAAGGCACTCTGTCTCTCTCACATCTACTGTGCTCTCACACACACTATGGCCCGTACCAAGCAAACCGCCCGCAAGTCTACTGGAGGAAAGGCTCCCCGCAAGCAGCTCGCCACCAAGGCAGCTCGCAAGTCGGCCCCAGCCACCGGAGGAGTCAAGAAGCCCCATCGTTATCGCCCTGGAACCGTCGCTCTCCGTGAGATCCGTCGTTACCAGAAGTCGACCGAGCTTCTCATCCGCAAGCTCCCCTTCCAACGTCTCGTCCGTGAAATCGCTCAGGACTTCAAGACCGACCTCCGCTTCCAGTCGTCTGCCGTGATGGCTCTTCAGGAGGCCGCCGAGGCTTACCTCGTCGGACTCTTCGAGGACACCAACTTGTGCGCTATCCACGCCAAGCGTGTCACCATCATGCCCAAGGACATCCAGCTCGCCCGCCGCATCCGTGGAGAGCGTGCTTAAGCAGTGTGCTTGAACAGCTGTATACCAGAACCCAACGGCCCTCTTTAGGGCCACAATCTTATACCTGAACAAGTTGATCTCTGAACTTTGAAAAGCCTGAATAAAGATGTTTCATGATACAGTATACTTTTAGACGAAACTAGTAAGAGAAAAGTGTGCTTCTGTGTGCTGAAACCATCTATTGCTGACTAGTTAGCGTGCAGAAGTAGGTCTTCGGTTCAATGTCAGATTCAAGTTTTCCTAAAGTTAGATCACAATTATGCCCTAAGGGACATTCTCTGACGCTGAATGTGTTCAACTCTTGTGATTCTTCTCGACATGGTTTCTCTGATTGTATCTCACTGTGAGAATGTTGAAAAATTTCGATTAAAAGTGTAAATGTAGGTTATTTTCCATTGTCTTATGTTTCCAGCATGCTCAACGAGGGGCGATTTGGATGCCCCGAATCGGTGTTAGTGCCCGATCGTTCAAGGCGTCTTTTCTTCGCGCGCAAATGGAGGCGGGGCCACAGATCGCTCGACTCCGTATATAACGAGACTCTTTCGACTCAACCTCACCACACTTTGTGACCAACCCTCATCGTCAGTATGCCACCCAAGCCATCCGCCAAGGGAGCCAAGAAGGCCGCCAAGTCCCAGAAGACTACCCGTACTGGAGACAAGAAGAAGAGAAAGTCAAGAAAGGAGTCCTACTCCGTGTACATCTACCGTGTACTCAAGCAGGTCCACCCCGACACCGGAGTCTCCTCCAAGGCTATGTCAATCATGAACTCCTTCGTGAATGACGTCTTCGAGAGAATCGCCGGCGAGGCTTCCAAGCTCGCTCACTACAACAAGCGTTCCACCATCTCTTCTCGCGAAATCCAGACTGCCGTCCGTCTTATCCTTCCTGGAGAGCTTGCCAAGCACGCCGTCTCTGAGGGCACCAAGGCCGTCACCAAGTACACTTCCTCCAAGTAAATCATTACTTGCGAAGTCGTGAACTAACCAGAACCCAACGGCCCTCTTTAGGGCCACAATCCGATACCTAAACAAGTTTGATCTCAAATATGTGTGTTGAATAAAGTTTGTCGTATACTGTAGCCGGATTCTCCGGTAATTGATCTTTGATCTTGCGAAAAAAAGAATGATCTCTGGGATATCTTGTACGTGGGTTACTGTAGTAGTATGCAGTTACACTGTAGAACGGCAGATCTCGCTCTGGCGTTGGATATAAGTCAAGCGTGGGATACTTTAGATGAACCTGCTGACTGATCTTTGATCTCTACAAGTAGATTAGAATGAAGTAGTATGTAGTTTCCTAGACAATACCAAGATTTCATCTCTTTCCCAACTGATAACATTAATGAAATCTCCAAGAAACACGTAGAATAAGGATTGAATAAAGCTAATTCTTTTGCATCGAGATGAAATTAAGTAATCTTTGATCTTGTAATACTTGTTATGATCATCGTGAATCTATTTTGTATGCTCAGATCGATTCCTCATGACTACACTGTAAAATTCAAAATAGGTTTCAAAAAAATTATTGCGGATAAGTCCTCTAATCAAGCCCTAATTCAGTTATCCAATACACAGGCGTGCGTCGTGAGAGCACGAGAGAATGGCCCTGAGTGGTGTTAGTGCGCGGTCAGTCAGAATTTTGGCGCGCAAACGTGTCTCTTCGTGTGGGCGGAGCCACATATCGTGCATCGGGTATATATAGCCCTCACTCTTTTACTCGTGTCATAGTTTCGTGAAACTAAAGCACTCATAGTCAACATGTCTGGACGTGGAAAGGGAGGAAAAGCCAAGAGCGGAGGAAAGGCCAAGTCTCGTTCATCCCGTGCTGGTCTTCAATTCCCCGTCGGTCGTCTTCACCGTATGCTGCGCAAGGGCAACTACGCTCAGCGTGTCGGAGCCGGAGCACCCGTCTACCTTGCTGCCGTTCTTGAGTACCTCGCTGCTGAGGTTCTCGAGCTCGCTGGCAACGCCGCTCGTGACAACAAGAAGACCAGAATCAACCCTCGCCATCTCCAGCTTGCCGTCCGCAACGACGAGGAGCTGAACAAGCTCATGGCTGGAGTCACCATCGCTCAAGGAGGTGTTCTTCCCAACATCAACGCCGTTCTTCTGCCCAAGAAGACCGCCGGAGAGAAGGAATAAACATCTCGCTTAGCACTCACGGCTAAACCCAGAACCCAACGGCCCTCTTTAGGGCCACAATCCAATACCTGAACAAGTTTGATCTCAAATATGTCTGTTAATAAAGCTCATTCATTTCAATTATTGTGCGTATATCGAATCGATGTGCGAAATTATCTATCAGCTGAGTTTAGCATTGTGGTTTTGAGATCACATACTCCGGGGTTACGGTAGCTCGGGTCGACTACCGTAGTTAGGAAATAAAGTGTGTACCGTATCCCCATTTCGATTCTGCGAGAGTTAAGCGGTTCTAAGTGAGACCATGAATTCGGATGTTATGGTAGATTACAGTAATCTAGATATGCGTTTGTTAGACTCTCTCCAACAATAAGCCTCGTATTTTGACGTGATATCTCAATTCAAATCAATGAGAGGTAGTTGAACATTCATTTCGAACAGCTAAACGCAATTTTCAAACTTTAGTCAGTTGATGTAGATGTGTTTTACTCTCTCAATGTCTATCTAGATCGATACAAGTGCATTGGTAAGGGCAGTCGAGGGACGCCTTCTTTCCCGCCAAAATGTGGTGGTAGTGCCCGCACAGTCACTGAAGAGAGAGTGTATTTAAGGGTGCCTCTAACCTCGTCTCCTCTATCTCACTCAAACAAGTGTAGCTGCTATCATGTCTGGACGTGGAAAGGGAGGAAAAGGACTCGGAAAGGGAGGCGCCAAGCGCCATCGTAAGGTACTCCGCGATAACATCCAGGGTATCACCAAGCCCGCCATCCGTCGTCTTGCTCGTCGTGGTGGAGTCAAGCGTATCTCCGGCCTCATCTATGAGGAGACCCGTGGTGTCCTCAAGGTGTTCCTTGAGAACGTTATCCGTGATGCCGTCACCTACTGCGAGCACGCCAAGAGAAAGACCGTCACCGCCATGGACGTCGTCTACGCCCTCAAGCGTCAGGGACGTACCCTCTACGGATTCGGTGGATAAGTCGTCTATCGACTTGTCGATCTTGACATGTGCTCATTGAGTGCAAACCCAGAACCCAACGGCCCTCTTTAGGGCCACAATCGTATACCTGAACAAGTTGATCTCTGATCTTTCAAAATCCTGAATAAAGATGTTTCATGTTACAGTTTACATTTGCATTGATTTGTTTTACATGTGAGTCTGTACTGCTCTCAACCTAAGAGCGCCTACATTTCGAAAAGAAACAGAAAATTTGTTCGGAATACTTCTAGTTTATGTTGTTTTGAGATATATTCATGGTAAGGATGGTGCCTATACTTGTAATATGTGTGATAAAGTCAGATACGTGGCAGTACAGTGCATAAAAACTTTGAAAAATATCACCAATCGAGTCTAATCCTAGCTCGTGAGGGTAAGAGCGATAGAGACAGTTTTCCCGCCAAGTGTCCTTGCCCGAGCAGTCAGACCGAGGAGTCAGAGGTATAAAAGGCACTCTGTCTCTCTCACATCTACTGTGCTCTCACACACACTATGGCCCGTACCAAGCAAACCGCCCGCAAGTCTACTGGAGGAAAGGCTCCCCGCAAGCAGCTCGCCACCAAGGCAGCTCGCAAGTCGGCCCCAGCCACCGGAGGAGTCAAGAAGCCCCATCGTTATCGCCCTGGAACCGTCGCTCTCCGTGAGATCCGTCGTTACCAGAAGTCGACCGAGCTTCTCATCCGCAAGCTCCCCTTCCAACGTCTCGTCCGTGAAATCGCTCAGGACTTCAAGACCGACCTCCGCTTCCAGTCGTCTGCCGTGATGGCTCTTCAGGAGGCCGCCGAGGCTTACCTCGTCGGACTCTTCGAGGACACCAACTTGTGCGCTATCCACGCCAAGCGTGTCACCATCATGCCCAAGGACATCCAGCTCGCCCGCCGCATCCGTGGAGAGCGTGCTTAAGCAGTGTGCTTGAACAGCTGTATACCAGAACCCAACGGCCCTCTTTAGGGCCACAATCTTATACCTGAACAAGTTGATCTCTGAACTTTGAAAAGCCTGAATAAAGATGTTTCATGATACAGTATACTTTTAGACGAAACTAGTAAGAGAAAAGTGTGCTTCTGTGTGCTGAAACCATCTATTGCTGACTAGTTAGCGTGCAGAAGTAGGTCTTCGGTTCAATGTCAGATTCAAGTTTTCCTAAAGTTAGATCACAATTATGCCCTAAGGGACATTCTCTGACGCTAAATGTGTTCAACTCTTGTGATTCTTCTCGACATGGTTTCTCTGATTGTATCTCACTGTGAGAATGTTGAAAAATTTCGATTAAAAGTGTAAATGTAGGTTATTTTCCATTGTCTTATGTTTCCAGCATGCTCAACGAGGGGCGATTTGGATGCCCCGAATCGGTGTTAGTGCCCGATCGTTCAAGGCGTCTTTTCTTCGCGCGCAAATGGAGGCGGGGCCACAGATCGCTCGACTCCGTATATAACGAGACTCTTTCGACTCAACCTCACCACACTTTGTGACCAACCCTCATCGTCAGTATGCCACCCAAGCCATCCGCCAAGGGAGCCAAGAAGGCCGCCAAGTCCCAGAAGACTACCCGTACTGGAGACAAGAAGAAGAGAAAGTCAAGAAAGGAGTCCTACTCCGTGTACATCTACCGTGTACTCAAGCAGGTCCACCCCGACACCGGAGTCTCCTCCAAGGCTATGTCAATCATGAACTCCTTCGTGAATGACGTCTTCGAGAGAATCGCCGGCGAGGCTTCCAAGCTCGCTCACTACAACAAGCGTTCCACCATCTCTTCTCGCGAAATCCAGACTGCCGTCCGTCTTATCCTTCCTGGAGAGCTTGCCAAGCACGCCGTCTCTGAGGGCACCAAGGCCGTCACCAAGTACACTTCCTCCAAGTAAATCATTACTTGCGAAGTCGTGAACTAACCAGAACCCAACGGCCCTCTTTAGGGCCACAATCCGATACCTAAACAAGTTTGATCTCAAATATGTGTGTTGAATAAAGTTTGTCGTATACTGTAGCCGGATTCTCCGGTAATTGATCTTTGATCTTGCGAAAAAAAGAATGATCTCTGGGATATCTTGTACGTGGGTTACTGTAGTAGTATGCAGTTACACTGTAGAACGGCAGATCTCGCTCTGGCGTTGGATATAAGTCAAGCGTGGGATACTTTAGATGAACCTGCTGACTGATCTTTGATCTCTACAAGTAGATTAGAATGAAGTAGTATGTAGTTTCCTAGACAATACCAAGATTTCATCTCTTTCCCAACTGATAACATTAATGAAATCTCCAAGAAACACGTAGAATAAGGATTGAATAAAGCTAATTCTTTTGCATCGAGATGAAATTAAGTAATCTTTGATCTTGTAATACTTGTTATGATCATCGTGAATCTATTTTGTATGCTCAGATCGATTCCTCATGACTACACTGTAAAATTCAAAATAGGTTTCAAAAAAATTATTGCGGATAAGTCCTCTAATCAAGCCCTAATTCAGTTATCCAATACACAGGCGTGCGTCGTGAGAGCACGAGAGAATGGCCCTGAGTGGTGTTAGTGCGCGGTCAGTCAGAATTTTGGCGCGCAAACGTGTCTCTTCGTGTGGGCGGAGCCACATATCGTGCATCGGGTATATATAGCCCTCACTCTTTTACTCGTGTCATAGTTTCGTGAAACTAAAGCACTCATAGTCAACATGTCTGGACGTGGAAAGGGAGGAAAAGCCAAGAGCGGAGGAAAGGCCAAGTCTCGTTCATCCCGTGCTGGTCTTCAATTCCCCGTCGGTCGTCTTCACCGTATGCTGCGCAAGGGCAACTACGCTCAGCGTGTCGGAGCCGGAGCACCCGTCTACCTTGCTGCCGTTCTTGAGTACCTCGCTGCTGAGGTTCTCGAGCTCGCTGGCAACGCCGCTCGTGACAACAAGAAGACCAGAATCAACCCTCGCCATCTCCAGCTTGCCGTCCGCAACGACGAGGAGCTGAACAAGCTCATGGCTGGAGTCACCATCGCTCAAGGAGGTGTTCTTCCCAACATCAACGCCGTTCTTCTGCCCAAGAAGACCGCCGGAGAGAAGGAATAAACATCTCGCTTAGCACTCACGGCTAAACCCAGAACCCAACGGCCCTCTTTAGGGCCACAATCCAATACCTGAACAAGTTTGATCTCAAATATGTCTGTTAATAAAGCTCATTCATTTCAATTATTGTGCGTATATCGAATCGATGTGCGAAATTATCTATCAGCTGAGTTTAGCATTGTGGTTTTGAGATCACATACTCCGGGGTTACGGTAGCTCGGGTCGACTACCGTAGTTAGGAAATAAAGTGTGTACCGTATCCCCATTTCGATTCTGCGAGAGTTAAGCGGTTCTAAGTGAGACCATGAATTCGGATGTTATGGTAGATTACAGTAATCTAGATATGCGTTTGTTAGACTCTCTCCAACAATAAGCCTCGTATTTTGACGTGATATCTCAATTCAAATCAATGAGAGGTAGTTGAACATTCATTTCGAACAGCTAAACGCAATTTTCAAACTTTAGTCAGTTGATGTAGATGTGTTTTACTCTCTCAATGTCTATCTAGATCGATACAAGTGCATTGGTAAGGGCAGTCGAGGGACGCCTTCTTTCCCGCCAAAATGTGGTGGTAGTGCCCGCACAGTCACTGAAGAGAGAGTGTATTTAAGGGTGCCTCTAACCTCGTCTCCTCTATCTCACTCAAACAAGTGTAGCTGCTATCATGTCTGGACGTGGAAAGGGAGGAAAAGGACTCGGAAAGGGAGGCGCCAAGCGCCATCGTAAGGTACTCCGCGATAACATCCAGGGTATCACCAAGCCCGCCATCCGTCGTCTTGCTCGTCGTGGTGGAGTCAAGCGTATCTCCGGCCTCATCTATGAGGAGACCCGTGGTGTCCTCAAGGTGTTCCTTGAGAACGTTATCCGTGATGCCGTCACCTACTGCGAGCACGCCAAGAGAAAGACCGTCACCGCCATGGACGTCGTCTACGCCCTCAAGCGTCAGGGACGTACCCTCTACGGATTCGGTGGATAAGTCGTCTATCGACTTGTCGATCTTGACATGTGCTCATTGAGTGCAAACCCAGAACCCAACGGCCCTCTTTAGGGCCACAATCGTATACCTGAACAAGTTGATCTCTGATCTTTCAAAATCCTGAATAAAGATGTTTCATGTTACAGTTTACATTTGCATTGATTTGTTTTACATGTGAGTCTGTACTGCTCTCAACCTAAGAGCGCCTACATTTCGAAAAGAAACAGAAAATTTGTTCGGAATACTTCTAGTTTATGTTGTTTTGAGATATATTCATGGTAAGGATGGTGCCTATACTTGTAATATGTGTGATAAAGTCAGATACGTGGCAGTACAGTGCATAAAAACTTTGAAAAATATCACCAATCGAGTCTAATCCTAGCTCGTGAGGGTAAGAGCGATAGAGACAGTTTTCCCGCCAAGTGTCCTTGCCCGAGCAGTCAGACCGAGGAGTCAGAGGTATAAAAGGCACTCTGTCTCTCTCACATCTACTGTGCTCTCACACACACTATGGCCCGTACCAAGCAAACCGCCCGCAAGTCTACTGGAGGAAAGGCTCCCCGCAAGCAGCTCGCCACCAAGGCAGCTCGCAAGTCGGCCCCAGCCACCGGAGGAGTCAAGAAGCCCCATCGTTATCGCCCTGGAACCGTCGCTCTCCGTGAGATCCGTCGTTACCAGAAGTCGACCGAGCTTCTCATCCGCAAGCTCCCCTTCCAACGTCTCGTCCGTGAAATCGCTCAGGACTTCAAGACCGACCTCCGCTTCCAGTCGTCTGCCGTGATGGCTCTTCAGGAGGCCGCCGAGGCTTACCTCGTCGGACTCTTCGAGGACACCAACTTGTGCGCTATCCACGCCAAGCGTGTCACCATCATGCCCAAGGACATCCAGCTCGCCCGCCGCATCCGTGGAGAGCGTGCTTAAGCAGTGTGCTTGAACAGCTGTATACCAGAACCCAACGGCCCTCTTTAGGGCCACAATCTTATACCTGAACAAGTTGATCTCTGAACTTTGAAAAGCCTGAATAAAGATGTTTCATGATACAGTATACTTTTAGACGAAACTAGTAAGAGAAAAGTGTGCTTCTGTGTGCTGAAACCATCTATTGCTGACTAGTTAGCGTGCAGAAGTAGGTCTTCGGTTCAATGTCAGATTCAAGTTTTCCTAAAGTTAGATCACAATTATGCCCTAAGGGACATTCTCTGACGCTAAATGTGTTCAACTCTTGTGATTCTTCTCGACATGGTTTCTCTGATTGTATCTCACTGTGAGAATGTTGAAAAATTTCGATTAAAAGTGTAAATGTAGGTTATTTTCCATTGTCTTATGTTTCCAGCATGCTCAACGAGGGGCGATTTGGATGCCCCGAATCGGTGTTAGTGCCCGATCGTTCAAGGCGTCTTTTCTTCGCGCGCAAATTGAGGCGGGGCCACAGATCGCTCGACTCCGTATATAACGAGACTCTTTCGACTCAACCTCACCACACTTTGTGACCAACCCTCATCGTCAGTATGCCACCCAAGCCATCCGCCAAGGGAGCCAAGAAGGCCGCCAAGTCCCAGAAGACTACCCGTACTGGAGACAAGAAGAAGAGAAAGTCAAGAAAGGAGTCCTACTCCGTGTACATCTACCGTGTACTCAAGCAGGTCCACCCCGACACCGGAGTCTCCTCCAAGGCTATGTCAATCATGAACTCCTTCGTGAATGACGTCTTCGAGAGAATCGCCGGCGAGGCTTCCAAGCTCGCTCACTACAACAAGCGTTCCACCATCTCTTCTCGCGAAATCCAGACTGCCGTCCGTCTTATCCTTCCTGGAGAGCTTGCCAAGCACGCCGTCTCTGAGGGCACCAAGGCCGTCACCAAGTACACTTCCTCCAAGTAAATCATTACTTGCGAAGTCGTGAACTAACCAGAACCCAACGGCCCTCTTTAGGGCCACAATCCGATACCTAAACAAGTTTGATCTCAAATATGTGTGTTGAATAAAGTTTGTCGTATACTGTAGCCGGATTCTCCGGTAATTGATCTTTGATCTTGCGAAAAAAAGAATGATCTCTGGGATATCTTGTACGTGGGTTACTGTAGTAGTATGCAGTTACACTGTAGAACGGCAGATCTCGCTCTGGCGTTGGATATAAGTCAAGCGTGGGATACTTTAGATGAACCTGCTGACTGATCTTTGATCTCTACAAGTAGATTAGAATGAAGTAGTATGTAGTTTCCTAGACAATACCAAGATTTCATCTCTTTCCCAACTGATAACATTAATGAAATCTCCAAGAAACACGTAGAATAAGGATTGAATAAAGCTAATTCTTTTGCATCGAGATGAAATTAAGTAATCTTTGATCTTGTAATACTTGTTATGATCATCGTGAATCTATTTTGTATGCTCAGATCGATTCCTCATGACTACACTGTAAAATTCAAAATAGGTTTCAAAAAAATTATTGCGGATAAGTCCTCTAATCAAGCCCTAATTCAGTTATCCAATACACAGGCGTGCGTCGTGAGAGCACGAGAGAATGGCCCTGAGTGGTGTTAGTGCGCGGTCAGTCAGAATTTTGGCGCGCAAACGTGTCTCTTCGTGTGGGCGGAGCCACATATCGTGCATCGGGTATATATAGCCCTCACTCTTTTACTCGTGTCATAGTTTCGTGAAACTAAAGCACTCATAGTCAACATGTCTGGACGTGGAAAGGGAGGAAAAGCCAAGAGCGGAGGAAAGGCCAAGTCTCGTTCATCCCGTGCTGGTCTTCAATTCCCCGTCGGTCGTCTTCACCGTATGCTGCGCAAGGGCAACTACGCTCAGCGTGTCGGAGCCGGAGCACCCGTCTACCTTGCTGCCGTTCTTGAGTACCTCGCTGCTGAGGTTCTCGAGCTCGCTGGCAACGCCGCTCGTGACAACAAGAAGACCAGAATCAACCCTCGCCATCTCCAGCTTGCCGTCCGCAACGACGAGGAGCTGAACAAGCTCATGGCTGGAGTCACCATCGCTCAAGGAGGTGTTCTTCCCAACATCAACGCCGTTCTTCTGCCCAAGAAGACCGCCGGAGAGAAGGAATAAACATCTCGCTTAGCACTCACGGCTAAACCCAGAACCCAACGGCCCTCTTTAGGGCCACAATCCAATACCTGAACAAGTTTGATCTCAAATATGTCTGTTAATAAAGCTCATTCATTTCAATTATTGTGCGTATATCGAATCGATGTGCGAAATTATCTATCAGCTGAGTTTAGCATTGTGGTTTTGAGATCACATACTCCGGGGTTACGGTAGCTCGGGTCGACTACCGTAGTTAGGAAATAAAGTGTGTACCGTATCCCCATTTCGATTCTGCGAGAGTTAAGCGGTTCTAAGTGAGACCATGAATTCGGATGTTATGGTAGATTACAGTAATCTAGATATGCGTTTGTTAGACTCTCTCCAACAATAAGCCTCGTATTTTGACGTGATATCTCAATTCAAATCAATGAGAGGTAGTTGAACATTCATTTCGAACAGCTAAACGCAATTTTCAAACTTTAGTCAGTTGATGTAGATGTGTTTTACTCTCTCAATGTCTATCTAGATCGATACAAGTGCATTGGTAAGGGCAGTCGAGGGACGCCTTCTTTCCCGCCAAAATGTGGTGGTAGTGCCCGCACAGTCACTGAAGAGAGAGTGTATTTAAGGGTGCCTCTAACCTCGTCTCCTCTATCTCACTCAAACAAGTGTAGCTGCTATCATGTCTGGACGTGGAAAGGGAGGAAAAGGACTCGGAAAGGGAGGCGCCAAGCGCCATCGTAAGGTACTCCGCGATAACATCCAGGGTATCACCAAGCCCGCCATCCGTCGTCTTGCTCGTCGTGGTGGAGTCAAGCGTATCTCCGGCCTCATCTATGAGGAGACCCGTGGTGTCCTCAAGGTGTTCCTTGAGAACGTTATCCGTGATGCCGTCACCTACTGCGAGCACGCCAAGAGAAAGACCGTCACCGCCATGGACGTCGTCTACGCCCTCAAGCGTCAGGGACGTACCCTCTACGGATTCGGTGGATAAGTCGTCTATCGACTTGTCGATCTTGACATGTGCTCATTGAGTGCAAACCCAGAACCCAACGGCCCTCTTTAGGGCCACAATCGTATACCTGAACAAGTTGATCTCTGATCTTTCAAAATCCTGAATAAAGATGTTTCATGTTACAGTTTACATTTGCATTGATTTGTTTTACATGTGAGTCTGTACTGCTCTCAACCTAAGAGCGCCTACATTTCGAAAAGAAACAGAAAATTTGTTCGGAATACTTCTAGTTTATGTTGTTTTGAGATATATTCATGGTAAGGATGGTGCCTATACTTGTAATATGTGTGATAAAGTCAGATACGTGGCAGTACAGTGCATAAAAACTTTGAAAAATATCACCAATCGAGTCTAATCCTAGCTCGTGAGGGTAAGAGCGATAGAGACAGTTTTCCCGCCAAGTGTCCTTGCCCGAGCAGTCAGACCGAGGAGTCAGAGGTATAAAAGGCACTCTGTCTCTCTCACATCTACTGTGCTCTCACACACACTATGGCCCGTACCAAGCAAACCGCCCGCAAGTCTACTGGAGGAAAGGCTCCCCGCAAGCAGCTCGCCACCAAGGCAGCTCGCAAGTCGGCCCCAGCCACCGGAGGAGTCAAGAAGCCCCATCGTTATCGCCCTGGAACCGTCGCTCTCCGTGAGATCCGTCGTTACCAGAAGTCGACCGAGCTTCTCATCCGCAAGCTCCCCTTCCAACGTCTCGTCCGTGAAATCGCTCAGGACTTCAAGACCGACCTCCGCTTCCAGTCGTCTGCCGTGATGGCTCTTCAAGAGGCCGCTGAGGCTTACCTCGTCGGACTCTTCGAGGACACCAACTTGTGCGCTATCCACGCCAAGCGTGTCACCATCATGCCCAAGGACATCCAGCTCGCCCGCCGCATCCGTGGAGAGCGTGCTTAAGCAGTGTGCTTGAACAGCTGTATACCAGAACCCAACGGCCCTCTTTAGGGCCACAATCTTATACCTGAACAAGTTGATCTCTGAACTTTGAAAAGCCTGAATAAAGATGTTTCATGATACAGTATACTTTTAGACGAAACTAGTAAGAGAAAAGTGTGCTTCTGTGTGCTGAAACCATCTATTGCTGACTAGTTAGCGTGCAGAAGTAGGTCTTCGGTTCAATGTCAGATTCAAGTTTTCCTAAAGTTAGATCACAATTATGCCCTAAGGGACATTCTCTGACGCTAAATGTGTTCAACTCTTGTGATTCTTCTCGACATGGTTTCTCTGATTGTATCTCACTGTGAGAATGTTGAAAAATTTCGATTAAAAGTGTAAATGTAGGTTATTTTCCATTGTCTTATGTTTCCAGCATGCTCAACGAGGGGCGATTTGGATGCCCCGAATCGGTGTTAGTGCCCGATCGTTCAAGGCGTCTTTTCTTCGCGCGCAAATGGAGGCGGGGCCACAGATCGCTCGACTCCGTATATAACGAGACTCTTTCGACTCAACCTCACCACACTTTGTGACCAACCCTCATCGTCAGTATGCCACCCAAGCCATCCGCCAAGGGAGCCAAGAAGGCCGCCAAGTCCCAGAAGACTACCCGTACTGGAGACAAGAAGAAGAGAAAGTCAAGAAAGGAGTCCTACTCCGTGTACATCTACCGTGTACTCAAGCAGGTCCACCCCGACACCGGAGTCTCCTCCAAGGCTATGTCAATCATGAACTCCTTCGTGAATGACGTCTTCGAGAGAATCGCCGGCGAGGCTTCCAAGCTCGCTCACTACAACAAGCGTTCCACCATCTCTTCTCGCGAAATCCAGACTGCCGTCCGTCTTATCCTTCCTGGAGAGCTTGCCAAGCACGCCGTCTCTGAGGGCACCAAGGCCGTCACCAAGTACACTTCCTCCAAGTAAATCATTACTTGCGAAGTCGTGAACTAACCAGAACCCAACGGCCCTCTTTAGGGCCACAATCCGATACCTAAACAAGTTTGATCTCAAATATGTGTGTTGAATAAAGTTTGTCGTATACTGTAGCCGGATTCTCCGGTAATTGATCTTTGATCTTGCGAAAAAAAGAATGATCTCTGGGATATCTTGTACGTGGGTTACTGTAGTAGTATGCAGTTACACTGTAGAACGGCAGATCTCGCTCTGGCGTTGGATATAAGTCAAGCGTGGGATACTTTAGATGAACCTGCTGACTGATCTTTGATCTCTACAAGTAGATTAGAATGAAGTAGTATGTAGTTTCCTAGACAATACCAAGATTTCATCTCTTTCCCAACTGATAACATTAATGAAATCTCCAAGAAACACGTAGAATAAGGATTGAATAAAGCTAATTCTTTTGCATCGAGATGAAATTAAGTAATCTTTGATCTTGTAATACTTGTTATGATCATCGTGAATCTATTTTGTATGCTCAGATCGATTCCTCATGACTACACTGTAAAATTCAAAATAGGTTTCAAAAAAATTATTGCGGATAAGTCCTCTAATCAAGCCCTAATTCAGTTATCCAATACACAGGCGTGCGTCGTGAGAGCACGAGAGAATGGCCCTGAGTGGTGTTAGTGCGCGGTCAGTCAGAATTTTGGCGCGCAAACGTGTCTCTTCGTGTGGGCGGAGCCACATATCGTGCATCGGGTATATATAGCCCTCACTCTTTTACTCGTGTCATAGTTTCGTGAAACTAAAGCACTCATAGTCAACATGTCTGGACGTGGAAAGGGAGGAAAAGCCAAGAGCGGAGGAAAGGCCAAGTCTCGTTCATCCCGTGCTGGTCTTCAATTCCCCGTCGGTCGTCTTCACCGTATGCTGCGCAAGGGCAACTACGCTCAGCGTGTCGGAGCCGGAGCACCCGTCTACCTTGCTGCCGTTCTTGAGTACCTCGCTGCTGAGGTTCTCGAGCTCGCTGGCAACGCCGCTCGTGACAACAAGAAGACCAGAATCAACCCTCGCCATCTCCAGCTTGCCGTCCGCAACGACGAGGAGCTGAACAAGCTCATGGCTGGAGTCACCATCGCTCAAGGAGGTGTTCTTCCCAACATCAACGCCGTTCTTCTGCCCAAGAAGACCGCCGGAGAGAAGGAATAAACATCTCGCTTAGCACTCACGGCTAAACCCAGAACCCAACGGCCCTCTTTAGGGCCACAATCCAATACCTGAACAAGTTTGATCTCAAATATGTCTGTTAATAAAGCTCATTCATTTCAATTATTGTGCGTATATCGAATCGATGTGCGAAATTATCTATCAGCTGAGTTTAGCATTGTGGTTTTGAGATCACATACTCCGGGGTTACGGTAGCTCGGGTCGACTACCGTAGTTAGGAAATAAAGTGTGTACCGTATCCCCATTTCGATTCTGCGAGAGTTAAGCGGTTCTAAGTGAGACCATGAATTCGGATGTTATGGTAGATTACAGTAATCTAGATATGCGTTTGTTAGACTCTCTCCAACAATAAGCCTCGTATTTTGACGTGATATCTCAATTCAAATCAATGAGAGGTAGTTGAACATTCATTTCGAACAGCTAAACGCAATTTTCAAACTTTAGTCAGTTGATGTAGATGTGTTTTACTCTCTCAATGTCTATCTAGATCGATACAAGTGCATTGGTAAGGGCAGTCGAGGGACGCCTTCTTTCCCGCCAAAATGTGGTGGTAGTGCCCGCACAGTCACTGAAGAGAGAGTGTATTTAAGGGTGCCTCTAACCTCGTCTCCTCTATCTCACTCAAACAAGTGTAGCTGCTATCATGTCTGGACGTGGAAAGGGAGGAAAAGGACTCGGAAAGGGAGGCGCCAAGCGCCATCGTAAGGTACTCCGCGATAACATCCAGGGTATCACCAAGCCCGCCATCCGTCGTCTTGCTCGTCGTGGTGGAGTCAAGCGTATCTCCGGCCTCATCTATGAGGAGACCCGTGGTGTCCTCAAGGTGTTCCTTGAGAACGTTATCCGTGATGCCGTCACCTACTGCGAGCACGCCAAGAGAAAGACCGTCACCGCCATGGACGTCGTCTACGCCCTCAAGCGTCAGGGACGTACCCTCTACGGATTCGGTGGATAAGTCGTCTATCGACTTGTCGATCTTGACATGTGCTCATTGAGTGCAAACCCAGAACCCAACGGCCCTCTTTAGGGCCACAATCGTATACCTGAACAAGTTGATCTCTGATCTTTCAAAATCCTGAATAAAGATGTTTCATGTTACAGTTTACATTTGCATTGATTTGTTTTACATGTGAGTCTGTACTGCTCTCAACCTAAGAGCGCCTACATTTCGAAAAGAAACAGAAAATTTGTTCGGAATACTTCTAGTTTATGTTGTTTTGAGATATATTCATGGTAAGGATGGTGCCTATACTTGTAATATGTGTGATAAAGTCAGATACGTGGCAGTACAGTGCATAAAAACTTTGAAAAATATCACCAATCGAGTCTAATCCTAGCTCGTGAGGGTAAGAGCGATAGAGACAGTTTTCCCGCCAAGTGTCCTTGCCCGAGCAGTCAGACCGAGGAGTCAGAGGTATAAAAGGCACTCTGTCTCTCTCACATCTACTGTGCTCTCACACACACTATGGCCCGTACCAAGCAAACCGCCCGCAAGTCTACTGGAGGAAAGGCTCCCCGCAAGCAGCTCGCCACCAAGGCAGCTCGCAAGTCGGCCCCAGCCACCGGAGGAGTCAAGAAGCCCCATCGTTATCGCCCTGGAACCGTCGCTCTCCGTGAGATCCGTCGTTACCAGAAGTCGACCGAGCTTCTCATCCGCAAGCTCCCCTTCCAACGTCTCGTCCGTGAAATCGCTCAGGACTTCAAGACCGACCTCCGCTTCCAGTCGTCTGCCGTGATGGCTCTTCAGGAGGCCGCCGAGGCTTACCTCGTCGGACTCTTCGAGGACACCAACTTGTGCGCTATCCACGCCAAGCGTGTCACCATCATGCCCAAGGACATCCAGCTCGCCCGCCGCATCCGTGGAGAGCGTGCTTAAGCAGTGTGCTTGAACAGCTGTATACCAGAACCCAACGGCCCTCTTTAGGGCCACAATCTTATACCTGAACAAGTTGATCTCTGAACTTTGAAAAGCCTGAATAAAGATGTTTCATGATACAGTATACTTTTAGACGAAACTAGTAAGAGAAAAGTGTGCTTCTGTGTGCTGAAACCATCTATTGCTGACTAGTTAGCGTGCAGAAGTAGGTCTTCGGTTCAATGTCAGATTCAAGTTTTCCTAAAGTTAGATCACAATTATGCCCTAAGGGACATTCTCTGACGCTAAATGTGTTCAACTCTTGTGATTCTTCTCGACATGGTTTCTCTGATTGTATCTCACTGTGAGAATGTTGAAAAATTTCGATTAAAAGTGTAAATGTAGGTTATTTTCCATTGTCTTATGTTTCCAGCATGCTCAACGAGGGGCGATTTGGATGCCCCGAATCGGTGTTAGTGCCCGATCGTTCAAGGCGTCTTTTCTTCGCGCGCAAATGGAGGCGGGGCCACAGATCGCTCGACTCCGTATATAACGAGACTCTTTCGACTCAACCTCACCACACTTTGTGACCAACCCTCATCGTCAGTATGCCACCCAAGCCATCCGCCAAGGGAGCCAAGAAGGCCGCCAAGTCCCAGAAGACTACCCGTACTGGAGACAAGAAGAAGAGAAAGTCAAGAAAGGAGTCCTACTCCGTGTACATCTACCGTGTACTCAAGCAGGTCCACCCCGACACCGGAGTCTCCTCCAAGGCTATGTCAATCATGAACTCCTTCGTGAATGACGTCTTCGAGAGAATCGCCGGCGAGGCTTCCAAGCTCGCTCACTACAACAAGCGTTCCACCATCTCTTCTCGCGAAATCCAGACTGCCGTCCGTCTTATCCTTCCTGGAGAGCTTGCCAAGCACGCCGTCTCTGAGGGAACCAAGGCCGTCACCAAGTACACTTCCTCCAAGTAAATCATTACTTGCGAAGTCGTGAACTAACCAGAACCCAACGGCCCTCTTTAGGGCCACAATCCTATGCCTAAACAAGTTTGATCTCAAATATGTGTGTTGAATAAAGTTTGTCGTATACTGTAGCCGGATTCTCCGGTAGTTGATCTTTGATCTTGCGAAAAAAGAATGATCTCTGGGATATCTTGTACGTGGATTACTGTAGTAGTATGTGTTTACACTGTAGAACGGTAGATCTCGCTTTGGCGTTGGATATAAGTCGAGCGTGGGATACTGTAGATGAACCTGCTAACTGATCTTTGATCTTTACGAGTAGATTTGAATGAAGTAGTATGTAGTTTCCTAGACACTACCAAGATTTCATCTCGTTCCAACTGATAACATTAATGAAATCTTCAAGAAACACGTAGAATAAGGATTGAATAAAGCTAATTCTTTTGCATCGAGATGAAATTAAGTGGTCTTTGATCTTGTAATACTTGTTATGATCTATTTTGTATGCTCAGATCGATTTCTCATGACTACACTGTAAAATTCAAAATAGTTTTCAAAATTGTTCCTTAGATGATATGTAGAAGTTTTGCACTATCCAAAAAAGCGTTTCGTTGAATATTAATGACTCACTTCATACACAACCAATCAAGGATTGTAGATTGTAGCTAGATCTCACGTTTAATGGATGCCTATACAGAAGAATTCGATCTCCCGGAAATCCTTCTTTTTTTATTTCCACTATAACAACAAGAAAGCAGATATGTAATTAGTATACGTTGAAGGAGGCGCGTCGCGTTATTAGGGAATCGGTTGAAGGCAGCAGGGAAATGGGGGAAAACTACCGTATACCATTTTTACAAAACTACATTGACAGCGAATTATTCATTTATTTTCTCTTAATAGCCTAATAGCCTATAGGCTTTTGTACAAGGGGAAGAAACTTGAAAGAAAATTGTCGCTAATTTCGTTTGAGAGTTAGCTGAGATGTCAAAATAAGAAAGAGCAAAGGCTCAACTATGGTCTGTGAGGATACTATACAATAATTTATTAAACAAACAGAAAACATTTTTTAAACAACATGAGAACTTATAATATGAGCAAAGATGTAGTACCAGATAATTAAAAGGCATAATTCAGACATATTCATTGATTATTTATCTGAATTTCTATTCCACGTATTATATTATAGACCTGAAAATATTATAGATTCACAATTTATCGATTTAAATTGTAGCAGTTTCTCACTTTGAACACCAACTTATTGTGCTTCTCTTGTAGTGCTTTATGCTCCAATTCCAACGTAGTATATCTATTCAATAGTTCTTCTTTCTCCTTCAAAAATTCTTCTTTCGCCGTCTTAATTTCTTCTTCACATTTCTTTTCCAATTCTTCAATTTTCCTCACAAGTTCGCCATTTTTCTTTTCCAATTCGTTGTTCTTCTTCACAAGTTCTTCATTATGCATTTTGGCATTTATCTAAAATATGGTAATAATTTAAAAAGAACAGCACTATTTATCTTTCATGTGATTTTGATTTAGAGAGAAAAAATACATATATAAATATCATAGAATTATTATTATTATTATTATTATTATTATTATTATTATTATTATTATTATTATTATTATAAATAGAGAAGAGATTATAGTTTATTTACATTATTCAACTTACAAGATACTTCTCGTGTAATTGAGCAGAGAATAGACGAACATTAGGCCTTTGGAAGTCCGTCTGTACATTCATTATCCCACTCTCAGTAATTCCAACAATTCTCGACTCCTCTTCCAATCTGGAATGAAACAACGTACCAAATTGTTGTTGAAATCATCGAATAGCTAATCGGCGATAGTGTCCGAATTTTGACTTACGATGTCTTCGTAAATTCCCATGAGAGATCATTCATATTTACCGATACTAAATCGGATTCTTCTGTCATATAAAATATGAAATTGTTGAATACAAATGAGCGACCAAAAATCTGTAATCATTAGATTGTAATAATATAATTTTTATTTATTTTATTTATTTTTCATACATCGCGAAGATGTTTCAACAAGTAAAAACGATATAAATGAAGAAGATTTGCACAAGGACATAGAATGGGGAGAATAAACAATGGGAAAGTAGGGAAGGTGAATAACAACGCATAAACTTGCCTTAGGTAAGTCGAATTCCTCCAAATTATGTTCAGATTCAGCTTCGTATCGACAGATGGAGGAAGAATTATAATCCGGATCATCATCTTCTATAATGCCGAATAAAAAGTTTCTGCAAATTCAAACTTAAAAAAAACTCAAAAAAATTAAAAACCAACAAATTAAAAATCTGACTGACCCTGAACAATGAATTTGATAGAATTCCTGTATCTTATAAATCGAAATATTAAATTTCATTCCGTTCATCGATCGATAATCTTCATTGATCGGAATAGCGATTATACCATTTCTATTATAATTTCTTTCAATGAAGTAGTGAGAAAAATTACGTATGAAGTGAGATCTCACATCAATCTATAAAATAAATCTTTAAAAAAATACATTTTAATAAAGCCTACAGAAAGAAAAGGTATGGCACAACTCCACTCTGGCAACACTATCTCGTAGACAAAGTCATAGAGTAGAGATTCAAATTAACTCGGGGTATGACTAACCAACGGGTATTGCGCACAGAGAGGACTATATTTTATCCAAACCAGAGGACCCCCGGCTCCGCCTACTCTGGTATTTTCAAACGAGTAGTTTACTTATATTTCCCACTAGCCGTAGACTTGCAAGTCTACGGCTAGTTAGACGCAAGTTTACTAGAAATGGTGTATAATACGGTAATGCAATTCGTCAAATGTTATGTCACTAGTAGTAAAATAACAGTAAACTGCTAGTATGTGACGTAACGTAAGTAAACTACTAGTTTGGAAATACCAGAGTAGTTGAGTGGATTCCCTCTCCAGAGCATCAGAAATAACTATGTAATCTGTTTACCTTCACACAAACAGTGATAATTATCCTCTCATTTATAAATTGAGCTTTAAAAATCGTATCGCCCTGCAGTTTCAATTTATTTGTAATTTCAGTACGGAAATAAACCTTGTAGAAGAATAACGCGTTATCAATAATTCCTAATGTTTCATCGAAATCAAAGTCTCGCTCCACACGATACTTTCTTAATCGAATAAATTCAAATTTTAATAGCACAAATTTAATTGCACAAAACGACGACAAACCCTTTCATCCAAGTGATGACTTTAGGAATTATATCCAAATATACATGAACAAATTCATCTGAAGTTACAAGTTCAGAATTAGAAGTTGTTACAATAAGAATAATATGTTCAATTTCCCAATATATTTCTTACCGTGAGATATTTGGAAGATGAATCCAGCGTTATTTATTGAGTAATCTTCACGCTTCTTAAACTCCATAATTCCACTAAAAGTATCGTGAGCGGAATAAAGTAAATTAATAAGAATTTGAATACAATTTTTGACTTCTAATCAACGATCTCGATAATAACAAGGCAAAACATTGAAGTAAATGCTAAGAAAGATATAGTTGTACATAATTTTCAATGAAAGCGAGTGATATGATGAAAAATATGGAGACAATGCAGTCTCGAACGAGGGTGATTTTCGTTTTATTAACAAAATAAGCAAATAAAAATGATCTTAATAATCACGAGCATTGACTTATCCGATAACCTACGATCGACACAGAGAGAGAGAGAGAGAGAGAGTCGAATTGGATAGCCCGAGTTGGTGTTAGTGCCCGATCGTTTCAACGCGTCTCCTATTCGCGCGCAAATGGGGGCGGACCATAAGTAGTTTAGATCAGGTGAATTTTCTGTGTGGATAAGGTGAAGTTAGTAGAATTGTTTATATGGCTACAATACATCATAATACAATACACTAGTGGTGGGTATCTATGTATGCACATATATTGAAATGACTCTTCGGTTGAATCACCGTATAACAAGAAGCAATGGTATAGGGTATACGGTAGCTGACTACTACTGACTGACTGATAGTGAGACACACTGTAGATGAAAAGATACGGAAGCTAAGCGATAGGGTAGCTAAGTGCTACGGTAGCTGAAACACAATTATCGGTTGATTATCCTCTAGCTCTAGCACCGCGAATTTTAACAAATTGTGAAAAAGGCAAAAAACAAAAATAGAATAGAAACAAGTAGATTCATTACGCCTCAATCGAGCATTCCAAAGTACCAGCATTTTATTGATTAATTGACACTCTTTATGTACCATAATATTGTATATTGTATTTAATATTGTCACCAAAATCTTGGGAGAAAAAATTGTCAGAATAACTGATCACATACTTCAATCAAATTAGAGTTTTCTTTTTTTTCTCTCGTTTTTTTTGCTGAAAACCCTGACCCCAGCAACCCAAAGCAAAAGAAAAAAAGAAAAAAAAGCCAAACTAAAAAATTCCATCCATGCTGACGACGGAGGACAATCCCATTTGTGACTGACTCTGTGAGATGTAATCTTTTTTCATTTGGGACACTGTGAGATAGTTTCTATATATTTATCGACATGCTCATTGTCAACATGAAACAATACATACATGTTTACAAAGTAAGAACAATGGATAACTGAATATTCTCGACATAGATAGTTATTGATTATTTAATTTAATTTAATTTAATTTAATTTAGTGAATGAGTTTCCATAGCTATTCGGACTACCGACGGGATGTACATTTCCTTTACCTTTAATATATCTCTTTTTCATTATCATCTCATAGAATAAACCAAACGTTTACTCAATTCTAATTTCTATAAGGAACGTGAAACATATCGTAACGACTCTGGAACCATGCCGTCCTCTAACCTTCTCATTCTCCCTCTCTCCCTCCCCCTCTCTCCTCCCTCTCCTCCCTCTCCCTTCTTCACTCAAACACGTTTCCATACTCCACGATCATTCTACCTTGTAGTCTACGTGACAATTAGCACGTTTCTCGACCATATTTAAGCGTCGATTCCATTGAACTTCTTACACCAAACCCTCTACAGAATCTCTCCCGTTGTTTTCCTGTTTCACTTTTCCTTATTAGTTCCAATTTGTCCCTTCTTCGCCTTTTATCACACCCTATAACCATTTCCCTGCTGCCTTCAACCGGGCCTTCGCTGATGCCGCAACGGATCTACAGTACCGGTCAAAAGTCTGTCCAGTTTTATCCGATCGTGTCCACATTTTCAGAGATTGTATTGTCAATTAGACCGACAATCTCAAAACACATCCGCACAATCAATGGGCACACTCTCTCTTTCTTTTGTTGAGATTATGACATTAGGTTGTGAAGTTGGAACGTTTGGAACTTTATAAAAAAAGTTTTCTTTAAATTTCTTGCATCCCAAACAGTCTACAGAATCTCTCCCGTTGTTTTCCTGTTTCACTTTGGTCTATTAGATCCATTAGCTCGGATTAGCTTTCGTTTTGTCTAAGCGACTGCTAATCACAACCGCATCCGCACAATCAATGTGCACGCTCTGCCCTTCTTTAGTTTGGATTAAGACGGCCTGGCACTTCAGTTCTGGAGCTGGAATTTTTGAACTGAATGCTTTTACTTGATTCGTTCAGAAAAAAATTCATAAAACTCCCAAAGGGACCCATTCCAGACTGGTATACTTTTTTTTACTGTTAAAATTACATATTTGCATAACAGTCATGTATATAAATTTTGCCTATTATTTTGATCGATAGATCATTATTATTTTTGGTACTATTGAAGGCTTCGCAATTTTCTTATTGTAAGCACGCCCAGCGAATTCCGCGTTCACCCTTCTTAATGCAATCGTGTTCAAGCTCATTTCTTAATTAAAGGCACACCCGAGCTAATTTGAAACTCGCCGCTCTGGTTATGCTCTCTCGTTTTCTTTATCTACGAGAGTGTTGAAATTTTAATTTGCACGATCCGTTCTCCACCATAATTAATTGTAGTCAAATCAGCTGAACGCTACCGTTAATTGAAAGAGCAAATAATGAATATACAAGTCATGCAAATGTACTCAATACTAATTAGAGGAACACTGTTTCGGCCATAGGTTCTAGACAGTGAACCTCTACTCAATGGGGTTGGCCATCTTCAGTAGAACCCCCATTGAGTTGGATATCAAAAAGTTTTTAGTGATAGTTGTAAAGCATGCAAAATCTCATTTGTTCGAGCTGGTTCGTGCACATCACAAAACCGGATGTTGGAACTCACTCTAGGCGCGGATCGGTTCAGTGTTCGATGTCGTATATTTTTATGAAAAGAGTCAAATTTCAGGGACATACAGAAGAAAAAAACGAACAGACAAGTTAGGCAAAAAATATGCACAACTTTGAACACCACTTATTTGAATTACCTAACACGCAAAATCTCACAAGCTTTCTATGTCTTCAGACAAAAAAGTGCACAGAGACAGAGACAAAGAGACAACACACAGGCACATAAAATTTGTGCAACATTTACTGCATTTATGCCAAAATTCAGTTAGAAATTTGCACATTGCAAAGTACACGTGAGCGTCTCCGCTGGATACAGCGGAGGTTACAGCAGAGACAAACATTCACCACCGAGTAATGGCATACGAGGATTTCTCTTGCAAGTTTCGATTATTTTTAAAATTGATTGTAGCCGAAACAATACGTCCACTTCTTCATGGATGGCAATCGATAATCGAACTTTACTTTTACATTTTTTTTGTACTTTACTTCGTCCGCTTGCAGAGTCTTTGTTCTCCAAATTATCTTTGATTTATTCCATTTTCTTGTTCCAACCATTTCATTTCTTATCTCGTTTTGTTCGTAGTCGGTGACCAACTCTAAACGTAAGTCTTTTCCTTTCCCAAACTTCTTTCACTCGTTCATTTGAAGGGATCGATGACTATAATTGATATCAAAATATTGATCAGTTATCTCTAGTCTTTGGTCTTTAATCTTTGATCTTTCAGATGACTATCAATGGATCGGATGAGTGGACCGATGCGAATGATTATGATCCTAACAACAATAATAGAGTAGAAGGATTAGCCGTACCAGAGGCGACTACTGCAAAGGAAGCCACTCCATCGGGAAATTCTCCAACTGGAAATTCTTCAATTGATGCTACTCAATCGATTAGTGGAGTAACTCCTAATCCCAAAAAGATCAAAGCTACCAATATCAACTTTTGTCCTGTATCTTCGATGCCCGAAGTTGCCAGAGTTCAGCTTGTACTGTGCAATATCTCTGAGAGACCGTTGCACTTTAATGTAAAGTGTGTTGGAGGCAACAGTGTTACGGTATGTTACCGTAATCGCTTATCTAGGGACCAGTGTTACGGTATGTTACCGTACTTGCTTATCTGGGGAACAGTGCTACGGTATGCTACCGTACTTGCTTATCTAGAGAACATTGTTACGGTATGCTACCGTACTTATCTAGGGAAGAGTGTTACGGTATGCTACCGTACTTGCTTATCTAGGGAACAATGTTACGGTATGCTACCGTACTTGCTTATCTAGGAACAGTGTTACGGCATGCTACCGTACTTATCTAGGGAACAGTGTTACGGTATGCTACCGTACTTATCTAGGGAACAGTGTTACGGTATGCTACCGTACTTGCTTATCTAGGAACAGTGTTACGGCATGCTACCGTACTTATCTATGGAACAGTGTTACGGTATGCTACCGTACTTGCTTATCTAGAGAACATTGTTACGGTATGCTACCGTACTTATCTAGGGAACAGTGTTACGGTATGCTACCGTACTTGCTTATCTAGGAACAGTGTTACGGCATGCTACCGTACTTGCTTATCTAGGAACAGTGTTACGGCATGCTACCGTACTTGCTTATCTAGGGAACAGTGTTACGGTGTACTACCGTACTCCCATATCTAGATAGTTCAATGTCGTGTTTCAGGCTTATCCTACAGGGAGTGGTGACATCGATGGTCGAGGTCAATCTCGTCTAACCCTAACATGGCATCGTCCGCCTGAATGTTCAGCATGGAGTGATACTCCTAATCCCAAGATGATTCTCGCTATCACACATAGGGTTCGTCATTTTTTTCATGGTGGTTAAGATATGTAATATTTTTGTATGTGGTTATCAAATAAGCAACAACATATAATGGTAACTTTAACATTGACAAGATCGACCCCATAGATCCAATAATATCTGTGCACTTTTAGGAATGAAAACATTTTTTTTCGTTTTACAAGCCCGTTTACTAATGAATTACAAGATATTGAAGCGATTTTGTTAAAACGACCAACTGATCTTATGTTTAGGATCGGAAGGGTGAAGATTTGTCGTCATCCATTCGATTACTGGGAAAGATCAGAATGAAGTTCTGTGAGTCTGATAAACCTCCAGAGGAACAACTTCTTGTTGATGCTGATTCTAGTGACGTAGCCACTCTTGAAAGGTGATACACAATATTCTTTTGTCCTAACATTTTCTTCCCAGGCCAGCCGTACCTCAGGCTACGCCAGCTACGAATAACTACCAAGACATAAGAATACCAACGATGTCAGCTCAAGAATTGATTGTATTTCTTGCATGTGTCTATTTCCTCGTCTTTATCATACATAAAATCACTAAATAATCAACATTCTCTTGATTGCTCAATAAAAATAGTCTTTATTGACTGCTCACTGTGTTAAACTGGCTACAAGATAGATTTTCTCAATCATTAAGCTTATGAATCTGAAACTGGGAAACCACCAGAATTAATCACACAATCTATCTTGATGAGGATCATCAATTATAATGAAAGAAAGGGGAGATTTAAACTAGGTTGTATTTGAAAATTTAAGAAAAAAAAAACTGAATCAAAATATAAATGTTATTTCGCCCCGTGTTGAAGAATGGGCACTACTTCAGAATAGGATACCAGTCCAAAATAATAGTAAAATTGTATAATTTAAACGACCTTTCATTGTTGTTTATTTCATTTTTCATATCATTTTGGACGTGCCCGGTGTTCTGGTACCCTATTCTGAAGTAGTGCCGAAGAATGAAATGAAATTCATTTTTTAAACAAAATTGAATAAATTATTTTCACTAATTCCATGGCCCATTTGAACTTGTTCATTGTTACAAATCTGCAGTTGAATTTTGAATTTGCCATGAAAAGCATTGTGGCCTTGCATGTACGACCCGCGAGTTATGCATCTCGCCGTTTCGTATTATATCCGTGGTTGTTTCCATCTCTCAATCCTCTTCCCACTTCAATTATATTTTCAACAAATAATAAATCAATAATCGTGATAATTATTATGATGATTTGCCATTCATGCAAAAGACGTCTTTACACCCGTCTTGCGCTCATGTTATTCCTGATTTGTTCAATCCGTTGTTCACCATAATTAATTTTAGTTAATTTTAATTAAAAATTGAAATAATCAATCTTATTGCAGTTTCAATGAAGTTTCAAGATTCTTCTTCAACGAGGAACTATTCTTCAAACCCTTCTACGTTCATTAAATCTATCGTAATTATGGCCTCTATTTCCTCCATCTATGTCGGAGCACAAGTAACGATCAATCAATATCTTATCTTATTTCCTTCGTTTGGCAAAAGAGAGTGAGATTTCACGTTTTTCGTGAAATTTCAAGACATTTTATGAGTCTTCACTTTATATGATTTCACGAAAAATTATCTCTTTCTGTTCTTATCCATCAGAACAGCCGAAAATAAAATATAAAATATAAAATATAATAAAATAAAATAGATAAAAAATAAAATATAATAAAATATAATAGATGCATGAAAATTTTCTCTCTTCTCTTGTACACTAAGTGTGCAAAAAATATTATAAATAGACAGTAATTAATTTTCAGTCCGCAATAATGCCAACAGTGAGAGTCGCAGAATTGAAGCAGCTGATCAAGGTGAACTACACACACTTTTCCATACCTTTATCTAAAGATCGGAGGAATTGAAACTTTGCAGAGGCATGAAAAAGAACAAGGACTACCTATTTGTATAGAAAATTTAGAGAATTTTTTGCTGAACGGTGAAAACATTTGCAGATTTATTTTTAAATCACTAAAACACTATGTGTACTTAAAAAAAACATTTTAGATAATTTTTTCAGTAAAAGTTGTTATCAAATTCGATTATTAAGGCCGGTTCAGTTCGTGTGATCGATGCGACATACAAGGCAACGCCCACAATGTCGAAAGAGGAATACATGAAGAACTACTATGGACAGTTTGAGAAGTCCACGGAGGAATGGGTCAGTGCGTGAGGAATGATGTGACCCATGTCGAATTCACGGGAGTTATTTGTGTTTTTTTAGAAAAAAATAAGATAGGCTGAAGATAGAAGATCCTTCTTTTCACAGTTCAGTTATTTCACTGCTTACAATTAGTTTTTTCTTGATAAAAAGTGGTAAACTACTGTAATGAAACTCTTCGCACATCAATCACAACATAAATTGCATTTAGTTTTGCACTGTTTGACCTTTATTTCATGAATTATCATTTACAGATTGCAATAACCACATTTCAGATAATCGAAGATTACGTGAAGGAACACATTCCCGGTGCCGTGCACTTCCACCCAGAGATAGCTACATTCCCCGGAGAGTATGTCTATTGATTATTGATTGACTTCCCCGAATATCGATCGATTTTCAGATTCGAAAAGGCTTCCCTCTACCCGAAGGAACTCTTTCAAAATTACGCTAGATTCATTGGTCTGAATACGGTAAGAACCACTATCGATCGATCGATTACCGTTATCTCACAATTCGTTGCAGGATGACGCCGTGATTGTGTACGGTCGCGGAGCGAACGCTGGAATGCTGTGGGCGTCTCGCGTCTGGTGGTTACTCAAGGTAGCTCATAATAACCATCGTCTTTTGTTAATTTTATTTATTTATCTTTTGTGATAAACAAAAAGAGTGAAAATCAGTAAATAAAATTATGGAATGAAGCGATAAGCAAGTGAGATTCTACGAACGATCGCTCAGCATAGAAAACCTCTCCAAATCAATGCTTTCTCTCAATGAAAAATGGTTCACCCCAGGATAAGATAATGTTTATATTAATTATTTATAATAAAGAGATGCGAATTGATAAAAAGTAAAACATGATTACACTAAATCGATAAAACGAAAACTACCGTAATCAGAAAATATTTCGACCCAATCATCGCAGGTGTACGGTATGAAAAATGTTCGCGTGCTCGAAGGCGGTCTAGATAAGTGGAAAGCTGAAGGAGGAGAAGTCAAATCTACCGTATCAAAACCTCAGGTTGGAAGAATTTATCTTTGATCTTCAGTATATGACCTTTGTTCAGTCGGGCAACTTCGTGGCAACCGGTCCTTCCGATGATCTCAAGATCACTTTTGACCAGCTCTTCCCGGGTCATCCTCCAAAGTTGACGTCGTCTGTTAGTTGATCTTTGATCTTTGGTGGCAGTTATCGATAAAAATAGAAAAGAGCCACCACGAATCACTTTTTTTACCTCTAAGCAATGTAGCCCGAGGTGATGGGTGAGTGGTTAGAGGGATGACTCACCCATTTGAGGATGGGAAATGGGTGAGTCAAGACTCGTTCTCGCCACCCTAGCAGTTAATATCAGGTGACACTTCTCGATGCACGTCCAGCAGCTCAATTCAAAGGCATCGAACCACTCGCGTTCCCGTCCAATGGTTAGTGTACATACCGTATACTTGGGTATTGTAGCAGAACATGTATCATTGATAATCAATTATCAACAAAGCACTAAATTCGAGAGACAACATTGATTGATATAGATTGACTTATTTATTTATCTCACATTACAAACAAAGCGCAAAACGTGCTACAAAATATCGTCTAACTAAAACGGTAAAGTTAAATGTAATCCCGCCATTCAAAGCACAAAAAGTCCTGTGGAAGATCACTGCTAGGCCAACCTTTACCTTTCATTAACTATTACACAAGTTAATTTTCCTTCTACAGTATCCCTAATCGTTTCAGGAGCACCGGGCGCCCATGTCGCCGGATCGATCAATATCCCTATATCAACGCTGATCACACCATCCTCTGAGATGAAGACTAGCGAAGAGATTAAGTAAAATGAACTTTTGCAATTCTCGCCAAAACCAATTACTGTAGTTATCGATTAATTATGTGTATTAGTATGAGACACTTTTGCATTAGTTATCGATTGATTAAGTATGTACTGTAGTTATCGATTAATTAAGTACTTTAGTTATCGATTAATTAAGTACTGTAGTTATCGATTGATTACTGTCGTTTTCGATTGATTACTGCAGTTATCGATTGATTACTGTAGTTATCGATTGATTACTGCAGTTATCGATTAATTAAGTACTGTAGTTATCGATTGCTTACTGTAGTTATCGGTTGATTACTGTAGTTATCGATTGATTACTGCAGTTATCGATTAATTAAGTACTGTAGTTATCGATTGCTTACTGTAGTTATCGGTTGATTACTGTAGTTATCGATTGCTTACTGTAGTTATCGATTGCTTACTGTAGTTATCGATTGATTCAGTCAGATATTATTGGCCGCCGGCGTCCCCACCGCGTCGTCTCTCGTAACCATGTGCAACAGCGGCACACAGGCTTCCATGCTGGCTCTGGCCCTAGCGAAGGCAGGACGACCGTTCAAAGTGTTCAATGTAAGTGACGGGGTAGGGTAGATTGGGTTACTGTATAATGATCTTCGTGCAGGGAAGTCTTCGCGAGGTCGCTCTGCGTGCGCCTGGGCTCATCTCTGAGAAATAATACATCGATATTCGTATCACAACTACCGTACTCTCACCGTATACCCTCCCGATAATTCCCTACAGTATACCCTCTCCTTAACTAATATGCCACGGCCACACTCATTTTACAACCTTGTAGCGTCTCGTAGCTCCAAGCTGTTTTCTACGTTGCTATATTCAGATATACTTAAGAATATGCAAATAAAGAACGTTTTAATATCTTCATTTTTCTCACGAAAACAGTAACGGTGAGTAAAACAGTAAATCAACAATGAAGGGCATCATGAAAATAGCGATAACAGTCAGCAATCGGGCGATAATCGGAACGAAATAATCAATAACAACCGTAGTTTTCCTAGTTTAGCGCTTTCGCACGTACGTCCACTGGTAGACTGCGGCCTTCTTCGCCTGCAAATGCATTAATTACTTTATATTCCACCTAATTCTTCTATAAATTTTAATTGTTTTCTTGGTATACTCCGATATGTTAGACTCTTGGCGCACGCACTACCGGAATCAAAACCAGCGGCGTACACCGTGTCGAGCCCCATTGCGTGAGAAGACGCCGTACCGTGGTACAAGCCGACATCCCAACCCCGCGGGGTATACCACGGTGTTCGCCGCGAGTCAAAAAAACCAGAGTACATTGACTAGACTCTTCAATAGATAGTTATGTGTTAAAAAGAACAGAAGAGCTCGAACATCAATGATATTATTTCGAAACCAAAGAGCATGTGTGCGACGGGAATTCACCTTCCCTAACAATAAGCTATTAGGAATAATATGATGTTTTATCTGGCGGAATGAATAAATAAATAAATAAATAAATAAATAAATAAATAAATAAATAAATAAATAAATAAATAAATAAATAAATAAATAACTAAATACCGTTCCGGCCTTGACTCGTTTCGGCTTGAGCTCGTCGCTCGTCGAGGCTGCCAATTGCTTCTTCAACTAAAACACACAAAAATTAATTTTATTTGAAAAAAAAACACAAAAAATTGTACAAGATCAGAAACAACATAATCTTTTGCATTCAATCCCTTTGCAAATATGTAACTCTTCGAAACATACTTCACACGGTAAGCTACAGTATAGAAAGTTTAGACTACTACCGTATCCTAACTTCGGCCTATGTCTGTGCCCCTTGAACAGTGGATCGCAATCAAAGGTAGGCTGCATCAACCCTGATCAACATCTACCGTACCACCCATATATCTCGATACCGTACTCCACATCCATCCACTACCGTACCTTGACATCAGCCTTTGATTGAGCTCCTTTCACAACAGCCACTACAGTATGACTAGAGACAATTGTCTATTGTATCCGGTCGAGGCCGTATCCATGAATTATGGTAAACCATTTTTTCGACAAACTTGACGCTTAGAGGGAGGAGTTTAGGCAAACGCCTACGCGTGTGCCTTCAAAAAGTTTGCCGCCTTCATGAATACCGATACTGTAAGACTAGCGTACCTCTAGTTTATCGACCACCACTTGCAGCTCCTGCTCTCGATGCATACGCTTGCGCAGTTCCTTGTATTGCGCACGACGAACCGCATCCGCTGCCTGGGATTATTGATTGATTAAATTAATTTAATTTTAATTTTTAATTAAATTGATTACATTAATAGTATTAATAGATGCAAAAGAATAAGTATGCATGCACTTTAAATGTAATTTGAAAAAAATATAACTTAGTTATTTAGATTCCAGATATTCCATTGATTAACCAATTCACTGTGCTATATTATTGCAAAGAGACTGCCTCAAGATCTCACTAGTAAAGGGAGAGAAACCTTTCTAAATATCAGAAATCTTTTCGAGATTTTTTTGAATTATATAATTTTCAAAGCTTGTACTATATTTCATCGCTCCCCAAATGTGTGTTTACGTACGGTTTTCAAAACAAAACAAAAAAAAACGAATTAAATAAAAATTGGTTGAGAAAAATGGATTTGGAAAAACGTGAAAAAATCAGTCCACGATAAATTACGTAGGCGATATACTTTTGCAAGAAAAAAACGTCATCTACATTGTGGTTCTGACTCGGAAAAATAGGCTCATCTAAATTGGCGGGTGTTAGATGATTCAGCCCATTGAATATGGTTACTCTCTTTAGCATTAGGCTTTCAGACAATTAGTAGACCAGTATTGGTTTGTTACTTTGTTACAATGGTGAAACATGGAAGTGGCTACCATTGTCAGCGCCATTAATTCTATTCGAAAACCCTTTTTACCGTACAAATCATCATTTACCGTATTCAACTACCGTATCCTAACTTCGGCCTATGTCTGTGCCCCTTGAACAGTGGATCGCAATCAAAGGTAGGCTGCATCAACCCTGATCAACATCTACCGTACCACCCATATATCTCGATACCGTACTCCACATCCATCCACTACCGTACCTTGACATCAGCCTTTGATTGAGCTCCTTTCACCACAGCCTTCTCCAGTTGATCAGCCTTTGGTCGATTGAATCTCCTTCCCAGTAGGGCCTCATCTGTGTCCAGATACGAACACGGATCGAATGGACGGGCTGAAATATTCATAGAATAATTATAATAATAATAATAATAATAATAATAATAATTATAATAATAAAAATAATAATAATAATAATTATAATAATAATAATAATAATAATAATAATAATAATAATAATAATAATAATAATAATAATAATAATAAAAATAATAATAATAATATACTTTATGCGCTGCAAAAGACAGAAGCATGATTTTAGATATTTTTACATACAGTGCAGTACGTATAAATATTAAAACGATTGTAGCAAAGTTGATTGGTATGATTAAAATAAAAGGTAAGTGCATGGATTTACGGAAAGTTTTAACAATGAATTATTGATTTTAAATTTACATATATTTAATTATTCAACATTTCTACAGTGGTATCTAGGTAGTTAATAGTGCAACGCAAAATCAATAATGCTAGAACCACGATCTAATCGATAATATCAATCCACCGTACCTTGCTCATCATCATCCACGAATACGGTATGCTTACTCTGGCCGGCCACGCCTGCATCGGCCAAGTGCAGCGGTGCCTTCATCTCGTCCACCTTCTACGATACAACAATCGATGACCTTATTTAATTAATTAATTAATATTATTATTGAAACACTCTTTATCAAGTGGATAAGGTAAGCGTGAATTTACTTTTGACTGCGAGGGGTTCGATCCCCTTGCCGCACTTATTTTTTGATGATTTTGTTGTTGTCGAAAGATCTTTTGCTGTATTATGACCAGACAAGAGAACACTCTCTATCTCATCAGCAAGTGTGACCTTTACCAGCAAAATGAGTGAAGTAAGTGCAATACGATTTTCACATCTGTGACACATGACAACAACAATGACATCAAGGCTTTAGAAGACGATTTCCGTGCAGAGGATCAAACTATGGGTATTACTCTTTTTTTGGAATCCCCTCGAAAGAGCGGGATAATAAATTGGAAAAAATTAAAATATTTCTAACAGGTTTTAATTTTAAAAAAACCGTTTCTAAGAAAGCGAATGAGCGACATTTTTGGTCCATCCGCGCCGTTTGATCTGCCAAGTTAAGCAACGGTGGGCTCAGTTACTACCTTTATCGGAGACGGCTTGGGAATCCTGGGTGTTGTAAGCACTTTTGCAATTTTTTCAAAATGTCCTAGACATTTTTTGTCGATTTTTTACGTCTAATCAATGTAAATTGTTGCTGTTTGTGCTACTTTTTAAGATAAACTGAAAATATCCAAGGCATAATGGACAAATTACAGAGTTAGACACCTTTTTGATTGCATTATCTGAGCTTTATAACTCTAATACAGTACATTCATGTGTATGTTGCTACAGTAATAAGTGTCTTGATCTATCAATACATGTACAAATCATCAACAGTTTATTGATTGGATCGGATGCTCGGAGTGACAGAAACACAGAGATAAACTCACATGATATCCATTCTTTTGTTGTAAGTGAGGGCGAAATTGAAATTGAATATTTAATCACTTCTTACAAGGGAATGGTCTCAGCTCGCGGAAAGCAAACTGGATGAAATTTCGCATAGACATAGCTGAACCTGTTACATGATCATTGGTGCAGTCTAAATATTCTGGCGTGCAATAGCCGGGCTAGAAAATGGGTCCAAATTTTGGTCACATTTGCAGAAACTCTGCTTCAAAATGATTTTCGATGCATGTTTTGTTCCCCGAGTGGTGGCCAATAACTTGGGTATCTTAGCGAAAAATCTTTTTGAGGCGAATTTTCTACAAATGTGACCAAACGGCTATTGCACGCCAGAATATTTAGACTTCACTAATGATCTTATAACACGTTCGGCTATGTCTATGCAAATTTTCATCCAGTTTGCTTTCCGCGAGCTGAGACCATCGTTATCATACCACTACGACACCTACAGATTTAATTAATTGATTAGAGGTGGCGAAAAGCGCGGCAAGCAAACCCGCCCGACATTGGCCCCAAAAACAAATAAGCCACATCTGACGGTCCCACCGACCGCATCTCCTGGCTATTGTCTAAATTGTTGTCTCCTCTTCTCAATCTCATACCCACTCATCTTCCTCATACTTCAAATGTTATTCAATCCTTAACATCGCTTGCTCCTAATTCTGATCATGTTTACGAATCATTTGATGTTGAAAGTTTGTACATATACTAATGCCTCAAATTCCGTCCACGAAAGAGCGCCCGAACATCGTCGGGCCGCTACCCGTCCTTCCTCCTACCCTAACAATGCCTTCTCCATCCATTCTTTGTTGTTTCACAACGGTGACCCTTTAACCCTCATCGGTTCCATTCTTGCCATTGAACCCAACCCAGCCCGTAGACAAATTACTGAAGCTTGGTACATTAGATCCATCAGCCCATCTTTGAATACCAGAGAAGAGCTCTCCTCTGACCAAGCCACTGTGACTCTTATTACATGGAATCTATAGGACTCTCTCGCCTCTGCTCTTCTCTTCACTACTAGCTGACCTCTCTCTCTCCCTCTTCCTCCCTCTCACCTATATCCAACATGGATTGGCGTCCCATTCATTCATTCATTCACTATCCTTTGACTAATCAATACATTGCTTGTGTCTCATATTTGTTATAGACCCCGACGGTTTTCCATGATCATATAGTTCTTTGTAGGTAATTCTTAAATCTGATGATAATACGATAATTGTATCGAAACGTCATAAATAATTTATATAATTCTTCTTGTCTCGTTCGGCTACACTCAGAAATATTCATTATAAATAGTGTACGGTACGCAGAATAACTTTTACTATCTTTCTGAAAAAAAATCGAAAAATTTTGTACAAAAATTTCTAAAATGTAATTTCTTTTGAAATATTGTGACTTGGTTGGCTTCCTCGTTACTATATCAAGCTGAAGAATACTATCTACAGTGTCTTTTTGAGAGAGTTTGGATCATGCTACGGTTGTTCAGTTAGATATTCGATTTTCGAAGATATTGGTGTAGTTCAGTGTGTAATTTCCCAAAATAGGTATTTTTATGCCAATCAAAATTACACCCGCGGTACAGTTCCAGGAGCTATGTACATTCAACGCAAAGCACTCTTGCAAAGTGGCAAAAGGAACTTCTATATAGTGAATAGTGGCAGTGCAGGCAGAGATGCAGAGCACTTGGCCTATGTTAGAGATCTAGAGTGTTTGGTATTTTGCCAATTTCGCTACGTCAACCGCAACGCGTGCAAGTATTGCGTGTACTCGTCGCCCTCCGTGACTAGACGAGTGAGAGAGAGAATGCCAGCTGGCAACGAGGTTGTGAGAGACAGAGGGGAGCAGAGAGATAGGGAGAGACGGCGAGAGCATAGCTCAATTCTCCATTGGATGCTCCCTCGTGCAATATTAGGTTGGTGCAATAATTATCGCTTTTCTTCCCATTTTCTATATTTATTTTCTTTGAAACTTTTTTATCCACGAATTATTTCCTTTGTAACTTCCCAGTCAGGAGGGCCAATATTATATCATTTATTTGCCTTTAAATGTCTCGTTACGCCTCGGTTATAGATAAATTAAATTAGTACAGCCCCGCAGAATCTCCCTTCGTGCATGTGATCCCGGGGATCCCCGGGATCCCCCGTGCTCCTCGATTTTTTCTGCTGTGAATATTGAATATCAGATGTGAGAATTGTTACTATTCTTTTTCTCTTTACTTGAACTATTTTACCAAGGAAAGTTTGGAATTTTATCAATTACGTAGCCCGAGAACAGATATTGAAATTATTATTTTTTAGCAAATGCCGCGCAAAAATATTGAAGAAGTCGCGCACATTCGGCTTTATTAATCTCAAAGTGACTTTTTTCGGCATTTCTATTTCTTAGCACAATTTATTTGACAAGCGTTCAAAAATTCCAAAATTTCCTTGATAAAATAGTTCAAATAAAGAGGAAAACAATAGGAACAATTATCACACCTGATATTCAATATTCACAGCACAAAAAATCGAGGAGCACGGGGGGATCCCGGGGATCCCCGGGATCACATACACGAAAGGAGATTCTGCGGGGCTGTATATGGATCCTATGTCTCCTTGACTTGTTCATTTTCTTGTTCTTCTGTCAGTGAACATTGAAACTGAGTGAATACAATCCGCAAGCACCTCATATCATTATTTCCTTTTACCGCCAAGGCAGAGAGCAAGAAATAAAGCCGATTTTTCGTAAATATAGTTTCTACAAAATTTGTTCGCACATTTCTTCATTAAACCATAGTTGGTGCGGACACTCACACAGAAAAAGGTTATATCCTCTGGCCATAAAACCTGAGAAGTGTTATATTTACCACTTGAGCACAAAAAGTGTTAAATATAGCACTTCTCAGGCATTATGCTCCGTGTATGACACTTTTCTCTGTGTGCAATATAGTAATAACCAAGAAAAGCAAAGCATTTATTTGTTTATTATATTTTATTAATTTATAATATCATGCATCATAAAGATGTTTCAACAAAAAAAGAATTACAATTAAGAGATCTGAGATCATATGCTCTGCTATTGAGTTTGCAATAAATACGAGAGGTCTAGTGCTCTATGGAGCGCACAACCATTCCATCTCTCCCGGGTTCGATCCCGGTGTTAACACCGCATCCGTCTCTCCAAGACGCCAGAAAGGGGAATTGGTAGTGATTAGATCATGCGGTAAAGTAGGTTCGAAGAAGAGATTAGGCCATCCGGACTGAATTGGTCTTGAAATATCAAAGCGGTGATCACCCTCACGAGAAATTTCAAAATGGCATCTAAAATTAATTTATCACCAGACGAGATCCCGAATATAGTCGACGTGAAATGCCGATATGCAATGATATCACCACTTCTTGTAATTTTCGATAAAAGTATGCATAAAACATATCAAAATCGCATGTTTCCTACCTTTTTTTACTTCAATATGTTAAATTTATTTTTAATGGATTTAACGGAATAATTTTAACAGATTCCGTTAAAAATTGATTTAACGGATGAATACCGTTAAATCCGTTAAAACCGTTAACGTTAAATCCCAACCCTGGTCTGACGGATCGGTCATGGGCTGAGTGGAAACTGGAAGCGCTTAAATACACTCGACAAAAAATTCGAAAACTTGTGCACTAGCCTAATATAATATTGTTCACTTTTTCTTCACACTCAATTTCATATGTCCATTAATATATTTTCCATTGAAACAATCATCTAATGTTCCTTCACTTGAAACTATTTCATTCTCTCCGCTTATATTTCTCTTGCACTCTGTTAAGGTTCCGAATCTATGAAAAAAAAAAGAAATAAAAGATCATAATCTTCTTGCCTATCTTTCAACAAACTGAAACACACAAACAACTCAACTAGCTGAAACATGTTCATACTATCTCCCACTCCATTATAAGAAAAAAATCTTTCGACACAATATTCTTTGATTATAAAAAAGGGCATTTGATTCCATAGATCATCGATTATTACTCTACAAACTTTCTCTATTCCCTGATAATTCCCAGATAATTTGATCTCATGATTTTGTATCTGGGTTTAAGGCTGCAATACAGTTATTAATGACTGCTCATCTCCTGCTGTCGTTATATTAGGTATTCCTCAAGGCTCATGCATAGGACCTCTCATGCTGAGGTCCCGCGCACACTAATGATTTGCAAAAGGCTATTGATAGTATATCTGATTGGGCTGATGCTTGGAATCTAACTCTCTCTGAAACAAAGTGCGTTGTAATACATTATGGCATTCAAAATTCTTCTGGTGATTACTTCTTAAAGGGTTTTAAGCTTTCACTTTCTGATGAGGTAAAGGATTTGGGTATATTAATGTAACCTAATCTATTTTTCAAATCCCATATTGGAAAAGCAATTCGTAAAGCCAGATCGAAATTTAATATTCTTTTTGGAACTTTCCGTTTTCGGGAAATTGAGGTATACAAAACCGCATATATAATTTTCATATTGCCTATTATTAGCTATGGCTCTGTTATTTGAATTCAAATCTCTGGATTAACTAAAAAGATTGAATCTGTTCAAAGAGATTTTTACTCGAAGACTGTTCAATCGTTTCCCTTATGATACGTATCAATCGTGTTCTTTGCTGGATTTAATTACACTCGGACATAGGAGCGCAATAGATGATCTACGTTTCTTACATAATTCGATAAATTAATATTTTTTGCACAATTGCTCTCTTGCAAATTATTCCCGCACTACGTCTGATAAACTGCTATTCGTTCAGAATCATCCTGCCTTAGCCTCAAGAACTATTGATATTTTTTCCAGAATAGTTTTCCTGATAATATTGTGCAGGCGCACACTCTTTCGCCAACACTCTTTCGTAATTATATTAAAAAGATCCCACATAATGTTATTCTCCCTGCGGCACATATAACTTCGCGAAAAACGTTACGATAAGAAAGATTTCCTAATGCCTTCTTTTTACCCCATATCTCACCAATTCGCTGTGGGTACGGACTTCCTCTCCGCATTTGTGGGGGGGGGGGGCAATAATTTGGTCAAAGTGGGGCCAATAATTTGCTCTAAGTTGAGTCTCGAATTTGGCTACCAGACAAGCCCCACTTGAAAAGTTGAGCCATTAATTTGGTCAAAATAATGGCCCCACTAAACTTTTCGCTAAACTTTGGTCCAAATTAATGGCTCAACTTTTCAAGTGGGGCCAATAATTTGGTCAAAATAATGCCCCCCACTAAACTTTTCGCTAAACTTTAGTCCAAATTAATAGCTCAACTTTTCAAGTGGGGCCAATAATTTGGCCAATAAATTGGCTCGACCACTAAAAGTTTAGCCCTTTATTTGCTTACTTTTATTCCAGTTCCATTTATGTTTATTACACATTTAAATGATTTATACATCAATTAACTTCTTTATCCTCAGAACAAACAATATTTACATATCAATTACAACATGGCAATGAAAATGAAACGAGAAATAAGCATTAAATTCCCTAGCTATAAGCTTATTCATCTTGCTCTCGAGTGTAGCCGGTTCATTCTTGACATCTTTCACTGATTCTTGTGGAGTGGAGATGCTTGCAGGTGAGGGCTCGCCAGAGCTGAAGAATACGGAGCACAGTACCTATAAGGAATATACAGTCCTGCACGATCGCCCTCCCTAAAGGCGGGCCGCCGCGACATGATTCATGTCGCCTCATGTCGCATCTTTCTAAAATATTTTTAAAACATTTCATTAGTTGTGATCATTGCATCATCAGATTATATTAAGATCACCGTATAAACGAATAAAATTGGTTAACTCTTGACAAAGTTATTGAGGCTCGTAAATGACGGTGTTGCTACCGTAATCCTTTCAAATTTGAATTTCCCGCACTTTTCATTGACCCTGTGAAATCGATTTTCTCACGAACGTGTTTTAGAACGGTTTTTTCTCGTATTGGAAGTATTTTATTTGTAAATATTGTAATTATTTCGCAAAATACACGAGAAAATACAAAAGAAAATCCGCGAAAAGCGTTCTAAAACACGTTCGTGAGAAAATCGATTTCGCAGGGTCAATGAAAAGAGCGGGAAATTTAAATTTGAAAGGATTACGGTAGCACCACCGTCATTTATGATCATACATTGCCATACCCTCGCATTGCGAGGATTGACCCTCTATATAAGGCCCATTCTAGGCCACTTGATAAAAAAAAGAATGCTAAAAATGACGATTTTTAAGCCGAAATAACGAATTTTGTGAATCAACCCACCCTTTTTCGAGAATTGACCCACTATATAAAAATAAACGGCGAGGGTACCGAAAATGTATGTTTATTATCCTCAATAACTTTGTCCAGAGTTAACCTATTTTATTCGTTTCAACGGTGATCTTAATATAATCTGATGATGCAATGATCACAACTAATGAAATGTTTTAAAAATATTTTAGAAAGATGCGACATGAGGCGACATGAATCATGTCGCGGCGGCCCGCCTTTAGGGAGGGCGATCGTGCGGGACTGCACTGAAGTTTATATCATCATATATTCTTTACACTGTAACAAAAAGGGTGAGATAAGTAAAAGGAGTGGCAGTTCTAATAAACAGCAGAACAACAAAATCACAAAATACTTTGAACTGTAGAAAACAAACCAAAAATGTAACAAAAATAACATTATTCAGTTGAAAACTTCGAAGAAGGGCATGGCGTAACACGAAAGGTATTAGCAAACATCGCCGAGCTATTCTACGGCTCTCGGTAAAACGGCTCAACTTACAGTAGTTGAGCCATTATTTTAGCCAAAAGTTTAGCTCAACTTTGCGACTTAAATAACAGCCCCACTTTGAACCAAATTATTGGCTCAACCACCAAAATAATGGCTCAACTTTTCACTCACGACCAAATTATTGGCCCGCCTAAAAATGCGGAGCTTCAAAGACTTATCTAATAAATATATCCCATCCCCGAATGAAGGAGTAAATATTATTTTAGTATCTTAAAGGCATATTAAAGGCATATAAATTTGTTAATTTTTTTATTTATTAATTTGCTTTTTTTATTTGTTAATTATTTTTTTAATTACTTAATAATAACAAATTATTATTATTAAAAATTATTATTACATAAAATTATTATTAATATCGGTTAATTAAAAAAGTAAGTTAATTTGAAACCACATCCTCTGTCAATGCTTTTCCGCTATCTTTCTCTTGGGAGAGTGTCCAGAACGAATAGTAAAATTAGCTCGGGGTGTGTCTTTAAAGAAGGGGACCCACGAGTTTTTTCGTGACTAAACTGGCCAGGCAGAACTATTGATCTCCCTGTATCCACAAACAATATTCTCTAAAATTATATATGCACTGGAATAACGTAATCCGAGCTCAAAGCTCGTTATTACCCCAAGAAATCCTCAGGGAAAGCGCGCAATTTCAAAAATGAAAAATTTATAATATTTATCAAAATTTATAATAAAATGAAATGTATTGAAATTTTCAAACGGGAATCGAATCCGCGTGGCGGGGTTACAAGCGCCGTCTACTAACCACAGAGCTACAAGCTCTATGTGCTCAATCTCTCAATTCTAATAGAGAATAGAGTGTCACTTCCTACCTCCCACGTTAGCCATGACAATAGTGCACCCTAAATCTCCTGGTCCCCCTTCTTTAAAAAAAACTGTTCTTTAGAGTGAGATTTTATTTTAGATTGACGTTGTTCTCACATTGAATCAAAGAGGATTACTATACGATAGTGCAGATTCATTTAATGGATTTGTTAAGCGCTCTCAACAGGTTTTTGGCTCTATTTGGTACGGTTGTTTATTCTCCTTACTCAACGTTATTATGTTTCAAGACCAATTGCAGGAGGCGTAGGAGTTTTCCTGAATTTATGCGGCATTGGATATACTTGGTATACGTACTACACAGATCCAATGTATAATTGCTCGGTATGTGCGAAATATGAAGTCATGTCTCTTCGTTTTAAAATTTTTAAACTTTCAATTACTCAACTCGTAGATCAGAGTTGTGTTCAATCTATCAAAAAAGTTGCGAAGAAAGTTTCTCTAAATATCTCGAAATACACGCTCTCTAGTAGTCTCTTGCAACTTTCGTTCGAAAATTTCTGCGAAAAGATGCGACGAGAATTGTGAAGATTGTTTCGAGGTCAGTTAGAGCAGCTGAGAAACTGTGTATTTGAAGAGGAGCAAAAAAAAAAGTAAAAGGGGAATACGCATCTTTTCGTCGCAACTTTCGTAGCAACTTTCGTTCGAAAGCTGCGATAGAGCATTAGAGAGTACGCATTTCGAGAGATTTAGAGAAACTTTCCGACTAAAGTTCGAAAGAAAATTATAACTTTCTTCGCAACCTCACCACAGCTAATTTTTCTTTCTCCGCAAATAAGGTAATCACAACAAGAATCGAACTGATGCTAGGATCAGATTCAACGCTTTGGGAAGGAGAGATTGGAGTACCTTGTGATAATTGGGTGAGTAATCTTTGCATAGTACAGTGTAGGCAACAAGACTCCGGATACTTTATCATTTTTTTATAACTTTTGAACCAGGAAAGCAATCAAGCTGATCTTTGCAGCCAATGTACGCAATTTATCAAGGAACTCTGGTATTTCCAGACTAGTAGTTTACTTCTCATTCAGACTAGCCGTAGACTTGCAAGTGTACGGCTAGTTAAACGCAAGTCTACGGGAAGTGGTGCGTAAGTCTACGGCTAGTTAAACGTAAGTCTACGGCTAGTCAAACGCAAGTCTACGGCTAGTGGTGTGGTATACTGTAATGCATTTCGTCAAATATGTGAATCACGAACTAAATTTTAAAAATTTTACTCATTATAAATGTCTTCTACGACAGTAATGTGAAGCGTATTAATAAACAAACTTCTGTTAACGCAACGCGAATTTTTTATCCGAAAATTGGACAATCAAGAAAACATTTAATTAATAGGCAAACATATTAGGGCACGTATGACGATCTTGAGTAGTTTTATACTACGTGAATACAGGAAAAAAGCAAATGATTAGTTATGGGTAGTTTTAATACATATATAGAATCGATACATATATTAACAATTCAAAATACAACAGCAAAAATTAAGATCATCCACAATTATGGAGAGTCGATGTGGATTGAGTCGGACGTCATTGACCTCAGTCGATGATCCTGATGGTAGTAGGTGTCATATCTAAAAATGATTATATGCTTTAAATAAAAAATAGACATTGGAAAATTGCATAAAACACTATTAAATATAGACTTTTTCTACAAAAAGTATATTTTCTTAGAATAAATTCGAGAATACTATCAAGCAAGTGTACCTGCATGAAGATCCTTGCAGTTGTCGGATTACAGCAAGAGCATCGGGAGGCGCAATCGCTCTGGAAGAAAATGATTACTGCAATAAAAGTATCACGACTCCGCAGAATAATTGTTTACAGTATGCGCTAATATCAGATTACTGTAGGTGGAATAGTGTTATCCCTAACGTATCTGCTGTTGCCAAAATTGTACCCCCCATCGCACCACTCAGACAACGGGACTACCGTAACCGAATTCAGACAAGGGTCAATATTCACGGTTATTGTAATGTTTGCGGTACGGTAGGTGTCATCAACAAATGACTAACCAAACCCACGTCTGGTTTAAGTGGTTAACGCGATAAAGTAGTGGGTTACAGTAGTTCGATATCGCCGGTTACTGTATTGAGCTTTCGTTTAGTTAGAACGCCACTGCAGAATCGAGCTCCCTGTACCCCACCCAGGTATGCCCTACAGTTTTGCAAACCGACTTCAGCTTGGTGACACTGAGTATCCCAAATTATCCATATCTACAGTATTCAGTATATAGTCTCTACAGTATTCTTTATGAAACGGATACACGATACCATTATTGAAAAGCGTACCTATTGAAAAGCGTACAGACACAGGCGCGGCGCCCTCCGCGACCAGTCTCTTCCTCCCAGCGATCAGTATTAAGTGATCTCTAGTCCATCCTCGCTTGCCCGTGTGCCTTCCTCTTCACCATCATTATCGTCGTCTTAAATAAGACGATTTAAAAAAAAAAGTAACAATAAACATGATTCATCGATTATAATTGTGATTCAACCATTCTAAAATTCAAATTTATCCGTGTTCACGCATAAGTTAATAGTTAGTGTGCAAAAAGTTACTAAAAACAGATGAACGAAGACTTATTGAAGATAGAAAAAAGAGAAATGGCAAGAGACGGGATCACTGAGGAACGGACGGGCAGACCAAGCTAACAATCGATTGAGCAAGAGTATGTCAAGGAGTAATTGACGTGGATAAACCCAGTATATATGGCTTATTTCTACCCACCCTATTCGAAAATAGCTCCACTATTTAAAAGAGAAAGACGAGGGCACCGAAAGTGTATCATTGACATCTGTAGAAGAAATGAGATAGAGAACATGTGAAGAAATTTAATAAATTTTGCGGGGTTGCGAAAAGAAAAGGTAAGAAAATAGTGATAAAATACATTAAAATCGCCTACATGATCATCTTCCAGCAAAATTTCACGCCTCGACGTTTCCAGCAACAATGCGGTATGGACGTCGGCTGTAAATAGCATTGCGAGATATCAATAATCACCACAGAGGTTGAGAGATATGAAATCAGCGAAAGGAAAAGTAATATAAATAAATACGATGAAAGAACTAACGGAAACGATCTGACCCACCATGAATTCACGCGATTCACCATGATATCCACCATGAATCCGTCCGCTCATCGTCAAACTGAGTGAACCCTGTCGGAAAAAGGTTTCGATTACGGGCGATAAATAACACAAACACTAAAGAAAGATGAGTGAAAACTGAACCAAAACGAACATAGCATATCGAATATATTCTGGCGCTATTTCAAACTTCCCAATATTAAATTTGCATCTCACAAGTTCATATTGATATTGCGCAACACACCTACACATCGTACAAACATAAAAATAAGCGAAAAATTCAATATCTCAACTTCCGCAGTCCGAGTTGCAAAGGGCAAACAGAGTATACGGTAATACGTGGTGCGGAAACACACGTACCACTTATCGTGAACTGAAAAAACTTTTAGTCTACTTATACCGTAATCACTAGCCGTAGACTTGCGTTTTACTTCTAGTAAACTAGCCGTAAACTGCTAGTCTGTGACGTCACATAAGTGTACTACTAGTCTGGAAATACCAGAGAATACAACCATGATGTGTTGGTGTTATTAAATCAGTTCATTGTTGCGTAATGATGATGCAATCGAAATACACCTTTTTTGAAAAATTAAATTTCTTTGGCGAAAGGCCCTGTTCTTCTGAAACACTGTGGGAGTGTATACATAAAATAGGGCTGCACAGTCAAACAATCCGGAATGGCTCCGACATCTATTTCAAGCTGTAGCGTAGTTGCAATTTTGATCTCCAAAATTTAATACTCAGCTTCTAGATGTGCTAACGACCTAAGTGTCAAAATGATTCTATTATAGAATTAAAAATTTCCGAACAATACAAATTCCGCTCTTTGCCGCGCAATATTCAGACTCCGCCCACTTCTTCGCGCGACATACCATTTTCTCTAATTTTATCGAATTTTATGGCGGTTCTTCATCATTTCACAGGGCTTTCAATAAAAATAAAATTATATGCATTGAAAAAACGTTCGAAAAAACCTTCCGAAAATTTGGAGTACGTTTTTCTCAACGGCGGAATTCGGCATTTTGCGTGGTGTGCGCAAAACTTTTGTAATTCTATAATAGTGACAAGTTATGTTTCGCCCGAGATTATCGTAGTCATAGCTCTTCATTCGGGGGGGGGGGGGATCGTTTTGCCAACGATCGTTTGCACAACGGATCATAAATCGGTTGGGATTTGGCGCATGGCAACCAAAGTTGTACCATTGTTATCAGTGTGTACGGTATTGGGCTACCGTAACCGTCAGGAATCGCGAACTGATTTTTTTCAGGTGACACGTGACCCGGGGCACGGCGGTTCAATGAAGAGAAATCCCTACATTTAACTTTGGCTTGAAGCCTCTTGCATTACGAAAAATCGGCAAAGTTGATTTGAACTGGGCTGCACTGCACTGGCGAGTGATGAGGAATGAGAAATTACTAGAATTGAGCTGTAATATGACCTGACAATGAGCCAGAAATCAAAGAAGTGCCAAATTATAAATTTTCAAAACAGTGTATTTCGATTGCATCATCATTACGCAACAGTGAACTGATTTAATAACACCAACACATCATGGTTGTATTCCTTGATAAATTGCGTACATTGGCTGAAAAGATCAGCGTGATTGCTTTCCTGGTTCAAAAGTGTCCGAAGTCTTGTTGCCTACACTGTATATAATTCTTTATAAATGTTACATTTGCGAGACGGACGCGAACAGTCATGTCAGATCGTTTGAACATGTGCCTCCGTTAACTTCGATTTTTGAGACCAAAGCACTCCAAAATTTTACGAGATCGAATCGGCGTTTGTATTTCATTTGCTCAACTGTACCGGCTTCAACAATTGTAACGACTGTAACGGCTTACGTGCTCTGGTATTTCCAAACTAGCAGTTTACTTAAATCACGTCACTGTTTACTGCAAGTTTACTGCATGTGAAAGATCATTTGACGAAATGCATTACAGTATTTTACATCACTTGCAGTAAACTTACGTCTAACTAGAAGTAGACTTGCAAATTTATTTCAAGTGGGAATGATTAGTACTAGTTTTAAACTACTAGTTTTAAATTACCTGACTGGGGAATGGTTTCTTTGATGCATGAAATTACGGTTAGTGACATACATAGCGATAATCAGCATGGTCGACTTAGTAAGAATCAACTTTCAAAAGCTGCGGTTGATCGATTTTTTGAACGAAACCCGTCGCATATCCGCCGTACGAAAGACGGCCAAAAAAGATTTTTTGGACTTGATTTCCATTGAAACTGCAATTTTTTCCTGGAACTACCATGCAGACATAAAATGATGTCGGGGGGAATCGAACTCATGTTCAAAAAGTGAAAGAACACAAAAAATGCAACTTTTTGGCTGTCTTTCGTACGGCGGATATGCGACGGGTTTCGTTCAAAAAACCGATCAACCGCAGCTTTTGAAAGTTGATTCTTACTAAGTCGACCATGCTGATTATCGCTATGTATGTCACTAACCGTAATTTCATGCATCAAAGAAAGCATTCCCTAGTGAGTGGGTCTCGCAAATGTAACGCCGCATAACGAAACGATTACACTGACGGCAAACTTTCTCATATTTCACCCCAAGATTATCTTAGCTGGGACAATTAGAGAAACGTTCTCTAACACGCTATCTGAGAAAATCGACATAGGTGCGGTATCGATGAAAAATAGATTTTTTTGTTTTATGTATGATAATTACAGGCTCCATGAGTGTAGTTCACTGGTACTTGGAAATTCCTTCCAATTGAAAATTCGCTTCAGGGGGTGACCACACAACGATTTGGCGCCTTTTCCTAAAAGGTTTATTTCGAATCCAATCGATTCGGGAGTGGGTGCAGTCGACTCCTTGGCTAATTCTAAGAAACTATTGTCAAGGTGAGTTTTTTGATCACCGGTCAACGAAGGTTGGAAATGGGAATTTTCGAAAAAAATTTGACATTAAATTAATTCTCACTATTTTCCCATAGCCCAGGTAAATTTTTTATTTGCTCAATATCTTCTACATATTATATTACACCTTCAGTTTAAAATTCATAATTTTTAAAAAATACATATTTTGTGAACGAATCCGTTTTGTAAGGACAATCTGAATTGTGGTGTGCTCGTACAGTAATCCCTAATCAGTTAATTTGGTTTTTTCGCTAGTTTTAAGCATATTTTCAGCGCTTTTCTTTATAATGTTAGAAATATATGGTAATTCTGCACCATTGGATTGCAGCTGCACGGTATTTGTGATGATCACACTACTGATCGTACTTGTACTGTTCTTGTACTGTAATTTACGTGCTCTCTCTTATTCTCTGATCAGTCCATATAACCGATAAGAAAGAGTACGGAACGGCATGAATGTGGTAACTAACTCGCAGCTGGCTCGGATAAGAAAGTGAATAAAATTTACAGTACAAGTACGATCAGTAATGTAATCACCACATATACCGTGCAGCTGCAATCCGATGGTGCAGAATAACCATATATTTCTAACATTATAAAGAAAAGCGCTGAAAATATGATTAAAACTAGCGAAAAAACCAAATTAACTGATTAGGGATTACTGTAGGAGCACACCACAATTCAGATTGTCGTTACAAAACGGATTCGTTCACAAAATATGTATTTTTTTTAAATTATGAATTTTAAACTGAAGGTGTAATATAATATGTAGAAGATATTGAGCAAATAAAAAATTTACCTGGGCTATGGGAAAATAGTGCGAATTAATTTAATGTAAAATTTTTTTCGAAAATTCCCATTTCCAACCTTCGTTGACCGGTGATCAAAAAACTCACCTTGACAATAGTTTCTTAGAATTAGCCAAGGAGTCGACTGCACCCACTCCCGAATCGATTGGATTCGAAATAAACCTTTTAGGAAAAGGCGCCAAATCGTTGTGTGGTCACCCCCTGAAGCGAATTTTCAATTGGAAGGAATTTCCAAGTACCAGAGAACTACACTCATGGAGCCTGTAATTATCATACATAAAACAAAAAAATCTATTTTTCATCGATACCAAAAAAATATCCCAGTTGTTGAATTCTCTCAGATAGTGTTTTCTCTCATATTTGAGGTAACTGGGTTAGCTTACAAAAAAACCTATCTATAAGATATTTTTCCGTGAGTGTATTTAATTCTTTCCTCATTACTTCTCATTTCTAATCATTCTACGAAATGCTTTCAGGATAAGCAAGTCAGCAAAACTCTGTACTACGTAGGATATGTATTTAAATGGTCGATCTTTTGTGTAGTTGCTTCGGTCTGCCACTTCTTTTTAAAGACAAGAGATCATTATAAGGTATATTTCGGTGTTAGAGACGTTGAACATTAGCTAAATAATTTATTTTATTCTCAGACTCGCAAACATCAGAAGGATTGTAAGATTGGGACTGTTTCGGCTTCATTAATCGATAAGAAGAACACCGCTATGGCCGATATGGCTGTAGTAAAAATTATCTAGCATTAAGAAATCTAAAACAACATCAAGTCTATTAATAATTATATCATGGGTAATATTAAACGTGCAAATTTTTATTTTCTGATTCTATTTCGATACTGATTGATTTGCGAAAGGCACATCCCGAGCTAATTTTATTAACCGAGCATCAAATTAGCTCGTGGTGTCACTTTAAAGGAGAATTTATAAGTAAAACGATTCCTAGGGCAATAGAGCAAAAATATGTTTCATTCTGAGCATTTCTATAAACAAAAATTTATGCTAATGCACATTGTCTCGAATCAATTGCCACGGTCAATTCCCTGATTTCCACGACTTCATATTCTTGCCTGCTCATGAAATTTGTTTTTTTTATTAGGTGAATTCATAAGTAACGCTCGTTTTTTTGTCCCAACTTCAGTCGCCTCGTTCTTCCTCTGTTGTTATCGCCTGCGTCCATGCTGTTTATAATAGATAGGCTGTCCCTCGAATATCCTGCGATTGGTTTCAATTAACTTCCCGCGTGTCCTCCAGGCGTGAAAACCGCACTATTTCGCCCATGACGGAATTCACATTCTCAACGTTATTGTATTCCTCTTCCTCTCGGGCTTGAAACGCCCTGACTTCCAAAATGGCCTAGCAGAGGTGTACCCCTCACATGTGCTTCACGTAACAGCGGAAAGTGAGTCGTCAAATTCGAGAAACAGGACTTTTCCCTCGAGGATGAAGACCAACCAAGTTGCCTATCGGAGGTGGCTCTCGGCCGGTTGCTCCAAGAGGTACAGGCTGATCCGGATCCCGATACCGGTGGTGTGACAATGGCACTTGGGGTCAGCCAGAGCACTGTGGTACATGGCCTTCACACTCTCGGAAATAAGTGAAAATAGGGAAGATGTCTACCCCACGTCCTAGCCGACTACGACAAGGATCGCTGACACGACATGGCTTTTCTAACTCTACGTCGTCGGCATGCTTGGCTGTTTAACGTTATAACCGGTGATGAGAAGTGGATGCTCTATGATAACGAAGAGCCAAGCAGACTGTGGTTCGGTGATCACGAAGAGCCAGCATATGCCCCCATACCCGATTTTCACCGCCAAAAAGTGATGTTGTGCATCTGGTATTCGGCACGGGGAGTCGAGTACTGGGAACTCCACCGCGAGGGTACGACCGTCACGGCATACGCCTACACTTTCCACCTGTGGAATCTAAGACTCCACCTCGAACAATCACGCGGGAAGGGCTCTCGGATATAATTTCAACATGACAACGCTCGACATCATACCAGAAAAACGACCCAGGCTGAGCTAACGGAATATGACTGAACTGTACTCCACCACCCTCCGTACTTACTAGACCTTGCCGACTATGGTTTTCACCTTTTCGGGGCGCTCCATCACTTCCTCAAAGGGCAAAGCTTCAAAGACCGAGCCACTATCCATACCGTACTCGGCACTTATTTCCGGAATTTACCCCAGTCCTTTTATCACGAAGGGATCCACAAACTGCCGGGTAGAAGGCAGAAGGTGAGCGATACGAATGGAAAATATTTCTAGAATTCTCCTTGTTTTGTTACATTTTCGTGACAATTTTTTTGGAAAGCGAAAAACGAGCGTTGCTTTCACCTAATACAATTATTTATATGACCTTCTTTTTTATTGTATTTTCTTTCTGTAAATATAGATATTTAAAAGCGTTTGTATGAATATATTTTACCTCTCAACTTTCCCTACCTCTTCTTACCCACATCTCAACTTTGATCGTGGAATAGCATCCCTGCTAACTTTCCTGTTCTCCCACGAAGAGACTCCCTCTGGCTAATGACATTCTTCACAATACATCCTATTCACCCTACACAACGAATAAAGTTTGATTGATTTGATTGATTGATATACAGAATTTTGACATCACTCCCATGAATATATTAGGTTGATTCATAAGTCTTCTCGCATTTTGGAGGGGTATGTTCGTGCTATCACTGCTCAGTCGTACGTTATCAATTACACCGTCCGTTCTGGCAGTAAACAAGTCACTACTCCTACACTTTGAGCGCAGTAGTGAATTGTGCTTACATCGAGTCTAGTGGCTGAAATTACTCTTCCGTTCGTTCCCAGTTTAGTGCACATTCGACATGTCATGTTGCGTCATGTTGTGTCATGACATGTCATGTTGTTTTTCTTTCTGTCCGAGCTCAAACCACACGTTGCCCACATCCGTATGGCGGTAGTATACAACACTAAGGCCCCTAGTATGCGCACTATGTAACTTTGGTTCAAACTTTCCAAAAGAAGGTACGACGTCGAAGACGAGGTCAGGTCCGGACGGTCACTCGAGCTGGAGCAGGACGTCCACTATGCTAACATCCCTGGAATGTCAACGAGTTAAGTGTCAACGGGGTAAGCTAACCCACCATCGTCAGTAACCTACAGGATCTTGGCAAGGCCCAGAAGTTGGGTCGATGTCCACCCCACCTAATGTAGGACAAACAGAAAAAAACAACCGTTCGGACCAGTGTCTGAATCAAATTTCGTACGCTCGTACAACAGCTTATATCGACGGGATCATCACTGGAGAAGAGAGGTGGATCCTTTACGACAACGTAGTTCGTCGGGCTCAGTGGATCGATCGAGATGAGCAGCCCAATCCCATCGCCAAAAACGCAGCCGGCGCTTACTTTGGTTGATTTACTTTTGCCGAAATAAAGTTATTTAATTAGTTTAATTAGTAACATAAGTCTTTGTGCATTTGGTGGTGCTGTGTTTGCACTTTTGTTTCTCGCTTCATTTTCAACGGAGCTCTCTGTACTAGTGCATTTCACTAACTAGTGTTCCCCTTTACATAACCCACAGAACCATCGATTCAGGCTTCCCTTTACTGATGAGTGTACCTCGCCTGTTTTTCAATAGTGAAAATCTAGTTCTAAAGTGTTCCCGGCTCTCTCTCTCGTATCAATTTAACCAAAATCAATCAACACCTAGGTTAGGTGTGCCCCACATATGTCCCCTCCAACCTTACGCTGACCAATTCCTTACATAAAGTTAAGCTCAGAAAATATATTACAAAAGATAATGGTCACGTCGGAAATTTGAGTTGCGCTTTCTGTCTTGAAGAAGTGCGATCCATGTGATAAACGTCATTATATGTCAGCCACACATGGATCATCCACACCCACTATTTCACTCGAATTAAGGAATCTTTAAAAAGCCAAAAAGTGTTGTAGACGAATATTGGTCATTTGACCAAAATTTGAATAAAATCACGGATTGGGATCTTACCTCTTTTATTTTTCGTAAAGGAACAAGAGCATGAGTTGGCAATCTGGTAGCTTGATTTATCAAAAATAAAAATGTGCATTATAGCCAATGTATTTAATAATTAGAGAAACTGGAATCGATCACTAATCCTGAAAACATCAGAAAATGAAGATGCTCAATGTTCAAAGAAGTTGTAAAGGAGCCAATAAATTGCATGCGTATAGTTGAGATCACTGACATAATCCTATATTATAAACAACAAATAGATTTGAAGCCATATCTCATATCGCCGCGTCCACAGCGGTGTTAAATGTTTCTTCGTTACGGCTCCGCTCGAACTGACTAAGTTCAACCGGATATTTTAAGACAGCCAAATTTTTCCGACTACCTGTTCCTCCTTACTCTCCTATTCTTTCTCTCTTGAGCTACTGCTTTAGTTAACGCGCCCAACTTGCTTTAGTAAATAAAAAAAATTAAGAAAAACAAGATATCGAAAAGTGGTTGGCCTCAAAGTAACCACAATTACCCAAGTCCTTCCAGAAGCAGTGAGTCCACCGTGTGGCTGGATTATAGCAATAAGTCATCGAACACAACAGTGCATAAATTCATCCTCAATGTCGTCGACAAAGGAAGATAATTTAATTTGAATGTGTACTTCAAAAAGCACAAAGACTTAGGTTACAACCTAATATTTATTTTATTTCCATCAAATATAATGATGAGGAGTGAGAGGCATAAGCGTAAGATAGGGGTATAAGGATTTCCGTCGCCTAATAGTAAGGCGAGGACGGTTGTGGCACGACGAGAGTTTAAATGGGAAGGGATTCAGGTACAAATTCGAGAAAATTGAATGATAACATTAGGAGGGAGATTTATCGACCTTGCACGGAAGGGTTTAGGAGGGGACAGAACTACTTCAGAGCGGTGTGAATTCCAAATGTCAATGCTTCTATAGGCACATGTAATATGGATGGTAGAAATCTTATGGAGCACTAAAAATAGTGGAATACGGATATTGTCGACTTTCCCGGGTCTAAAAAAGTACACTGGAAAACCGAAAATGGAAAATCGAAATTTGAATTCGCGGGTGCAAAAAGGTGCGGCAATTCAAATTCTGACTTTCTAACTCCGATTTTCTTCAATTATAAAAATTAAATAAAGCCCAAATTTCATCTTTCGGTCTTTAGGAGCTTTGGAACTTAAATTCCTACCTAACATCCTCCTAAAAACCGCAGAAAATCGTTGTTGGAAAGTCACAATTTGAATTCCCGCACCTTTTTTCGCTCCCGCGAATTCAAATTTTCGAGTTTCCAGGTGATTTTTTAGACCCTGGAAAGTCACCATTTCCCGTTTCCCACTATTTTTTAGTGCGCCATTATAAGGGCGAATAATACGATAAGGACGATTATTGCGAAGTAAGAATAGAAAAAAGACTAGTTGAATCATATAAATAACTTCAATTTATAAGATTAAGAGAGATGGCCGTTAAGATTCGACCACCCCCCGGACGCGTGCGCTAGCAATGAGAGCTGGAGGTCCATACTTGGGTGTTAGGAGTGTCATCGGCCCTTATTACACAAAACAGCAGAAATTTCCTGTTTGTACCCTCAGGCTATTATAAAAATTAATTTAAGTGCAAAAATGTTTAAAAATCATAATTTCTCAAATTGTTGAGATAAATTCCAAATATCATTTGCGATGCGCCTAGGGTGCACATACCTTGCTTATTCACTATTACATAGCATCGTATGTGCGTTGATTCCTAAAACTCTTTTTTTACTCAAAATTTTGGTTTTTTCGGACAAATCATCCCTTGTTGTAGTTTGCTCCAGAGTTTTTCGACCACGTATTGTAGCCTAAGCAATTCTGCATCGATTTCACTTAAAACTGGGTTCTTCACGATAGACCCAGTTCTCGAATTTTTCGATCGAAGTTCCGTAATCGATAGTTTTCCCGAACAAATGCTGTATTTTCCAAACGATTGGTGCGGAATTGTGGTCTACTCAAAGCTTGGAGGTGAGACGAGTAAAATGACATAAGAAGCCCATCACTTGGATCAATTTGAAAATTTCGATTTTCATGACCCGGGGGTCATAGTCTGAAAATTTCAAAATTTCTCAAGTTTGAAATGTTTTCATTTATGTGGCTTATTGTGAAGTACTAATGATGTGAATAATATTCAGCCAATGCTCAATGGCTGATCTCTCCTTTCAACCATTTTTTGAAAATTTTCATTCTGATTGCGTGCGAAAAATCAGAATAGTGTTTGAATCGGATTCCAACTTGCTTTCTGTAACATTCTGTCATAGTACTTTGCAATGTACATAATCAATATGAAAATCGTTTATTTTTGAAAATTCATTTTTTTGTACCATGACCGGGGTCATGGAAATCCATTTTTCAAATGTGAGCCGAATGCCGGGATTTCAGTTTTACTATGTTTACTCATCATGAAACTTCACATTGTCATTGTCATTTGCTTATTTTCGCAGCATTCGAGTCGAAAAACTGCAATATTCCAGAAATTTGCCGTGAAAGTAGGCACTCAAATTCAATTTTTTGAATTTTTGAAAATAAACGATTTTCATATTGATTATGTACATTGCAAAGTACTAAGACAGAATGTTACAGAAAGCAAGTTGGAAACCGATTCAAACGCAATTCTGATTTTTCGCACGCAATCAGAATGAAAATTTTAGAAAAAAATGGTTGAAAGGAGAGATCAGCCATTGAGCATTGGCTGAATATTATTCACATCATTAGTACTTCACAACAAGCCACATAAATGAAAACATTTCAAACTTGAGAAATTTTGAAATTTTCAGACTATGACCCCCGGGTCGTGAAAATCGAAATTTTCAAATTGATCCAAGTGATGGGCTTCTTATGTCATTTTACTCGTCTCACCTCCAAGCTTTGGGTAGACCACAATTCCGCACCAATCGTTTGGAAAATACAGCATTTGTTCGGGAAAACCATCGATTACGGAACTTCGATCGAAAAAATCGAGAACTGGGTTTATCGTGAAGAACCCAGTTTTAAGTGAAATTGATGCAGAATTGCTTAGGCTACAATACCTAGTCGAAAAACTCTGGAGCAAACTACAACAAGGGATGATTTGTCCGAAAAAATAAAAATTTTGAGTAAAAAAAGAGTTTTAGGAATCAACACACATACGATGCTAATAGTGAATAAGAAAGGTCTGTGCACCCTAGCATCGCAAATGATATATGGAATTTATCTCAACAATTTGAGAAATTATGATTTTTAAACGTTTTGCACTTAAATTAATTTTTTCAATAGCCTGAGGGCACAAACAGGAAATTTCTGCTGTTTTGTGTAAGAAGGGCCGATGACACTCCTAACACCCAAGTATGGACCTACAGCTCTCATTGCTAGCGCACGCGTCCGGGGGGTGGCCAGTATGATCGAGTCTTACGGAGCATGCCTCTTAAATTATAATGCACGTCTGTCTGTCTGTCGCATCCTTTCCGTTCAAATTTTTCCATCTTGCACTCTGTGGAGCTCTCTCTCTCTCTGATCTCTTTCTCTATGTGGTGCGGTCGGTAGGTTTTTCTCTCTCTTTTTGTTCAACTCCATCAAGACCATTCTCTCTCTTATTGTGAGTTTTATTTATTTATTTATTGAATTTCTTATTCTTTATCTTGTTGTTATTGATCATTGTGCACTCCAAAAGTTACACCAACGCAGACTTATGGCTCGTTAAAAAATAGTGGAAATCCGAAATCGGTGACTTTCCACCTGTTAAGAAAGGCGCGAATTACGACTACTCCTCGTCTTCGGAGTGCACCTATTCCCAGGTGCTGATTTAGCCGAAAATTGACATTTTTCGTAAATTGATCACTATTTCGTTTTATTGTTATCCATTATCGATAAAAATTGGATCACTATACCATTGTATCATCTATACAAACATACTAAAAAATGAAGAGAAACGGTTGACTGGGAAGAAAGTTATTGCTGAAAAACCAAAATATCATAGAATATTGACCAGCACTCCCGTGCAGGTGCACTCCGAAGACGAGGAGTATTATAGAATTACAAAAGTTTTGCACACACCGCGCCAAATGCCGAATATAGTAAACTTCTCCACCGGTGAGAAAAACGCACTCCAAATTTTCGGAAGGTTTTTTCGAACGTTTTTTCAATGCATATAATTTTATTTTTATTGAAAGTCCTGTGAAATGATGAGGAAACGCCATAAAATTCGATAACATAAGAGAAAATGGTATGTCGCGCGAAGAAGTGGGCGGAGTCTGAATATTGCGCGGCAAAATGCGGAATTTGTATTGTTCGGACAGTTTTAATTCTATAATAGTCGTATTTTATTTATTTATCATACATCGCGAGGATGTTTCAGCAAGTAAAAAAAACTATATAAATGAAGAAGATTTGCTCAAGGAAATAGAATAGGGAGAATAGACAATGGGAAAGTAGGGAAGGTGAAAATGGTCGGGGAAGTCTCAATAACGTATTCTCTAGTGCCAAGATCAAAGATCAGCGTGGGATCAATGATGTAGGGTGGATAAGGCCCTAGCGGGAAGACGACCGCATAATCATGTCATCATGTGAGGAACAGAGGTGAAATATGTTAAAAACTGCCAAATTTCCAAATTGACCGATTAGGGATTACTGTAATTACGATTTTCGTTATAAAAATGATTAGTTCATATAAAATGTATTTTTTTTAAATTATGAATTTTAAACTGGGTGTAATATAATATATACATTATTATCACGCTAGAGATCATCATTCCCGAGCTGTTATACGATTTCGTCAATTTGAAGTATAATAAGAATCGTTCCGAATTTCTTTTATCTTTGTTTACATTCGAGATTTTAATAGCATAATTTTATCAAAAATAGCATAAAGATTACTTTTACACAACTTAAAAAGTTTACATGGAATAGAAATTGAGAATACAACGGCGGATTCATTTACTGATCGAATATGAGTTTAGTAGATAGATCAGCCGCCGTACCAAATCTTTTTTTGGACTTTTATGAAGGGCCTTTTTGTGCAAAGTACTTTTTTAAAGGAGAATTTATCAGCAATAGACAATCTCACTGTGGGAATTGAACCAGGGGGGTGCGGGCAAATCTTGAAAAAACTTGCCACTACACTACAGTCACTCCTTCCGGAGAGTAAATAAAACGTCATGAAACAAAGAGAATTGGATTAGCCGGAAGGAATGACAGAGTTGGGAAGTGGGGATATGAAAAAATGAAAGAACAAATGCATAATACAAAGAAAACAGATATAATAACAACGGTTGCACTGTAATAGACATAAATCAAGAGCTTGAGATAGTTTTTTTGTTTGATGACCTTTATCAAGCACAGAACCATTGGGGAGGGAATGGTTGCCACTAAACGACAGATTAGTCTGGGCGTGCTGAGGTCCCATACAAGGGGCATAATTCTCTTCATCTTCTTCATCTTCTGATCAGCAATTAAGACGTTCTTCAGAATCAAAGTCGCTACACTTGATCCTTTTCGAATTGTGAATCATGAAACAGAATTGAGAAAAATTAGATAGAGATAACCCACGAAGTCCTCGCTCAATACTTCGTCAACAATTGCTTGATGATAGGCATACCACTCCTGACTTGCCTATAGTCTTCTAGGAGGGGATCCTTTGACTTTGTTGATGTTAATTCGGTAAGAGTAGAACAGACGAACGAGAGATGAACCGCTCACAACCGTGACAAACGCAAAGAAGACAGAGATAGTATAGACAAGAATAATGAATTGGAAAATGAGGTTAGGCACGGTAGAGCATCGTAGATACTATAGATAGCATCGTAGATACATCGTAGATACTATCTTTCCCTAATCTCAGCCCATAAATCTTTTGATACTGTTTACTTTGATTTTCGTAAGGCCTTCGACTCTATCGATCATAGACTTTTGCTTCACAAATTATCTTGTCTAGGATTTTCTAACCATGGTCTCCGTTTAAGTTCGAGCTGGTTCGTGCACATCACAAAACCGGATGTTGGAACTCACTCTAGGCGCGGATCGGTTCAGTGTTCGATGTCGTATATTTTAATGAAAAGAGTCAAATTTCAGGGACATACAGAAGAAAAAAACGAACAGACAAGTTAGGCAAAAAATATGCACAACTTTGAACACCACTTATTTGAATTACCTAACACGCAAAATCTCACAAGCTTTCTATGTCTTCAGACAAAAAAGTGCACAGAGACAGAGACAAAGAGACAACACACAGGCACATAAAATTTGTGCAACATTTACTGCATTTATGCCAAAATTCAGTTCGAAATTTGCACTTTGCAAAGTACACGTGAGCGTCTCCGCAGGATACAGCGGAGGTTACAGCAGAGACAAACATTCACCACCGAGTAATGGCATACGAGGATTTCTCTTGCAAGTATCGATTATTTTTAAAATTGATTGTAGCTGAAACAATACGTCCACTTCTTCATGGATGGCAATCGATAATCGAACTTTACTTTACATTTTTTTTGTACTTTACTTCGTCCGCTTGCAGAGTCTTTGTTCTCCAAATTATCTTTGATTTATTCCATTTTCTTGTTCCAACCATTTCATTTCTTATCTCGTTTTGTTCGTAGTCGGTGACCAACTCTAAACGTAAGTCTTTTCCTTTCCCAAACTTCTTTCACTCGTTCATTTGAAGGGATCGATGACTATTATTGATATCAAAATATTGATCAGTTATCTCTAGGTCTTTGATCTTTGATCTTTCAGATGACTATCAATGGGTCAGATGAGTGGACTGATGCGAATGATGATCCTAACAACAATAATAGTGTAGAAGGATCAGCCGTACCAGAGGCAACTACTGCAAAGGAAGCCACTCCATCGGGAAATTCTTCAATTGACACTACTCAATCGATAAGCGGAGTAACTCCTAATCCCAAAAAGATCAAAGCCACCAATATCAACTTTTGTCCTGTTTCATCGATGCCCGAAGTTGCCAGAGTTCAGCTTGTACTGTGCAATATTTCCGAGAGACCGCTGCACTTTAATGTAAAGTGTGTTGGAGGCAACAGTGTTACGGTATGCTACCTTACCTACTACCGTACCTTATAGTTTGATATCGTGTTTCAGGCTTATCCTACAGGGAGTGGTGACATCGATGGTCGAGGTCAATCTCGTCTAACCCTTACATGGCATCGTCCGCCTGAATATTCAGCATGGAGTGATACTCCTAATCCCAAGATGATTCTCGCTATCACGCATAGGGTTCGTAAGTCTTTTAGATAACAAGATCGACCATATAGATAATAGGTGTACTTTTAGTATAGATTTTGGCTCGATTGCACTTTAGGAATGAAATGTGACTTCATTTACATATCGTTTTCAAGCACGGGTTGCTAATAAAAATGCACGAAATTGAATCGATATATTCACAATGCGCCCAACTATCATTATGTTTAGGATAGGAGGGGTGAAGATTTGTCGTCATCCATTCGATTATTGGGAAAGATCAGAATGAAGTTCTGTGAGTCTGATAAACCTCCAGAGGAACAACTTCTTGTTGATGCTGATTCTAGTGACGTAGCCACTCTTGAAAGGTGATACACATAGAATTATTCTTTATGTCCTAACATTTTCTTCCCAGGCCAACCGTACCTCAAGCTACGCCAGCTACGAATAACTATCAAGAAATAAGACTGCCAACAATGTCAGCTCAAGAGTTGATTGTATTTCTTGCATGTGTCTATTTCCTCGTCTTTATCATACATAAAATCACGAAATAATCATCATTCTCTTGATTGCTCAATAAAAATAGTCTTTATTGACTGCTCACTGTATTTAAAATGTTCACAAAATAGATTCTGAATCATTGAGCTCTGAAACTGGAAAACCACTAGAATTAACCACACAATCTATCTTAATGAGGGTCATCAATTATATGTAATGAAAGAAAGAAAGGGGAGATTTAAACTATGTTGTATTAGAAAATTTAAGAAAAAAATTAGAAAAATATTATTGTTATGTCGCCCCTTGTTGAAGAATGAAATGGAATACGTTTTTAAAAATAAAATTGAATAAATTATTTTCGCTAATTTCATGGTCCATTTTGAACTTGTTCACAGCTTGTTCACAGCATCAAATCTGCAATTGAATTTTGAATTTGCCGTGTAAAACAATCGCGTGAAGCGTGGGTCCGTTTTTGTATTCTAGAAGAACACCGGACCAGAACACCGGACCAGAACACCGGACCAGAACACTGGACCAGAACACCGGACCAGAACACCTGACCAGAACACCGGACCAGAACACCGGACCAGAACACTGGACCAGAACACCGGACCAGAACACCGGACCAGAACACCGGACCAGAACACCGGACCAGAACACCGGACCAGAACACCGGACCAGAACACCGGACCAGAACACCGGACCAGAACACTGGACCAGAACACCGGACCAGAACACCGGACCAGAACACCGGACCAGAACACCGGACCAGAACACCGGACCCGTCCAAAAGGGAGTGAAAAATAAAATAAACACGAAGTAAAGATTCTGTAGACTATTCTACACTTTTATTCTATACTATATAACTGGTCCGGTGTTCTAGAGTAGTACCGGTTCAGCATAGTGGCCTTGCATATATGTACGACCCGCGAGTTATGCGTCTCGCTGTTTCGTATTATATCCGTGGTTGTTTCCATCTCTCAATCCTCTTCTCTCTTCAACGCTGTTTTCAACAATAACAAAGCAATAATCTAGATAATTATTTTGATGACTTACCATACATGCAAAAGAGCGCTCATGTGATTCCTGATTTGTTCGATCCGTTGTTCGCCATAATTAATTTTATCTAATTTTAATTAAAAACTGAAATAATCAATCTTATTGCAGTTTCAATGAAGTTTCAAGAATATTCTTCTACGAGGAACTGCTCTTCAAACCCTTCTACGTTCTTTAAATCTATCGTAATTCTGGCCTATATTTCTTCCTTCTCTGACGGAGTACAAGTAACGATCAATCAAATTTTTTCTTATTTATTTCGTTTTGCAAAAGAGAGTGAGATTTCACGGTTTTCGTGTAATTTCAAGACATTTTATGAATGTTTACGTTATATGATTTCACGAAAAAATATCTCTTTCTGTTCGTATTCATCAGAGCTAATAAAATAGTTGCATGAAAATTTTGTAGATTTCTGCTAAACAGAGGAAAAACTATCGATTAACTCCCCACGCTTTCCTCCTTTCCTTCCTCGCTATCTCTGATCTACCTACTCTTTCACCTGTGCTCTCTCTCTCAACATAGAAATTCATTGTGACAGTGGTACTCTCGTACCAAATAAACAAGTGTATTTTATACGGTCAATATTTATTACTATAAACAGATAGTGATTGCTTTTCAGTCCGCGACAATGCCAACAGTCAGAGTTGCAGAATTGAAGCAGCTAATCAAGGTGAACTACACACACTTTTTCATACCTTTATCTAAAGATAGTCGTTTATCTAACAAGGGAATGACCAACCATCCCCGTCGAGTTATGACTAGTGACATATACCATTCGAATCACCATGTGATTCTGATACTACATCTTTAATGACTGGACTCAAACGTTTATGATCTTCGAGAAAATCGATGTTGAAATTCGGCCAAATTCGTGTGGTTTTCTACACAACGCATGCGGATGGGTTGGTGAACTCTACTATCTTCTTCCCAAACATCGACTCGTGTAGTGTAGTGGATAAGATTCCTGCGTTTACTTTTGAGTGTCAAGGGTTCGACCCCCCTTGCCGCACTTTTCTTTTGCTGATTTTGTTGCTGTAGAAAGTTTGAAATGTTTTGCTGTGATTATGAAAACTAGAAAAAAGAACACATTCAGCAAGTTTTCTTGATGGAAAAACACTCCTCAAGGAAAATCGAACTTTGATCTTTTTGTTTATGGCATTTTTTTAAAATCTCCTTCTCCCTCTCCCTCACCCGAGGTCGATGTCATGCAATGAATGACCTGAAAAACAGCAATGAGAGTTCAAAGATCAAAGATCATGCGAGTACGGTAAGTGCTTCCATTTCTTCTTGGACTGTCTTCCAAAGCCTTGATGTCATTGTTCTTCCTGTTCATTCATTATGTGCCACAAATGTGAAAACTGTATTTTCCTTACTTCACTCATTTTGTTGTTCAAACGTGTTGAGTGTGTTCTTTTTTTTCTTCTATAATCACAGCAAAACATTTCAAACTTTCTACAGCGACAAAATCAGCAAAAGAAAAGTGAGGCAAGGGGGGTCGAACCCTTGACAGTCAAAAGTAAACGTAGGCATCTTATCCACTACACTACACGAGTCGATGTTTGGGAAGAAGATAGTAGAGTTCACCAACCCATCCGCGTGCGTTGTGTAGAAAACCACACGAATTTGGCCGAATTTCAATATCGATTTTCTCGAAGATCATAAACGTTTGAGTCCAGTCATTAACGATGTAGTATCAGAATCACATGGTGATTCGAATGGTATATGTCACTAGTCATAACTCGACGGGGATGGTTGGTCATTCCCTTGTAAAGATCGGAGGAATGAATTGAAACTTTGCAGAGGCATGAAAAAGAATAAGGACTACCGAATTGTATAGGAAAATGTGGAGAATTCTTTTGCTGAACGGTGAAAACATATGTACATAGATTTATTTTTAAATCACTAAAACACTATGTCGACTTAAAAAACTTTTTAGATATTTTTTTCTAGTGAAAGTTGTTTTGAAATTCGATGATTAAGGCTGGTTCTGTTCGTGTGATCGATGCGACCTACAAAGCGGCTCCTACAATGTCGAGAGAGGATTACATGAAGAACTACTATGGACAGTTTGAGAAGTCCACTCAGGGATGGGTCAGTGTGGGGTGACTTGACCCATGGCGAATACACGGGATTTATTTGTGTTTTATCATTCACTAACGAAAATCTGAGCAAGAAAGAAGAATTTTCGAAAAAAAATTACGAGAGATTGATAATGTTCTTTTATGATATTCCGAGATCCGGTGATTTCACTGCTTACAATTAGTTGATCTTGAAATTGTAAACTGTAACGAAAATCTTCTCACAGTCATCAATCATAACACGATTGACCTTCAATTCACGAATTATATGATTATTTACTGATTGTAACAAGATCTGTTTAGATCGTCGAAGACTACGTGAAGGAACACATTCCCGGTGCCGTGCATTTCCACGCTGAGATTGCCACCTTCCCCGGAGAGTATGTCTATTGATTATTGATTGACCTCCTTGAATCAATCGATTTGCAGATTCGAAAAGGCCTCCCTCTACCCGAAGGAACTCTTTCAAAATTACGATAGACTCCTTGGATTGAATACGGTTAGAACAACTATCGATCGATTACCGTAATCTTACAATTCGTTGCAGGATGACGCCGTGATTGTGTACGGTCGTGGATCGAACGCCGGTATGCTGTGGGCGTCTCGCGTCTGGTGGTTGCTCAAGGTAATTACGGTAATTCGTAATAATCAATAATAGTCTTCTGTGAATTATATTTATTTATGCGATAAACAAAGAGGCGTTTTTTTTTTCCTTTGCGATAAACAAAGAGGCGAAAAAATCAATGGATAAAATTATGGAATGAGCAAGTGGGCTCATTTTGAAAGCCAAAACGATCGTTCAACATAGAAAACCTTTCCAAATCAATACTTTCTCTCAATTACCTGGCTCTCAATGAAAAATGGTTTACACAAGAATAACTTAATATATAATATATACACGTATTTATAATAAATATTAATAGTAAAGAATACTAAAGGAAAAATAATCACAGTAAATCGATAAAACGAAACCTACCGTAATCTGATTATATTTCAAACTAATCTTCGCAGGTGTACGGTATGAAAAATGTGCGCGTGCTCGAAGGTGGTTTAGAGAAGTGGAAAGACGAAGGAGGAGAGGTCACATCTACCGTATCGAAGCCTCAGGTTGCGTGAATTGATCTTTGATCTTTAGTATCTGACCTTTGTTCAGCCCGGCAACTTCGTGGCAAGCGGTCCTTCCGACGATCTCAAGATCACCTTTGACCAGCTCTTCCCGGGACAACCGCAAAAGTTGACGTCGTCTGTTAGTTGATCTTTGATGACAGCTAGCGTATTATACTCCTATCCTATAAGGTGACACTTCTCGATGCTCGTCCAACAGCTCAATTCAAAGGCATCGAACCACTCGCATTCCCGAAAAATGGTTAGTGTAAATATAGTATACTTGGGTACTGTACCAAAGCATGCATCGTTGATAATCAATTAGCATTATCAGCCAATCATTCATGTCGTGAGACAACATTGATTGATATTGATAGGCTAATTTATTTATCTCATTTTGTGAGTATTGCGAGAAAACATACAATAGAACTAACTAAAAAAGGTAAAGGTAAAGGTTATCCCGCTATTCAAGGCACATGAAGTCCTACGGGAGATCACTGCTATGCCAGTGACAATTCAACCTTCACCCTTAGCTTTACCTTTCCTTAACTAATACACAAGTTAATTTCTTCTACAGTACGCATAATCGTTTCAGGAGCACCGGGAGCCCATGTCGCCGGATCGATCAATATCCCTATATCAACACTAATCTCACCATCGTCGGAGATGAAGACAAGCGAAGAGATTAAGTAAAATGAACTTTTGAAATTCCCGCCTCGGTTGATTACTGTAGTTATCGATTAATTAAACACTGTAGTTATCGATTAATTAATTACTGTAGTTATCGATTGATTACTATAGTTATCAATTGATTACTCTATTTATCGATTGATTCAGTCAGATATTATTGGCCGCCGGCGTCCCACCCGCGTCGCCTCTCGTGACCATGTGCAATAGCGGCACTCAGGCTTCCATGCTGGCTCTGGCTCTTGCGAAGGCAGGCCGACCGTTCAAAGTGTACAATGTAAGTGACGGGTTACGGTAGCTTGGGTTATTGTACTGATCTTAGCTTGGGTCACTGTAATGATCTCAGCTTGGGTTACTGTAATGATCTTAGCTTGGGTTACTGTATCATGATCTTCGTGCAGGGAAGTCTTCGTGAAGTGGCTCTGCGTGCGCCTCAGCTCATCTCTGAGAGATGATACATCGATATTCGTATTCCAACTACCGTTTCTCCCACCGTATGCACTCCCAATATTTCCCTACCATATACCCTCCTCATAGCTCACTACCGTATACCCTCCCCATAATTCACTACCATATACACTCCTCATAACTCCCTACTATATACCCTCTCCTTAACTAATATACCACGGTCCCACTCATTGTACAACCTTAGTGTTATAGCTTCAAGCTGTTTTCTACATTGCTATATTCAGATATACGTAATTATGTGCAAACAAAGAACGTTTTAATATCTTCACTTTTCTCAAAACTCACGAAAACAATAACGGTGAGTAAAACAGTAAATCAACAATGAAGGGGCATCATGAAAATAGGGATAACAGTCAGCAATCGGGCGATAATCGGAACGAAATAATCAATAACAACCGTAGTTTTCCTAGTTTATCGCTTTCGCACGTATGTCCACTGGTAGACTGCGGCCTTCTTAGCCTGCAAATGCATTAGTTACTTTATATCCCTCTAATTCTTAAAATTATTATTATTATTATTTTGTTAGACTCGCCGTGTCGAGCACCACAGTGTGGAAAGACGCCAAACCCTGGCACACGCCGGCTTCCCACCCCGCAGTGTATGCCGTCTACAGGCAAAACCCCGCGCCCTATAGGGAATACGCCGTTTGAATATCGTACCACGCGACATACACCACGGGATTGAGACAGCGTACGTCGCGAGGCAAAAATGTCGGAGTAAATTTGCTCTGGCTATGTGTAGGCCAAAAACTGTAGGGTGTGAGCATCAATGATATTTTTTCGAAGCCAAAAGGAGCGGGAGAGACAGGAATTCACCTTCCCAAACCAAAAATATTATGTTATCTGCGTATACACCGCTTAATTCCTCCATAAATTCTATTTTTCGTTGCATACGATGGAACAAATAAATAAATAAATAAATAAATACCGTTCCGGCCTTGACTCGTTTCGGCTTGAGCTCGTCGCTCGTAGAGGCTGCCAGCTGCTTCTTCAACTAAAATATAGACAAATAATGTCTTAAATTTGAATAAGATCAGAAATAATATAATCTTCTGCATTCACTCCCTTTACACAAATATAATCTACCGAAACATACTTCATATGGTAAACTACAGTATACAAAGTTCAAACTACGAACAACAGTATGACTAGAGCCAATTGTCGGCGCTTGTTCCGCAAATGCCCACGCCCCGCCCCCTCCATCCTAGCACTCTGTACTCTCTCATATCTCAATGCTCTCTCGCCCTCTCTTACTATGCACTGCACATACTCTCATATCTCGTATACTCTCTCATATCTCAACGCTTTCTCGCACTCTCTCGCTCTTGATTAACTAATGGTGACCTAAGAACATGCTATAACTGCAATGGTTGTATGAATTAATTTATTAAGAGTAGTGCAAGGATGAGCTAATCGGTGATGAATAAAGAATCGGCTAATTGGTATGGAATAAAAAAATGAACTCATCGGTAATATGTGAAGAACAAAGTAATCGGTAATGAATGAAGGAATAGGCAAATCGGTAGTTAAAGGGACCGGGAAACGAAAAACAAGTTGATCTTATATAGAAGTGCTTTCAATGTTGCTTCCAAATTCATAATACACTTTAAATAATAATATTACCGTAAGGAAATATCAAAACAAATGTCATGTTGAATACCGTAGTTTGCTCCATGTTTGTTGGGGTATTTTACTAATTTACACCACGTGCAATTCACGGACGTGAACGCTACGGCTCCCTATTTATCAATGAAATTTTACTTTTATTATCTTTGTTTGGCTACCGACATGATCAATTAATAAGTGAACTGCATAACAATGTGCATAATACTGATAACGTTAGAAATAATAATCTTACCCAACTATCGAACAAAGAACAATAAAACATTAATCATTCTCATTATCATTTTGTCACTTTCGTTTTGCTGCGCGATCAAGATGTGCTAGACTTTATGCCTAATCTCGCTGCACAACGTGCACTTTCAACATTGATTTAGATAACTATTGTTATAATATAAATGAGTTAGAGTTATGATAATCAAGTAGAGCGCCCTCCACCGGTTCTCACTCGTGGTTCATATATATGTTTCGCCCAATAACACAGTATATCTAGAATATCATCGATTCATCAACAAGAATAGGGACAACAAATGGATTAAAATGTACAATCTTCAATCATTAACAAGAATGTGGTACAATGTGCATAAGAATCTTGTATCCTTTTTGAATAATGTCTTCGTCACTCGAAGTCCGCTTCATTCGTCGATAATCGGACCCTCTGTGGTGCTGAATCGATTGGGACGCGCAGTAGTAGAGCAACATGCAATGAATCTGCAATGATTTACGTGGAATTGTATTAAAATAAATACACATTATTACCAAATAGTGAACTACGATAAAAACAGCAATCAATATTACTTTTGAATCGAAAACTGCTTATCTAGATGTACAGGAATACAAAAGTGCAGTCTGTTAAAGCCACACCCCAAGTTAATTTGAATCTCTCCGCTCTGGCAATACTCTCTCACTTTCTTTGTCTAAGAGAGAGTATTGCCAATGCGGAGGGTAAAATTAGCTTGGGGTATTCCTTTAATAGCCTATATAGCAATAGAATCGATAGTTTGTCATGATCAACGATAATCGGGAAAGTAAAAGCCAAATCAATTAAATCAATAAGCACCTGTCAATAGAAGGGCATCCTTTCATCTTGCATCCTTTCATTCATATCCAGCATCCTTTCATTCATATCCTAGTCATCTTCATATCCACATTCTATCCACGTAGAGCTGAAAGATTCCAATATTTGTAAGAGGTTACAAATTACGTAATACAAAACAATCAACATTTATGTTTATTTTACCATACTTGCTTAGCTTATATGTATTCAGCAAGGTCAGTAACCCGTAAACTTTCTTAGTTTATATCTTACACTACACTATACTTACTTCTAAGACACTACACTATACTTACTTCTAAGTTATACCACCTTAATCTAACTGTCTAACTTCTTCACTACTTATCTTTAATAAGTCTAATTATATTTTCACTTTCGGGTTATCCTTACTAACTCTACAAAAACCTACTTACTTTCCATATTCTCAACTATTCAGAATGAATATATGACATAATATATAACAAATAATCATAAATATCACAAACCATGCTCACGAACGTAAGAGAAGAGCTGTTGCTTGAGGGAAGGGTTGCGGGCTTATCCGATAACGAGGGCTCCGAAGAGGTTTCCGATACCAGCTCCGGATCCAGTTACTCCTACGGTGGCAGTTCCTGCTCCGACGTACTTGGCGGCAGAGTCGATATCACGACGAGCGACTGCGGTATGCATGACACGGGCAGCGACGGCGGTCTCGGCGTGGAGAGCCAAGGGGACTCCGGGCGAGGAGAGTGCGGGTGAGGGGAACGGCGAGACGCTGGCAGTACATGTCGGCGGGGGCTACCTCAAAGTTGGAAAATTAAAAGAGTAACAGGGGATTAGCGATATAGGTCTCAAAAATAGAGCTAAATTATAATGAGATTGACCAAGGGGAGATTGACTTGCTGAAAACAGGGATTGGCAAGCAAGGTTGCCGCAAACATGCACTAATTTATAACTTGTGAGTAAATTGTTTCGTTGTTGTTCAAATGTTCATCCGTTTCGAAGCAACAACTTGCAAAGTTGTTGCTACTTGCGGCAAACTTGCGCGACAATCCCAATGAATGACAAAATAACGTACAGTTTCACATTCTGACAGTTCAAAACACAATGACAAGGATTCTGTTTAAGCCATACAAACTGTACGCACAAAATATTAGAGGTAATAAGAAAAAAACAACGAAAGAGAAGCGGGAATGTGAAAAATGAAAGTGAAAACATTTGTTGTGTGCCTGTGGTGCACAAGTTCGACTTTTCGCATTCATAGAAACTTTCATGGAGCAGATTACGGTATATATTATTTTAAAACCCCTTATATTCAGAGATATAATTTTTTTTGTCAGATTTTGTTTTGCTATACATCATATTTATAGCACAATGGACTCATACAGAAAAAATAAAATTTTTATAAAATAGTAATTTTTTGGGTGCATTTTCCCTTTAATGAAAGGAATAGGCTAATCCGTAATGTAATTAATGAAGGAAAAATCCGCAATAAATTTGCTTATTTTTTTAGTCATTTACCGATTTGCCTATTCTTTTTAGTCGTTTACTGATTTGTCTATTCTATTCATTAACTACTGATTAGCCTATTCCTTCATTCATTGCCGATTACTTTGTTCTTCACTTCCTAACAATGAGTTCATTTTTTATTCCATACCAATTAGCCGATTCTTTATTCATCAGCGATTAGCTCATCCTTGCACTACTCTTAATAAATTAATTCATACAACCATTGCAGTTATAGCATGTTCAAGTTAGACCACAGACAGTCAGAATCGGATCAGACACGCAGAGGATATAAGAGAAGAGAGAGCGAGAGTGAGCGAGAGAGTGTGTCCCAGCTAGAGAGTGCGCATGCCAGGATTGTAGTTTGTACGCCCCCCTATAAATAGCGCTCGGCCTCCTCATTCTTCGCCTCTGATTCATCAGTTGCGCCTCTCTCCTTCGAGAGAATTTTTGCTTGGGGAAGGGACTTCGCGATGGAGTCCCTTCCCTGCCCCGGACTTCTCCATCTCCTTGGAGAAGTCGCCGAGCAGGAGCCGGCTGGGGCGACCCCCCCCCCTCCCAGGGCCTCTCCCTGGAAAGGGGGGCTTAAAGGGGGCGTGGCAAGTGTGGGCATTTGCGGAACAAGCGCCCAATTGTCTATTGTACCCTGTGGACAATGAGGCAGTATCCCTCTAGTTACTGTAAGACTACCGTATAACTAGCGATACTGTAAGCCTACAGGGTGCGTGATAATTACTTGCACTCAATTTCATCAGATTGCACAATCACAACCAATCGATATTTCGCTACACAGTCACATGTTCATGATGGCTGATCTTTCGTATAAAAGTGTTCGAGGTTTCAATCCGATTAGTCTAGTTTGTCAATTATGGTGGAGGCAAACCCGATGAGATGCATGATCCTGAAACACAATCGCGAAGGAATTCAACCTTCCGACATCTTCGTTCGACTCAATGTTTACAAGAGAATCGCCTACCACGCCATCCAACGCTACCACTAACTATGCACGGAAGGTGACCGTCCTGTGCGAGGAAGACCGGTGTCCGCAACTTCACACCAGAACCGTGAGAGTGTTCGCAAGACGATCTACCGTAACCCTAGCTGTGCATGGGTGGAATGGTTTGAAAGCTCGGTATCTCTGAATTCTTTATTCGTAAGATCGTTAAATCTGGAGTGATGCAGCACCTATATATGTACTGTATACTGCTTTGTTTGGCCGATCCTCAGATCAATCTACGCAGAATGCGATGCCACCTCCTTCTAGGCCGAAGTCGCATTTACGAACATCCCACCGATTCCTTTACAGATGAAAAGTTTTTAACCTCGATTGTGAGATCAATTCTCTAAACAACACAATCATCGCCCACGATGCCAAGGAATATAACAAACAGGGTGGCATCACTGGTCATCATCGCATCCTGCTTATGTGATGGTGTGAACGGGCCTCTGCTCCACCTGTCGGATTTCTCTCGTCTTTATGACCCCATGCGTGAAGGTGAACAAGAACTACTAAATCACTCACGCCCTGAAAGCCACACTCCTCCACTGGACCAAGTCTCACTTCGGTTGGAGCGTTTGGACGCAGCAGCGGGCGGCGGAAACAGCGGAAGTCACGGCCAAGTGGATTGGTGAGAACGCTCCCGAATACATCACTCCCAACGAATAATCCCATCTCACCTGACTTGAATCCCCTGAACCTCAGTGCTGGAGAGCAAGACCTCTACTACCAAGAGCTAGACTCTGTGCAGCCTGAAGTCGGCTCTCCTCCGAACAAGAGACAAATTCAACGACGACTACCTCCGTAAATTGCGCATAGCCATCGAGAAGTTCATCCGGGCTTGCATTAGCGCGACAAGGGAGCACATCGAAATCCATTGACATATGCTTGTTACTAATGAATTGAATAAATAATGGTATGAAGCTGGTTGCTCAACTCGCATTCTAAGGGGAGATATAGATAAAAGTTCGAGTGCAAGTAATTATCACGCACCCTGTAGTTACTGTAAGACTACCGTACCCCTAGTTACTGTAAGATTACCGTATAACTAGCGATACTGTAAGACTACCGTACCTCTAGTTTATCGACCACCACTTGCAGCTCCTGCTCTCGATGCATACGCTTGCGTAGCTCCTTGTACTGCGCACGACGCACCGCATCCGCTGCCTGGATTATTGATTGATTAAATTAATTTAATTTAAATTTTTAATTAAATTGATTAAATTAATAGTATTAATAGATGTACACGAATAAGTATGCATGCACTTTAAATTTTTTTTTTTTAAAAAATAACTAAGTTAGATTACATATATTCCATTGATTAACCAAATCACTATATTATCGCAAGAGACGCAAAGAGACTACCTCAAGGCCTCCATATTAAAGGAAGAGAAACCTTTGTCAAATACCGTAATCTAATCAACAGCCAGAATTTTTTTCGAAATTTTTTTTGAATTATAAACTTTTCAAAGATTTTGCTATATTTAAATAATAAAGTCCGACAATTAGCAGACTAGTATTGGTGTGTTACTTTGTTACAATGGTGAAACATAGAAGTGGCTTCCATTGTCAGTGTATCGGCACGATTGTCATCAATTCTACTCGACAAACTTTATTCATCATCTACCATATTCCACCAACTGCCGTACCGTAACTTCAGCCTTTGATTGTGCTTCCACGACTACGGACAGTGGTCCACAATCAAAGGTTGACCGCATCAACCCTGATGGCCATCTACCGTACCCCCAATATCTCGATACCGTACTCCACATCCATCAACTACCGTACCTTGACATCAGCCTTTGATTGAGCTCCTTTCACAACAGCCTTCTCCAACTGATCAGCCTTTGGTCGATTGAATCTCCTTCCCAGGAGGGCCTCATCTGTGTCCAGATACGAACACGGATCGAATGAACGGGCTGAAATTATTGATTGATTGAATTATTGATTTTTAAATAAATTATTACGAAGCGATAATAATAATAATGAAATATGGTGGGTTGATTTAGAAAAAATCGTTATATTCCTCATAAATTGTAATCTTTCACATTACAATGAGCCATACATAGTATGTCGATTCTCACACTATGAGGGCATGGAAATGCATGGATATATTCAATTTTTCACCCATGCTCCCAGTATACAGCAGCCACTAGATAGACCATCAACAATGCATAACAAAATCAATAATGCTAGTTCCATAAAAAATAATCGATATAATCGATCCACCGTACCTTGTTCATCATCATCCACGAATACGGTATGCTTACTCTGGCCGGCCACGCCCGCATCGGCCAAGTGCAGCGATGCCTTCATCTCGTCCACCTTCTGCAATAGAATAATCGATGAGCTTATTTTATTATTTATTATTATTATTGTTATATTATTAAAACATTATTTTAATCAAGATTTGCTAAGCTGTGCTGTCACTGAATCTAGAGTGTCATAGAAGGGACCCATTCTTTCTATAGTAATTCTTCCTTCATCTCCTTATGATCAGATATGATCTTATTCTTATAATTTAAACTGTGTGCGTGAAAAAAAACCTATATTTGCACACAATAAACAATTCATTTATTATAATATTATTTAATTATTGCAAGGCATAATATTGTTCTAATCGTGATTCACAGTATTTTCAGAACAATAAATATTGCACCCCCCCCCCGTACATTAGAAAGACAATTTGAAACTCCCCGCTCTGGCCACACTCTTTCGCTCTCTTTGTCTGCGAGAGAGTATTAGCAATGCTGAGAGTAAAACTAAACTGAGGTATTCATTTAAGAAGTTGTGTGATAAATACTGAACAAATAGATTCTGAATCACTAGATGGTTAACAGATTGAGTGAAACATGCAAATGACTGTTTCGTATTTTTAACTATAATGAATTCAAAAAACTCCATATGTACACGACACAACTTAATCTTATTCCGATCTCAAGTCAAAGCAGATTATGCTCTGTTAAAACTAGAAAAAACTCCTCGTTTCACACGCCCTCTCACCCCTGCCTGCGAGAGTACTGCCAATGAGAGTAATGTTTGCTTGGGGTATTCCTTTAAGAAGTTCTATGGGGGTATCTATCAGTAAACAAATAGACGGTGAACCACTAGATGATTAACAGATTGAGTGAAACATGCAAATTACTGTTTCGTATTTGTAATCATTACATATTAAGTTAATAATCACTGGTATGTACAAATATATGTTATGAATGCACAGTAATACTACAACTTGGAAAGGCTAACAATAACATGTTCAACTAACAATAAGGCATCCAGAATACTTCACATCTATACGACAAAACTTAATCTCATTCCGATTTCTACCAGGAACAGCTTACGCTCCGTTAAAAGTCGCAAAACCCTCCTCGTTTTACATACATTCTCGCCACGTTTTCTTCTCTTTTCGAGACTATTGAAGAGCGCATAACCTCCATTAGCATTATATGAGCATTGCATGGGACCTCAGCGCGTCCAGACTAATCAGACAGTGATTAGTCTGGACGCGCTGAGGTCCCATGCAATGCTCATATAATGCTATTAGTGGCAACCACTCGCTCCCGTCATCTAACAGTTTAGTTGATACTATTAAATTGCGAAAGAGGTAAACAAGAGGACTCTCTCAATTCCGCGCGCTCTCTCGCACTCTCGAGAGAGCGCGGCGAAATGAGAGAGTGCCGAGAGAGCGCGCGGAATAGAGAGACGCAGACAACTCCTCGTGATTTTGCAGCTCACTATATCGAGGCAATATTGAGATGGCAATGCACGTATGGGCTCATAATACATCATTGGAATCCTCTCGTCACGCCGGTTCGAACTGTCATACTCGCTATGCCCACATCCGTGTCCATCAAAATTTCCGCTAATCAACCTTTTGAAAACTTTTCAAAACTAATGATGTAGACAGCCATCATCGCCATCGAATTCTGACCCAGGAGTCCAATTTTCATACCTCTAGCTCAACCATGGACCAAGAACGACTTGAAAACGTGATGTTACCGTAATCCCGCCCAGGCGTTGCGGGACCACTGGAGCCAAAATGACTATGCACATCTTCATCAGCGAGGTCGATAACCCCTATACACAAGTTTTGAGGGTATCAAAATTTTTGGCCTGTGCCAACCTTCTCCCAGATTTGCCCGACTCTTACACAAACGGCCTCATAGGTCGAATAGCAAGGTTATCGGTTTTCAAAATCCGGTCAGGTTTTTCGATTTCTGTAAATTTTGGTTCAAAATCCGGTCAGGCTTGGTATTTTGTAACATCCTTTCCACCTATGATGCACTGCCACAATCATAGGTCGAATAGCTAGGTTATCGGTTTTCAAAATGCGGTCAGGTTTTACGATTTTTTGGGAAATTTTGGCCCAAAATGCGGTCAGGCTTGGTGCTTTGTAACATACTTTTCGATCTATGGCCACAATATTGGCCCACGTTTCACGCGGTTGAATATACTAATCAATCCCATTAAACAAACCTAATCTGTTTATTTTATTTGTATTACACCACAAGGGCATAGGTCGAATAGCTAGGTTATCGGTTTTAAAAATGCGGTCAGGTTTTTCGATTTTTAGCAAATTTGGCTCAAAATGCGGTCAGGTTTTTCGATTTTTGTATAATTTTTGCTCAAAATGCGGTCAGGTTTTCGATTTTTGGAAAATTTCGGCTCAAAATGCGGTCAGGCTTTGTACTTAGTAACATACTTTTCGACCTATGCACAAGGGACCCCTTGTCAAGGTTGCTTCATCAAGTACAAAATGTTTCACAGAGTTTCGAGAGCGCTCATGGTGTAACAGAGAAAAAGGTAGAGCGAAAAAGAGAGAGAGCACACAAAAGTGAGAGACGCAGACGACGAGAGCCACACCACGGTGCAGTCATATCGTATTTTTTTTGGCATTTTGCCAAAATTGCAATGCGCGCTCTCACTGTGGTAAAGAAACGCTGTGTGTTTGAGCGCAAGTAAATTTATAAGTCGAAAAGTATGTTACAAAGTAGCAAGCCTGACCAGATTTTGAACCAAAATTTCACAAAAACCGAATTTTGAGCCAAATTGGCCAAAAATCGAAAAACCAGACCGGTTTTTGAAAACCGATAACATAGATATTAGACCAATGAGTAAATTACATGAAATAATAAAACATCACGGAAATCCATCCATCACTTGTCTGCCCTGTACATATCACCCCTTCTCATTATATTTGATGGAATAAATAAACAAATAAACAAACCAACCTTCTTCTCCCGTTGTAGATGATACTTGACGTATTCGAGATCCTTGATACTCCCCAGTTTCTTCTGAAGTTCGGTCTCATCGTCGTCTTTGACCTTCTCGAAGTGACGACCATCCTGAAAGACCAGTATTATTATTATTATTATAATTATTAAAATAATAATCTATTGATACTGTAATACTAATCGTCGCAGTCGCATTGAGCAAGAATACTAATCGAAGTCAAAAATTAACAGTGATACATGGAAGTGACTGCCCCATATCTCAGAGTTTTGCTTATTTAGCCAGCCCGTGTAACTGAGCTCCTCTAGTGAGAGACACCCGTTATCCTCGACAAGGATAATGGGCACACCTATGGTTTAGCTATTTTTGGTGTCTAAACAGTGGAACGAATGTGGCCAACAATAAAACGAATCAAACGATGTGGAGACTGTGGAGCACCAGTAACTTTTCAACAAAATTGGAACCACAGGGCTTTCCATTTTTGACTGGCCTCTCGATAGTGTTGATCAGGTAAATACCAATCACTAATAATGATAATACTTAAAGTTCTTAATCGAACACAATATAAGACAGGTTTTTGATTAACGTAAGGTAACGATTTTGTTATACTTTTCTATACTCCATAACATGACCTATAAATAAAAAATAAATAACTAAACCCGACCTCAATTCTCGAGTTGACCATATGATAATGGTATTCGTCGGGGTTCTTATCCATCGCATGCTTCTTCAACTTCTTTATCGTCGCTGCCTGACAATTATTATTATTATTATTATTATTATTATTATTATTATTAAATAATGTAAAGATCTTGCAACGATAAGCATATGTCTAGTGTTTCTTCAAAGACGATACCATCTATCACACAACAAAATGTTATGTTCAAAAGCTGCAAAATGAAAACAATTCGAAGAAAACTCTCCTCATTTTACACACTCTCTCGCATATTTTTTTTTCTTTTCGCGACTTTTGACCTTATTGCAGATAGATAAAGAACGAATAAATAAACAAATTCTAATGACATTCAATAGGTCGAATAGCTATATTACAGAATTTCAAAACGCGGAAAGATTTTCAAAAATAATCCCAAATTGTGATCACGTTTCCTAGTTTGTAACGTACTTTTCGAACTATACATTCAAGATGTTTGCGAAGTGATTTCACAAAGACGATTGTGGTTCAGATGCCAACCAGTACTTATTCTTACTCGTAAAAACGATGAATATTGATTCCCAACTTACTTTCTCATTGAAATCAGCCGCTCGTTTTTTGTAGTCCTTCTTCTTCTCGAGAAAACCGAGATGAGCACGAGCAGCGGGCTGAAAACGAATACAAAAGTATATATATATATATATATATATATATATATATATATATATATTTAAATTATAAAGTTAATTTTTACATTATTATTCTTATTTCTACCAATGTCAACCTTCATCCAGTGTGAAATATGAATAAATTTATTTGGTCATTTTACTATTATTACTGATACGTGGCCCATCACTATTTTGCTTAATTCGAGTCTGGAAAAAACAGGTTCACGCTAAACATCTAAGTTTATGTTCAATCAACGAAACGAAGTTACTTTAACAAAACTATCACTGAATGTTCAACATATTCCAGCCAGATTTGTTTAGCTATGAATAATTCAAACTGTTCGTCCACAGTTAAAAGAGGTAAATTATGATTTTGCAGGAAAGAGTGCGTCTGACAGGCCCCAGAAGGAAAGACGATGAAAGAATATAAAATAATATAAGGAAAAACAAAGAAAGAACGTGCCTGCGCTCGTTCTCGATGAATCCGTTGACTCTGCTTGATCGCCTTCTTTAGAGACGACATTCTGTAATCGATTAATGATACAAACAGATAAATATAAGCAGTAAATCAAGAAAATAAATGAAGCACAAGTTCGAGCTAGAGACCTACCATAAACACGTCTTCACACCTCAAACGCGCATATGAATCTTTGCGCACTCAGTTATCATGTTAACCGCCAACTAACTTTTTTCCAATTTTACTATATTCCACGGAATTTTTATACAATCACTTTCTTGAACGAAAACTATTTAGATCCTTACGTAGACACTCCGTGAAAGCCCGAATAATAAAATAAACGTGTTTTGCTTTCAATAAAAGTATTTGATTACAGTAGCTTCCGGTACTTGGTCAGTAAAATTTAAATAGGAACGTAAAAATATTTTCATTCCTTGCCTCTCGCCTCTTCAAGACCAGTCGCTCTCACAATGTCCCCATCGCCACCGAATTCCGTACGTGCCTTTATCTACAGTAATCCCCATCTACCGAACCATTCAGACTACCGTATGTCAGGCTGATGGTGCGGTGGTTGGTGTGGTCGAGGTGGGAAAGAAGCGACTTTTTGGAAACATCGGCTGGCATCGAAAAAAGGTGGTGTTGCAGTCATCAGGATGCCTGCTCATCTATAAGGAGGCGAACAAAGAGATCGGGTGAGGGCCCTAGACTTGTTTGACTTACAATTGAAGGGACACCCCGAACAGCACCGAACAGTGCATATTTTTATACATACATAGTACATACATGCAAAATGCAATTTTACTACCAGCTCTGGCCACACTCTCTCGTAGCCAAAGAAACCAAGAGAGCATTGTCAGAGCGGACTGTTTCAAATTAACTTGGGAAGTGCTTTTAAACCTTGCAGTCATAGAATGTGCATTGATCCTCAATTAAAAATTATGTAAATAGATTGATTGATGGCTTCATTTTCATAATAAACCATCATTCTCTGTCCATTTTATCCGAAGCATTCCCAAGTCTGACATTGTGGACTTATAATCAATATGTACAGTATTGCTCAGTGGTAGATCAACGACCATAAATCAATAAGTACGATACTAGAGAGCCCATCCTTGGTCAAATCGTCTACTTGGACGACCTCCAATCACTCTCGGTAAATCTCTCAGGAAAGCAACTTGAAGTGAGCATGGTCCCGAAGCGAAAGAGTGAGGTATACTGTATTGATAATCAATCGATTGTTGAGATTATTCCAGATTCGTCTGCGAATTAGCGGAGATCTGGTACAGTTGTGGGCAGCGAAAATGTTCATGTGAGCGACAATCAATCAATAATATCTTTTCACCGATCAATAATATCTTTTGTATAATCAATCGATATCAGGCACACGACTAGCATCGCGTGACATCTACGAAGCTATTTGGAAGATCACTTGATTATTGATCACTTGTATCAATCGATAAAATCTATTTGATTTCCTCAAATCTTTAATTACAATCATGAAGTGGATTCTGTACGAGTATTGATCGATTGATTTTTATTGGAGTAATTCTAATACAACAATATATTTATGTATCTTAAAAACTGGGATAGTTTCATCCTTTATCCATGCATCTTTCAAGTTTTTGACAGTCTTCCAAAATATTATTTAAAAGGGAATTTTTACATAAACGCAGAGCTTCTGCAACATTGAAAAGTTTTCAAAATATGAAATAGATACTACCATATTTTTGTTAGTTTAATCAATTGATTCGAGCAAGAAAAGCTACAGTAGTTGTAGTTCAGGCAGGAATAAAACGCGGTTTATTCTCTTTATGGGATTAAAGCTATTTTGACAACGAACCGGAGGGTTCTTTTGTCTCTCCCTCTCCCTCTTCCTCTACCTCTCCCTTTACCTCTCCCTCTCCCCCCCCCCCCTTTACCTCTCCCTCCCCCTCTCCCTCTCTCCCTCTCCCAGACAGTCGTCTGAGGTCTAAGCCTAATCCTGATAATGGGCTTAGCGCAACGCACTGTATTTTGCGGAGAGACAAAAGTTTAGTCATACCCAAACGAGGGTGTGGGAAGATGGGAGAGGGAAACGGAGGGAGAGGGAGGGAGAAGGAGAAGGAGAGGGAGAGAGAGAGAGGGAGAGAGAGAGGGAGAGAGAGAGGGAGAGGGAGAGGGAGAGAGGAGAAGGAGAGGGAGAGAGGAGAAGGAGAGGGAGAGGGAGGGACGGAAACTGAAGGGGAGGGAGGGATGGAAACTGAGGGAGATGGAGGGAAGGGAGCCGAGGGAGAAGGAGAGAGAGAATGAGAGAAAGAGAGAAGGAGAGGTAGAAAATTCCTTCCAATATGGTCAACTTCGGGTATCTCCTGAAACTCTTTGTTTAACATAGTTCTCTTTTCTTTTTTAAAAAAACTTTTGCACAAATTTATATAATTCCAGTTGTTGTATGTACCGTATCTTATTTATTTAAAAAATGTAAACAAATTTACCCGCTAGTTTGGTGCCGTATGCCTTAACTACCAAACTACCGTATTCCACATGATGAACAATAATACTCTTACTACACTATTTTTTATTTATTAATTTTATATTAAAATTCTTCTCTAGACACTAACAATAATGATTTCTTCTGTGGCAAATATGAAGAAGGTGAAACTTATTAAAAATTGGTGTTATTTAAACACAAATCTGACAATGGTGTAAAAAGGGAATAAAAGTCGGCGTCTTAGTCTATTATACAGTGGTGTACTTTCCTACATTCGTGTCATACGTGGGCGGCCATTGCCGCCGGAAATTAAAACCGGGTTGTCGGAGGAAGAAATGGAGCATTTAAATATAATAATTTTTGGATTTTTCATTTTTTTCAGTGACTTTTGGGAAAATCGGGTAGGTCTTACCGCTAGCGGCAATGCTGAACCACGTATGATTCGTGTCCTCGCATGACCTCCGGGTGTTTTGCTCAACGAATTTAGAGTTGTAAAGTATATTCATCGCACAGATCGCTTTGTTGATTGGTGCGCTATTTTCCAGAATTTTTCCAGCAGAATTTTTCCATTTTTTGCTTACCTTACCATAGATTTGTAAAATATCTGAATTTCAATAATTGTTTCAAAAACCAAGAGCATAGTTAAATTTTCTGATATCATAACCTTATCTTTGTAATTATCCTTGTTAGTATGCTTTCCCCTCTCGGATTATTTCATATATTCTCATAATATAATAATAAAATTAAGATTAAATATGCCTGAAAATAGGCCAAATTAGATTAAATTTAGCTATAATTCGCTGATAATTCGGAACTTGACCAGTGAAACTCTAGAAGTACTTTGGCTTCAAAAGATATTTTGCTCATCCCCACATACTCTAGTATTTCAAAACTTAAAGTCTACTTGCACTTTTGCTATAAGTAGAATTGTAAGTCTACTTAAAGCGAAAAGTGACGTCACTCACTTAAAGTTTACTTGGAGTAAACTTCAAGTCAATGACGTATTTTAAGTATACTTTAAGTTTTGAATTACCAGAGTACCTAGCACAGTTCTAGATTATTTGAAGCTCTCCGCGTTGTAGAGATATCCATGAAGCTGATATACCGTTTGTCGGTCATATGAGCGTTGGTTGAGAAATTTGCCAAAAATCCTGCCCACTACGGTACACGTTTTCGAGAAAAGTTTGTCAACCTTCATGGGTTCGGCATCAGCTTGAAGATACAGTTACCGATTGCGTCAGGTTGCTTATTGGTTGGCTATACATATAGTTTTATCATATTTTTTTTCGTAAAATTTTTAATGTTCTACTTAAAAGTTCTAAAAGATTCTTGCATCTCTTTCGTTTATTTCTCCTTTCAAAAGCTTCGAATGATTTTCTTAGACTACCTGATGAAATGAGCCCTCGATCATCATATTCGTACTATTCCCAGTGTCCATCCTAAGGAACACCCTTGGGGCTATCATCGTCTCCACTCATTTGAGAGAGAGAGAAGCCTACTGATCTTGTGCACACACACGCACAACTCCGTTCCCAGTCTCTCTCTCTCTCTCTCTCTCTCTCTCTCTCTCTCTCTCTCTCGCTCTCCCTCTCTCTCTCTAGCTCTCACTCTCTCTCTCTCTCTCTCTCTCTCTCTCTCCCTCCCTCTCTCTCTCTCTCTCTCTCTCTCTCGCTCTCTCTCTCCCCTCTCTCTCTTTCTCCCTCCCTCTCCCCCTCCCCTATCAGAATCACTTTCCGAAACTCATCATCTCCAAACAAGGAGCAAAACCTTTCTTTATTTTCTTCTTTTCTTTCGCCTCTCTCTTTTTCCCATGCTCTCTCGCTTCTCTCTAACCTCACCTTATCCCCTCATCTCTTTCTTCTCTCTCTGTCTGCAATCTATCTCAATCCGTGCTCTCTCGCCTCTCTCTAACCTCTCCTTATCCCCTTATCTCTTTGTCCTCTCTCTGCCTGCGATCTCTCCCAATCCGTGCTCTCTCGTCACTCTCTTTCTCTGCGCTCTCTCATGTTCATTTGATCTCTCGTTCTGTTCGTAAAGTGGATCAGTTTCGGCACCATCAGGGTTGTTCGTTTGATTCTTAAAATTCTGTCCGACGTTGTTTATTTGTTTATTTTGTGTCATTGGATCGTTCCAGTGTGGGGCCGTAGCCATAAACGCTGGCAAGCCGTCCGACGTCAAAACCGTGGACGGAGGATTTTTTGATTCTGATTTTTTATTTTGATTTTTTTGGAATATTTATTCATTAACCCCTCCTCCTACGCAGGCAACATCGACATTACCTTCGCCGGCAAACGGTTTAACAGCGTTCATGGTTACGATCCCTGTTCGTTCCTCAACTTCCTTGAACAGAATCGACTATTGTCGCTGTAGTGTTGTATTCGGGTGAAGACATTGGGTATTTTAACCCTTTCATTGATTGCGACTGAACTCTTGCTGCCCCAACTTAAAATAGTCTCACTAATACACGCATATCATAAAACTGTTAATAGTTTCCCTTGTTACATATCAAACTTGCAGAAGAAGAGGAAAGACCAGACTGGAATGGCCCAATGATATGATAGAATAGGTTCGAGCCTTGTTTGCCATGTGCTTTTTACAAAATTCGTTGAACGAAAACTCTCCGTTGCATAAAATCCTTTCATGGACGTTGTGAACTTTTGATCAAACACTTTTTTCTCTTCAAAAGAGTAATCCAGTTAGAATTTTAAAAAAATCACGTAAATATCAATATTTTTGGATATGAAAATTGGCTTTTTTTGCAATGATAGATATTAGATAGAGTATTCAAGAAAACGAAAAGAGGCGAGAGAGTATGTAAAACGAAGAGAGTTTGCTTTTCTTTTCTTTTCGCGACTGTTGAAGAGAACACCTCGTTTGCCCCAATTAACGTCGCACAACCTGATAGGGTTATTTAATCTTCGTGTGTGGTCCTCGACACGTTTCACATCTTCTATGTACATATCTCTGCTACCTCGGAGCTCTGGCCATACTCTCTCTCAGATAAAGAACGCGAGAGAGTGTTGCCAGAGCGAAGAGTTTCAAATTAGTTGGGCCTTTAATACTACAAATGATCTAAAAAATCAGTTTAATAATAGAGTATGTGTGTTTACTAACGCTTATTTTTATTAATATAATAATAATAATAATAATAATAATAATAATAATAATAATAATAATAATAATAATAATAATAATAATAATAATAATAATAATAATAATAATAATAATAATAATAATATATTAAGAGAGATGGCCGTTAAGACTCGACCACCCCCCAGACTATTAGAAAAATTAATTTAATGTAAGTGCGAAAATGTTTAAAAATCATAATTTCTCAAATTGTTGAGATAGAGTCTAAATATCATTTGCGATGCATCTAGGGTGCACAGACCTTGCTAATTCAATATTAACATCGAATGTACGTTGATTCCTAAACCACTTTTTTACCCAAAATTTTGGTTTTTTCGGACAAATCATCGCTGTTGTAGTTTGCTCCCAAAATTTCAGACTAGGTATTGCAGCCTAAGCAATTCTGCATTGATTTAACTTAAAACTGGGTTCTTCCTGTTCGACAATTTTGTCGAATTTTTCGCTCGAAGTTCCGTCATCGATAGTTTTCCCGAACAAATATATTTTCCAAACGTATTTTCCAAACGATTGGTGCGGAATTGTGGTGTACTCAAAGTTTAGAGGTGAGACGAGTAAAATGACACAAGAAGCCCATCACTTGGATCAATTTGAAAATTTCGATTTTCACGGTCATGGTCCGAAAATTTCAAAATTTTTCAAGTTTGAAATGTTTTCATGTATGTGGCTTGTTGTGAAGTACCAATGACGTGAATAATTTACAGCCGGTGCTCAATGGCTGATCTCTCTTTTCAACAAATTTTTCGAAAATTTTCATTCCGTTTGAGTGCAAAAAATCAGAATTGCGTTTGAATCAGTTACCAAATTGTTTTCTGTAACATTCTGTCATAGTACTTTGCAATGTACTAAAACAATATGAAAATCGTATATTTTCGAAAATTCAGAAAATTAAATTTGAGTGCCTACTTTCACGGCAAATTTCAGAAATATTGCAGTTTGTCGACTCGAATGCTGCGACAATGAGCAAATGAGAATGACAATGTGAAGTTTCATGACGAGTAAACATAGTAGAACTGAAATCCCGTCATTCGGCTCACTTTTGAAAAATCGATTTCCATGACCCCGGGGTCATGGCATAAAAAAAAGTTGGAAGTTGGAAACTGATTCAAACACAATTCTGATTTTTTGCACTCAAACAGAATGAAAAAATCAGCCATTGAGCATTGTCTGATTATTATTCACATCATTAGTACTTCACAACAAGCCACATAGATGCAAACATTTCAAACTTGAGAAATTTTAAAATTTTCGGACCATGCCCCCGGGTCATGAAAATCGAAATTTTCAAATTGATCCAAGTGATGGGCTTCTTGTGTCATTTTACTCGTCTCACCTCTAAACTTTGAGTACACCACAATTCCGCACCAATCGTTTGGAAAATACGTTTGGAAAATATATTTGTTCGGGAAAACTATCGATGACGGAACTTCGAGCGAAAAATTCGACAAAATTGTCGAACAGGAAGAACCCAGTTTTAAGTTAAATCAATGCAGAATTGCTTAGGCTGCAATACCTAGTCTGAAATTTTGGGAGCAAACTACAACAAGCGATGATTTGTCCGAAAAAACCAAAATTTTGGGTAAAAAAGGTTTAGGAATCAACGTACATTCGATGTTAATATTGAATTAGCAAGGTCTGTGCACCCTAGATGCATCGCAAATGATATTTAGACTCTATCTCAACAATTTGAGAAATTATGATTTTTAAACGTTTTCGCACTTAAATTAATTTTTCTAATAGCCTGATAGCACAAACAGGAAATTTCAGGTGTTGTGTGTAATATGGGCCGGTGACACTCCTAACACCCAAATATGGACTCCCATTTCGCATTGCTAGCGTACGCGTCCGGGGGTGGTCGAATATGATCGAGTCTTTCGGAACATGCCTCTTAATATAATAATTAATTCTGATTTATTAATTTGGTTGCCCATCCCTATTACAAACAATAATGGTTTCTTCTATGATAAATATGAAGAGGATGAAACTTATTCCTAGTTCTGCGAAAAGAGTAGAAAAGCAGCTAAAACTCTCCTCGTTTTACACGCTCTCTCGTCTCTTCCTTTTCTTTTCGCAACTTTTGCACACCTCATTACTCATTTGATTTAGTAACCGTTGCCAATTCTTCGATCTTTTGTAATACTCAAAAAACTGTGATTAAGTAATTTGCAGTTAATCTCTTCTTTAATGTTTTCAATCAGTATATATGAACTATCTTCTCGTTTTTGATCCGTTTAGAGAAGATAAATATATTATTATTATTGCTGTTGTACCATTCTTGCTCTCATGCTTGTGTCCTTCCGTATCGTGTCGCGATGTCTACAGCACTCTTCTTGTAAAATTGAAAATAATATAGTCAATCGATTTTTCTCCTCTGAACCTCGTACCGTCTGAACTTTGATTGGTCAATGTCTCTCTGATCCTCTCCCTAATCAAGAAATAGTTTTCTCGTCTTACACCGAGAGCAAACTTATCTGGCAAATCGTTACCCCGATACACTTTCCTGGCAAACGATTACCCCAAATGGAAATGAATTCAACGGCTGAATTCACCATTTGGGGTAATCGTTTGCCAGGAAAGTGTATCGGGGTAACGATTTGCCAGATAAGCTTGCTCTCAGTGTATTATTCGTACATTAAAACACTCTCTCACTTTCGTTGTCTACGAGAGATCATTGCCAGAGCGGAGAGTAATATTAACTGTGCCTTTGACTGACTTCTTTCGACAGATTCATGGATTTATATTAATTATTATTATTATTATTATTATTATTATTATTATTATTATTATTATTATTATTATTATTATTATTATTATTATTATTATCATTATTATTATTATTATTATTATTATTATTATTATTATTATTATTATTATTATTATTATTATTATTATTATTATTATCATTATTATTATTATTATTATTATTATTATTATTATTATTATTATTATTATTATTATTATTATTATTATTATTATTATTATTATTATTATTATTATTATTATTATTATTATTATCATTATTATTATTATTATTATTATTATTATTATTATTATTATTATTATTATTATTATTATTATCATTATTATTATTATTATTATTATTATTATTATTATTATTATTATTATTATTATTATTTACATCCTAATCCCATGATCCCCATTAATCTGAACTTGTTGTGTACTGAACTATCCTTTCTCGTCTCATCTTCGTCCATCTCATAATCACCCCCATTTATGGTCGTAAATCATTTAGTTTTGATAGGCGCACATTCATTATCATCGCTGACGAGAGAGCGAAGACGCCTGAAGAGACGCCAGGGGCGAGAGAGCACGCATAAATGAGAGAGCACAGGTGGACTAGAGAGAGACGAGAGAGTGGGCGGTTCAGAAGAGACGGTGGGGTTAGAGTAGGCGAGAGAGCGTGGGGAAACGAGAGAGTAAAGGTAGATGATAGGCCGCCGACATTTGGGTTATCTCAACGATGGCGAATTGGATATTCGGGATCACGCCAATTCTTGATTGCCAAGTTGGAATGGTACGACGATTATATCCTACATATTTTGAATGATCGCTTTCTTCCATGTTTGATGCTTTTTTATCCTGCACGGCGATCTTCTGATTGAACAATTAGGAAACGTCGCCCATATTGCAACTCATGAACGACAACTTTTTTGAAGATGATGCTTAGATATTCAATAGATCTAGAGAATTGTAGCACCAATTTTTGAAATTTAGCAAATTTCCCTAGACATGCGAAAATGAAATTTCGCTAATAAGCCGATCAGATCGCTGTGTCCTGTGCTAGGAATCGAACCTCTCTGCCGAGAGCAACCGATTGGATTGACTGACAGTCTGACCTGTTATCCACTAGACCGTGTTTACTGCTCTTGCTGGCCTAATTATTTCTAAAATCAAATCAAATCAACCCTGTCCTAGCAGTGATCTAATTCGAGCCTTGAATATCACGATTCATGCCTTTTTACCGTTACTACTCTCAGCTATTTATTCATTATTTAATTACTCCATGAAAAATAAAATACATATAATCATCCTTCATTATCAAAGTCGCACGTGCACCCTTGCGCATATTTTGGTGATATTGTTTTAAAAATTCGTTGTTGCCGAAAAAATCGTCTGTCTGCGCATCCTTGGCTTTTCTCCAGAAAATAAATTTCTGATAAAATATGGTCAAATGTACAAAATATAGTAGCCTACGTTGTAAAAAATCATAGAATCTCTATTTATCGTCAAAGCGGGCGCCCTCCAACTCATGCACCATAACGCGCCAAATCCGGAAGACTCACCAACTCCACTTCGCAATAAGTTTCAGCTCTCTTTTATATTCAGGAGGTACAAGTAATATCGTTATTTCATCGTTATCTTTTATCTAAAACAATAACAATATCATTGAAATTTTCTTCTCTGCGGTCATGAGAATAATTCTTGTTGCGGAAACTACCTCCTCTACTTTTCTAAGCTCCCCTTTCCCGCAAAATCTGCGATGGTAACTATTATTATTTAAAATAACTAATTATAACTAAATAAATTAGATGGTATGATGCGTAAAATAAAATTTTAAAAATATTTTAAAATAAAAAAAAACAGTCATTTAGACCGTGGCAATTATCACTGTCCTAGCAGTGATCTGCCTCGTGTGCTTTGAATTATGGGATTTACTTTTTTACCCTTTACTAATAAAACAGAAAAAAACCCAAAAGCACAAAATGATCACAAAAGTCCGTTTTTTCCCAGATTTCAATTGATCGATCCATATGAGTGGTTTAGTGAGTATCACCATCGAAAGTATCTCACTTCATTTTTTGACTGATTATACCAAGGAAGTGTTCGAAACTCGATAAGAGATCAAAAGGAGGATCGAAGGAGAGAATGATTTGGAGATAGGCAAGAAAAACGGTCCAAGGTTTGTCGAATGTGGGTCGACTAAAGATCTCTTACAAGGGACAAGGGGCGCCCGAAAGGGGAATTGGTAGTGAGCAGTATAGGTATCCATGAACGTTGGCAAACCGTTTGCCGGCAAACGTGACGTCACAAGCGTAGGCGGAGGCGTTTGCCAGAGATCCTCCCACTAGGCTTATGACGTCACGTTTGCCCGCAAACGGTTTTCCGTTCTTCATGCAAACGGCCACAGGTCATGCGGCAAAGTATGTCCGAAGAGGAGATTAGGCCCTCCGGACTGAATTGACCTCGAAATTATTACTGGCCTAGCAGTGGCCACCCGCAGGACTTCGTGTGCCTCGAATAACGGGTTGTACCTTTACCTTTTACCTTTTACATTGTTAAAGGCGCACCCGAAACTTTTCGCTCTCGCAATGCTCTCTCGATTTCTTTGTCGGCGAGAGAGCATTGCCAGAACAGCGTTTCAAATATGCTCAGGGTGGGCTATTTAGGGAAATACTTCAATAAATTAATTGAGAAATTTGAGAAACATTTTGCGCTAGTTGCGGCTCGCGTCGGCTGTTGTTAGATTTTTTGAAAATTTGCTTCGTAGCATTGTGGCAAGGTATCGCATGTACGATAAAACTGATCATAAAGAATTTTTTAATGGATTTTTCTTTGCCAACTTTCTTTAAATAGTTATTTAAAAATATATTCATCATCTGCAATCATAAAAAGAGAGCTCTTTTTTCTGTCTAAATCGATCATGCCGTACTCTTTATCGATTTTTTTTGAGAGAGTAGGAAGATCGGAGAGAGCGATCACTTATTGATCAGTTCAAATGTTCTCAATCTTTATTCCTATCTTCAAAGGCGCACCCCAGGCTTATGTTACGCTCCGTATTGGCAATAATCTCTCGCAGATATGGAAAGCGAGAGAGTATGACCAGAGAGGTTCAAATTATTAAAGGATGGAGGGGGGGGGGGGGGGGGGTAAAGTGGATGTCTTCTGAAGGATGCGCATCGACGATTATAATAATAATAATAATAATAATAATAATAATAATAATAAGAATAATAATAATAATATTTTATTCCTTCAAATGAACGCATCGCAATGAACGAAATTATCAAATAAGTTTCAGCACCGCCACATTATGAGCAAACTTTGTGAAATTTCGATAGACTGATGAAGATAGACGATAGACACATTCTAAAGAAAAACTAACAATAATAACACACTGTCTCGCCTCATATTTCGTTTCTTTTCTTGGCTTTCGAAGACAATCGAGCTCGGGAATGGCTATACGCTCTTTCCAAATACTTATTTAAATAGCAGGCATATCAGAATTAATTTACTTCCCTCACTTTCCTCAATCGTTATACTGAACTTTTTTTTGAATTTGCTTTTGTTCATCATACACATTTCTGTCCTATTTTACATTTTCTCTCAAAACCATCCCTCTATTTTCAAAATTTCCGTTCTGGTAATGCTCTTTCGCCTTATTTGCCTGCGAGAGAGCGTTGCAAGAGAAGAGAGTGAAACTAGCTCGGGGTGTGCCTTTAATATAGCACCTACTATAGCAAAGAGAGATGTTTTTGGAGTGAAAAGTTCTAGAATGTGATGTTCTTTTGTCAAATCTTCTTTATTTGCTTGCTTCATTGAGAATTCCATGAATGAACTTCGACCACTCCATCCCTCTAACCGTTTCTCACTTCTTGTCTGAGTAGCCTTGTACTTGTCGGAGCACTTCATCAATTCTACTTTACCTCTCCCTCTCTCCCTCTCTCTCTCTCCCCATTCCTCCTCTCTCACTCTCTCCCTCTCTCTCTCCCTCTCTCCCTCTCTCTCTCCCCCTTCCTCCTCTCTCACTCTCTCCCTCTCTCTCTTCCTCTCCCTCTCCGTTATTCTAATCTTTCAAGGATACACCTCGCAGTGATTAATTTGCATGTCTTCGAGAGTTTCGGCGATGCAAAAAGTTAGGAGCAAAAAAGCAAAAAAATGCGTAGATTGACCTTGGAGAGACATCATCATCATCAGTCACTATGACGCCCGCTCGCACGCTCCCACGGACTAATCCATATCTGGAAATAAAAATGTAAAACCGAAAATTACCGAGTTTCCAGTCTTGAAAAAAGCACCCGGAAACGGAAAGTCGGTCACTGTTTCAAATACAGTATACGATGTCTCTCCCTCTTGAATCCTCTACCTCACTGTTTCAACCTTACCGTATCTCGCTTAAAGTACTTTACTGTACACGGAAAATTCTCTGAAGTACGCTGAAGTAAGCTACCTAAGTTATCCTAGTAATGGGGGAACGTATCTCTAATTTTCGCGTCTTGGATAACCTAAATCTCAAATATGAGATTTAGAGTTTTCAGTGTACCTAGATTAACGTAGACCCCTTCTTTTTGTAACTTCCTCCCTTGAGTTCTTTGTCACTCTTACTAGTTTGTGAACACGAACAACAACAACTTAGTCCTTCCTTTCTATTTCCTCCCCTAGGGCGAACATCTCTCCCTCTTGGATCTCTCCCTCTCCCTCTGCCTCCCTCTTGGATTTCTACCTCTCCCTCTCCCTCTTGGATCTCTCTCTCTCCCTCTTTCCTAACCCCTAGCTTCACTTTCTACAGTAGCATCATCATCACATGTCTCTATAACCAGTTGCGGAAGCTCTCAGTTGAGGATAACAAGAGGTAGAAGGGTAAAGGTGGGAGAGGGAGAGGGAGAGGGAGAGATCCAAGAGGTAGAGGGAGAGGGAGGGGATCCAAGAGGTAGAGGGAGAGGTAGAGGGAGAGATCCAAGAGGGAGAGAGGCAGAGGTTCATGTATGTCTATTGCTTAATCACCTAGTAGTATAATGCATAACAATCTTCTGCTCCGAACAAGTTTGGGTCGATGGAGATGTAAGAATAAGCAGAATAGAACTAAGATCAGAGATCAAATATTGAAAATCAATCGATACTTCATTCGGCAATCAATATCAAGGAAGGACTACCGTACACCAGATCTAAAGCTCTATTGAAAAAGGTTCGAAAGGAAAATAAGAGTTGTGTCTCTTCAAGCTCTGCCCACCTTCTGCTCATTCTGATTTATTTCTTTGTGTATAATCAGTTTATCGACCTTTATCAAGCACAGAACCATTGGGGAGGGAATGGTTGCCACTAAACGACTGATTAGTCTGGGCGTGCTGAGGTCCCATACAAGGGGTACTTCTATCTTACACGGGAATGGTCTCGATTCGGCCTGACCTTAGGAGATGTCAATAGTGCGACTAAAATTAGTTATATATGCCGATCGCAAATCCGTTTTTAGACAGTGCCTAATCGACCTGAGCTTCGAGAAAATCGATCTTGAAATTTGCCTTTCTTTGCTGGCTGCTCGATTCGAAAGTTCGCATGGTCTCCTACACTAAACTATTCCGATGGGTTCATTAGCTCATCTGTCAGCCATTAAGACATCGAATTTCGTAGTGTAGTGGATAAGGTGTCCACGTTCACTTTTGATTGCCACGGGTTCGATCCCCTTTGAAGCAATTTTCTTTTGCAGATTTTTATCTTGTCGAAAGATTGAAATATTTTGCTGTTATTATGAAAACCAGAAAAGAAAATAGGAAAGCAGGTCGTTGTCTCGATAGTCGATAGATGAGTTAAAGAACCCATCGGGATATTTTAGTGTAGGAGACAGCATGAACTTTCGAATCAGCCCAGAAAGCCAAATTTCAATATCGATTTTCTCTAAGCTCAGGTCGATTAGGCACTGTCTAAAAACGACTTTGCGATCACCATATATAACTAATTTTTAATCACTATTGACATCTCATAAGGCCAGGCCGAATTGAGACCATTCCCTTGTTAAATAATTTCTTTGTGTGTCTCGTAATAATTACGAAAAATTTCTCCAGGTTTTTGTAATATTTCGGCCATCCATTCAAGCCTGTATCACTTATGACCGTACAGTGATAGGCTTCATACTGATGTTAGAGGCACATGCAGAACCTCCCAGAGTTAAAGGAAGAGATCCGAGACTTTGTAGTGGAGTTACAAAGGATCCTAGGATGGTAGTCGAATTATGGTTGAGAGAGTTATGGTTCAACTCCCTGAAGTAACGGGAGGAGTGGAACCCCAAGAGGGAGAGGGAGAGGGAGAGGGAGAGATCCTAGAGGGCGAGGGAGAGGGAGAGATCCTAGAGGTAGAGGGAGAGGTAGAGATCCTAGAGGGAGAGGTAGAGATCCTAGAGGGAGAGGGAGAGGGAGAGATCCTAGAGGGAGAGGTAGAGATCCTAGAGTCAGAGGTAGAAACAGTGAGCAAGATCTTCTTTCTTGTGTGCTAGAATATACTAAACTACTGGGAACATTACCTTATGGGAGTGTAGCACACTTGTTGCTATCTTGATGACTAACCAGTTCTTATGTCTTATGCCTCTCCCTCTCCCTCTAGGATCTCTCCCTCTCCCTCTAGGATCTCTCCCTCTCCCTCTAGGATCTCTCCCTCTCCCTCTAGGATCTCTCCCTCTCCCTCTAGGATCTCTCCCTCTCCCTCTAGGATCTCTCCCTCTCCCTCTCCCTCTAGGAGCTCTCCTCACCCTCTAGGATCTCTCCCTCTCCCTCTCCCTCTAGGAGCTCTCCCTCACCCTCTAGGATCTCTCCCTCTCCCTCTCCCTCTAGGAGCTCTCCCTCTCCCTCTAGGATCTCTCCCTCTCCCTCTAGGATCTCTCCCTCTCCCTCTAGGATCTCTCCCTCTCCCTCTAGGATCTCTCCCTCTCCCTCTAGGATCTCTCCCTCTCCCTCTAGGATCTCTCCCTCTCCCTCTCCCTCTAGGAGCTCTCCCTCACCCTCTAGGATCTCTCCCTCTCCCTCTCCCTCTAGGAGCTCTCTCTCTCCCTCTAGGATCTCTCCCTCTCCCTCTAGGAGCTCTCCCTCTCCCTCTCCCTTTAGGATCTCTCCCTCTAGGATCTCTCCCTCTCGCTTTAGGATCTCTCCCTCTAGGATCTCTCCCTCTCCCTCTAGGATCTCTCCCTCTCCCTCTCCCTCTAGGATCTCTCCCTCTCCCTCTCCCTTTAGGATCTCTCCCTCTAGGATCTCTCCCTCTCGCTTTAGGATCTCTCCCTCTAGGATCTCTCCCTCTCCCTCTAGGATCTCTCCCTCTCCCTCTCCCTCTAGGATCTCTCCCTCTCCCTCTCCCTCTAGGATCTCTCCCTCTCCCTCTATGATCTCTCCCTCTCCCCATTCCTCGCTCATCCCAACATCGGTAAAACTCTGAACACGAAAGTGAATCCGAACAGCGAAAGTTTAACGCTCCGTGGATGAGTTGAACAGATTGATTCGGGAGCCGGAACCGGGTACTAGACCTGATCCTTTTCTCCTAGATCACGGTTCTGGGCATGTCCAATCGATAAATTGTTAGTGATGCTGAAGCAGAAGCCAAATCGATCGATTGAATTGATTGGAGTATCAACAGTATCTTAGTGATACACACTGTTGCTGTCTACGAGAGGGCCTTTCGTGGTTATGACAAAATTGGACAAGGTTATAGATATTTAAACCGAGCTCATCAAAACTTTCCGCTCTGCCAATGCTCTCCCGCCTTCTTTGTTCGCGAGAGAGTGTGGCCAGAGTGGAGAGTCAAATTTGTTTTTTTATCTACATGTTCAAAAATGAAACAATTAAGTTGTACATTTAATTATATTAATTACATAAGTTTAATTATTCAATTAAGAGTTTCGAATTAATTCGGGGTGTCACTTTCTGATTTCTTGATTCATTCACAAATGATGACCATGTATCGAAAAAGCGATGAACTAACGAAAGAGCCGAACGCCTTTTTGCAGTGTCCAGCGCCACGCACCTTATGTGACCACTAGTAGAGCATCTTGAGTTTCTCTCCCTCTACCTCTGCCTCTACCTCTACCTCTCTCTCCCCTCTACCTCTCCTTCTACCTTCCTTCCTCTCCCTCTCCCTCTCTCTCCCTCTACCTCTCTCTCCCCTCTCCCTCTCCTTCTACTTTCCTCTCCCTCTACCTCTACCTCTCCCTCTACCTCTACCTCTCTCCATCTCTCCCTCTCCCTCTTGATTTGCCCTCGACCTGCGCTTTTTTCTGGTGCTTTTTTGCCTAGAGTTCTCTACCCTTTTGCTTCTAAGACTTATCGGGTGGAGAAATCTAAAAGAGTAGTCGTGAATGACGGCAAAAAATAGGCGTTGAATGTGAACCGTAGCGACGCCTAGACATACATACTCAGTACAACCTATTGATTCATACGTCTGACCCAGTCGAACTCCAAATAGGACTTGGGTTACGGTAATCGATTCACATATTTGACCCAGTGGAACTCCAAATAGGACTTAGGTTACGGTAATCCATTCATACATTTGACCCAGCCGATCTCCAAATAGGACTCGGGTTACGGTAATCGATTGATATCATTTTGCTCTCTAGCACTGCTGGGGCGCACAGGTTAGAACTTCTTAGAAGCAAACTGTGGATTCAAGGCTTTTTCCATTGCGGTATTTTTCTCAATTTTCTCTCCTTTAAAAAACTTTTGAAGGATCATTATTTTTTTCTTGAATTTTCATTTTCAATCTTTATAACTTCAGAAAAGGATAACGGATGGGGGTAAAGTGGACACTTTTGCACTATCGACAATATCTTTATACAATGTAAAGGAAGATATTGTCCACTTTACCCCGATATCTGGCAGATTCTCAAATATGTTTCACCCCCGTCTCATTATGCGCCAATCTCGATCAAATGTCGGTAACTCTTAGGAACTTAAAGCAAAAAGAAAAGAAAAACATATAACACTCTCCTGGTTTTACACACTCTCTCGCATCCGTTTCTTTTCTTTTCTCGGAGCATTGGCGAAAAGAGAGGTACTCTTCGGACCTTTTTATTGATTGAAATAATGATCTACCGTCTCCTATTAGATAACGAGACAAATGATGTGTGAACTGCACAATCCTACCATATCCTTGAAACTTTAAAGGTACTCTCCGCTCTGGTCACACTCTCTCGCTTTCTTTGTCTGCTAGAGAGTGTTGCCAGAGCAAAGAGTCAACTTAGCTTGGGGTGTGTCTTTAAGTTAAAGTCTTGCAGCACTATCACTAATTTTGTTGACAGCTAACTAATCGATATAGTTTCCAATCAATACTGTACCACACATATTGCGTACCCGACGATTACGGTATCCTCGATATACTGTAGTAAGAAAGTTACTGTAACCAATTATCAATTATCTTCATAAAATTTATACGATCGTGCTACTTTCAATGAGGAACGTGTGAAATATCTCGTAGCCACTCTGGAATCATGGTTTCTCTCCCTCTCCCTCTCCCCCTCTCTCTCTCTTTCTCTCCACTCTACCTCTCCCTCCCTCTCTCCCTCTCTTCCTCTCCTCTCTCCCTCTCCCTCCCTCTCCCTCTCCATCTCCCTCACTCCCCCTCTCCTTCTCCTCTCTCCTCCCTCTTCATCTCCTCTCCCCCCTCTCTCTCTCCCTCTCCCTCCCTCTCCCTCTCCCTCATTCCCCAACTTCTTACCCTGATCCAAATACTAGCGGTCTACTATACATCTTTTTGCCAGGATAATTATCAAGATCATTCCCCCTCCCTTCTCCTTCATCATCTTCATCTTTCTTATTCATACTATTAGCCTACTGCCCCCGCTACAACACTTGTTACTGTGCTATCCTCTCAGCTCTTTCGTATCTCCTGAGAAGATCCCATTCTTCTCATTGCTTTCAAGTCCAAAATGACCACTCAACATATAGGAACTCTCTCGAATACAATGGTCTCTCGCCTATATGGATTTTAAAGATGGAGGCCCTCGAATGTCTATGCAAATACGTAATATCATTTGTGCAAGAGATTAGTGATATGCAAGAAATTAGCTTGACAGGGCATCTATCCATTGGTGTAGTGGTAAATGCGCTGCCTAGTTAGCGTAACGTCGCGGGTTCGAAACCTATTGCCGAACTTTCTTATTTTCAAAATTTCGCGCCTTTGCCTGTACATCAAGCATGATTCGTTCATGATTCTAGCGATCAATGAGCTGAATTAGCATAAAATAATCTATGAACGGTATGCAGAATCACTATATTTCTGTCTTCACAGTTTGTTAACGAAAATATTCGCCGGACACCACCTTTAAAGAATAATATATCTATTCTGATTATTCATTCACAGCGTTGATCATATATCGATTAGCTTACTACTATTCCACCACCCCCGTAGTTGATTCCCAGTCGTGACAACGCCTCCGCCCCAAGGCAGGATTTACCTTTTCCTTCTACTGTATTTCACTGTCGATCCAAATCTCGAAGAATATCATTTGCCCATCAAAATCCTGATATGTCCGTTGAATCCCTTCTGTTAGTTTGATTATTCATTCTTGACGTTTCACAATCGTTTAAGTCTATTTTTCCTATTCGAAGCTCTTTCCTATGCATACAATTTCAGACTCCTCCCAAGTGGTCCTGTGGTGTAGTGGTTATCACGTCTGCTTCACACGCAGAAGGTCGCCGGTTCGAACCCGGCCAGGACCTACGCCTTTTGCTGACCTGTCAGATCGAATCAATGTCGTTCTGTTATCTTTAGCGGTGTGATAACAGAGAGTTTGAGATGAAAGTGATCACAGGTCGGTGAGTCTTTTCATGTTCAAACGTTTCTCTTTCTATCTTTTGATAAGTTTTGCTTCCTACTCTCTCCCTCTTGTTCTCTCTCTATCTCTCTATCTCTCTCTCCCTCTCCCTCCCTCTCTCTCTCTCCCTCTGCCTTTTTCGTTTCGTTCGTGGCAATTAATCAACTCTTATCATCACAAAACGAAGGCTACTGCACTATACCCCTCTCCCTCTCCCTCTCCCACTCCCTCTCCCACTCCCTCTCCCTCTCCCTCTACTTTTACGATCACCACCGAAAAACGTACTTGAAACATTGACGCGCATTGATCAACCTAAAACTAATTACTAACTTATTTGACTTTCTGCAAGTTTCGTTCTCCTTTTCGAAATTCCGCAAGCATCCTGGTCAAGAATGGTAGGGGCTAAATACCATTATCCCAACATCCGGAAAGGTTTGGTTCTCGGTTGTCAGTAGTTTCAGAGGGCCGCTAGGCGTTAGAGATTTGTTGTTTGATCTATAGAACAGTATGAAGCATTAGAGGACCATCGACTGTTGGGTGGGAAAGGTTTGGATCAACACGCTTTGTATTACAGAGCGTAAGCCAAACCGCAAAGAGAACCCGAATCCGTACCTCTCCCTCTCCCTCTCCCTCTTGGATCTCTACCTCTACCTCTCTTTCTCAGTGTTTTCTCATTCTCTCACCGGAGAACTTGCGAACGCCCCTGCAGGGTCGAAATGTTTAGCCATGTTTACTCATTGCTCTTTAGCACCCTTCCTCTCCCTCTTCCTCTCTCCCTCTCCCTCCCCCCTCCCTCTCCCTCTCCCTCTCTCCCTCTAGGATCTCTCGCACAGGCTGATCATCGATCGTTTGCTATTGTGGTGTTCAGCACCTAAGAACATTAAAACGACTGGGAAGGAGTGTGCATAACAGGGTTTCCATTCATTTGTCGACTTTTAAAGGGACGTTCATGGGAGAGGTCGTTGAAAAAAAGAAGAATATACTGTAGTTGGGTTACGGTAAGTATACTGTAGTTAGGTTACGATAAGTATACTGTAGTTGGGTTACTGTGAGCAAACTGTAGTTGGGTTACCGTAAGTATAATGTACTTTACGGTCGTTGACGGTTAGAGGAAGCACTCTGTAGACGAGAACGAAGTGGTCGATGTGTTGTTCACCATTCTTTCTTTTTTTTCTCGACTTTGTTTGGCTACCTTTTGAACCACAAGTAGAATACGGTAACATACGGTATAAGGTATAGTAACATACGCTTCTTTGTCCATATTCCATCAAATCATAACAGGAAAATGGGATGACATGAGGTAATCTATGGATGTGCGTAGCTAAAAAGGGAACTCTGTGGACTTGTCTTGGCCATATGAGAAGGCACTATCATGACTAGAATAGGTTTTCGATGGTGATTACGAATATATTTTTAGGAGTGCCTAGACGACCCGAGTTTTTTTTGTAAGATAGCGATATAAGATGGTGCACAGAATGCGCGAAAAGAAAAGAAAAAGAGTCGAGAGAGTGTGCAAAACGAGGAGATTTTTCTGCAATTTTCTTTTCTTTTCGAAAATTTTCAACGAATCCTAAGGAGACGTGAACGTTTATATTGGTTTTATTGGTAAAAGGTGAAATGTGAAAAAAAACCAACGATTAGAGTCCTAGCTGATAAAATTCTGACACTGAAACTTATTTGGACAATACATAAAAATATAGATAAAATGAAAATCGCAGAAACTCTCCTCATTTTACACACTCTCGCCTACTTTTCTTCTTGTGACCTTCGAACACATCTAATCGATCGATATGGCATTCACGCTACAGTATCTTCTTAATCAATCGATAACTACCGTATTCATCATTACAGTAATCTGAACATATCCTGCACATCATCTCATGCAACCAAGACACTCACTGTTTGTTCAAAACAGCATTTTGAAATTACCGACGATGATTAATTTTCGCAATGACTATTACATCATTACTATCATTCCTACTTATTGATTGATGCAAACCGAAGTTTGAGACGGCCCAAAAGTACCGTAGCTGCATTCTCAATATCGATTGAAATCAACTGCCGCTTGTCAATCAATATAAGTATCCATAAAGTCGTTTGTCTGACAAACTTGGCGTCACAAGCGTTAGGCGTTTGCCAAAAATGTCCCCCCCCCCCCCTAGGTCACATTTTTCCTAAAAACGATATACCAAGTTTCGATATCGGCCCAAAACTACCGTAGCTACATTCAAATTATCGATTGGATCAGGCTGTTTATTGATTGTCTATCTCATATCTCCTACACTGGCCCCAGCGTAAGTGTCATTTAGTATCCATATTGCCCAAGTGGAGAAACATGAAAACGTTTCCTAGCATTTTTATATTTTTTATATTATTTATTTTATTTATTTATATTATTTATCATTTATTTGCATTCATAAGACGATCATTATCACTGCAGACGGAGAGGGGACAAAGAGGAGGAGAGAGAGGGAGAGGGAGAGGGAGAGGGAGAGAGAGGGAGAGGGAGAGAGAGAGAGAGGGAGAACAGAGAGAAGGGAGAGAGGGAGAGGGAGAGAGAAAAGGAGAGGGAGAAGGGAGAGGGAGGCGAAGAAGTTTTCGCTCGTCGAAAAAAAACACATGCCAAGGCAGGTAAAGATAACACAGCAGCGGTGAAACCGAAATAGCGGACCAAGCGATAGTACAAAAGTAAGTTTTGGATAGTTTTTAGTCATAGGGAGAGATTGAGAGGGAGAGGGAGAGGGAGAGAGAAAGGGAGAGGGAGAGGTAGAGAGAAAGGGAGAGGGAGAGGAGAGAGAAAGGGAGAGGGAGAGGAGAGAGAAAGGGAGAGGGAGAGGTAGAGAGAAAGGGAGAGGGAGAGATCTTGACTCCGCCTACATTTTCACACCTCTATCTCCTCTCTATATCGTTTCTAACAACGTTTTTGAGCCGATCAAAATCTTGATCATTACTTTATTAACTTCATTCTTGTTTGCCCACTTATCGCTTGTCTAGATCGGTAGTGAGGTCTCGGTGCTCGAGGTAGAGCTAGACCTCACTAGTGGAGCTCACTAGTGGAGCTCACTAGTGGAGCTCATGCAGCTCCCGAGCTCCAGTAAGCTCAGCCTAAGCTTTTTTTGTGTTTATTGGATCAAAGTTCAAGTTCAAACTCTTCTTTGCTCTCGAAAAAGGTAAAAGACATTTTTCGGATGCTACGTCCGAAATCAGTTCTTTTCGGTTTCGAAGACAACAAAATAGGTAACAATAGAGGCAGAGATAGGGAGAGGTATAGAGGTAGAGGCAGTTGCAGAGGTAAAGACAGAGGCAGAGGTAGATGTAGAGGTAGAGGTAGAGGTAGAGGTAGAGGTAGAGGTAGAGGTAGAGGTAGAGGTAGAGGTAGAGGTAGAGGTAGAGGTAGAGGTAGAGGTAGAGGTAGAGGCAGAGGTAGATGAATACGGAGAGGTAGACCTAGAGGTAGAGGTAGAGTGAAGATTCTCCTAATCTGTCGTTCCTCCTTTTGTAATCATTCCTCTCATGTTATTCTCTTCTTCTCCCCTCTCATTGTTCTTTTCTCTCCTTTGAACACAGTGTTTATTTGCTTACTGACTCAATAGTGAAGGGTGTTCGACTCCCTACCTCTAGGATCCAAGAATCTCTCCCTCTTCCTTTCGAAGCTCTCCCTCTCCCTCTGAATCTCTCCCTCTCCCTCTGAATCTCTCCTTCTGAATCTCTCCCTCTCCTTCTGAATCTCTCCCTCTCCCTCTGAATCTCTCCCTCTCCCTTTCGAAGCTCTCCCTCTCCCTCTGAATCTCCCCCTCTCCCTCTGAATCTCTCCCTCTCCTTCTGAATCTCTCCCTCTCCTTCTGAATCTCTCCCTCTCCCTCTGAATCTCTCCCTCTCCCTCTGAATCTCTTCCTCTCCCTCTGAATCTCTTCCTCTCCTTCTGAATCTCTCCCTCTCCCTTTCGAAGCTTTCCCTCTCCTTCTACCCCATCGGCAAAGTAGAACACATTGGCTCAATGCGCGTAGTGTTACCGCATTCATTCATTTTTGCTTTCACAACG